>CM052802.1:90326548-90410559 GCA_028533885.1 Nasua narica | reverse complement strand
CACAGTTTGGCTATTGTGGCCATTGCGGCTATGAACATTGGGGTACATGTGGCCCTTCTTTGTACTACATCAGCTTCTTTGGGGTAAACACCGAGTAGTGCAATTGCAGGGTCATAGGGTAGCTGTATATTTAATTTCTTGAGGAATCTCCATACTGTTTTCCAAAGTGGCTGCACCAACTTGCATCCCCACCAACAGTGGAGAAGGGTTTCCCTTTCTCCACATCCTCTCCAGCATTTGTTGTTTACTGTCTTGTTGATTTTGGCCATTCTAACTGGTATAAGGTGGTATCTCAGTGTGGTTTTGATTTGAATCTCTCTGATGATTAAAGATGATGAACATTTTTTCATGTGTCTGTTAGCCATTTGTATGTCTTCTTTGGACAAGTGTCTGTTCATGTAAGAAATTCTTAATCTGAGTTATGTGAGCAGAGAAAAATCAATGCTAAATCATTATCAATATTAAACCTAATAACTTTTGAGCTATGAGGCATCTCTGAAAATACTACCCAGCTGCTGCTTAGGGGATCATTTCACTTCAATAAAGTGAAACTGCCATGTATAAGAAAAGAACTATATCCCCTGGCTGGTAGATTTTGTGGAAAAAATATTTAGTGACAATAGAACTGATCAGAAGCTATTGACTATACCAGCCAACACTCTCTGCCCTTTCTATTTTGTTTTTGAACAAATGGTAGGTACAGATAAAACTATCCCAATAAGAATATGAGTAATAAACAGAAAGGATATGAATGGACTATGTGTATGAACATCACAAAGTTTTAAGTGGAAGTAAAAGAAAATTACAAGCAAAGAGCAAAGAGGAATATAATTAAAAAGAATACACATTGAAGGCAATAAAATAAACTTTTAGGAAAATATTTCTTTATACTCTCAAATTGAAAAGTGAATAGATTCTTTTGGAAGTTAGTTGGGAAATATCTTCTTTTTTTTTTAAGTAAACTCTAAGTCCACCATGGGGCTCAAATTCACAATCCCAAGATCAAGAATCTCATGCTTTACTGACTGAGCCAGCTTTACTGACTCCCTGTTGGGAAATACTTTAGAAAAGAGATGCAGGAGATATAAAATGAGATTTCAGAACTTAGGCAATCAATGACAATAATGTATTTTTACAGGGAAAAACTCAGTAGTTAAAAAAATATTAGAATATATATCACTGAACTGTGTCAGTAATATGAGAAAATCACCCAAAGTTCAATAAAGTTAAATAAAAAAAGATCATAAATAAAGTGAAAAATATCTAAAACAAGATAGAAAATAACTAAATTAAATATAGTTGGTGTTCCTGAAGTGTTTTTTTCTTAAACAAAAAAGTAAAAGTACTCAAATGTAATAGAATAAAACATTTCTAAAATAAAAACAAGACCTGAAACTGCAGGCACACTTTGTACCAGGGAAAAACTGATACAGAATTATTAACACTGAGTCATACCTTGATAAAGTTGTTGAGCTTTAAGGATAATAAGCAAATGCTGTAGACATCAAGCCAAAAAGCAGCAAGTCACTTGCAAAGGTGAGCCTCAAGAGGAGCATACAATGCTTTAAGATAAAGTAAAAAATGCTCTGGAATTCTGAAGGAGGAAGAATGTGACCTAAAAATTTCCTACCTGGTCAAATTATTAATTCACTGTCTAAAAACTTACACACGTAATAGCCATGAAGGATTTTTGGAAAATTTCTTGACAATTATATTTATTCTACTAAGAGATGAATCAAAAAGCAGAAAGGGAAGAAATAAGTGAGGGAGAAAAACCATATGAGAATCTTGACTCTGGGAAATAAACTGAGGGTTGCAGAAAGGAAGGTGGGTGGGGGATGGGTAACTTGGTATGGGCATTAAGGGGGACACATGCTGTGATGAGCACTGGGTGTTATATGCAACTAATAAATCATTAAACATTATATCAGGAGCTATTGTTGTACTCTATGTTGGCTAATTGAATTTAAATAAAAAAATAAGGAACTAAGGAAGACAGGCAGATCAAAGTGAAGGAAAACATTGTGGACATTACATATAAGTACAGGGATAATCATTTAATATATTAATAAATAATATAAATATAGAATATCTATATTATAATATAAATATATTTATATAATTTATATATAATTTATAATGTATTAGATATATTTTAATATAACTAGATTTATATAATTTATATGATTTATATATAATTTATAGATATTATATAATAATACAATTTATATTAATATAAATAATACAAATATCAAATGATATCAATAAATATTTAATTTATTAACAAATATTTAATATTTGATATATTTAATATTTAATTTATTAATTTTAATATATTAATATATTAATTATTTAATAAATATTTAATATAATCTATTTAATAGGATCAAATCAACTCTGACAAATTTTTAAAACCTTTAATTTTTTAGAGTAGTTTTAGGTTTACAATAAAATTAAGAGAAAGAAGCAGAGACTTTGCGCATATCCCTTGCCCCCATATGTGCACAGCCTCCCCATTATCAGCATGGCTAACCAAAAATGGTATGTTTTTACTAAAGATGAGCCTACATTGACATATCATAATCACCCCCAAATCCATAGTTTACATAAAGGTTTACCCTTGCTGTTCTACATTCAATGTGTTTAGATATGTATCCACCATTATAATATTGTACAGAGTATTTTCACTGCCCCGAAAATCCTTTATGCTCTGTCTATTCTTTCCCACCCTCCCACCCCCTGAGAACCACTTCCTTTTGCTGTCTCCATAGTTTTGCTTGTTCCAGAATGTTATATAGTTGATGGAATCATATATATGTGGCATTCTCAGATTGTCTCCTTTCACTAGTAATATACATCTAAGTTTCCTTTATGTCTTTTCATGGCATGGTAGCTCTTTTCATTTCAGTGCTAAATAATATTCCACTGTCTGCATGTGCCACTTTAATTATCCATTCACCTCCTGAAGGCCATCTTTGTTGCTACAAGCTGGCAAATATGAATAAAGCTACCACAAATATCTGTGTGCAGGTTTTTGTGTAGACATTAGTTTTCAACTCCTTTGGGTAAATACCAGATAGTGTGATTGCTGGACTGGAAGGAAGAGTAGTTTTATAAGAAAACGTGGAACTGTCTTTGAAAGTGGCTGTACCACCTCACATTCTCATCAGCAAACAATGAGAGTTCTTGTTGCTCCATGTTCTCACTAGCATTGGTTTTGTCAAATGTCCCATATTTTGGACATTCTAATAAGTGTGTAGTGATATCTCATTCTTTTAATTAACTCTGTCAATATTTAAAATGTAATGGCAAGTTTGGTGATAAGTTACCAAGAAATGAGAAATAATAAGGTCAAAAACTGACAGAATTATAATTACATAGGAGAATATAAATGTGATTCTTCATAGAACAGAAGTAATTATAACATAACTTAAATATCTGGAAATAACAGAGTGAAAAGAAAGTAAGGAGAAAATTTAAGTGCTCTCACGTCCTCATATATTATATAAGAGAATCAATGAAAATTATGTTTAATTAGTACAACTTTATGATAAAATCCAAAGTTAAAAAATACTTAAAAGGCAAATGAATGATAATGAGGATTCTTTTGGTGACCATAGAATTTGAAATCAGGGCATATGAATTTTTTTTATAATTTCAGCTTTTAACTTATTTCTGCACTTATTTTGGTTATACATACTTGAAAAACTTGTGATACATACAGATAATTCGTTATAATTGATTTTTTTTAAACAGAGTTTTAGAATCTCAGAGTACACTTTGATCAATCTTATCTATAAATCAAAGTGGTAAATGTGTCAGGTTGAGTAACTAGAAGCAGATCACAATTGCTTGCATTTCTAAATATATAGATGTTTGGTTGAGAAGGAATCAATGAGTGGATTCTTCAGGTAATTAACATCTGTATTATTTGACTGAAAAACATATTCTGTACATACATCCAAATACATGTAGGGTATTAGACTGCTTGGGCTGCCATAACAAAATACCACAGACTGTGTAGCTTAAATAACAGACATTTATTTTCTCACGGTTTTGTAGATGAGAAGTCTAAGATGCCAATATGCTTGGTGTCTGGTGAGATTTCTCTTCTTGACTTGTAGATGACCACCTTCTGGCTGTGTGCTCATATGGTCTTTCCTCATATAGGAAGATAGAGTTACTCTATCTATCTTCTTCAGTAGGAAGATAGAGTTCCCTGGTCTCATTTTCTTATAAGAACACCAGTTCTATAGGATTAGGGCCCAAACTTGTGACCTCATCTAGCCTTAATTAACTCCCTATCTCTAAAGACAATCACATTGTGGGTTAGGACATGTGAATTTCAACATGTTGAGTTTTGAGTGAACACAATTTAGTCAAAGTTACTAGTAATAGTTTAATATGTTCCATAATATCTTTTTCAGAAATATCAAATACTTCAGATTTACCTTTGTCAAATTTACTCACAGTTGAAACTTATTTTATGTTGTACATACCTCAAAATAGAAGAATTCACACAACAGGTAATTAATTATAAATGTATACTTAATTATGTCAGAATATTAATTAGATGTGCAAAATACGAAAAGTCTTATAGCCAAGTTATGATAATATTTTAGTTAATGGAGATTCCTTATCATTTAAAAGTAGTGATTTATTGTGTATTGAAATATTTGGTTTAGAATCTTGTTTTATGACAACCAACAAACCTGATTCATTTCTCCTGAAATTAAATCCTGAAGATAACTATCTATCTCACATTATAAAACTGAAAATTTTTTAATAGAAAACTGTACAAAATTGGTATTAGAAAAAGAAAGATGTTAGATGTATAAAAATTGGGTGAGAACAAGTAAAGTTATCATTATTTCCAGATCATATAATTATATACATGGGTTAAAAAAAAAGAAACTAAGTGTACTGCTGGTGGGAATATGAAATAGTACAGATTCTATAATAAATGATATAGTGATTCCTTAAAAAATTAAAATATCATTACTGTATTATCCTGCAACTTTGCTTCTGGACATATTCCAAAAGAATTGAAAGTGGGAACTCACACAGATATTTGCACACTCATATTCATAGCAGCATTATTCACAATAACCAAAAGGTGGAAGCAAACCAAGTGTTAATTGATGAATGAATGGATAAACAAAATGTAGTAATTCCACATGATAAAATATTACTTGGCCTTTAAAAGGAACAAATTGGGGTTCCTGGGTGGCTCAGTAGGTTAAAGCCTCTGCCTTTGGCTCAGGGCATGATCTCAGGGTCCTGGGATGGAGCCCCGCATCGGGCTCTCTGCTCAGCGGGGAGCCTGCTTCCTCCTCTCTCTGCCTGACTCTCTGCCTACTTGTGATCTCTCTCTCTGTCAAATAAATAAATAAAATCTTAAAAAAAAGAATAAATTCTGGTACATGCTACAACATAGATGAATGTTAAGGACATTATACTCAGTGAAATAAGTCAGGCACAAAGGGGCACAATTACTGAATGATTCTATTTATATGAGGTTACTATCGTAGTCAAATTCCTAGAGTCAGAAAGTAGAATTGTAGTTTCCAGGGCCTGGGAGAAGAGAGTAATGGAAAGTTATTGATTGGCAAATTGATTAATACAGATATTCAGTTTGGGAAGATGAAGAATTCTAGAGATGGATCATGATGATAGTTGCACAACTCTGTGAATGTCATTAAACTATACACTTAAAAATGGTTCAAATGGTAAATTTTATGTGATGTATATTTTATTACAATTTAAAAAAAAGTAAGAAACTGTTACTAACACCCCTTTCTATTCCCCAAAATTCAGAATATTTTTTTTTAAATTCAGAATATTTTTAGAGTATATAATTAATATATATAAGTCGATAGCTTTCATATACACAAAAACACACTAACAACAACAGCAAAATAAAACATCCTAAACCAAAAAATAACAGAAATGATAATCAAAGACCCTATTTTTAAAATTTTGTTTTGTTTTGGCATTTTATGAATATCATAAAATTTACCATTTTAATCATGTTTAAGTGTGTAATTCAGTGGCATAAAGTATATTCACAATATGTGCAAACATCACCATTATCCTTCTACAGAACTTTTTCATCATCCCAAACAGAAACTCTAGACCTATTCAACAATAATTGCCCCACTCCACCCGTCTCCTATTCCTTGGTAACCTCTATTCTATGTCTCTATGAATTTACCTGGCCTGGGTACCTCGTATAAGTGGCACCATAGGAAAACTTTTCCTTTTTGTCTGGTTTATTTCACTTAGCATTTTCAAAGTTCATCCATTTTGTAGCATGCATCAGATTTTTCTTTATTTTCAAGCTGAATAATATTCTATTCTATATATGCATATTTCCTTTATCCATTCATCTACTGATAGACACTTGGGTTTTTCCACTTTTTGGATATTGTGAACAAACTGCTATGAACATCACTGTACAATGTCTCAGTCCCTGTTTTCAATTCTTTTTAGAGTTAAATTGTTGGCTAGGACTTCTAGTACCATGTTGAATAGCAGTGGTGATAGTGGACAGCCCTGCCGTGTTCCTGACCTTAGGAGAAAAGCTCTCAGTTTTTCCCCATTGAGAATGATATTCGCTGTCAATTTTTCATAGATGGCTTTTATGATATTGAGGTATGTACCCTCTATCCCTACACTGTGAAGAGTTTTGGTCAAGAAAGGATGCTGTACTTTGTCAAATGCTTTTTCAGCATCTATTGAGAGTATCATATGGTTCTTGTTCTTTCTTTTATTAATGTATTGTATCAGATTAGGTTGTGTATTTGAGATCTTTCTTATTTCTTGAAAAAGGCTTGTATTGCTATATACTTTTCTCTCAGGACCGCCGTTGCTACATCCTAAAGATTTTGAACAGTTGTGTTTTCATTTTCATTTGTTTCCATGAAATTTTTAATTCTTCTTTAATTTCCTGACTGACCATTTTTTAGTAGGATGCTCTTTAGCATCTAGGTATTTGAGTTCTTTCCAACTTTCCTCTTGTGGTTGTGATCTAGTTTCAAAGCATTGGGGTCTGAAAATATGCAGGGAATGTTCCCAATCTTTTAGTACCAGTTGAGACCTGATTTTGTGACCCAGGATGTGATCTATTCTGGAGAATGTTCCATGTGCACTAGAGAAGAATGTGTATTCTGTTGCTTTGGGATGGAATGTTCTGAATATATCTGTGATGTCCATCTGGTCCAGTGTGTCATTTAAAGCCTTTATTTCCTTGTTGATCTTTTGCTTAGGTAATTTGTTCATTTCAGTGAAAGGGATGTTAACAGTATGGAGTTCCTCAAAAAGTTGAAAATAGAGCTACCCTATGATCCAGTAATTGCACTACTAGGTATTTGCCCTAAAGATACAAATGTAGTGATCTGAAGGGGAACGTGCATCCGAATGTTTATAGCAACAATGTCCACAATAGCCAAACTGTGGAAAGAGCCTAGATGTCCATCAACAGATTAATGGATAAAGAAGATGTGGTACACACACACACACACACACACACACTGGAATACTATGCCATCAAAAAGACCCCGGAATCTTGCCATTTGCAATGAAGTGGATGGAACTAGAGGGTATTAGGCTAAGCGAAATAAGTCAATCAGAGAAAGAGAATTATCATATGATCTCACTGATATGAGGAATTTGAGAAGTAGGGTGGGCGGTCATGGGAGAAGGGAGGGAAAAATGAAACAAGATGGGACCGGGGATGGAGACAAACCATGAGACTTTTAATCTCAGGAAACAAACTAAGACTTTAAGGGTTGCTGGAGGAGAGGGGGGTGAGAGGGATGGGGTGGTTGGGTGATGGACATTGGGGAGGGTATGTGCTATGATAAGTGCTGTGAATTGTGTAAGACTGATGAATCAGAGACCTGTATGCCTGAAACAAATAATACATTATATGTTAATAAAAAATAAATAAATGTAATAATAATAGACTAAAAGAGAGTTTAATTGTTGGATCATATGGTAATTCTATTTTTAATTCTTTTGAGGAGCCATCAAACTTTTTTCTG
This sequence comes from Nasua narica, assembly GCA_028533885.1. Taxonomy (NCBI): domain Eukaryota; kingdom Metazoa; phylum Chordata; class Mammalia; order Carnivora; family Procyonidae; genus Nasua; species Nasua narica. The sequence goes on along the minus strand of CM052802.1, from coordinate 90,402,514 downwards.
CAGCAACTGTACCATATTACATCCCCTTCAACAATGTATAAAGGTGGCAACTTCTTCATAACTTTGCCAACTTATAAATTTGTGTTTTTCATTTTGATAACTATCCTAGTGGGAGTGAAATATTAGCACATTGTTGTTTTGATTTATATTCCTCTAATGATTAGTGATATTGAGCATCATTTCATGTGCTTATTAGCCATTTGTGCATCTTTAGAGAAATGTCTATTTAAGGCCTTGCTTAATTTCTAATGGAGTTTTTTGGGTTTTTTTGTTTGTTTGGTTTTGTTTTTATTGGTTTGTAGAAGTCCTTCACATGTTCTGGATAATAATCACTTATCAGATACATTACTTACAAATATTTTCCTCCATTCCTTTTTTTGTCGTTTCACTCTTTTGATAATAAATATCCTTTGATGTGCACATTTTTATTTGATAAAATGTGCAATTTATCTATTTTTTTCTTGCTTGTTGTTTTGGTGTCACATCCAAGATATCATTGTCAAATCCAGTATCATAAAGATTTCCCCTATGTTTTATTCTATAATTTTTGTAGTTTTAGCTTTAGTTTAATTGTGGTCTTTGATCCATTATGACTTAATTTTTATATATGCAAGGTAAGAATCAGTTTCATTCTTTTGCATGTGAACATTCAGTTTTTTCACACTGTCTGTTGAAAAAACTGTCCTTTTCCTCCATGAATGGTCTTGGCATCCTTGCTGAAAATTAGTTGATCATATGTTATTTCTGGGCTCTCTATTCTAACCAATTGGTATATATGTATATTTTTGTGCCAGTGCAATACCGTTTTGATTATGGTCACTTTTTATTAAATTTTGAAATCAGGGAGAGTGAGTTTTCCAACTTTGTTCTTCTTCAAGATTGCTTTGGCTATTCAGGGGCCATAGAAATTTTCCATATGAATTTTAGAAGGGAAGAAATTATATTTCTGCAAAAATGTCATTGGGATTTGATAAGGATTGCCTTGACTCCATAAAGTGCTTGAGTGTACTATTTATCTAAACAATATTAAATCTATAATCCATGAACACAAGATGTCTTTCCAATTATATATCTTCTTTAATTTTTTTCAGCAAAAAATTTGTAGCTTTTGGTGTAACAAGTCTTTCATCTCCCTGGTTACATTTATTCCTAATTATTAAAATTTATGCTACTATAAATAGATTTTTTTTCATTTTCTTTTGGGTTTTTAATTTTTAGTGTGTAGAAATGAAATCGATTTTTTTTGTGTTGGTTTTGTATCCTGCAATTTCTCTGAATTTGTTTATTAGCTCTAACAGTTTTTGTGTGTGTGTATGTTTTGGGTTGTTTACATGTAAGATCATGTCATCTGCAAACTGAGATAATTTTATTTCTTCCTTTCCAATTTGAATTCTTTGCATTTCTTTTTCTTGACTAATTGTTCTGGCTATAACTTCATGTTGAGTAGAAATAATCAAACCAGGCATTCCTTCCTTGTTCCTGATCTTAGTGGAAAAGCTTTCAGTCTTTCATCATTGAGTATGATGTTAGCCGTGGGTTTTTCCTAAGTGGATTTTTATTATGTTCAGAAAATTTCTTTCTATTCCTAGTTTATTGAGTTGTTTTATCATGCAATGGAGTTGAATTTTGTCACTTTTTTTTTTGCATCAATTGACATGATCATGTGCTTTTGTCTTTTTCTCCTCCTTCTCCCCCTCCTCCTTCTTCTCCTACTCCTTCTCTATCTCCTCCTATATTGTTCTGTACTTTCCTTGTAGAATCTTTGACTGGCTTTGGTATCAATATAATTCTGGCCTCACAGAATGAGTAAAAAAGTGTTCCATGCTCTCCAATCCTTGGGGACGGTTTGAGAAAGTATTGATATTAACCCCTCTTTAAATGTTTGGTAAAATTCACCAGTGATGCCATCAGATCAGATCTTTTCTTTCTTGGGAAATTTTTGATTAATGGTTAAATCTTCTTAATAATCATAAAGCAGACCTATTTTTAAAGGACCAAAAGTGTATAATTTGCTTCAAATAAACTTTATAAGAACTGTATGAGAGCTATATAAAAATAATTGTAAAACCTACTGGTGTCTACCTCTGAGATTTGAAAAATATTGTCATACTATGTTCTTGAATAAGAAGACAGTGTTATTTTTAAAAACTGACAATATTTCTAAATTAATCTATAAATGTAACGCAATATCAATAAAATAGAAAAATATATTTGAGTGGAAATGCAGATAAATCATGATATGGGGTTTTAAAATTCATATGGAAAATTAAATATGCGATTTCCAGAGAAATCCTGACCAAAAAAGGAGTAATGAGATGAGATTACCCTATAAGCTTGAAAAAAATCTTATCTATAAGTTATAAAAAAATCAAGTCTATAAACTATGGAAGCATAAACATAATTAAAACAGTGAGGTACTTACATACTAATAGGCTGATGAATTAATGCCCAAGATGATATAATTTCAAGGAAAATGTTCATGTAAACTCTGGAACAGTGTAATACTCAGCAAATATATATTGTTTTTAAAATAGTATAGCCGGGGTGCCTGGATGGCTCAGTGGGTTAAAGCCTCTGCCTTCAGCTCAGGTCATGATCTCAGGGTCCTGGGTTACAGCTCCACATCCGGATCCAGCCCCACATCTGGCTCTCTGCTCAGCAGGAAGCCTGCTTCCTCCTCTCTCTGCCTGCCTCTCTGCCTACTTGTGATCTCTCTCTCTCTCTCTCTCTGTCAAATAAATAAATAAAATCTTTTTAAAAATAAAATTAAAAAATAAAAATAAAATGGTATAGCCAACTAGAAAATAATATGAACTTGGATTTAAACTAGGTATCAGGACAAATTCCAGATGGATCAAATATTTGAAATGGAAAACAAGAAACTTTTAAAAATAGAAGAAACCATAGGAGAATTTATTTTATTACTTTTAGAAATTCTTTCTAACATAAATAAAATCCTAAAGCCAGAAAAATAAGATTGATAAATTCAAGTACCTAAAAATAAACAATTTCTGCATGGCAAAAATCCATCAGAATAAAAGCTAAATGGTAAACAATAAAATGAGAAAATACATTTGCAACTCTTAACATAGGCAAAAGATCAATTCCTCTGATTTATATATATAAACCAAATCAGTAAGAAAAAAGATCAATAATCCAATAGAAAAATAAGCCAAATATATAAGCAAACAATGGAAAAAGAACTATAAAACTACAAATTATTTTTAATGTATTGAGGATGCTCAATCTCATTTATTATTAGAAAAATACAACTTAAATTTACACTGAGATGCCATTTTTCACCTATCAGATTGGCAAATGTCTAAAATCTTAATAAATTTCCCTGTCAGCGTGGGTGTAGGAAACATGTCTGCTAACACATTGCAAGTGGGAGTGTAGACTGTTATTTCTCAATGGTGAGTTATGGTGACATCTATCAAAAGTATAAATGCACTCACTCTTTGACCTAGCAATTCAATTTCTGGGACTTTACCTTACAGAAATACTTACACCTATGCTACTTAATGTTTGTACAAGATTATTACTCGTTGCATCATTGTTCTTGTGGCGAACAATTGGAGACAACCTAAATAGACAATGTAAGAGTGATTAAATAAATGATGGTACAGTCATCCAGTGGAATGCTATGTAGCTGAAATAAACAGTGAGAAAGCTTTGCATGTACAGATAGGGAACATGCCCCAAATATATTGTAAAGTTTTTTTTTTTTTAAAAAGAGCATGGCTTAAAAGTATGAGTATTATTTGCTTTTTTTTAATGGGAAGATAATATGCATAAAATACCTCTGAAGAGATAGGCAAGAGGCTGATACATTGATTTCCTTCACAGAAGGGAATTTGGATGATTACAACAAGGAGAGTTTTTTCACTGAATTCACTATTGTATCAATTTTATTGTCATAATTTTTGTTTGTTTTTTAAAACAATTTTATTTCTTATTTCAAAGTTAGTAAATAAAATGTATGAAATAAAACAAAATAATATTTCTTCATTAAGTTGGCAAATTTTGGGAACCTGTGGCTATCTCTAAGCTTGGATTTGCCCGTCATGCTGTGACAATGTTCTTGTGTTTCTTTTGTATCATTGATTTAGCTGTCATACCATATTATTATAAATGTATGTGATTTATTTAAATCACAAAAAAGTCTAACTAATACATGAAACATTATAATACATGAAAACTAGTATATGAAAGCTAATACATGAAAAATTCTCTCCCATTTTTTTTTACAAAATAATTAAAATTCCTTGCATTACATGAGAGTATTTTGCGAAAATTAAAATTTTATTTTCTGAGTCCTCATTATTATGAAGACTAATTGAAAGTTTTCCAAATCTGGTCTTATCCAATTGAACCATAAAGATTTTACATAATTTTATTATCCAAATGAGTCAAGAATATTGAGCTTTTTTCTATCGCTTGCATTATCATAATGTTTGCAAATGACACATTGGAACCCTTTAGGGAATTATGGATTTTGTTGGGTCATAAGTAGCTTTTTAAGAACATGAAATGCAATAAAATATAATACAGTAGAAAATATCATAGTGAATCACATGTAATAAAAATATATGTTCTGGGTGGTGACTAAAATTGTATTTATCACATACCAGGTACTAAGAGTTCTGGTGCTTGGGAACACAGTGACAAACAAGACTGTTCCAGCCTTTGTAAACTTCACAATCCATCAGAAAAAGTCAGACAAGAAAGAAGCAAACAAACAAGCCAGTAAAGATTATAAACAGTGCAAAGAAGGAATTAACAATATGCTGGAAGGAAAAAAATCAGGGATGGTAATGTCTTAAATAGAGTATCCATGGAAGGTGTCTGAGGAGGTTGATGTTCAAGTTGTTGCTGAAGGATGAAAAGAAGCCAGTCATCTGATGGTCCAGAGAAGAGCTCCAGGCACAGGGAACAGCAAGCATGGACCCCAAGAAGAGGAAGAATGAGGTGTGTTTTGGGGATGGAAGTATTAGATAAGACTAGTCAGAGAAATAGGAGTCAGACCATGCCAGGTCACCCAGGCCAGGAAAAAGCAAATACGGATTTTGTTCCGAGTACAATGTGAGGCCACTAAAGGACTTTTATCAGGGCAGTTACATGTTAGTGCTTGAGTTTTAAAACATTCTGGTTTCTCAGTATAGGATGAATTAAAAATAGAGCAAGTGTGGCTTTGTCTAAGGTGAGGAATGAATGAATTTGCCCTTGATTTGGAGGTATAACTGATATGTCATCAGTGCAGAGTTACACAGAAAGGAAATGTCAACAAAAATGACCAGTCTCAATGGCTTTAATAGGTGGGCATTTGGCAATTACATTAGTTGCTTTTTTTTTTAAGATTTTATTTATTTATTTGACAGAGGGAGAGATCACAAGTAGGCAGAGAGGCAGACAGAGAGAGAGGGAGGGAAGCAGGCTCCCCACTGAGCGGACAGCTGGATGCAAAGCTTGATCCCAGGACCCTGGGATCATGACCTGAGCCAAAGGCAGAGGCTTTAACCCACTGAGCCACCCATGTGCCCCCATTAGTTTCCTTCTTATGGCTATCTGCTCATCTAACAGACTTAATTCAATGTCAGTGGCATGTCATCTGATTAGCTTTGGCCTCATGGATTATGCTTTCCTTCATATGTAATATGGAAACTTAACTTTGAATGACATTCTAAATGTATGTTCACAGTTGGATATAAATTTCGTGTATATAGACATTTTTTATAACTTTGAGCTATTCATTTTATGCTGAATAAAAATTTATAAAACTTAGAGGCTCATATGTATACTCTATGGAGTTTTCTTTTGACCTGATGATGTTTCATATTGTCAGAACTCATAAAGCTACTTTCCAAAATTTCATAAAAAGGATTTAGGTAATTTGATCATCTTACAAGGTGAACCCTCTTGAAAATTAAGTTGTAACATTTCCTTATTTTTCATCCCATTGGTTTTATGTCCTGCTGCTGGAGGGTAGACACAATTGAAACATCAGTAGTACTGTGTAATATGATTTGTTATTGATCTAGCATCTGGTCAATCTTTCACATTCATTTTCAATTAAAAGCATTTTTGGTTTTTAACTAATAATATATTTCTAATTTTAAGGAAAAAATAAAAAATAATTAAAAATAGAAAATGATGAGAATTACTACTTATATTGAAATGGAAATATCCCAATCTCCAAATTTATAATAATTCCATCTTATATATCATGGACAAAAAAATCCAACCTATGCTTAAAAGGCCCTAGAGCAAGATATTAGAAATATGAGCTTTGTTGGGTTCAGTTATTAATTAAGAAATGATTATGCATTGGTGTATGCCTGCCCTAGCAGGTGTTCTGGGCTTTCCCTGGCCTTTAATTGAGAGGATGCTCTTGGGCCATGCAGGTGAGCTGCTTGTGTGACCTTATGGGCCCCGGGGCTCTGCCTAAAGCAAGATCAATGCAGGATTATACTTATTAATCACTGATTTATGAATAACAAGTTAAAATTTAAATATAGATATTAAGAGAAAACAATTTTTAAGTCTTTTAAGAGAAAAGACACAGTTGTAGCCCAAACCATTGCATATTAAGTGGATGAAGCATTTGAGGTCACATGTTGTCTTCTATGGCTTTGAAACAGTTAAAAAATGTATTTTTCAAAATGAAATTGGAAAAAAATGTTTGTAGAACCATTGGAGCATATCTCTGCAGCCCAAATGTTCCAGGGTCATGGTTCAAAAACCACACAGACAGACAAGACTGATAAGAAGACACAGAGAAGTTAGACACTGCTCTGCAGGTTCTGCTCTGATGATCTCTTCTAGGCCATCCCATAACTTCTCTGGAATGCTCAAGGCCATGGCTTTAGAAAAAAAGCTAAATATTTTTTTGCAATTTCTGTATAGTATCAGAAGGGCACCCAAAAATAAGGGGAAGAAAAAAGCCCAGACTTTGCTACTATCTAACTCTAAGGCCCTTGGGCTAATAAACTCACTCAAGTTTGGTTTCCTCATCTGCTAATATCTGGTTCATAGGGCAGCTCTGAGTAACTAGTGAGGAAGTATGTATAATTGATCCAGCACATTGACTAATATATATTAAGAATTAATTAATCAACAAGGGCATACTAGTTATCTGCTACATACAAATTCCAATTATAAGAGCTGTGAGCAAAAAAAAAAAAAAGTAGACCACAGAACTTTGCCCTTCAGAAACTTATGTCAACAATGGGTGGAAGAAGAGAAACGAAAGGCTGACAGTCTTTGTGCCAGGCTATGCTAGGTTCAGAGGGATGGACTCCGTCTATAAAACAAAGTGATTGAAACTCACATTTAAATAAGACACAGTGAGTCTGCTATTTCATTTCTGAGCTGTTAGTTTCTTTGTGCAGCGCTGAGTTGTTGCTGTTTCCAATAATTAATTAGGGGTCAGAGTGCTGGACTTAAGGTGTACCTCCTACAAACTGGGGAAAAATATCTGATTTCTTTGTATGTAAAACTACCCTGGACAATGGGATATGAAACTCCTATGAACAGCTGCTGAGATTTTGAAAGAAGAGACCTCTTTCAGGGACAAAGCAGGAGAAAGGGATGGTATTCTTACTCAGGAAATACACACATACATACAAGATGCTCAGCAAGAGACAGACATGTCTGGAACTAAAGAACAAATGGATCTAACTAGATCCTAGAATTTTCTAGTTTTATAATGTTTCTGATTCAGTTAAATCATAAATGTGTTATGCTTAAATGTTTTTCACCCCTGATTTTCAGACATGTTTTTTCCAATGATATTTAATCAAATGATACAAAAAATTATTTTCCTGAATCCAAACTTAACTTTTAAGAATGATAAACAACTCTTAGTATCTTCTCCTCCATCTGTCTATCATCTATCATCATCTGTCATCTATCTACCTCTATCATTTATATCTATCTATAAGTGTATACTTATAAGTATATAAAGCATTTTGACCTTGGAAAAATAAGTGGTTTTAATTTTATCCATGAATTTTGAACTTGCTGTTCAAATTTTCAGCACAGACATCAGCACCTTGCTCCCTTCCTAGGAGACTTAACATTTGTGGAAGAAGATAAAATGCCTTCACACATATGTGAAATAGGTAAAATAGACATCATTTTGTGAATGTTTCCAGTCAAGAAACAGAAGCTAAATGCTGAAGGTCACATGGCCAATAAATGTTCAATCCTGGTTTAGTACTCAGGGTTGATGGATTCCATGTCCTGTACCTCCATTAGATGGATATATAACCTGAAGCCAACCTCTTGGCATTTGACCTACTATATGTGTGTGTACATAACCCAAGCTCCAGGAAGAAAAAAAAAATCCCCAGGGAAATCATGCCAATGGGTGGGGACAAAGAACAAAGGAACAGAAGAGATTCTGCAAGTAGAGCTCAGGGACTGGCTTGATTAATTGCCACCCACGCAACTAGGTATTGCTGCTGTTTACTTAGAATTCTGCCAGCAATGAGGGTTCTGGATTCCTGAGGATTACTCCATTCCTGGGCCTAAGAAAGTCATTATCAATTATATCTGATGCATGACCACCACCCCAGCCTTCCATTCTCATCCTGTTGGAGCCAGGCAGCCAGCTGTGTGCACACACACCATTAAACTGCCCCTTCATGTTCTTCCCCATGAGTGAACCCTTAGTCCCCCTCAGGAACTTCACCCCTCTGCTTCACCATACGTAGTTTCTGCTTGTGCTTTCATTTTGTGTTTCTCAAAGCTTAGGGGAACTCTATGGGATTTGCCTTTCAGGTAGAGGCAGTGACTAAAAGGACTGGGAAATAAAGAAGAAAAAAGAGAGGAGTAGAATTTGCCTCTGAAATGTGGAAAAGCTTCTCTTTCTAATCTCTCTGCTGCTGTGGTTTTCATCAGAATTTCAGAGCTTAGGGAGGAACTGAATAGAAGTCTGAGGGAAACTGTCGAAGAGTCTGAGGTCTTAGGCAGGCACTGGGCAGGGAGAGCTGGGTTCAGAACAGGGAAATTATGGGTACCTTGCCAAACAGCCAGAAGCCTTCATCCTCTCCTCTTGAGCCTCACCCAGGCAAAACAGTAGTTTTCCAGAGTTGCTTCTTCTGCTGCCCCTACGTCCTGCCTCAATCACACACACAGTGACAAGTTCATGGCATGTAAGCTGGATGATAGGGATGCCCATAAACAGCACTCCTATCACTACCATGTAAACGGTAATTCTCTCCACTGGCCTATACTTTCATGTCTGGACTTCCATCTCTATTCTTCATTAAGTTATTAAGTTTCCTTGTTTCTATGGCCTCTCTCTGTCTCTCTGTAAATAGTTTCTAAAAATTGTGGTAAAAACCACATAACATAAAATTTACTTTCTTAACCATTTTTAAGTGTACAGTTTAGTGGTGTTAAGTATATTCACATCTGTGTGCAAAAGATCTATGGCCCCTCTTTTAAAACACAATGTCCCTGAAGTGGATAGCATATTATGGGTGCCTGAGCTTTCTGAAGCCATGAGATCATGTCCCTTCAGTAACAGGACAGAGACAGTGCTCCTAACCAGGGAACATGGAAAAGTTGGGACAAAGAGGGGCTCAGGTATGAGGGAAGGAGACAGGGGGACAGAATTGTCCCAGCCCACGCCCTTGTGACCTGTCCCTACCTTAATGCCACATCACCCTTCTCAACCAAAGACAAAGGGAGATGCTTAAAGAGAAATAAAATGATTACCAGAACCCCCATTTCTTTAATTGATTATAGATGGCTAATATTTAAAATACATGGGCGAAAACTATTATAGAAAGAATTTTGTTAAACAAAGTCAAAATAAATAATGTTTTTAAAATTCATAACCTTTCATTTTTAACCTAAACATTTACAGGAATAAAATTATTTTAAAATTCATTGGTAGTTCCTAAAAACAGAATTCTCCAATTTACATATCAAGCAATCAGTGCAAAGTCTAGGAGAAAATAAAAATTTGTCTTTCACAAGACAGATGTACCAAAAACAGTTCTTCCATTGTACATTCCAGGCATTGTGGCCAGAAACAAATGATAAAACCAAGCTCTTCAGTAGAGGAAGGGGAAAAGAAGTGTTTCTTGCTTTTTTTTTTTTTTCAGTTGTGGTAAAAATACACATAAAATTTACCATTTTATGTTTAAGTGTCCAGTTCAGTGGCATTCAGTATATTTACATTGTTATGCAACCATCACTACCATCTATCTACAGAACCCTTTTCATCTTACAAAACTGAAATTCTTTTCCTTTAAACAATAACTCCCCCAACCCCCTGGCAACCACCATTCCACTTTCTGTTTCTATGAATTTGACTACTCTAGAAACCTCATGTAAGTGAAATAATATAGTACTGGTTCTTTTGTGACTGGCTTATTTCATTTAATGTCTTCAGAATTAATCTATACTGTTGCATATGTCAGAATTTTCACCTTTTTAAATTGAAGTAGTATTCTATTCCATTGTATGGATACACCAGATTTTATTCATTTATGCAACCATTAATAGGGATACTTGAGTTGCTTTCACTCTTTGGCTACTGTGAATAATGCTGCTATGAACGTGGGTATACAAATATCTTGCTTTCTAAATTCCATTGTCTTCAGACAAATCATGAACCAACTCACTGTTGTCTCATCAAGGACCTCAGAGTCATGGTTATGCTATGAGTCTATTAATACCTCTTAAAATAATTTTAGGCCTCATAGTATGCAATCCTCAGTCAAAATGGTTTTGATTATTCCTTCTACCTCTTTGGAAGTTAGGATGGGTCATTAAGCTTTCTTGAGAGTTGTAACTTCAATCCTGCTCCTTTAAGATTCAAATCAAAATTCCAACTCATGTCAGGGATGAAAATCTTGGTTGAAAATCAGTTAAAGTGGCGTGTAAAAAGAAAAAAAAAAGGTGAATCTGGTGTAAGAAAATGATACTTTCTTGGGTTGGTTAACCTGAGTATGGGTCTGAAAACCTAAATAATCAAAGAGCTGGGCAGACAAATGTAGGAAGGAAAGCTTACATTGGGAAGTCATCAACAGCATAGGAACTTTAAAAGTACAGGAACTTACAACCTACCAAAGAAAAATTAACAGGATGTTTATGTAATTTTTAAAAACACACTTTGTTTTTAAAAAACATATTGAAGTATCAAAATATAAGTAAACCATAATGATATTTGAGTTGACATAGTTTTTCCCTTTAAATAAAAGCTTTATTGACCCAAGATTTACCTGATAATGGTAGGGCAGGTAATCATTGAATCCTGGGTAGAGCACGGCTGGATTTGGATGTCAGAGATTTGGGATTTAAATCCTGCTCTGCTACCTGGGTAAGCTAGTTACTCTCCCTGATTCTGTTTCCTTTACTGTATAATGGGAAAAGGATTTTTAAAAAAAATACCTCACACCAATAATCAGAATTAAATAGCACATGTCTTAAAGTGTCTGGCACAGGCCAGGCATTGAATGCTCGCTCATGCTCATTTCCCTTCCCTTCCCTTCCAACTCCCCGATCGATAGATTTCACAGGTCAGGCAATGGTGTTTTTTCAAAAACAATGATGGTGTTGTCATCATTGGAAAAGAGTAACTTTAGCTTAGCCAAACTAGTTCAGTTGCTAAGTTAGGAATGAAGATCTCTTTTCGAGAAGACAGATATCTGGCCCCAATGGAAAGCTGAATACTCTTTCCCTTAAGTTCTCTTCTAGTCTCTGCTCATCATATTTGCTAAGATGTTGGAGGATCCAAATCAACAGGATGCCAGATTATTCCTGTGTGGAAATGTTATGTCTCAGAAGATGTGACTGCGGTTTTACATCGAAGGCCTCATTCTTCACAAGCAAGTCAACATGTCAAGGCCAACTGCACAAAGGGAATGGCATGTGATAATTTGTTTTTTTCTCTAGGTTCTTAGCATTTTTCTTTACCAAAAAATTTATGTCTGTGGGGTGTTTTTTTTGGTCCGAGCTGCAGTTAAATGTACCTCTTTTTTATTGCTATGTTCTTTTAGTGACATAACTCCCCTCCAATTATTGATGCAATCAACACTTCACTTTCTTCTCCTTGTAGCTCTTTGCATGTTGTATACAGTGAGCGAAATGATGCAGGGTGTTTAGAAATACTCTGGTCAATTTGCTCCTCTACTTTTCTTCATATGATTATTTGGAGACATGGTGTGTTTACCAGTGGTAAGCCATTAAACATGTGCCTCCCTTGGAAGAGTACTGGAGGAGAATGACATATGTGGGAATCAGCACAGAAAATCAGGGACAGGAATCCCAGAGTCTAGACTCTAAACTCATCTCTACACCCAACCACTTGCTAAATGACCAATAGCATCTGTGAGTACTCTGTTCTCTGAGCATTGTAGTACTATTTTTCAGTGTCATTTATTTAGTATTGAGTATGAATAAGCAGCAGAGACAAGGGGTGCCATGTATTGACCAGGAAAGATGCCATTCCATTTCTAAAATCTTTCTGGAAGATAGATATTAAATAACCAATTCCAGGCATGTTCAGGGCCCCAACAAGATAAAGCCAAGATCCCACTGGAACATAGTTTAAGGCTCAATGATATCAAAGAAGGCTTAAGTTTGTTGGTCTCACAAAGATCAGGAAAAAATGGAGTTGGACTCTTCCTCTGAACAGATCTCGTCAAAATAGCAAATGCCATCAGAGACAAGTCATTAGAACCCCCAGCCCTGCTTTGACTAAGAACTCCAGTTGCACATATCCTAAACAGTTGCAGTCATGGGTCCTGGTTTGAGACAGCACAGTATTCTCCAATGACACTTATTTCTAACACTTTTTTCAGGGGCAGCCAGGGTACTTCCACTGCACAGTCCCCAAGCTGGTAAGACCAAAAGTTTTCTGTGAGCAGGGTGGTGAAGTGCAACTCAAACCTCCCTGGTCCATTTAATACCCATGCTTCCTCCTCAATAAGTGGATTTATAGAAGAAAGTAGTTATCAGGTGCACCATTAGCGTATTTTTTCAGAACAATTGCCTGCAACCAACACTTTTATCAGCTTGGCTTTCTTGTCCCAGAAAGCAGTCCTTGGCAGGAAGTCAGTGTTTTATTGACTTTACTAGTAGGATAAACAAACCTCCTTTGACATACAGAATGGCAGAAACTGTGACTTCCTTCCCACCTCCCATGGAGGCAAAGCAGTTTAAGTTGGAGGAAACAGAGGGCTGGGCTTAACATGGATTCAGAGCAAAAGTCATAGTTAAATATCTGGCAAAATGCTCCCCATGTGTGCAAAGAAGGAGTGAAAGGTGTCAAAATCACCCAGGAAGCCTCAAATATGAAAAGGAAGGGAAGAGAGTCCAGGAAGAAAGGGATAGATCCACTTCCCAAGAGATATTTGTTTTGCAAACGATGAAGTCTAAATGAGCTTTTTTAGCTTTAGGTTTGCACTCTGAATCTGCTCCATCTTATTTAGTGCAAAGATTGTAAGTGAACTTGAAAGACAAAGAAGTATTTTAGTAACTGTGGAAATTGTACATTAAGAAGCAATATTTAGGAATGTAATCATAAAATCAACTTATATTTTTGTTCTTCTGCTGCCCACTTAAACTTGCTCAATGAAGTTTAAAAGCAGTCTTCTCCTGATCCTGGATGAAAAATCAAATCATCTCCATGACTTTATGCTCACTATTTTGTAACAGAAAATCCTACTTGTACTGTAATATGTGAACAAACATAGTTAGGCAATTACAGTGTTCCATTCAAATGATTAATAGATTTCTAAAATACTGTGTTAAATCTTCAATTCCCTGTACCAAGCTTGGGTTATAGTGGTGGAATCAGAGAAGGGGAAGAGGGGCTTGGTTCTTCTCTATTTCTCTACTTGGTTTATTAGGTTTCCAACCTGGACATGGTCAAGAGGTGGTGAGGAAGGGAACAGATGGTAAGAAAGTTTTTACTTGAGTAATGTCACAGAATGGCTTCAGGGTCACTGAATTGGTATATGTTCATATCTGGTTCACCTATGGTCATTTTTATGGGTTCATTGGGGTTAAGGGCACTGAAATATTGCTTATACTAAAAATACAATGTAGACAGTTTATTTTCTTCTGAATAAAATAATTCCAGAAAATATTTAATTGGGATATTTTTACTTGGTGGCAAAACTGATGCCATGCATGTCAATAAAGAACAAATATGTTATTCCACATTATAATGGAGACAAATCAGGACAGAGTTAATTTTATCCCACCTATAATATGTAACCAGTCCGGCTTTTGTACATGTGGCTGAGCAATATCTGTCCCTCCCCTTCCTGATCCTGGACATGCAATCCTCTGAGGTCCTGTTCCATGGAAAAAATCTGTTCCTGGTCCTGCCTTGAGGTCACTGAGGAATAGGGAGAATCTTTAGTCCTACTAAAGGAAGGAAAGGTGCTCTTGGCATTGCATCTTCTAACTCAGATCTCATTTTGCTGTAGAAATATTAGTCTACCAATTTGAAAAATGAGAAAATATTATTACCCCAGAGGATTTGGGGGATTTATGGTATTAATGAGTGAAAATTCCCTTCATATAGCCAAATTGCAATAGATGTGAGCTCCTTCCCTTTTTCTTTAAAAGAGTTTACTGTGAGTGAGTGGGGAAAAGGAAGATTGAAAGTGTCCATTATGTGGCAACCACTGGTTAAGATAAATAGTACTATCAATACTCAAAATCAATTGCTTTGTACATTAATCAAGATTTTAGGGATTAATCTGAAACTTTATAATCATTCTGGCAGGTATTTTTGAGAAAAAATGTGTTAAAGATTCTGAACAAGTATTTCTGCATGAAATTTTGGAGTATTATATATTAGATATAGATGTATGATATACACATATGGAAATGTTATCATCAAACATGTATTGTGAAATATTCTCTATTAGAGATTTAATGAATTTTAACCTGTTTTGCTAGAAAATTATAATTAGGAATTCTGTTACCAAAATTCCCAAGTTTTTCTGCTCAAGGCTCAAGGAAATAAATTATGTTAATTAGAAAATAGATTATACCACTCAGCTATCTTTTGGGTCTTCAGATAAATACCTCAAGAATATTTGGGAAGATTAAATGTATCCAAAGAAGGCTAAACAAATATGAGACACTCTTGCTTCCAGGATTAATCTGGGTTGGGAAATGGAAAGATTTTGGCTTTCCCAGCTGAAAATAGGTGTCTATTGTTCTCCCTCCTGGTAAATTGCCACAGGACTGTCAGGTTGGCTCATCCCTATGTTGCTACGTCACAGGTGATAGATGATACAGAGGCATGTCACCACTCTGCCAAACCCTAAGATACAAGGCCCAGGTATGTCACTACCAAAGGGGACCATTTTGGTTCACGCAGGAGGGGCATACCAGCAGGAGAGAGCTTCTGAAGAAGCAGGTGTCTGAAGACAAGTACACTTGGCTTTCCCAGTGGTGCTAGCCTATACACTCTGGGAATATTCTTTGCATTAATCCTAATTATAAAGATCAAATGACTGAAGACATAGGATTTGTTAAGTAATTTTCTTATGCCTACCAGTGCAGTGTTTACTGCACTTCTTTCCCACCCTCCTCATTAATTAAGTCACTCATCTGTCAACATCAGATCAATTATCTACAATAGTGTTCCATGTGCCATGAAGATCCCCCACCTGTGTCTTGAACCTTCATTTTCCTCCTTTCCACTGTCCAAACTTTTCCAAACTTTCTAATCTGGCTCAAGTTCTATATTTTCTTTCAGTGAATCTCTCAAGATTCACCTGGAAGGCTTTTGTCAACTATCTATCCCCACCAGAATCTTATAACCAGTGGAATATTGGCTCTTAATAGATATTGGCTTTAATTATTTGAAAATGGAGTCCATTTCTTCCACACTTGAGTTGGAAGACTGTGTCATATGGTACTCATGTTGAATCTTTCTCTTGAAAAACCCTTATAGAATTGGAAGTATTTTGATAATTTTCTAATATATTTTCTTATAGCTAGATTAGAATGGTACCTGCACAGAGTTGAAGGAATGCTGAAAGACTGAAAGAACATAAGCTAGAAAGTAGAGTACTAGCATGCTCTATTTTTCAGTTTTCCCATCTGTTTAGTGGGAAACATGATGCCTGAAGTAGGCCCCTGGTACAAAGACAAATCCCACTAAATCTTTGATAGAGGCAAATCTTCATGAACAGTTCTGGGTGGCTTGTCAATATCTTTCAGACATCACTCAAGTCATTTAATTTTCTTTCCAAATTTTCAACCTTTTCTCTTGGCGAAGTTTGCACTTGTTTGTAACTATTTTTATCATGTAGTTATAAATTGTAGTTGCTTTCATGAGCAAATCATTACAATATTTTTAAATTTTTGCCTTCTATGGTTACACATACACACACACACACACACTGTCATATGAAACACACCACAGGTCATTTTTTTATTACGCTAATGCTTTCATACAGAGATCTCTTATTCATCTTTGAGCTTCTTTACCCTTCTCCTCACCCACGCCATCTTTCACAAGGAAGAAGATGAAAGAAAGCATCAGTGTGCCCTCCTCTGGCACCATCACCTCAAGACTTTCTTTCCAAACAAAGCCCATTTTAAGCCACTCCTCATGGCCTCTGGCATGACCCCTGGACAGCAGCTTTGAGAAAGGTCAGGATCCTTGCGTGTCTATGTTGCCTGGTGTCAGGCACCAAAATAGTAACTCCTCTTCTTCCTTTCTCCAAACACACATACTTTTCCCCCTTGCTTGCTTGCCTTGTACAAAAGAAAGAAAACATCCTCAAGTCCTGGACTTCTGCCAGTTTTCAAAAATAATTGAACTTCCCTTACTTTCAAAGAGATTAGGTCTCTGAGACTTCTAAGTTCAGATGTTCAACTCTGTGGGTGCTGCTTAAGCTTTGACTGACCTTTCCTCAGGAGCCTCTGATGACATAACAGGCGACCCTATGACCTGAGGAACAACTGTCTTGTTATCTGTTTCTTGTTATCTCACCACTGAAACTGATGGGGACCATGGATCTAGGGGTTGGGGGAGAGACTGCTGCCGAGGACAGAAGTATGTCCATGGTCCCCAGAATCTCTAAAATAAAAAGCTCAGTGCATTTCTGTGGACAACCTCTTTGTTCTGTTCTGTCAAGTGTATTTTTAGTTCTGATAGAAAATATCAGCTTCCTGTTTCAGTTTCCTCTCCCCACTTTTCTCATCCTGAAGCCTCAAGCCTGTTGACAAACACCACCAAACACCATGCACCATGACAGCTGCTATGGGAGCAGTTTTTTTCTCATACATAATTGGTGATCTGGAAAGCAGTGGGGTATAGTGGGAAGAACAGTTTTTGTAGCTACACTTACCTGGGCCAGTCCAAATTCAGCATGTATCTTATTTTGACTTTGAGCAGGACACTGGTCTCTCTGAACCTCAGTTTCTCTACCTTCAAAATTGAGGGACACCTTATGGGCTTTTTTTTCCCTAAATAAAGATCACGTATGGAAAATTTCTTGGTCTGTGCTTGCTAAAAAATCAACACATTATTAGTGTTATTATTGTTAAAAGTATGGTTTCCATGCTCTTTGAAACTTTGAGCTAGATCACAAAAGGAACTTAAGTCAGCTGCAAAATAAGAGACAAGAATTAATCTTTTTCTTCCAAAACTTATACTTCAGTTTTTTAAATTAAAAACTTGAGAGAGTGATTGGAGGGGCAAGATGGCTGAGGAGTAGGAAGCTGAGATAGAGTCAGATTCCAGAAGTTCAGCTAAATAGTTATCAAACCAGTCTAAAAGCCTACAAACTCAACAGGAGAGAGAAGAGAGGAAGAACAGCAATTCTAGGAGCAGAAAATTGACCACTTTCTGAAAGGTAGGATGTGTGGAAAAAGTGAATCCAAAGCAACAGGAAAGAGAAACTGTGAGGGGAGGGGCCGGCTCCCAGCCACAGAGCAGCGGAGCACAAAATTGGAACTTTCAGAGTCTGCTTTGCTGAGGGACATTGCTCCAGAGGCTAAGTGGGGGGGGGGGGGGTTAGCCCTCCCAGGAATACTGTGGTTTCAGGACCCGTGGGATAACAAAGGCACTGGGGATGTAGAGCTCCAAGGTATCAGGGCCAAGAAGCCCATGGCAGAGAATGCAGTGCACTATCAGCTCAGCCTTACCTTACAACATGATCCAAGGCACAATAGGGCTGCGGCTCTTCAAGCAGGGACCCCGCAGGAGGCAGCTTCAGAGAGACCCCCTCCTTCCTACTCTGGGATGAACAGCGCAGAGTGCGCAGCAGAAATATGCTACTTTTGGAAACTCCAGACGGTGCCGTGCCACCAGACATAGAGCTGCTCCATCACGGGTGGCTAAGCTCGGAGTTTGGGCAGGGACCGGGAAGATGGGAGTGATTGACTGATTTCCTCTGAGGGTGCACTGAGGAAAGGGCCCTGAGCGCTCGTCTCCTCCAGCTGGAGACTGGGAGGCCACGCTTTGCATTCCCGGCCACAAGGGTGGTAAGTAAAGCGCTCAGGGAACAAAGACTCCCCAGAGCAAACCTGAGCAAATTGTTTGGCCCATCCCCTGGCAAGGGCAGGGCAATTCCGCCTCAGGCAAAGACATTTGAGAATCACAGCAATGGGCCCCTCCCCCAGAAAATCAGCAAGAATATCTAGCCAAGACCAAGTTTATAAATCAATGAAAATTACAGAACTCCAGAGTATTTTTCTCTCTCACTCATCTATTTGTATCTTGATAAAATGACAAGTTTAAAAAACTCACCACAAAAAAAAAGAACAAGAGACAGTACAGACAGCTAGAGACCTAGTCAATATGGATTTTAGTAATATGTCAGAAAAGAGTTCAAAATGACAGTTATCAAGGTGCTAGCTGGGCTCAAAAAGAGCATGGAAGAGATTAAAGAATCCCTTTCTGGAGAAAGAAAAGAACTAAAATTTAACCAAGTTGAAATCAATTAATGAGGTACAATAAAAAATGAGGGCTCTTAATGCTAGAGTAAAGGAGGCAGAAGAAAGAATTAGTGATATAGAAGACCAAATGATGGAGAATAAAGAAGCTGAGAAAAAGAGAGACAAACAACTACTGGACCATGAGGGGAGAATTTGAGAGATATGTGATACCATAAGATGCAACCATATTAGAAAAATTGGGATCCCAGAAGAAGAAGAAAGAGAGAAAGGGGTGGAAGGTATACTGGAACAAATTATTGTAGAGAATTTCCCTAATCTGCTGAGGGGACAAGCATCAAAATCCAGGAGGCACAGAGAACCCCCCTGAAAAATCAATAAAAATAGGTCTACACTCCGTCATCTAATAGCAAAACTTGCAAGTCTTAGTGACAAAGAGAAAATCCTGAAAGCAGCTCAAGACAAAGTCTGTAGCATACAAAGGCAGATGTTAGATTGGCAGCAGACCTATCCACAGAGACCTGGCAGGCCAGAAAGGACTGGCATGATATATTCAGAGCACTAATAAGAAAAATATGAAGCCAAGAATACTATACCCAGCTAGGCTGTCACTGAAAATACATGAAGAGATAAAAAGCTTCCAGGACAAACAAAAACTAAAAGAATTTGCGAACACCAAACAGCCCTATAGTAAATACTGAAAAGGGTCCTCTAAGCAAAGAGAGAGCCTAAAAGGAACATAGACCAGAAAGGAACAGAGACAATATACAGTTAACAGTCACCATACAGGCAATACAATGGCACTAAATTCATGTCTGTCAATAGTTACCCTGAATGAAAATGGGCTAAATACCCCTATCAAAAGACAGAGAGTATCAGAATGGACAAAAAACAAGACCCATCAATATGCTGTCTACATGAAACTCATCTGAGACCCAAAGACACCTCTAGCTTTAAAGTGAGGGGGTGGAAAACAATTTACCATGCTAATGAACATCAAAAGGAACCTGGGGTGGCAATCCAATTATCAGATCAATTAGATTTTAAGCCAAAGAATATAATAAGAGATGAAGAAGGACACTATATCCTACTTAAAGGGACTGTCCAGCAAGAAGATATAACAATTGTAAATATCTATGCCCCTAATGTGGGAGCAGACAATTATATAAACCAATTAATAACAAGGTCAAAGAAATACATCAACAATAATACAATAATAGTAGGGGACTTTAATACCGCCCTCACCGAAATGGACAGATCATCTAAGCAAAGGATCAACAAGGAAATAAAGGCTCTAAATGACACACTAGACCAGATGGACATCACAGATATATTCAGAACATTCCATCCCAAAGCAACAGAATACACATTCTTCTCTCATGCACATGGAACATTCTCCAGAGTAGATCACATCCTGGGACACAAATCAGGTCTCAATCAGTACCAAAAGGCTTGGATCATTCCCTGCATATATTCAGACCACAATGCCATGAAACTAGAACTCAATCACAATAGGAAAGTTGGAAGGAACTCAAATACATGGAGGCTAAAGAGCATCCTACTAAAGAATGAATGGGTTAACCAGGAAATTAAAGAAGAATTTAAAAAATTCATGGAAACATGAAAATGAAAACATAACTGTTCAAAATCTCTGGGACACAGTAAAGGCGGTCCTGAGAGGAAAATATATAGCAATACAAGCCTTTCTCAAGAAACAAGAAAGAACTCAAATACATTACCTAACCCTACACCTAAAGGAGCTGGAGAAAGAACAGCGAAGAAAACCTAAACCCAGCAGAAGGAGAGAAATAATAAATATCAGAGCAGAAATCAATGAAATAGAAACCAAAAGAATAGTAGAATAAACCCACAAAACTAAGAGCTGGTTCTTTGAAAGAATTAATAATTAATAAACCCATGACCAGACTTATCAAAAAGAAAAGAGAAAGGACCCAAATTAATAAAAACATGAATGAAAGAGGAGAAATCACTACCAACACCAAAGAAATACAAACAATTATAAGAACATACTATGAGCAACTATACGTCAGCAAATTTGACAATCTGGAAGAAATGGATGCATTCCTAGAGACACACAAACCACCAAAACTGAACCAGGAAGAAATAGAAAACCTGAACAGACCCATAACCAGTAAGGAGATTGAAAGTGTCATCAAAAATCTCTCAATAAACAAGAACCCAGGGCCAGATGGCTTCCCAGGGAAATTCTACCAAACATTTAAAGAAGAATTAATACCTACACTCCTGAAATCGTTCCAAAAAATAGAAATGGAAGGGAAACTTCCAAACTCATTTTATGAGGCCAACATTACCTTGATCCCAAAACCAAACAAAGACCTCATCAAAAAGGAGAATTACAGACCAATATTGTTGATGAAGACAGATATAAAAGTTTTCACCAAAATACTGGGCAATGGGATCCAACAGTACATTAAAAGGATTATTCACCACAACCAAGTGGGATTTATTCCTGGGCTGCAAGGTTCGTTCAACATCCACAAATCAATCAATGTGATACAATACATTAATAAAAGAAAGAACAAGAACCATATGATACTCTCGATTGATGCTGAAAAAACATTTGACAAAGTACAACATTCTTTCTTGATCAAAACTCTTCACAGTGTAGGCATAGAGGGTACATTCCTCAACACATCAAACCCATCTATGAAAAAACCATAGCAAATATCATTCTCAATGAGATCAGGAATATGGCAGGGATATCCACTATCCCCGGTGCTATTCAACATAGTCCTAGAAGTCCTAGCCTCAGCAATCAGACAACAAAAAGAAATAAAATGCATCCAAATTGGCAAAGAAGAAGTCAAACTCTCACTCTTTGCAGATGATACAATACTTAATGTGGAAAACCCAAAAGACTCCACTCCAAGACTGATAGAACTCATACAGGAATTCCGTCAAGTGTCAGGATATAAAATTAATGCACAGAAATCAATTGCATTTTTATACACCAACAGCAAAACATAAGAAAGAGAAATTAAGGAGTCAATTTCATTTACAATTGCACCCAAAACCATAAGATACCTAGGAATAAACCTAACCAAAGAGGCAAAGAATCTGTATTCAGAAAACTACAAAGTGCTCATGAAAGAAATGGAGGAAGACACAAAGAAATGGAAAAACATTCCATGCTCATGGATTGGAAGAACAAATATTGTGAAAATGTCTATGCTACCTAAAGCAATCTACACATTTAATGCAATCCCTATCAAAATATCATCAATTTATTTCAAAGAAATGGAACAAATAATCCTAAAATTTATATGGAACCAGAAAAGACCATGAATATCCAGAGGAATGTCGAAAAAGAAAACCGAAGTTGGTGGCATCCCAATTCCAGACTTCAAGCTCTATTACAAAGCTGTAATCATCAAGACAGTGTGGTACTGTCACAAAAACACACATAGATCAATGGAACAGAAGAGAGAGCCCAGAAATGGACCCCCAACTCTAAGGCAGGAAAGAATATCCAATGGTGAAAAGACAGTCTCTTCAACAAATGGTGTGGGAAAACTAGACAGCCACATGCAAAAGAATGAAACTGGACCATTTCCTTACACTGCACACAAAAATAGACTCAAAATGGATCAAAGACCTCAATGTGAGACAGGACTCCATCAAAATCCTGGAGGACAAAACAGGCAGCAACCTCTTTGACCTCAGCCACAGCAACTTCTTCCTAAAAACATCTCCAAAGGCAAGGGAAGCAAGGGCAAAAATGAACCACTGGGACTTCATCAAGGTCAAAAGCTTTTGCACAGCAAACTGTCAACTAAACCAAAAAACAACTGACAGAATGGGAAAAGATATTCGCAAATGACATATCAGATAAAGGGCTAGTATCCAAAATCTATAAAGAACTTCTCAAACTCGGGGCGCCTGGGTGGCTCAGTCGGTTAAGCAACCGCCTTCCGCTCAGGTCATGATGCCGGAGTCCCGGGATCGAGTCCCACATCGGACTCCCTGCTGAGCAGGGAGTCTGCTTCTACCTCTCCCCTCTCACGCTCTCTCTATCTCTTAAATAAATAAGATCTTAAAAAGGAAAAAAAAGACAGTTTAGAACTTCTCAAACTCAACACCCAAAGAACAAATAATCCAATCATGAAATGGGCAGAAGATATGAACAGACACTTCAGCAAAGAGGACATCCAAATGGCCAACAGACACATGAAAAAATGCTCAACATCACTCAGAATCAGAGAAATACAAATCAAAACCACAGTAAGATATCACCTCCCACAAGTCAGAATGGCTAAAACTAGCAATTCAGGGAATGACAGATGTTGGCAAGGATGCGGGGAAAGGGTATTTACCCTCAAGATATAAATGTAGTGATCCAAAGGGTCACATGCACCCAAATGTTTATAGCAGCAATGTCCACAATAGCCAAACTATGAAAAGAACCTAGATGTCCATCAACAGATGAATGGATAAAGAAGATGTGGTATATATGTGTGTATACACACACACACACACACACACACACACACAATGGAATACCATGCAGCCATCAAGAAAAATGAAATCTTGCCATTTGCAATGACGTGGATGGAACTAGAGGGTATTTCACTTAGTATTATGCTAAGCGAAATAAGTTAGTCAGAGAAAGACAATTATCACATGATTGCTCTGATATGAAGAATTTGTGAGGCAGAGCAGGGGGGTTTGGGGGGTGGGGAAGAGAAATGAAACAAGATAGGATGGGGAAGGAGACAAACTATAAGAGACTCCTAAACACATGAAACAAACTAAGGGTGGCTGGGAGGTGGGGAAAGGGGTAGGGTTATGGACATTGGTTACGGTATGTGCTATGGTAAGTACTGTGAAATGTGTAAGCCTGATGAATCACAGACATGTACCCCATGGCAAATAATACATTATATGTTAATAAAAAAAATCTTCATTTCCCTTAAAACAAAAACAAAAACTTGAGAGACTTAAAAATGAATATTGTGTCAAAACTTAAAAAAATTAAAAGTGGATATTCTGAATGAAAATGAATCTTGACTTCTGTTGGTACTTGGAAACATCCCATATTTCCACCTACATTATGCTTGCTCTTGAATCTCTCCTGAAAAATACTAAGTTATTTTGGTAGGTTCAGAAGCTTCTCTCTTGCATACTCTTCATGAAGAGTCTTGTAATGTTCTTCTAACCTTCATATCAGAATTTGTATTAGTCTGATTAGGCTGCCATAACAAAATATCACAGACTGTGTGGCTTTAATAATAGATTTTTCTTTTCTTTTCTTATCTTTTCTTTTCTCTTCCTTTCCTTTTCTTTCTTTCCTTTTCTTGTTAAAATTTAATTTCTTTATTTGACAGAAAAGACAGTGAAAGAGGGTTTACAAGCAGGGGAAGTGGGAGAGGGAGAAGCAGGCTTCCTGCCAAGCAGGGAGCCAGATGTGGGACTCGATCCCAGGACCTTGGGATCATGACCTGAGCTGATGGTAGACTCTTAACAACTGAGCCACCCAGGCGCCCATAGATACTTATTTTCTTACAGTTCTGGAGGCTAAAAGTCTGAGATCAAGGTGTTGACAGAGTTGGTTTCTTCTGAGGCCTCTTTTCTTAGTTTGTAGATGACTACCTCCATATTGTATCCTCACATGGTCCCCTTTTGGTCAGTGTATATGTCTATGTCCACCACCTCTCAAAAGATCAGTCCTATTGGATTAAGACTTAGCCATGTGACTTCATTTTTCCCTTAAATACCTCTATAAAGACCCCATCTCCAAATATGTCACATTCAAAAGTACTAGGGTGTTAGAACTTCAACACATGAATTTTGTGAGTGCAGAAGGGAGACACAATTCAGACCCTAATAAGATCTCTGCAAGAAGGATATTTGAAGGTGACACTTTACTAAGATTTGCTCCCAGGGATGACACTGATGTTTGAACCAGGAGTGTCATCTCCCAATGTTACTACAACTGCCAGTCCTCAAGATGCAGAATATCATTTTGTACTCTTTGGTCCTTTTTGCCAAAGAAAATCTATGCTCCTCACCCCTCTATATACTTGATAACTCAGCTGGACCTCACTGTATCTTCATGAGGACAATGTCTTCACCTTCAGTCTCAGTTTCTCTTTTCACAAGGCTCAGAGATGAGTACCATGGCTTGATTAATGCTGGACCTGTATAGGCTGCCCACCTGAATGTGGGCACTTTATTAAGAGCCACTTTCTTCCCAAGAAGGAGGCTTGGTTACTAGCATGTAACTAAAATGACCAGCTCTGTCCCCCTCAAGGATGAGTTCATTCTCTGATGATTCCACAGCTCCACATCCTCCTATTTCACTTGCAATGCCCATGAGGATATGAACCTGAACAGTGTACTAAGCTTAAGCTCAGGTTACCATTCATGTTTCTACACTTTGCTGTGAAGTGTATCTTTTCATAGGTTTTTAAGCTGAAAGATTTTTAAGCCAGTGATAGACATCTCATATGTTTTTTATAGTGTCCTCTTGTAATATCTTTGCTGTTTATGTTCCATAGCCTTCTGTCATAAACTAGGATGGAATTTCATGAAAGTTTTGAAAGAAGAGAGAGATAAAGAAAGTAAGAAACCAAATGACTACTTATTCTATGAGGATTAGGACAGGAAGTGTCTGTTTCATCCATCTGTGTATACTCAGTGGTAATCAAGGTGACCAACACTTAGTAAGAACTCAGAAATGTTTGTGGATTGTTGAAAGGCATATGTGTACTAATAGAAAAGAGACCCAATATCTAACTACTATTTTGTAGCTCCAGTCAAATTTTCTCGGTATCTTTTTAGACCAGCACATATGGGAAGCCTTAGCCCCCTAGAGTTGAGTCTAATTTAGGCCTAGCTGTAACCATACACACAGACACAAACATGCACATACTCATATCAGTGGTCCTTTGTCCTCTGTGGATCCCATGCAAGCAAAGCAAAAAAAAAAAAAGCAAATGGAGCTTCATTCACAAGGACATCTTTGTCACATTTCCTGCATCTTCATGCTGCCATCACAAAGTGTGTAGGTGCAACACGACATCATGCCACCCTGAATGCTAATTGGAAAGATAGCACCCTGGCTATCTTCCTTCAGCATATGGATGGTCCACTACACATTATTTTGGATTCTATAAGCCATTTTTTCCTATTATTATCACTTCATTGGTCTCAATTTTGAAAATAAGTAAGATATTTATAAAATTGTACTGAAGAATAATTCATTCTCCATATATAGGATGTTGGGTTGAGTTTCAGAACATTTTCTCATTAATGTATTATTTTGCATCTGAACACAGTCCCCAATGGACAAATCTATACTTTTGTATACACATATATCAAATCTTTTACAACTTGATAAATCTCTCCAAATTGTCCAGTTTTGGGCTAATTCCCAGTTTTTCAGCTTTTTAGAACTCATCACTAGCTGGAACACTACAAAGAATCCTTCATGATAACTTTAGTGATAGCATTAATAAAATGAGGAATCCCTCCAACCTCACACAAATTTTTATGAAAATTTCTTAGTATTTAATGCATTATGTTTCCATTACCAATTTAAATAATTGTTCACAGGTACCTATGATGCATGATCCTTAGAACCCTCTCATTCTTCTCTTCCCTCTAAGGAATTAAGTTTCAACTGTAGCACAACGCCCTTCTGTCCATGGTACCCTTATATATAAAGTGATTTGCTTGCTGACTTAACAGTAGTAACCAGAAAAGAAAAAAAAAAGTCTCCTATTATAGTGAGACATCCAGTGATTATGTGATAGATGATTTTAGATACAATTCTTAAATTCCCTACTCCTGCCAGTACATTCCCTTCAACCCTGATTGAGGATCCTGGGATATTTTGATATTTTATTGTAATATTTTATTGTGAATTTGGGTTTGACTCCTCATTATAAGGAGCAGAAGAAAGAAGTAAAACTAAATGATAGAATTTACAGAGGGGAAAATAAGATAGGATGGAAGAGAAAAACATAGATCATGAAGGTAATAAAGGAAGAATAGTAGCAGGAAATGTGCAGACCTGTAAGAAGGCTATAGATGAGACTTGTGATGTAATACTAAGGTTTTGGAAGACCTTAAAGCAGACTCCTTCAGTCTGACAAGTGGATAAATGTGGAGGTGATGAGTATGAGGGTAAAATATCCCAGAAACAACAACAAAACTCTTCTCAGAAGCCACATCAAAGGGCAAAGCAAATATTGCTTTTCTAATTCCATTCATGCCAAGAATAGATGCCTATGCAAAGGCTTCTCAACCTTGGCACTTTTGTTATTCTGGGCCAGATAATTCTTTGTTGGGGGGGATTATCCTGTGCATTGTAGGATATTTAGCAGTACTCATTAGATGCAGCAACCCCCTTCTCAAAGTTGTGACAGCAAGAAGTATCTCCAGACATTGCCAAATGTTCCAACATTGTCCCCATCAGTTAACAACCACTGGGTAGAAAAGGGTGAAGGGAATAAATATAACGAGGAAATTCATATTTTTCTCCTTGGATTCACCACTGCATAAGGATGTCAGTCACCAGAGGTAAGCAAATATGTAGAGAGGTTATCTTAATAAAACTTAATTTTAACTTGGCTTTGAACAAACCTTTTTCCCCATCTTCCCACAACTATGCACATTCTTTCCTCTTTCACTGGACCTGTTCCAACAGCTGTGTGAGTCATCCAAATCAAATTTATTTGCCTATGACAATCACCTCTTTGATTCTACTGTAAAGGGTGGGGGAAGCCGTTCCGTCTTGTTGTGAAAAGCTCTTTCGGTTTTCTGTGATCTCCCTAGGTGTATAGATTGCAAAACCCAGGTATAGACAAGGAGCACAGACAATAGTAGACTCATTAGTAAATCCTTTGAAGTGTGTAAACAAGGCAATGGCAGTCGCCTCTTCTTTTTCTTTCCTCATCCCTCTTTCTTCTCATCCTCCATTGCAGATGTCAATGGTAGGAACTGGCAAAACAATGAATATAAACTGAAGAATGAAATCAGGAAAGAAAGGAGTTTTCAGAAGTGACATGGAGAAGGCCAATTCTTTCTTTCCTCACTAGCAAAAAACTTAAGAGGCAGCAGTCTGTACTGCAACCCAAGGCCTGGGTCCTAAGGGTGAGGGAGGCACTTCTGAGAACAGGCCTCATACGATCATGCACAGCTGTTAGGGCTTGGTGTAGGGGTTGGGAAGTCATACAAACTTGATTGATCAGCTTTGGATGCAATAAGCTGTGGCCTGAAATATGCTGGAGGGATACAACTCATCTCTATTGCAACCTTCTTTTTAACACTTGGTTTAAAAAGTTATTTTAAAGTCTTCAGCCCCTAACATTCCTCTCTGCACTTGGGAAGCTGTCCCTACTCTTGGCCAGCTGTGCCAGCCTACCAGGAAAAGATGACATGCTTGGGGCATCTAGGTGGCTCAGTGGGTTAAGCCTCTGCCTTTGGCTCAGGTCATGATCTCAGGGTCCTGGGATAGAGCCCCACATTGGGCTCCCTGCTCAGCAGGGAGCCTGCTTCCCTCCCACCCCCTGCCTGTCTCTCTGTTACTTGTGATCTCTCTCTCTCTGTCAAAGAAATAAATAAAAAAAATCTTAAGAAGAGGAAGGAGGAGGAGGAGGAAAAGGCGGAGGAGGAGGAGGAGGAGGAGAAGAAGAAGAAGAAGAAGAAGAAGAAGAAGAAGAAGAAGAAGAAGAAGAAGAAGAAGAAGAAGCAGGAGCAGGAGGAGGAGGAGGAGATGACATGCTTATTCACCTCTGAGTTCCTGACTTCATGTCATTGCTCTGGGAAGAAGAAAAGTCTGAAGGTACATTTTGATATTATAGGGAAGGAAAACTTTACCTTTCTTCCTTTCTAGGTTCTTTGGCTGATCTAATGACTAAATTGACATAAGACAGATTAAGAAAAAAAAAAACAAATTTAATTCATATGCATAAGAGCTCATCAAATATGAGACCGAGAAATGACCAAAGCAGGAAGATTTTATGCCTTTTAGACAAAGAAACAATACTTTTGTGAAGAATTCAGAGGGCAGAGGGGTTAGGGTTTGGGGTAGCAAGTTAGGAAAGAGAACAAGCTTTGTTCATATAATTTTCTTGGCCTTGAATTTCCTATCTTTGGTGATAAGAAAGCCTTGTACCTCCAGGTTCAGTGAAGCCACCCTTCACATAAGGAATTTATTTCCTGCTTTCAGGGAGTTGGAGGAAGGTCAGAGTACCATCTTTGCACTGGCTGTTTCTTAAATAATTTTAATTTAAAATAATCAATGGCCAAAGCAACATATTTGGGGGCAGCCTTCCCTGGGCCCCATAAATTTCCTCCTCTGAAATTTCCCTGGAAGTTTTACATGTTAGAAACTGAGCTGATTGCTGTGAAAGCAGAATTAGATTAGTAGTAGATAGTTCCATATCTCACTGAACAAGTTTTTTAGTCCTGAGAATAGTTGAGACTCATTTTAGAAGGCAGTGATGGAGGTGGGCTTCCAAAGTTGGGCTATTGTATAAACAATTATGTATTCAGTAAGAGGTTTTTCTATGGAAACAAAAGGAAAACAATGGTTAATGATTGGAGCAAATTACAAACCAGTTTGTGAGTTATGAATGTACTCAATTGAGAAAATTATTTAACATTTTTATTTAAAATTCAGTTTAATTAATGTATTTTATTATTAGTTTCAGAGGTAGAGTTTAGTGATTCATTAGTTGCATATAACACTCTGAGCTTATTATATCACATGCTCTCCTTAATGCCTAACACCCAGTTACCCCATCCGTCTACCCTCCTCCCCTCCAGCAACTCTGTTTGTTTCCTACAGTTAAGAGTCTCTTACGGGGCGCCTGGGTAGCTCAGTTGGTTAAGCGACTGCCTTCAGCTTAGGTCATGGTCCCGGAGTCCTGGGATCGAGTCCCACATTGGGCTTCCAGCTCCATGGGGAGTCCGCTTCTCCTTCTGACCTTCTTCCCTCTCATGCTCGCTCTCTCTCATAAATAAATAAAAATCTTTAAATAAAAAAAGTCTCTTACGATTGTCTCCCTCTCTGATTTCGTCTTATATTATTTTTCTTCTCCTTCCCCTATGTTCATCCATTTTGTTTCTTAAATTCCACATGGGTGAAATAATATATCTTTCTGACTTATTTCACTTCATACAATACCCTCTAGTTCTATTCACATCATTGCAAATGGTAAGATTTCATTCTTTTTGATGGCTAATATTCCATTGTGTGTGTATACACATCACATCTTCTTTATCCATTCATTTGTTGATGGACATCTGGGGTCTTTCCATAGTTTGGCTATTGTGGACATTCCTGCTATAAACATTAGGGTACACATGCTCCTGTGAACCACTATGTTTGTATCCTTTGAATAAGTACCTAGTAGTGCAATTGCTGGGTTGTAGGATAGCTCTATTTTTAACTTTTTAAGGAAACTCCATACTTTTTTCCAGAGTGGTTGTACCAGCTTGAATGCCCACCAAGAGTGTAAGAAGGTTCACCCTTTCTCTGCATCCTCGCCAATATCTTTGTTTCCTGAGTTGTTAATTGTAGCCATTCCAACTGGCATGAGGTGGTTTCTCATTGTGGTTTTTATTTGTACTTCCCTGATGCTGGGCAATGTAGAGCATTTTTTCACATGTCTGTTGGCCATTTATGTTTTCTTTGGAGAATTAAGAGGATTTTAGATGTCAGGCTTGAAGCATCTTCAGATAGACTTACAGAAGCAATGGCCATCTGACAGATTTTCCTGGTGTGCAGTTTGAATGTCTTTGGTGATCTTTCCAAGTGTCTTACACAACAGTCAGGAAGATTATCCATATAGGAGCTATTGTGATGATTTACCTAAAGTTTATATAGAATTGTCTAACTAGTTTTTTTAATAATTATAAGGCAGAAGGTTGGGAGAAAAATTAGAAAAGTTAGTTTGGAGAGTCATAGTCAAATATTGGAGGAAACAAGAAAAATTCAGGATGTGACCAGTTTACAGGTAGAAAACAAAACCTCAAAGACAATTAACAGAACTAGAATCTAATCGCCTCAAGTGCATATTATGGTTGCTACTAACACATATTTTTCTTTTTATAATCACTTGCACTATTAAAGATAACCATTTGAGCTAATTTGTTGGTAAATTAGGTCCAGTTTCAATAAACTTAGCCTGATTATTTATGCAACGGCAACAAGAACAGTGATTGACCACATAGGCTCTTTTAAGTCTTCTTTGAATTTTTCATAAGAAATCTCAGATAGAATGGTAAAAAGCCAGGCTAAGAACTTGCCATAAGATTTTGCTAGAATGCCTACAAATTTGGGTAAATTCCTCTCTTTTTGAGGGCTCCAAATTAACCTGAGTTTCCTGGGCCTACCAGGAAATTTCATTCCTTACCCTGGTAAGGCTGCTAGGAACCCTATAAGCAAGATACAAGGCTGATATTTCCAGGGGGCTTTATTGGCTCCATAGAGTCCATTTTAGTTCCTTAGCTGTCTATTCATATCCATATGTCTCTCTAAAACATGATATTCCAATCATATAAACAATGTTTCCAACTGTGTCCTATTATAAGGAGAAGATATTTTTATTGAAATTATGCAAATAAGTATATTGCCATGAAAATAAGAGTATCCTTTGAGAGTTTCTGAATTCTAGAAGGAGAAAGGGGGCCCCTGGGTGCAGTTGGTTGGGCAACTGACTATTGGTTTCAGCTCAGTCATGATCTCAAGGTTTTGGGATTGAGCCCTGTCTTGGTTCTGACTCCTCAGTGAGGAGTCTGCTAAAGTTTCTCTCTCACTCTCCTTTTGCTCACCCCACCCTCTCTCTCTCTCTCTCAAATAAATAAATAAATCTTTAAAAAAAAGTAGGGAGAAAAAGATAAATGTTTCATTTTTATTCACAAAGGTATATTTTGCCAAATTGCTTTAAGTCATGGGTAGCCTAACAGAAAAGATAAAAAGGTTTCCTTAAATCTGAAAAAAAGGAAACATTTTTTTTAAATCAGCAATGTTTCGAACAAAAAGTCATAAAAAATAATTATCCTCCTCAGTTCATTTAGTTCCTTGTAATTATTATTTGTTCTGCTGGAATCCAGGTTTTCTTTTTTTATTATTAGTTTTGGAAATTTTTACTCAGTTCAGTTTTTTTTATATATCTTAAAGTTAACAGAAACCTTATTCAAGAGTATTTTCCATGAGTGTCCTTGAAGATGAAGCACTTTTCAAACACTTTTGTGAAAGAATCAGAGTGAAACAGTAACTATCTGTAAACAACAGGACTTAAAAACAGTCAAAGATCTGATGAGACCTCACTACAATGTAATTGTAAAAGAATATTTTTTATTTATATGACATAAAATTTTAAGCTAATAACTAAAATAACCACTGATAACATTATACCAGGACATAATAGATTTCTAGGAATTTCATACAATTTGTAGAACACATATATTTTTGGGGGGATAATGTTTCCCATGTCATATACCATATCAAATAAGCCTAATTAGTACATCTCTTTTTTAATAAGGAGGAAAAAAAAATTTTCGTTTGTGTCATTTTCCAGGAACCTTTTAAAATCCTGCAACTTTTAGGTCAAAAGACTTCATTTAAAATTGATTTGGGGGAGTTCGTCAAAATATCAAAAAAGTTTTAAAACACTTGATCAAGTAGGATCATAGGTCATTGTGAACTAGTACCCCATTATCAATTTAACCAAAGGGACAATTAAAGACTTCACAGGCAAATACATAAAATTATATAGTTATAAAAAAACAAACCAAATGAAACAAAACTGACTTGGCTATTGTAGTAGAGAAGGCTTGACTTTAGGTAATCAAGGACCTGATGAAAGCAGTGTGAAGCAGAGTTGGTAAGACATAAAATCTTTGTTTTCTAAGTAGATTACTTAAAAGGTAAAGAAAAACCTTTGTTTAGATTTCTTATTAAGAACAGACCAATAATCTAAGAAAACTTTGTCCTTTTAACAGAGAGAGAAAACCAAATTTTAATTCTGTACCAGATTATTTTTGATATTAAAAAATTCATTTAACTTAATTAAATTTATTTTAATCTTAGCCAGCTTGACTACACATTAAAATTCCTTTCCAAATATTCTTTTTCCACAGACCCTCTATAACTTTCCTTTTTACATTCAGATTTTGTCCTAGGTTTTCCTCTTCCCCATTTTGAAATAATTAGCCTCTCTTTTGGACAAAATTAATTTCTTTTCCCTCAACAAAAGTGTAGTTCCATTCCTCATACCTTCTTTGACTGAAAACACACATGCCACTTTCCTTCATTTAGAGATGTTTCCCTTATTATTTCTAGTGGTTTTAATTACATACATTAGAATTTTAACCTTTAAAAACCTTAATTTTTAGTGAAAATAAAGAAGTAAACAATCATATAATGCCTTTTATATTAGCATTATGTGGCTTGGCAAATTTATAAATACTTTTTATAATTTCTAGAAACATGTTTTTCTTTTTTTAAAAAAATATTTTGTTTATTTATTTGACAGAGAGAGAGATTACAAGTAGGCAGAGAGGCAGGCAGAGAGAGAGGGGGAAGCAGGCTCCCCGCTGAGCAAAGAGCCTGATGCAGGGCTCCATCCCAGGACCCTGAGATCATGACCTGAGCTGAAGGCAGAGGCTTTAAACCACTGAGCCACCCAGGCGCCCTAGAAACATGTTTTTCATAGTAAATTTCTAAGTGTGACTAATAGTGTTTACTAATAGAAAAAGTCACTAGTTCCTCTAAAAAAGGAAGCAAAAATCAATAAGCCTATGCTGAGTAATGAATGTTTTAGTATTTTATCTTATTTAGAAATGTTTAAATATTTAATAACTATTCATCATTTAATTTAGCAAAACTCTTAACAGTAAACTCACCAAAGAGATTTGGGTGATTAATTTTAATTAAACGTACCATCAATCATTACTGAAAAGTTCACATAAAAATTCTTATTCCACTTACATTTATTTAATTTACCTGTTCTTTACGATCATACTTAGATTATTCACAGAAATTTCGTGAGATGTTAAGTGGCTAGCCATCATCTTAAGTTATTTTTCTGGCTGATAAAATTTTGTAACAGAGATAATATGAGCTCTTTGACTTTCAGGAAACCTAGCCAGAGTAAAAGTCGCATGTTTGCACTACATTTAATTCTGGTAATTCTGAAGACATTTTTATTTAATTAAATCAACAAACTTAAAGTAGCTTTTATTTGCTGAAAATTATCCTCATTGAGGTGAACTTGAAAAACATTTGTGTTAGTTTTCACATTTCTCAGGATTTTAAAATGCTTAATTCATAAATGTTTATTTTAGGCCAATTAAAAAGAGATTTTTTACAAATTAATTTTTGCAATACTATCCAGAGGTAGAAAAATACCATATCTATAACATACATATACATATATATGGACATAAATAAAAATACAGACAGACCTAAACAGAGGTCTCATAGTTTTCATTCTGAAACATGAGCTATGAATCAGGTGCAATACACACATTCACTAGCTTATAAATAGTTGTGTCTTTGGCAGATGGAACAGATTAAGGTTACCCACTTAAAAGTTTTTTGCTAACACTTAAAGAGACTTTGAAGATTTGTATTTCTTCTTGCCAAGAAATCTTAAAGAGATTATGGTCTAGAATTTAGGCAAGAGAATTTTTCTAGCATTTTGTATTTTTAAAAGTTCCCCCCACCTTTTTTTATCTTCAAGGGTTTTGGTTACCTCCTTGCGCTTACATATATATATTTTAAAGATTTTATTTATTTATTTATTAGAGAAAGAGAGGGAGAGAGAGGGAGCATGAGAAGGGAAAAGGTCAGAGTGAGAAGCAGACTCCCTGTGAAGCTGGGAGCCCAATGTGGGACTCGATCCCGGGTCTCCGGGATCATGACCTGAGCCGAAGGCAGTTGCTCAACCAACTGAGCCACCCAGGCCCCCTAGGGCTTATATTTTAATGGTAAGATCTGCATTTTTAAGGGCAGAGAAAGAATGTAAGTGGATTTCTCTCCCTCTCTCCTTCTCTCTCTGCTTCAGATTTTTTGTTTGTTTGTTTCATTTGGTTTTGGTTTCTGATTTTTTGTTTTTGTTTTTTGCTTTTTGTAGGCTCTTCTGAAAGTGCAGATATAATTTATAATTTAAATTGTTTAAAAGACCTGCTATTCTGGGGGCGCCTGGGTGGCTCAGTGGGTTAAAGCCTCTGCCTGCAGCTCAGGTCATGGTCTCAGGGTTCTGGGATCGAGCCCCACATTGGGCTCTTCTGTTCAGTGGGGAGCCTGCTTCCCCTCTCTCTCTCTGCCTGCCTTTCTGCCTACTTGTGATCTCTCTCTCTCTGTCTGTCAAATAAATAAATAAAATCTTATATATATATATATATAAAAAGACCCGCTATTCTGCATTCTTCAGATGGGGTTCTAGGATATATCTGTAAAGAACATTGCATAGGAAGGCTTGAAGCTAGCAGAGCTTGATTTCAGGGTGCAGCAAAACAAGTTTCATTGTTCATCCCAGGTGCTCTTGCTAAATTTACTTCTTGGCTTTTAGCATTTACATAAGTAGCTGTATAGGCCCAAGGATTAGGCTGCAGTGCTTATAGGAAAAAGAATGCTAAAAAAGGCAACTGGGTGCTTAAGGGATTTTCTGGAGAAGGTGGAGGAGTTTTAGGAATTAAGGTAATTTACTGAGAGGTTGGGGCTGGATTTTAAGAAGAAGAATTTATGGGGCGCCTGGGTGGCTCAGTTGGTTAAGCCACTGCCTTCGGCTCAGGTCATGATCCCAGAGTCCCGGGATCGAGTCCCATATCCGACTCCTGGCTCTGCGGGAAGTCTGCTTCTCCCTCTGACCTTCTCTCCTCTCATTCTCAGTCTCTCTCTCTAATGAATTAAAAGAAGAAGAATTTGTGTTGTTTGTGGACTTTAAAGTTTAATTGCTATTCTTTCATCTTGTTAAGGGAATCCTTAAGGCTAACTGTTATAATTCCTTGTATCTACTTTTTAATTTGGTCTTTTTATAGGTACCCAAAAGACAATTCTTTAGGATGAGAGATCTCTAAAAAAATTTTTTTAATAGAACAATTCAAAGGATCTATCATTCAGCCATTGACAAGTAGGATCATATATTAATCTCAGTAGCAACTCAAGCCATTAAGTCTTTTTTGTGGCTTAACCAAGGATACAAGAGGTATCCTACAAGAGAGTACAGAAAAGGTAGCCCTCACAAGATCCAGACACATAGCCTAAGAAAACACAGATGATAATTATGAAGGGCCCTCATTTTAAATAACTGCTTCAAAACACAGGGAATCCTGTGTTCCCACCCACTTTGGAACAGAATAGGGTGACTTAGCAAGTCAAAGTTCACCTTTTTTTTTTCTAAAGATTCTCTAAGCTCAGATCCATAGCCTATTTAGCTATCTACCAGATGCATATGCATCCTCCTGCTGGCAGAGGCCAGAGAGAATATTCACACTTGTCATAAAGTAGACAAACCAAACCAAACCAACCAACCAACCAACGAACAAAACAATGACCTTCTCTGGGAGGAAAATGCACCAATAGCAAACAAATTTTTACCAAAGTCAAAGTACCTAGTACCCAAGGAACTAATTTAAACAAGTATTTTCTCCAGTTAATCTAAATTTAGGAAAAAAAAAAAAAAAAAAGGACTCTCATGACTCACTTTTAACAAACCCTGCAAGCAGAGACCCAACTTATGTAGTAAGAATTCTTACCTTCTGCAGGCATGTGTCAGAGGCCCTAGGATCTCTCAGTTACAGCAGCCCTGGAGTGAGCAGGGTCCTGGCTGGTTTGCTAAAACTATAGAGGAAGAAAACTTCCTTTTTTTCTTCCCTCTAGTTTCTTTGGCTGGTCTAATAATGGCTGGTCTAATAATGGTCTGGTCTAATAATGAAATCCATGGAAGACAGATTACTTTTAGACAAAAAAAAAATTTGTGAAGAATTGACAAGATAAATGGGTTTGTGCTTGGTGTAGTGAATTAGGAAAGAAGTAACAAGATTTCTTTGTATGGTCTTCTCAGCCCTGAATTTCCCATCTTTGATGATTAGGATGCCTTTTACCTTCCAGTTGCAAGGACAGTACCCTTACATGGGGAATTTATTTTTTGCTTTCAGGGGGAGAGGGGAAGGTCAGAATGTCCTTGAACTGGCTGTTTCTTAAGTAACTTTAATTAAAAATAATCAAGGGGCACCTGGGTGGCTCAGTCTTTAAGTGCCAGACTTCGGCTCGGGTCATGATCCCAGCGTCCTGGGATCAAGCCCCGCATCAGGCTCCCCGCTCCACGGGAAGCCTGCTTCTCGTTCTCCCTCTCCCTCTGCTTGTATTCCCTCTCTTGCTGTGTGTCTATCTCAGATAAATAAATAAAATCTTAAAAAAAAATAATATGCCAAAGTGGCATATTTTGGGGCAGGCTTCCCTGAACCTATCAATATTTAATAAACATGAACAGGCTGCTTTGACCTTCCTTTATTCAATGTGGGAAGGTGGGCAGTTACATGAAAAAAGGTAAAACCAAGGATTCTACTTTGAGCTGGAGAAGATCAATAAAGAACAGTATATCTAAAATCACACTATGACAGCCTTTAAAATAAAAGGTAAATTAGAAAAACATGCTGAGACATCCATAAAATCTAGGTAGGTCCTT
Source organism: Nasua narica (assembly GCA_028533885.1). NCBI lineage: Eukaryota > Metazoa > Chordata > Mammalia > Carnivora > Procyonidae > Nasua > Nasua narica. The sequence goes on along the minus strand of CM052802.1, from coordinate 90,364,931 downwards.
CTTCATGATGCTCTTCAGGACTCCACACCTGAAGTATCTTCAAATTTTTATATACAATCCTTTATACAAAGAGTTTTTGCAAGTTGATGCAGCCACTTTGGAAAACAGTATGGAGATTCCTCAGGAAATTAAATATACAGCTACCCTATGACCCTGCAATTGCACTACTCAGTGTTTACCCCAAAGAAGCTGATGTAGTACAAAGAAGGGCCACATGTACCCCAATGTTCATAGCCGCAATGGCCACAATAGCCAAACTGTGGAAAGAACCAAAATGCCCTTCAACAGATTAGTGGATAAGGAAGATGTGGTACATCTATACAATGGAATATTATGCCTCCATCAGAAAGGATGAATATCCAACTTTTGTATCAACATGGACAGGACTAGAAGAGATTATGCGGAGTGAAATAAGTCAAGCGGAGAGAGTCAATTTTCTTATGGTCTCACTTACATGTGGAGTATAAAGAAAATCATGGAGGGCATTGTGAGAAGGAAGAGAAAGATGAGTGGGGGAAATCAGAGGTGGTGATGAACCAGGAGAGACTGTGGACTCTGAGCAACAAATTGATGGTTTTGGAGGGGAGAGGGTGGGGGGGTTGGGCGAGCTAGCTGTGGGTATTGAGAAGGGCACGTATTGCATGGAGCACTGCGTGTTGTGCATGAACAATCAGTCTTGTAACACTGAAAAATTAAAATAAACATATTTGGGGAGAAAAAAAGAAAAAAAAAGATAAAGTACCTAAATTAATGAAACCATGAATGAAAGGGAAGATCATGACCAATACCAAAGAAATGCAATTATAAGAACATAGTATGAGCAACTATATGCCAACAATTCAGGCCATCTGGAAGAAATGAATGCATTCCTAGAAACTTATAAACAGCCAAAATTGAACCAGGAAGAAGTATAAAACCTGAAAAGACCCATAACCAGCAAGGAAATTGAAGCAATAATCAAAAATCTCCAAAAAAACAAGAGCCCAGGGTCGGATGGCTTCCAGGGGAATTCTACCAAACATATGAAGAAGAATTAATACCTGTTCTTCTGAATTCTTTCAAAAAATAGAAATGGAAAGAAAACTTCCAAACTCTTTCTATGAGGCCAACATTACTTTGATCCCAAAACCAAAGACCCCAGCAAAAAAGAGAATTATAGACCAATATCCCTGATGTACATGGATCCAAAATTCTTACAAAAGTACTAACTAATAGGATCCAACAGTACATTAAAAAGATTATTCACTAGACCAAGTGGGATTTATTCCTTGGTTGCAAGGTGGTTCAACATCCACTAATCAATCAGTGTAATACACTACATTAATAAAAGAAAGGACAAGAACCAGATGGTACCTTCAATAGATGCAGAAAAAAACATTTTACAATGTACAGCATCCTTTCTTGATAAAAAAAAAAAACTCTCCACAGTGTAGGGATAGAGGGAACATACCTCAATATCATAAAAGCCATATATGGAAAGCTCACAGTGAATAGTCTCAATAGGGAAAAACTGATCTGAAGGGTCACTTGCACCCCAATGTTTAAAGCAGCAGTGTCCACAATTACCAAACTGTAGAAAGAGCTGAGATGTCCACTGACAGATGAATGGATAAAGAAGATTTGTTATATATAAAGAATGGAATACTACTCAGCCATCAGAAAGGATGAATACTTATCATTTACATTAATGTGAGTGGACCTGGAGAGTATTATGTTGAGTGAAATAAGTCAGTCAGAGAAAGACAATTATCATATGGGTTTTTTTTAAGTTTTATCTTATTTTTTCAGTGTGGTTTTACTCACATGTGGAATATAAGAAACAGCACAAAGGATCATGGGGGAAGGGTGGGAAAACTGAATGGGAAGTAATCAAAGAGGGAGTTGAACTATGAGAGACTCTTCACTATAGGAAACAAACTGAGAGTTGCTAGAAGGGAAGTTGGTGGGGGGATGGGGTAAATTGGTGATGGGCATTTAGGAGGGCATGTGATGTGATGAACACTGGGTGTTATATGCAACTGTTGAATTGTTGAACTCAACATCTGAAACTAATGATAATACGTTGGCTAATTGAATTTGAATTTTAAAAAATCCATTAAAAAAGCCCACAATGAGATACCACCTCACACCAGTCAAAATGACTAAAATTAATAAGCCAAGAAACAACAGATATAAGTGAAGATGTGGAAAAAGGAGAGCCTTCTTCCACTGTTGATGGGAATGCAAGCTGATACAGCCACTCTGGCAAACAGTATGGAGTCTCCTCAAAAAGTTAAAAATAGAGTTACCCTATGATCCAGCAATTCCACTACTAGCTTTTTATCCCAAAGATACAAATGTATTGACCTGAAGGGGCTCCTGCACCCCAAATTTTTACAGCAGCAATGTTCACAATATCCAGACTATGGAAAAAGCCAGGATGTCCATCAACAAATGAGTGGATAATTAAGATGTGGTATATGGTATATATACATGGAATATTACTCAGCCATCAAAAAAAATTGAAACCTTGCTTTTTGTAACAATGTGGATGGAACTAGAGGGTATTATGCTAAGCAAAATAAGTCAATCAGAGGAAGGCAAATGTCATATTATTTCACTCATATGTGTAATTTAAGAGACAGAACAGGAGCATAGGGGAAGGGAGGGGAAAAATAAAACAAGATGGAAATCAGAGAGGAGACAAACTATAAGAGAATCTTAACTATAGGAAATAAACAGGGTTGCAGGAGGGGATTTGTATGGAGGGATGGGGTTTTAAGGAGGGCACATGATGTAATGAGCACTGGGTGTAATACAAACTGATGAATCATTGAACTCTACTTCTGAAATTAATAGTACACTGTATGTTAATTTAATTTAAATAAAAATATATTTTGGAAAAATTAAAGGCTGAAGAGGGATTTAAAAAAGATAACAACCATAATCCCAAACTGCTATGCAAAATTAACTTGTGCTAACATTTTGTCTATATTCATCCAGTTTTGTTTTTTACAAAGATGCACATTTTAAAAAAGCCCTTTATTATTTTTCTTTAATAATTTCCTGAAAATTATATTTTTTGCAAGTGATATGTGAGTGTGAAGTTCTTAGAGCAATAGTTCCCAAATTTGATGTGCGCGGATATGCACAATACTCGTCTAGGAAATTTTTAAGAGCACAGATACCTGGGTTCTGATCCTAAAGATCTCCCCCCCTTTTTTTTAAATTAAATTAGTCTTGACTGTGGCCTAGAAATCTGGATATTTAAAAGCTTTCCAGACAATTAGATTGTGCAACTCAGGTTGAAAACCTGCTCCTAGCTCTCCTGCTAATGGCCTCTTTTATGGGATAAGCAGCAGGCTTTCTGGACCTGCATTAGCCTTCCTATATTATAAAAAGCCAACCAAAGCAGAGTCTTCATTTAAGCCCTAATGTTGCTCCACTCCAGACCTTTAAACCCTATCTCTACCCTAGTCTGTTCCTCAGTGCTTCCCTGATACATTCCTCCATGTAAGGAACTACATGAAATAACAAACCAGTGGTGCTTTCTGTAATGTAGATATGTAGACTCATGGGTGGATCAAGCAATATAAGAAATTAAAATGTAGGCTGCTACCCATGTCAGTCTAGCATCTGTTCCCATAATCCTCCAGGAAGCAGTGGAGGCTTCAGGGAGAGACTATCCACATAAAAGCTATAGGAACAGGAGGGAAGGATACCTTTTCTAAATCACTGTTTCTTACACCTAGATGTCTGAGAACCACAGAACTGAGTCTCCTTAGAATTTGCCAGCTGCCTACTCTTCCTAAGGTGAATAAAGGAGGTTATATTGTTTGTTGAACTAATTTAACGGCTGGGCTTATGGAAAGGGTAATTCATCATTTGTATTCAGAAAATGCCAATCTAAATAGTATTAAAAATCTCCTGATAGATTTTGCTTTTGTTCTATAAAAAGATGAAGATTTCATTAATGCCTTTTCTTACCTTTCTGTTTATCTGAGATGTTTAAGGAGCCCACACATCATTGCTTTGGAATATTTTAAGATATGCTTTAAATATGTTTTTAAGGGGTGCCTGGGTGGCTCAGTCTTTGCCTTCAGCTCAGGTCATGACCCCAGAGTCCTGGAATGAGCCTTGAATCAGGCTCCCTGCCCAGCGGAGAGCCTGCTTCTCTCTCTGCCTGCTGCTCTCACTTCTTGTGCTCTCTCTATCTCTCTATCCCCCTCTATCAAATAAATAAATCATATAAATAAATAAATAAGCTTTGCAATATTTTTATACCCTTTCACATGCCCTGCAAACCCTTTACATACAGGTCTGAATAATATAAACAGAAGAGGTTTGAAAAAGAGACATATTTGTCCATCATAACTGATACTGGGTTTCCTTCCAACACTCATACTCTATGATTCCAAGTCAGTATGATGGCACATACTGTGATGGCACAGTAGGGGTGAGCTCCTTAGCACACAAGGCATAACTATGTATTCACACATGGTGGTGCTGGTCAGAGGACAAAAAACACATTGTGATGATGATCTTATAAGAAACCTCTTTGTTTAAATATCATAATATCAAAGTGTTTACCAGTGTAAGCCTATTGATCAGGGGACATGAAGGAGATAAAAACTAAAGCCCTTTGGAACACTTGTGCTCTGTTGGTGGGAATGTAAAATGGTGCAACCACTGTGGAAAATGGTATTGTGATTCCTCAAAAAGTTAAACATAGAGTTGCCTTATGCCCAACAATTCCATGACTGGGCATATACCCAAAAGAATGAAAGACAGGGTCTCAAAGATGGATTTTACACCCATATTCATAGCAACATTATTCTCAATAGCCAAAAGGTAGAAACAACCCAAGTGTTCATCAATAGATGAATGGATAACCATAATGTGCTGTGTACATATAGTAAAATATGATTCAGCCTTAAAAAGGAAGGAAATTCCAACACATGCTACAACATGGATAAACTTTGAAGATATTACACTAAGTGAAATAAGCCAGTCACAACAAGACAAAGATCCACTTATATGAGGTTCCTGGAGTAGTGAAATTCATAGAGATAGAAAGTAGAATGGTGATTGCCAGGGGCAGAGGGAGAAGGACTGGGGAGTTAGTGAATACAGAGTTTCAGTTCAGGATGATGAAAAGAGCCCTTTGGATGGATGGTGGTGATGGGTGCACAGCAATGCAAGTATACTGAATGTCACTGAACTGTACACTTAAAAATGATTAAAATGGTATATTTCATGTTATGTGTATTTTACCACAATGGAAAAAGAAAAAAACTAAACTAAAACCTTACATCTGTGAACCCTGCACAGAAAACAACACAAAATCTCCTCAAAACAGTCAAGAATCACTTTTGTTGCTCTAAGACTTCAAAGAAGGAAAAGTCAGACTGGGAAGGGGGAAGCCTGGAAGAGGAGAACATTCAGAGCAGAAACTACAAGTTCTCAGAGGCTGAGGGAAACCTGGGACCCACTAATAATAGAAAATTTGATTTTATTCATGGGTATTAGGGACACTAGTTTCTCTTTCTGTTTACTGTTCATTTTTTCCATTTTACTATTCAGCAGTAATTTTTTTCAGAGACCCAGAATCACAAAAGGTGAATGACAGTTTCCCTATACACATGGATTCCAGAAAGGTTAGTGCATAGGAGTTTAACTGAGGAAGAACACAGTACACTCTTTACCTAGAGTCTCCAATCATTATTTTACCACACTTGCTTTACAATTTTCTCTTGTGTGTGTGTGTGTGTGTGTGTGTATAGTATAAATGTAAATTTACATGATATGTATGTACATTTTTACTATATGTGTGTATTTTTTACCCCAAAAATACGTTTCCTAAAGGCAAAGAGGAGAATTTCCTACAACCACCATACAACCATCTAAATCAAGAGATTAACATGAATGACAATGTACTTAACACTACTGAACTGTACACTTAGAATTGGTTAAGATTATAAGTTTTATGTTATGTTTTATGTTTGTTACCATAACAACAAAAAGGAAAAGAAACAAGGCACTAGTGCCTTACAATCCTCTAACTCGTAGAGCTCATTGAAATCTCACTGTTCATTCCAATAATGTTCTTAATGAAAAGGAAAGGAAAGGAGAAGAGAGGGAAGAGGAGGGGAAGGTAGGGGAGACAAGAAGAGAGGAAAAGAAGATGTGGTTCAGGATCTAACTGAAGACTGCATTTCACTTAGCTACTAGCATCGTCCTACTTTTCTTCATTTGGAATAAGCTCTTAGTTTGTCTTTAATTTTCAGGATCTCAACATTTTTGAACAGAACAGCTAGTTATTCTGTAAAGTATCCCACAATTTTGGTTTATCTGGCAATTTCTTTTTTTTTAATATTACCAAACCTTGTGTGGCAAACTTTGATTTTTTATTTTATTTTCTCCAATTTATTTTATTTATTTTATTTATTTTATTTTTTCAGTGTTCCAAGATTCATTTTTCATGTACCATACCCAGTGCTCCATGTAATACACAACCTCCTCAATACCCACCACCAGGCTCACCCAAACCCCCACCCCCCTCCCCTCCAAACCCTCAGTTTGTTGCTCAGAGTCCACAGTCTCTCATGCTTCATCTCCCCATCCAATTTCCCCAAATTCACCCTTCCTTTCCTCCTCACAATGCCCTCCATGTTTTTCCTTATGCTCTGCACATAAGTGAGACCATAAGATAATTGACTCTCTCCACTTGACTTATTTCCCTCAGCATCATCTCTTCCAGTCCTGTCCATGTTGATACAAAACTTGGGTATTCATCCTATGTGATGGAGGAGGAATAGTATTCCATTGTATATATGGACAATATCTTCTTTATCCATTCATCTGTTGAAGGGCATTTTGGTTCTTTCCACAGTTTGGCAATTGTGGCCATTGCTGATATGAATATTGGGGTACATGTGGCCGTTCTTTGTACTGCATCTGTATCTTTGGGGTAAATACCTGGTAGTGCAATTGCGGGGTCATAGGGTAGCTCTATTTTTAATTTCTTGAGTTATCTCCACACTGTTATCTGGCAATTTCTCATGATTGGGTTGGAGTCATGAATTTTTGGCAGGAATCTCAGAGAAGTGATTGGTGTCCTTCTCAGTGACTCATCTCAGAAGATGCAGGACATGACTGAGTTTAATCACCACTGATGTCAACTCTGGTCACTTGGTTTGAGGTCTTCCAGGTTTCTCCATTGCAAAGTTTCTATTTTCTCTTGTATTATTTGTGAACATTCTGTAGTGAAATACTTTGAGAATAGACAACCACCTTGTGTTTTATTAAACTTCCATCCACTAGTTTCAGCATCAATTGGTGATTCTTGCTTAATTCAATTATTACTATTTTGGTTGCTAAGTAGGGATTTTCTAATTTCATATTTCCTTCCACATTTCATAGTTGCATTCTACTATGAAGAAGAACTTTTACCTCCTCGCCTCATACGTATTTATTTATTTGTATCAGAATGAGTTCATGGATTCCAATTTTATTCAGTGGCTTATAATCTGTAACTACCATTATTTATTTTGATGCTCAGATTATCCAAGGTTCAGCCAGTGGGAGCCCTTCTGCCTGTCTCCTGTGTCTTCATCACACATCTTCACTTTGGAGTACTTCTTTACTTTCTGATAGGTGAAGATATTCTAGGCCCACCTTGTATTTACCATGTCTGAGCCTGAAATCATCAATTTCTCCAAGAAGCCCTCCATCTTTTTAGTGGAGAATATTGTTTAGCAGTTAATATCTGGGTACAAGATACACTCAGTGCCACTGTGATATGATTGCTCATAGATTTTCTCAGCAGAGAGAGTTAGGAAGCATATGTATATATCCATATCCTCTACACAAAATACACATCTCTATCTCTAATTATATATTAAAAACCATGCGTTCACACAGGTTCTCCACCTCCAGTCCAAAAGTTGAGGTCTTTTTCTGGCCTTCCCACTTTCCATTTTGATAATTACTTTCTTTAGTACTGAGAAAACTGAATCTCATCACTCTTATTGTATTTTACTTATTTTCCTCAAAGCCTTGTATGTAACCATGTCTACACTAGTCACCTCCTCTGTGCTCTCCATCCTGGCCCCCTTCTCATCACCTCCTATCCTTTGACCTGGCAGGTATCCTCTTCAGTTCCTTCTGTGGTCCTGACCCTACTCTACTGTCTGCCTCCTTGGCTTTCCCCATACATATTTTTTACACAAAATTAAAGAAAAAAATGGAAGAAATGAAAAGGGCAGAAAATATAATTGGAACACTGTTCCTATGTTTACAGAATATTTTCTTTCTCTAATTTGTGGTTCTTAAAAGTATATGGGAAACAAAGTTAATCTAAATTTGGAGGGTAAGAGGATTAGGATGGAATGGGAATGGGGGTTTGAAAGTGTTCTCCAGGAGATTCCATTTAAGCCATATCCCCGGCTCCAACTTAGAATCACTTTTCTAGATGTAAAGTCTGCTTTCAAAAGTTTCCCATCTACTGCTGTAACTAAAATAAATAGCATCTGTATTTTTTTATTCTATGACACTGATTATAAAATTTGTGATAGATTTAACATTAGCTTTTTCAGTGGAAAAATTCCCTTTATCTTAAACATATGTATTAAACAAGTTGGACTAGGCTATGGGACAGCAACAAATAAATCCCACATCTCTTACTTAACAATAGTTTATTCTTCTTTCATATCTCTGCTGAATGCAGGTTGGGCAGACATCCTTTCTTTTAGGGCTATGTGATTTGACATACGTAACCTCTGAGGTCAGGGGACCAGAAAGCTGAAGGAGGCTCACAAGGTTTAACTGCCTCAACCTGAAAATGACACATAATATATTTGCTTCTTTTTTGTAGGCCCAGAACAACTGTGAAGAGGCTAGGAAATGTAGAGAATCCTCTGGGTGTTTAGTGAGCACCAACAATTCTTCTAGACTGTATTATTCCTTAATTTCAAATGTCTTAAGATAAGGGGTCTAAATATGGCTCAGAATTGAGGAAATATGTTATACTACAACACTTTAACTCAAAGCGAAATTATAAACATTAGTTCCATTTAGAAGCTCAGCAAATTTTTGTCATACTTTTAACATTAGGAACTTAAAAAAATATGCATATTTTACATCATTTTCTTCAAACAACATTTGGCTCCTAAGTTGATAAACTCATGGTCAGCATAATCAAACTGGATTTTTTTTCTCAAAAACTGTGTTTACTTTGGTGAAATATCTGCCTTCTTACAAGCAAAATTTTCCGCTTTGTAGACATTCAGAGCTACGTAAAGACTGTTTCTCAGGTCATGTATCTTTGTGTCAGGCATGCTATCATAATGACTCCCTTCTAAAGAGCTTGTCTTGTAAAGTAGACATAAAATGACCTAATTCTACTGGAATTTTATATGATTTGAGAAGCAAATGCTGAGGCTTAGTTAGAAATTTTCATGAGGTTGCTCCCACAGAAATCGCTGAGTAGATCGAGCCCAAATGTGGTTACCAATAAGAAGCATTCTAAGTCACAAATTGCTCCCTTCCACGTGTGACCTTTCAATGCACTGCTCTCTGAAGGCCTGAGTCACTGCCTGGGCAGCTCTTAGAGAACTCCATGTAGACACTGAGAACAGATAATACATTTTTATAAGTCTGTGAATCAATGTCAGTTGTAGCTTAGGGCATGTCAGGGCTGTAGAAACAGTATAAAATTATACAGGGTATGAACCAGGCACAGAACAATAGAAAGAGAGGCCATGTGTTTTTATATTGGTGATTAATAAGAAAAATGTATGCTTTATTTATCCTGGGGTCATGCCAGTTTGTGGGCAGTATGTGGGTGTGTGAGGTTCTTTGTAGTGAAAACTAGCATGGAGGGTAAATATGTAGGAATTACCTTTTTCCTTTGATCAAGTAAGGTAGCCAGGCTGCAAGAAGTTTGTCATTACCTCCTTCTTTCGGGGAGTCATAAACATGAAAAAGAATGATTTGCCTAGATGGATAGCATCATGGCCTCTAAGACCCATAAGTAAAAATTCTTACACTCAGAAAGTCGAAGGCAGAGGGAACACTTTGGCACAAACTCTTGTGTAAGCAATACCAAAGATCCTGAGGAAAGTGCTTGAGATAAACAAGGGATGCCCCTTTTTCTGAGGCAACATCTCCATTGTCTCCTGAATTCCTCTCAATATCTCTGTAAAGGAAAGAGGTCAGGTGTCCTTATTACCTACCAGATAAGGAAACAAAAATATTAAGGGACCAATTTATAATCAGACGAGTAGAGGCCAGGACTTGTAGTCAGATGTTCAGACTTCAAAGCTTGTATATCATCCTGGGTCACTATGCCCAGATTTTCATGCTCTGTCACAAAATTGAATATCTTCAATATCTGGTTAGGGAAGGCAGGTGAAAGAGGGCAGCTGGAAGCTAGCTTGGATCTCCTTGGGGGTGAGAGTTACTGGAGAGTCTATAACAGCTCCAGGTGCCTACATTCACTCACTATCCTAAGATTCTTGCTCTAAATACAGACCCAGCATTGGCTGCTGGCTTTCAGGAGAGCCAGACAGTCAAAATCTTGGAAGTCTTCTATTTTTAAGTGTGTTGGCAACTAATATGACTTGTTTTTTAAATCTCACACCTGAGAACTGAATTTGCTTTAGAAGTCGTGACCACTGCTACTGTGACTACTCAGGGCAGAGAGTCAGCCTGAGGATGGATAGAAGACAAGAGAGAGGGCAGGGGGTCCTAAAGGAAATAACAAAGCACAGATATCTCTTTGGAAATGGAGAGATCTGAAATAAGGTTGAAACAAAGGAAAGGGCCAAAATTGGAGTAGTTTCCATTATTTTTGGTCTCTGAAGAAGAGGAATCCCAGGGAAGACTTGTGGTGCATCACTTCATAAGAAAAACTTGCTCTTCAGCTCAGCTAATGAAAACGAGTTCTGAAGATGAAGAAAGGTAAACTAAGAAAAAATTGCTGGATAAGACTGTGTAAATAGACTTAAGAATTTTGTACATTTAAGATGCCAGAGAAATGGTAAAATGACATAAATATCTCAAGCATCCGTTAAATACTTGCTACATTTTTGAGGACTGCTGAGGTACTTACCATTATTGGGGCCATATTAGAATGGGGAAACAGAGTCATTGGTTGGTTAAATAGCTTCCCTGAGGTCATGCATGGAGGTTGTGGCATCCAGTAGAGTCTGACTCTACACTCATGCTTATAGCTACATTGGTATTATATGCTCTGATCTGAGGGAACAGAATGTTCCCAAGACTGGGTATAAATAGATAAGAAGGACTGACACAGATGGAGTCATAGCTTCCTTCTCCAGGGAATGCCAGCATTCCTGGTGGGATGCTTGTTGACATGATTCTCCAATCTAATCTGTTGTAGACACAATGATATGGATTTTATGAATGTCTGATTACCTACCAATTCACCACTGAGTATTTCAGAGGACTTGTTAAATAATCAGCAAGTATGAATCATGACTCTTACCTGCAAGGAAATTAAAGAGACAAGATTTACTCTACAGAAATAACAGCAAACAATAGAATCTCCACTTTCATGTCATCCAAATGGATGAATAGGTAGCATCTAGACCAGGAGACATCAGCCTGATCTTATACAACCAGAGTTTAGGGAGCAACTATTCCTTTGGGTTTCTTAAAGAAATAGCAAATTTTGGGAAATAGGTTTCAGATGAGCAAATTTTTCACTGATATCAGTTGGATGAACAGAAGCATGCCAGTAAGCAGAGGGAAACAAGTGAAAATTCTTGGTCTCCTTCATACCTGATGCCTTTGTCAAGCTTCAGACAAGACCTCCGGTTCTTACAGTTTTCTGGCCTGCCTGTGCAGCTGCAGATGAGATGTGTTTTAGCTCTCTTCAGCAATGCCTGTGGCCCTCATTTCAGATGAAATAGATTAAACTAGAGGGAAAAATGGAGTTTTTAAGAAAATATAATATTTCAAAAAGGCACGTCCTCAGGTTTCATAATCACAAACTAAGAGGAACATATGTAACATCACTTGGCATCAGAGAAATACAAATCAAAACCACAGTGAGATACCACCTCACACCAGTCAGAATGGCTAAAATTAGCAAGTCAGGGAACGACAGATGTTGGCGAGGATGCGGAGAAAGGGGAACCCTCCTACACTGTTGGTGGGAATGCAAGCTGGTACATCCACTCTGGAAAACTGTATGGAGGTTCCTCAAAATGTTGAAAATAGAGCTACCCTATGACCCAGCAATCGCACTACTGGGTATTTACCCTGAATATACAAATGTAGTGATCCGAAGGGGCACATGCACCCGAATGTTTTTAGCAGCAATGTCCACAATAGCCAAACTATGGAAAGAACCTAGATGTCCATCAACAGATGAATGGATAAAGAAGAAGTGGTATGTATATACAATGGAATACTATGCAGCCATCAAGAGAAACGAAATCTTGCCATTTGCAACGACGTGGATGGAACTAGAGGGTATTATGCTAAGTGAAATAAGTCAGAGAAAGACAACTATCACATGATCGCTCTGATATGAAGAATTCGAGAGGCAGGTCAGGAGGTTATGTGGGGGGTGGGGAAGAGAAATGAAACAAGATGGGATGGGGAAGGAGACAAACCATAAGAGACTCCTAAACTCACGAAACAAACTAAGAGTGGCTGGGAGGTGGGGGGGGGGGTAGGGATATGGACATTGGGGAGGGTATGTGCTATGGCAAATGCTCTGGAATGTGTAAGTCTGATGATTCACAGACCTGTACCCTGGGGTAAATAATACATTATATGTTAATAAAAAAATTTAAAAAAATGAATGAAGGTGGTCTTACTGTATTTCCCAACATCCAGCAGATTAACTAAATCATTAATTTCCAAATATTTATTTAGCACTATGCAGAGAATTTTTTAAATGCTTATGCTAATAGGATGCTAAAGATGGAATTTCTTTATCTTTATTGGCTAATGTTTTTGGACAATAATATTGACCTATTCTTGTTCTCCCCAAAAGATCAAAATAACATGACTCTTCCCAGATAATTGATCAGCTAAGACTGTCATCACAGTAAGCTTAATACTAACTTTGATGCATTATCAGTGGCCTAGTCTATAATAAATTAGAGTTAAATGTTATGAGCTACATCATCCCTGCACTAAGATTACAGTAACTATAGTTTTCCTGTTTTGCATCTTTCAGAAGATAAATCACCCACAATCCTTTGGCTCAAGCCCTGGATTGAGGCCCATTAGTTGTATGGAGTAGATGTGTAGACAGTAATTACCTTATCTCAGACCTCTCTAAATGATGTTTCACATCTTCTAGATTGTAATTACCTTATCTCAGACCTCTCTAAATGATGTTTCACATCTAGATTCCTACTGAGGAGGGTCTGAGGCTGGCTTGTCATGATTCTCTCCATTTGCATACCTCTGGTGTGGGGTAGCTGTGCCTTGTAGGGCTTTGCTTGTCAATCTTCCATGCAATAAGCAGAGGATAGGTAGGTGTTTACAGGACCAGGACTTGTCTTTGCAGTATTATATGGCTATCTGCTGTCATTTCCAAAGGGCACCGCTTATCGATAAACTACTTTGGTTCAGTCCTGTTGCTTCCAGACTGTCTTCACTGCTGTCCTTGCCATATCCGCTGCCAGAGACTACATGACCAGATAAAATGAGTCAGCATGCTCTCTCTGCTCTCATTTATTTATCCCTCAGAAGCTTGAAGCCACACAGAAGTACTTCAGGGTGACCCACTAAGGCTTCACCAGTTTTAGCACTGGATCGCCACATCTTGGGAACCCCTCACCCTGAAGCAGCTTCTCCGTGCAGCTGGGGAACATGCCCCTTGAAACCAGAGCACTCCAAGAAGCCATGGAGGGCAGTAGGCAGTAGCCTGACCTGCACATTCAAGGAAGCTTCAGCCCAGTACACAGTAGGCACTCAGTAACTGCTGTATTGTTGAATGGGGAAGTAAATATCTGCAAATTAGCAATCACTGTGTCATCACCCAAGCTTTCAGTTTCAGTAACTCTAGCCAGGGAAAGTGGAAGGCATGAAAAAGAGTGAAATGGGATTTTATTCAGGGAAGCCATCTTTAAACCTTACCCACATTCTACTGAGCAGCAACTCAGCAGAGCTTTTTGGTTTGAAATCAGACTTTATGCTTTCAGAGCACCTTTCCCTTGTACATTTCTGAGTAGACTTTGGGCGTTTTCTGTAAGAAAGGTACTGCTATTGTCGTTTTGGCAGAAGAATGTTCAAGAGTTATAGTAGGTCATTGTGGCAATAGGGGTTGCAACACTGAGACATTTGTTCTAAGCACTAAGACCCCTGCAGATATGGCCTCGCCATCCAATTACTAGCATGACTGGGAAAGGCAATTACTATTTCGTTGGCCCTCATTAAGTTAAATCCACAACTGCCACATGGCACAGCTCCCTCCATGTGTAACCAAACTCATCAACAGCCAAAAAGGGTGTGGCCTGGAAGAAGAGTGGTCATAGAAAGGAGCCAGGAGCTAGGTTACTATGGTGATTTTCCTCAATGGTTCATTATTTAAATGGTTCTAGGAGCCAACACATACCTCCTAGCCACTATAAAGCCAGATGCGGCTAACACTGGTGGCTTGGGTATTCCCCAACTCAAGAGGTTTTAGCAATAACAGGCTAGAAAACTTGGAATGGGAAAAATTACAAAATATTAGAACTAGAAGGGACCATAAAGATGACATAAGGTAAAGGTTCCCAACATACATGCCCTGGATCTTGGGGATATTAAGGCAAAATTCTGAATTATTACAAAAGGCTCCTACTGGGACACCTAAGTGGCTCAGTCAGTTAGGTGTCTGACTCTTGATATCACCTCAGGTCAGGATCTTGGGGTGGTGGGATCAAGCCCCACATTGGTCTTTGTGCTCAGTGGGAAGTCTGCTTAAAATTCTCTCCCTCTGCCTCAACCCCTGCTCTCTCTCTTTCTCTCTAAAAATAAATAAGTCTAAAAAAAAAAAAGAAAGGCCCTCAGATCCTTAGGTAACAAGAAAAAGACAACTATTGGGAACCACGTATGTGATCTAATCTCACATTTTAGCTAAAGAGGCTGGAGTCAGGGAAGTAGTTTGTTCAAGTCAGTAAAGCTGATTTGTAGGGAAGTTTGTGCTGGAATCTATGCTTCCTGATTCCTACTCTTTCTTCTTCACTCCACTTGCTTTTCTCCCCCAACACACATGAGGGCAGAGTGACCTTTCCCACTGGGATTAAAAATTGAAAATGAAGCCCATGATCCTTTTTTTTTAATTTTTATTTTATTATTATTATTTTTTAAATTAACATATAATGTATTATTTGCTCTAGGGTACATGTCTATGAATCATCAGGCTTACACATTTCATAGCACTCACCATAGCACATACCCTCCGCAATGTCCATAACCCAGCCACCTTATCGTTACCCTCCCTACCCCCCAGCAACTCTCAGTTTGTTTCATGAGTTTAGGAGTCTCTTATAGTTTGTCTCCTTCCTCATCCCATCTTGTTTCATTTCTCCCCCCACCCCCACAACCCCCCACCATGCCTCTCAGATGCTTCATATCAGAGAGATCATATGATAATTATCTTTTTCTGGTTGACTTATTTTGCTTAGCATAATACCCTCTAGTTCCAACCATGTTGTTGCAAGTGGCAATATTTCGTTTCTCCTGATGGCTGCATAGTATTCCATTGTATAAATATACACTACATCTTCTTTATCCATTCATCTGTTGATGGACATCTAGGTTCTTTCCATAGTTTGGCTATTGTGTACATTGCTGCTATAAACATTCAGGTGCATGTGACCCTTTGGATCACTACATTTGTATCTTTAGGGTAACTACCCAGTAGTGCCATTGCTGGGCTATTTTCAACTTTTTGAGGAACCTCCATACTGTTTTCCAGAGTGGAAGCCCATGATCCTTAAGCACAGGGAACTCAGACCTGAAGTTGAGACCCCTGTGTTTACCCACAAGAGGCAGTGGCTTTAATGTCATGGAATTATCTTTACCTGGAGATCACAGAGATCACAGGCTTTGCCTGCCTGAGATATGTTCTTCAGGGCAAATGTGATGGAACCTCAGCCTGTCCTATACTTTGGAGACTGCTTACATGGTGCTCATTACCAATGGATGTTGCAGAGATTTTAAGAAAATGTGGCTGAGGACAGAGCCCTCCCCTACACTACTCCTCACACTGATATAGAAAGAGAGGAGAGAGTCACTGTAGAAATAGTCCAAAAAAAAAAAACTGACTTCACCTTGAAAAAAGGATCCAAATCAAAGTGAAGAGTGAGGGGAAAATGTCTACATTTGAGCTACAACTTCCCATGCAGCCAGATCAACTGGGAGAGTGATATGCCCTATGCCCTATTCCCAGGACACCTGTCTTGGGAATTTAAGGCTTGGAAAAATTGTCCCAGTATCCTGTAGACTCACCCTCTGTTACAATGACTACTTTTACATGTGCTGAAATGTCCATTCACACCAAACATCATATTTGGTCCTGAAAGGGTACATCTGTTGCCAAAAGAGAGGGTATAGCTTTAGAAGGTATGTGGTTAGGTGGTTCCAACATTTCTTTTCATCCCCTAAAACTTTGTGACAGTAAATCACTGCTGTTTGTAAAGCATCTTGAACAACCTCACCCCACTATCTGCTGTTAGTCTCCAGGTAGCTTGGAGGTACTCACTTCAGATGATGCCTGGAAATTGCCTAAGGACCCTTTGAAAAGTGGCTTGATCTGGACCTCAGTAGACCTTGAAGAGATTCTGGTTTCACCTGGGGTAGGACCTGGGCATTAATATTCTTTAAATTTTGATTTTAATGTGTAGCCAGGTATAGGAACCACTGAGCAAAGCATAGGACAGGCTGAGGCTCCATCACATTTGCCCTGAGCTAGATGGAGACATGAAGGACAGGTGGCAAGTCATCTAAAGATACCTTTGGTGGCAGTGGTTGGCATCTCTCCTGGCTGCATCAGAACCATCTCCTGGCATTTCCTTCCCAGTGGAATATCTGAGTTTACCTAATAATGATGATAATAATAATGAAAATACATTCCTATTACCTCAATAGCAGTTACCATTTCTTGAATGCTTATGTGTGCCAGATAATAAACTAATTATATTTTACACATTTTTTTCAGTCAACCCTTGTAGTTACCCAGTGAGACAGGTATTATTGTCTCTGTGCCATTAAATGAGCAGAATGAGGTTCCCAGTTAGTGCCAGTGGGCAGGTGTTAGCTCAAGCTTCTCCCCTGCAATCCAAGAGGCAGGGGCACCTCAACTTTAACTTCTGCATCTCTTATTTTAAAGCTTCTTTCTTCAAGGGGATTACAAGGGAGAACCAGATAAAAGAAATAAATACCAACCAACCAAGTTGTCTTGGGGTTGAAACAACACCCTTTCAACAGAGTAGCAGTGTGAAAGACTAATAAGGCAGAATGTGACTAATACCATCTGTATAAAAAGCAGTAATATCTTTTTCAAATTATGGTAACTCCTATGGTGTCCACAAGTATTTTCATGAAGTTCTACCCATCCTGACTTAAGGCTCTTACACCAGCCCCTCTGAGAATAAGTTAAGTTCTCCTTTGGAACACCTTCTGACCACAGAAAAGAACCTCTACTTTTCCCCCTCCCTTGTTCACACTAAGCCTGCCTCTTGTCCCTATCCAGCATCCCTGACTATCCTCCCACCATGCATACAGTTCTCCCTCTCACTGAGGTCTTTGCCAGCCCCTGGAATTCCTTTTCCAGCCGATGAGCTGCTATGAAAGCACCCTGCCCTGAGGAGTGCCTGATGCCTATCTTTCCTGAGACCTTTGAGAGCTCAAGCTTACCACTCTCTGACTGATGAGGGGCTCAGGCCCTGCAGCAGTTCAATCCATCCTCCCAGTTTAGGAAGAGCTCTCCTCATTCCTCTTCCTCTCTCCCACACTTCTCTGCTCCTTTATCTACTTCTATATCTACTTTCAGTCTCCTCTGGGTCTTGTTTGAGGCCATCACCTCTACCACCAAATGTGGTACCACCACATCTTCCTCTCCTCCTGATCCTTCCCTCTGCTAGAAACATGCCTGGCTGTTCCCGTCTTCAATCTTCCACCAGGCAACCTTCCAGCTTAACTGTGGTCCTTGAAATTTGGTGTTCAGAAGTACCCCTAAGGAGCACCTGGGCAGCTCAGTTGGTTAAGCGTCTGCCTTCAGCTCAGGTCGTGATCTCAGGGTCCTGGGATCCAGCTCTGAGTTGGGCTCCCTGCTCAGTGGGGAGCCTGCTTCTTCCTCTGCCCCTCCCCCTGCTTATGCATTCTCTCTCTCTCAAATAAATAAAATAAAATAAAATAAAATAAAATAAAATAAAATAAAAACAGAACTCTCATCACTCTGTAGTTTCTGACTCAATACACTCAATACATCTGGGGTGGGCCTAATAATCTTAAAGAATATTCCATATGACTCTGATATGGGAGATTCAAGGACAACACTTTGAGAAATAATTTCCCAAAGCCACCATCCCAAGTCTACAATCTTTGTAAAAGGAAACCCATCCTTGCAGTCTCTTCTTCTCCCACTGACCTGTTCCTTGTAATCTGACATCCCTGTCCCCCTTGCTCATCCCTGAAACTGATCCCAGGTTGATGAAGCAATGACTTCATGCTTAGCAAATCAATGTCCTGGTGTTCAGATCTCATTTTCCTTACTCTGCCTCTAATGTTTGGAGGGGCTGCATACCAACTTACTCACTTCTGAGAATTTCTTTATCTGTGTATGTGTGTGTGTGTGTGTGTGTGTATGTGTGTTAAATTATACACAACATAAAATTTACCCTTTTGACACTTTTATGTGTTCACTTCAGTGGCATTAAGTGTTCATAATGTTTAGTTATCTTACCTTTAATAAATAAACTACATTCTGTTCCTGCCTCTCAAATTCTACTTTTTTTAGGAAGACATTTTTATTGAAAATTGTATTGGTTTAAGTTCAGGGTTACATTAACATTATATCTCAGAAACACAATTTATGAACTTAAGCTTACTAGTTATTTGGCATCTGTAAAGCAAAAGGTAGTTCAAATTCTTGTATTTTTTATTTTCTTTTTACTTAAATTCAATTAGCCCACATATAGTACATCATTAGTTTTAGATGTAGGGTTCAATAACTTATTAGTTGCGTATAACACCTACTGCTCATCACAACATGTGCCCTCCTTAACGCCCATCACCCAGTTACCTCATCTTCCACCCACCTCCCCTCCAGCAGCCCTCAGTTTGTTCCCTATAGTTAAGAGTCTCTCATGGCTTGTCTCCCTCTCTGATTTCTACCCAGTCTTCCCTCCCTTCCATCCTCTGTACTATTTCTGATATTCCACATGAGTGAAACCATATGAGAATTGTCTTTCCCTGATTGACTTATTTCACTTAGCATAATCAAATTCTTATCTGTAGAAATTATGTGCTACAGCATCTTCTTCCTCTTGGTCCCTAAATTCCTGCCCTTACTCTTGACCCCCAAAACTTTCTACACTGGCTCCCTCAATTATCTCTCCTATACACCTGTTATTTCTAATTAGTAAACACTCA
Source organism: Nasua narica (assembly GCA_028533885.1). Classification (NCBI taxonomy): domain Eukaryota; kingdom Metazoa; phylum Chordata; class Mammalia; order Carnivora; family Procyonidae; genus Nasua; species Nasua narica. The sequence continues at coordinate 90,345,326 of CM052802.1, read as the reverse complement.
AACATTTTTCTCTAGATTTGGTCTCTTTCCTGAACCCTAAATGCACATTTTGCACTGCCCACTGAACTTCTTTAGTTTGGTACCCAACAGACATCTCAGATTCAACATTGCCAAACAAATTTAATTGCTGTCCTCTAGTACACTTCCTCTTTCACACTTCCTGGTTTAAGCAATGGTGTCACCATTTTTTGTTACTCACTTCAACACAAGTCTGGGAATAAACTGTAATCCTTTCCAGTACCTTAGCCTATACAATTAATTGAAAAATCTTATTGATTAGACCTTAATCAATATTTATTCCAATGTATTTATTAGGGATTTTCTCTATTTGGAACATTGTGGTGAAAAGGGCTCTGTTCCTGCCCTCAGAAGCTTACAAGTTCATGAGTATCATGGACAAGCACACACCCAAATCCCATGTATGATACCAGATACCATGAGAACATAGAAGCAGAACAACCAGCTGTATGAGTCTCAACCCTAGCACCTATTAACACCAGAGAAGCTTTTGGAAATGATGAGTGATTTCATCTTAAGTTCATTACATCTCCTGTCTGTTTCATGCACCTAAAATTGGGCTAATACATATGCATAATTTTTAACAATAGTAGGAAGTTATTTCAAAAGGAAATATCAGGGGTGCCTGGGTGTTTCAGTCAGTTAAGCTTCCAACTCTTGATTTCAGCTCAGGTCATGATCTCAGGGTCAGGAGATTGAGCCCCCAGTTGGGCTCCATACTCAGTGGGGAGTCTGCTTGAGAGTCTCTCTTTCCTTCTGCCCCTCCTCCTGCTCACACACACTCTCTCTCAAATAAATAAATAAAATATTTAAAAAAAGAAAATATACCAGTGAAATCACTTGATTTCTGGGACATTTTTTTCCCTAATAATCGAGGAAAGAGGAAACAAGATTGCTCAAAAGTTTAACACTGTGGAAGGGTGTTCATTATGCTTTCTTCTATTTTAGACATTCTGAGATTTTTCCATCAAGAAATTTTTTTTAAAGATTCTGTGTGTGTGTGTGTGTGTGTAATGAGTAGAAGTTATAGAAAAAAAGCAATTGAGAATATTTCAAATATAGAAAATATATAATGTGTACTGTTCAGGCAGAGAGCAGTAGTATCTTTTTAATTTCTTCTCCTAGCAACCAGCTTCATTTAGGCCTTTATTGTCTCTCTCCAGACTTTTACATTATCCTTCGATTATAAACTGAATGCTTGTGTACCCACCAAATTCTTATGTTGTAACCTCATTCCCCAGTGTGATTATACTATGAAGTGAGGTCTTTGGGAGGTGATCAGGATTAAATGAGGTCATCAGGATGAGGCCTCCTGAATGGGATTAGTGCCCTTTTAAGCATCAAGCATGACTCTTCTTGTTTGCTTCCCCGTTTTGCTCTCTGTCATGTTAAGGCTATAAGAAAGTGGCAGTGTGCAACCTGGACAAGGACTCTCAACAGAACTTGACAGTGCTGGCTCCCTGATCTTGGACTTCCAGCCTCCTGAACTATGAAAAATAAATTTGTTAGATATAAGCCACTCAATCTATGGTTCTTTGTTATAGTAGCCAAAATTAACACCTTCTAACTTTTCTATTTTCAGTTCATTCATTTGTTCTCACTCATCCAATAAATATTTAAGAGGCTTTTGTGCGTTACTATATTTGGCATGGGGAATACAGCCATTTACCAGGAAATAAACAGACAAATCTTCTGTCTCAGGATACATACATTACATAGCGGAAGGGGGAAATAGTAAAAGGGGAAATAGTAAACTTGTTTTAAACTAAGGTATAATTGACATATAATACCCTATTAGTTTCAGGTGTAATCATAGGTAAATATTCCTATAACGTGAGGTCTTATTATTCTGATATGATGGTGCCAGTGGTAGAAGCTATGTGTTTGCACATGCGACTTTATATCTCCTCTAAGCCTGAAGGTGTCTTTGAGGATGAGCTTGTTATTTTCCCTGCATGTCCTCATAGAAGAAATGGTGAGCACTAGTTCCCTATCAGATGAGCCAAGTGCTGTAACGTCAGTCATGCTTCCCCAAATCAGTCCTTGCAGAGCATAGTGTCTAGGAAGTAGAGAAGGCTCCCCACTGAGGAAATATATAGTGAGGCAGCCCACCGACTCAGCGAGGCACTCCTAGCTCAAAGGCTTCTTCCAGGATTAGATTTGGAGGATGAAAAGAGGACTGACTACTCACAGTCACACTTCTATGGTTCAGGCTGGTTTTAGGGGAGGGTGACCAACTGTCCTAGCTTGCCCCAGACTGGGGGATTTCCTAGGATGTGGCACTTTTAGTGATAATACAAAGATGGTCCCAAGCAAACCAGGACAGATGAGCACCCTAGTGTGTAGGGTTGTGCCATTAAAGTTGAAGTATTTCTTTCTAGAGGAGCATTCCTGTAAAGAACATCATGTATGGCAATGTTTAAACCTACATGATACAAATAGGCAAATTATCTTTAATCAACTGATGCCCCCTTCTGATGTGGCCTTTGTGAATCAATGGCAGACAGAGCAGTGTGGGTTGATTTGGACATGAGCAGAGTCCCCTTCTGCTAAGATATCACCCCCTGTATAAGGTCTGAGGAGCCTTCTCTTTGGTAGATGTAACTTGGGAATCCACTAAGTTGCTTAGGCTTTGACATAACTAAAGCAATTTGTTAAATTCATATCTCACTGTTTCAGAAACCAGGTTTTTAGATAACATGAAAGCACTAATGTAAGTACTTTTCTTGCTGCCAGATATCTTCTGAAAACTGCCTCATCAATAGCAGGTAAGGTTTAAAATTACAGCCCCACAGCTGACTGGACAAATACAGGATGCTGGCTCAGACTGGCCAATTAATTTCTCCCTCTCCAAAATGTGAAGTTTGGCCAAGGGGAATCTGGTTAACTATACACACCATAGTTATTTAATTCTGACCATTCTGTCAAGGGACTAGTTAATAAAGATTTATTAAGGGCCAACCCGCTTTGTGGTATGGGGATTCCAGGAATTAGATGATTTTTTGAGGATGCCCATTTGGAACCAGCATCCTAGTAAGTAAGCAGAGAAGGCTGTTCTGCAAGGAAGTGCTAGAAACTGTATAACTCTTTATATCAAACCAATTATGAGAGACCTGGGCACAGTTGGGAGGGAAAAAAAGATGAGCCTGACCACTTCCAGACCCCATTCCTGGTCCTATGTCAGCTCTTGGGCCCTGGAGGTTCTAGCACATGCTTCCTTTTACTAGGCCCACGCAGGATTTTACCCCTTCAACCAGACAAACTCTAACCAAGGAAAGCACTGGATTTATTTTTCCAATACCCTACAGATGAGAACAAGTTGGTGAATTTGTTTAAATCCATTCTTCTGTTCCCAGAGCACGTTCAGAATGCTTATTCTTCAATAGATTTTCCAAGGTTGCTATGTAATGGTGGTGATTTCCCTGCTATCCTCCTATAAAAAGGAAGCAAGGAAAAGCAGATTAGGAAAAACTCATGCAAAAGTCAGCATTTGTATTTTTTAGCTTCCTGGTCTTGTAGAGTCTTGAACATTTGATACTGCAAAGGTGATATGAGTACAATATGAACTTCCAAACACTTATTTACCAAAACTAACAACCTTTATACAACCATTGAGAGTTGAACTTTAAAGTCATTTAGTAACTATTTTTCCCATTAGTCCCTACTTCAGATCATTTTAGTTTATTAGCTACTTTGTTTAGATTCAAATATATTCATGTGAGCTGGAATGATTCTCCATGGGCATAATGACCCTAAATTTTCTCCCGGTCTTTTATAATTGGGAGACCTGAAGGTTTGGTTTATAGAGGTCATGCTTCTTGTTGAAAAAGTTCATAAAGTAAAATCAAGGTTTACTGACAAATAGGAAGGGATTTCAACAAATAATTCAGTCATATGAATTAAGCAGAAAGACTAGGTACTTCTACTGGATACAGGATCCCAGCCTCATGTCCACACCTGTGCTTTGAGAACCTCTGGAGAAAGAGCAGAAATAGATTTAGTGTGAGAAGGTGAGAGGTAGGCAGAGGTCAGGCGTATGGTGGCAGCTTCCTCTCCCAGACCCACCTAGTCTCCCTTCTCTTCTGACCCCTGGAAGCCCCCAGGAAGCTCAGGAACCTGACGAGGGAATAAACCTCGCATCAAAGAGTTACAGCCACATTGTACCCTTCATCTTTTAGATCTTTTAGAACAGGGATCAGAAAACTACAGCTCACAGTCCAAATCCAGCCCCCTGGGTGCTCACTGTTTGTGAAAAATTCTCTTGAAAAAAGCCTCAGTATTTGTTTATGTATTGTCTGTGGCTGGTCTATTGCCATGGCAGAGTTGAGCAGCTATGACAGTGACAGAATGTAAAATATTTACTCTCAGGTGCTTTACAGAAGAGGTTTGCCAGTCCCTGATCTCAACCTGCACTGAGTAAAAAGCACCAGAACTCCTGCAAGTACTGTTCTAGTACTTTCTTTCTCATGACTAAGCTGATTTCCGACTGTAAGTTTATGGGAGTGGCAAGATAAGTCGATTTATTTGGAGTTTAAGTGAAATGTTATCAAAAGCCATTCCCTTGATCAACATGGACGGGTTTTTTTTTTTAGATAAGCTGTGAATTTGTTCTCAGGCTACCCTTGAGGTTTCATAATTTTCTGGGGTGGGTGCAGCCTATGCTCAACTCTGCCACAGTTCCTGATGTCAGGATGTCAGGGAAGAGATGTCATCCAGAGCCTGCCAGGGGGCCAGAGGGTTAAGCTTGCCACGTCCTCCTCACATCCTCACTTCTCTGTGTAGTTTAGCACATTTCTCTGTTTTGGATTGTGCTCAGTTCTGTGTGGAATATAAAACAAAAATGTTACAAATGGTTGCCACTCCCCAAAAAGCTTATGCTCTTGATAATATTCCTAACAAGTCTGCAAACAGCAATAATTATAATTTCCCTCCAAAAGGGCAGAAACAAAAATAGAAAATTAGGTCTTAAGCATATCTGAAACAGGGATGAAAATGAAGTAATTAGAAAACTGTGGGGCGCCTGGGTGGCGCAGTTGGTTGAGCGACTGCCTTCGGCTCAGGTCATGATCCCGGAGTCCCGAGATCGAGTCCCACATCGGGCTCCCAGCTCCATGGGGAGTCGGCTTCTCACTCTGACCTTCTCCCTTCTCATGCTCTCTCTCACTCTCTCTCTTTCCTAATAAATAAATAAATGAATAAAATCTTTTAAAAAAAAAAAGAAAACTGTGAGGAGAAAATTTTTTCTTTGAGCATACATGCTATCAGGAAAGTATTTCTCGCATGGATCAGGACATATTTTAACCCAGAATTAAAAATGTTCCAACATCAATGCAATAGAGAGAACCATTTAATTAAACATGTTCTGGGGTGAAATGAGGAAAATCACTGGCCGTGACAAATTACAGGTATTTGATAGATATACACAAGAATTAATCTATAACTTCTGTATAATCAAGGAGCCTTTTTCACCTTGGAATTTGTTATCCCCACCTGAGCTATAAGCATACGCTCCTATTGCACGAAGTCACTCAAGAAGAGAGAACATAAAAAAGCTACAGTTTCGTGAAAATAGAAATACATTTCTGGGGCAGGCCAGGCTGCAGTCTTATAAAAAATGTTTTGAAAACAGAGAATGACCCTTAAGGTTTGGGGGAAACATAACTAATGCAATAGATAAATAAGGAGAAAACCTCACCACTTAAAGTCTGAACAAGCAGTTAGAGACAGGAAAATTTAGGATTCACAGCAATAAGTATGAATGCCCTGATAGGAGATGCAGCCTCATTGGTGCAGAGTGAAATAGAACATGAAACATAACTTCAGCAGAAGCACAGAGCACACAGAGATGGGGGACAGGCAAGGGACCCCTTGCAGCTACAAGTTATTGCCACTCCTTGACAAGGAGCCTGGAAGAAAATATAAGGACCCAGCTGTGTGATTTATTGCCCATCATGTACTTAATTCCAATTAAACAAGGTATAATATTCCCTTTTTGGTAATAAGAATGTAGTTATTTTCTTGTTTCTTAAACTCCCAGTAGAAGAATCTCTTTATCCCACAGACAGCAGCACTCGGGTTCAGGTGGCTGGGGCTGGTGAGGCCTGAAGCAATCCTACAGAAACCTGATTCAAGCTCAGGCCCAGCTGGGATGCCACTGGTACACAATTACTATGTGGAAGGCACTGTCCTGCCTCCAGAGTGTTCACTTTTCCCTCTGACAATAATCAGCTCTTCATTCTTTTAATGTTTGGTGGTCAAGGAAGGGTACAAATTATCCATAGATCCTGTTTCTCCTCCATTTTGTTACCTTGAAAGTGCCTCCCCCAGAATAAAGCCAGGCCAGCAGACCTGAGGGAAACTGCAGCTAATGAGCCCTAGTGGGGTGAACAGCTTTGGGGAAGGATGGACTCAACAAGTTAGGTCTACTGGTTATTAATCAAAACAATTTAATTTGTTCCACATGCGAGGTGTCGCATGTGGCAAGGTGGAAAATATGTGCTGATAGTTTTAGAACAAAATTGTGCAAAGACTTGAACAAAACATGGATGTTTTGCACAGTTCCTAGGGAGACATCAAGAAAAATCAGACTTGTATTTCCTAAAGCAATTACTGCATTCCAATTTTTCTAGAAAAGGTATTATGATTTATATTAATTTCAGCTTCTGATGTAGGCTAATACCCTTTCAGGGCTATTTCTAACAGTTACATACTCTTAAATATGTATACAATTGTAGTGAATTGTTCCTCCACAAAATTTACTTAGTAGAGTGACTTAAGAAGAATTTTCACCTCTAACACCTAAAGTTTCTGTTTTTGGATACATGGGTCTGTTCTATCCCATCTAGAATTCATTCTACCCCTCATTGTAGAGACCAACCACTCTGGGAGCAATAAGCCCCGCTACTGTCAGAAAGCCAGGCCTTCTGGTCAGACCTCAGGAAATCCTTAGGTCAGCACACTGGACAGGCCCAGAGTGAAGGAGCCCAACCCACTCCTTGGAAAAGGTCCAGCAATTTATCAAAATTCAGCTCCCTATGTTACTTCCATGACACATACATACACCAGAAATGTTGATCCAGCAGGGAATGGAAACCCAATCAAGGGTGTCTTATCTTATATCAAAGCCACGCTAAATTAAAAAATAGAAAATATTTCCCCTGTGTCCTGATTTAGGTAATGCTGATGAAATATAATCAAGAAAAAAGATAAGCACAACTCTGGAAGAGGAGACACAAACAGACAACATAAGCAAAAGAACAACATTAAGGGAATAAAGGAAAGGTAAGAAGGGGGCAAAGGTTTTTATGAGCATAATTTCCTTTAGTAAAATATTTTTCAAAAAAATGAATGCTGTATGTCTACATGTCTATCCCTAACAATTTCCTGACATCACTGCCCAGGAAACTCACATCGCTCTTAGACTACATGAGCAAAGACAGGACCAAATTACTTAATGGGCTCTCCTTTAAGCCAATGGGCTTTAGGATTTCTAATTATTTCTAAACCCACTGCCTGACATAAGCGGGCAGGCCACCAGTGCTGGAAAGCACAAATTTCCCCCCACTATCAAACCATGCTGCCACTGTACTCATTGTCCTTTCCCTGACATCTGCTTGACTACACCTGTGGGAAGTTTACCTGGGGTGCAGTGGGGGGAGGAGGAACCAGGCAGGGCTTTGGGGGTTGGTCAACTGGATTCAGCCAGCTTGTAAGGTGCGAGATCTGACCCTGAGTCAGCCCAAAGTCTACTGACCAGCACTGGCTGTCCTTTACCAGGCTGCTCCACTCACCCTTCTCACCAACTTCCAGCAAGCACCTAAAAGCAAACCTAAACTCCATCTGCAACTCCAAGTTCTTGTTTTAAAATACTTTGAGTGTCTCTCCAGAGTAAGCTTGTTTGAGACTTCCGGTATTCTGCACCTGGAGGGGCACAGGTAATAAACTCAGGTTCCTATTTATGTACCTGTTAAAACTTGGTCTCTAGCAATGGTGAGCAGCCAGCATAGATGCCCACACCAAACCGTTCAAACCAGTCAGCATGATGCATCTCAGCCAGGATTTGCAGAACAAAGGTCTTGAGCTGTGAAAGGTCATTACCTCGAGTTTCTATTTCAAACTTTTCCGACTGTGCAACTCTAACAGATATGGAGATATAGGAGACTAGGGAAGAGGGAAGCAAGCAAAAAGGGGAAAAGGAACTAATATTTACCTCCACTATCACAAAGAGATTACTTTTGCCCCATACACTTGGATATGTTGATTGCTCAAGTGCTTAACCTTTTTTTTTAATTGCAAATACCAGTGTGAACCGGTTTTGAGAAGAAGTTTGCATTAAAACTGCTCTGCCATTTGCAAAATCTAATCAAGAGATCTTAGCTCCTCAGCTGGTGAAAAGAACCCTGAGTTCATGAAATTATTAGAGTAAATCTAAATGATGCTTAATAGCACTTAGCACTTCAAAGGACATTGAACACATTAACTAATTAATCACCACCTTACCCCTTCCAGGTAAATAAATAGCTATTATCCTCACTTAGAGTTGGAATAAATGAGGCAGAGGTGGCAGCACAGTTGCCTGGGCCCCAGATGAAGTTTGTATCTACAATGAAAGCAAAATCAGGCATTTCTGAGTACCTTGTCTTTTGGCATATCCACTCTTCTCAAATTCTCTTTCCTTCTAGATCTCTGTTAAAACATTTCACATTTGGACTTGGAGAGATTTCAAATCTTTTCCTAAATTTGACTGTTTCTGACATAGATACTTTAAAACCAAGGGGGTCCAAACTGATTAAAGTTGTAACAAATTGGAATGCTGGAAAGTTCATGTCATCAGCCAAAGAAAGAGGTTAATCTGATTGAATAATGAGTTTCATCTGGATTTGGCTATGCCATCTGTTACAAAATGTTTTCCAAATTGTGTAGTGTGAACACAGGATTTCACAGAATAGGAATATCAACTATTATAACAAAAGTAACAAGTTCTTACCCCTCCTAAAAAAAGGTAAATCTCTCCCCAATGTCCATATTATATAAAGTAAACACTTGGAGACATGACAGAGCAAGATTTAGGAAGCTATAAGTGCCTCTGAGCAGTAAATTCCCCAAATTCCCCAAATTAATCTGTAAACTTCTTTTAGGCACTGATACTTCTTGCCTAACACCTCATTGTCTCTATAACCTTCAAGACATATAACATCTGAGGCACGGAATCATTTTTCTGATAAAGGGAATATTAGAGCAGAAAGTGAAATTTGAGATTGCTGGCTTCAATCCTTGAAGATGACAGGTAAAAAGTCTGGTCAGAGAATTGAAGCAACGGGAATGCAGATTCAGATCTCCTCATTCTCAAGCCACTGCTGACACAGAAGGGAACCTATTTATCGTGTGCATGAGTCTGTAATTTTACAGATGACAATTAGAGACAGACCAGGAGTAGAACCCAGGGATACTGAATCTTAGTTCTACGTTCTTTCTACTGTACCACACTGGGTCTGCAGTTTCTTTCACTTTATTTTGTTTTGTTTTATTTTATTTAGTGAATTTGTCATTTAATTTTAGTTTTTGTTTTGCTTTAGTGCATTCCTCGATGCCACCATAAGTTAATCATTGCAAGGTGGCTAACATTTTCTCATGAGAATAATGATAAATTATGTTTCTAATCAAGAATGTAGCATCGAACAGACCATATATATGAACAACAACATTCATAAGGGCAAAGATTAAACACTCACAAACCTTTAAATAATTTTGATCTAAGACTCAATTATCTTATCTGTAAAATAGGTATGATGACAGAATCTATCTCATAATATTGAAGGATTAATAGAGAGAATGTCAGTAAAACACTCAGCAGAGTATTTCTGTAGCTTTTAGCAAGTGCTTTTAAAGTATTAGGCTAACTTTTATTAACTATGAGCTCGTTACAGCACCCTTCATATTTTGTTGCTCATAATCCTCACAACAGTGTTATAAGGTAGATGCCATTATTGTTCCCATTTTTAAAATGAAAAAACAAAGGTCCAGAGATGCAAAATAACTTGGTCAAGGCACAGAGCTGGCATTCAACCCAGAGGATTCAACTTCTTCAGAGTCTATAATCTTACCTCCTGTTCTATAAATAGAGTTGACATGTAATAAGAAATGTTAATATTATCATTTATTTAAACAGAGGAATTGGTATCCTTATCATACAGAGGATACATGTGTTATGAGCATTATTTTATAAAAGGCCTTATTTTACCCTAAAGTGAAATACATCAAAATATAAACCTACTAAGCCTGACATTGGCCCCAAACGAATACTCAGGAGATAAATGTGCAATAATTTAGAGGTGCTTTATACTAATAAATGGCTCATGTTGTTATAAGATATGGCTCAGGAGGGTTTGAGTTCATGTTTCTTTTTTTTTTTCTGAATAAATTTCTTACTTGGTATAAATTATCTGAAACTATTGTGTGAGATTCGTGTTCCATGCCTGCCACTGATGTTAAGAACATCTAAGCTCTTGTTTTGTTGCTGGAAAGCATGGAGTTGTTTTTGTTGTTTTGTTGTTGCTGTTGTTGTTTTTAATTGTGAAAAATCTAAAGTATACTGTAAAGAATGGAAAATAATGTGCTCACACATACCACCACCCAGCTCTGTCAGACCTTTATTTTTGATCAATTTCAACACTGTTTCATTTAAAACTCTTAGGAAAATAAGAATAGAGGAGAAATGCTTGAATCTACAAAAGCATAGCTACCTACATTCCACAACTAACAGGCTTTGTGTGTTGTTTCCTTTAAAGCTGAGAACATCTACACTCGCTTGCCCACTCTTCCTCCTGTGTCCACTGCTACTCTGGGCCTGTAGGGCCAAGCTACAGCAAGGAAAGAAATGGAAGAAAGATCCAAAGGAAACCGTAAAACTGGAATCACTCCCTATGATGTGGGGGTGGTGAGTTTTGTTGTTAATTTCTAGTTTATTTGGAGGCTTGCTGGAGAACACAGTCTCTGTGATAACAATTCTTTGTTTTTGTTTAGACTTGTATTTGGGGTAGTGTGTGGTCAATTTTAGGTAATGTTCCATGCACACTTGACTAGAATGTGATCTTTTAACTTGGGGATGCAGAATTCCCTACATATAGTTAAGAGGGTTGATCTTGTTAATTGCATGGCTAGAGATTATAACAACTGTTCACAGTGTTCCAAAACCTTTAATTCGTAATCTTTATGCGTGCGCTCTGTGCCAGACCATACACAGCCCAGACCGCCCAAATTGTCACTGATTGTGCCTGCTTTGAGTCAGGTACTACCAAGAATTATTCTAAGCTTGTTTTCAAGCTACATAATCAGAGAATTAATTTGATCGATCTTTTGGATGCTTTAATTTCCTTTACAAAGATCCCACCAAGCTGCATGAATCCCTCCAAGACTGGGGTGCTTGACCTCTGGAAACACACCCTGCTGGGATGGGAGCTCTCAGGAGCTCTCATTGGGTTGTCTTCTACACCATGGGTAAGTGGCTGCCAAAAGGTCAGGGCAAAAGTCTTGACTTTTTAAGGCATTATTTACCAATTCTTTCAACAAATATTAGTTGAGCACCTACTATTCTAGCTCCTCAAGGTAAATTGTGAACAAAGTGGTGAAGTGCCCATCCTCAGTTTATAATCGAGGAACAAGAAAGATTTTCCATTTTCTCCTTGGAAGCCTTTCATCTTTTGCTTTAAGACACTGAGATGATGTTACCAGGGTTATATAATCTCAGAATTATGTATTTCCTTATTATTTAGCAAATCTTAAGAAATCTCTAATAATGCTCTTTTGCCATAAAGTCAAATTTGTTGTTACTAATGTAGTTATTCTGGTTTCCTTTTCTTTAATATTTGCATAGGCCACCTCTATGTGATGCAGGGCCATTGTCCATTGTCAGAAATTCCCCAGGCAGATTCTGTCCAGAATGATACAGAAGCTTGGGTCTTACCTCTCTTTGCTAGTAGACAGATTTCCTTTATTCTACTTGCTCATTGAAATGGCAATGCTTTGCGGCCCTGGCTCGTGGTAACATTTGCAGCTCTCAGTGTTACTTCACTTACTCCGGATGTCTCCAAGCCCAAGCCCCAAACACCTAGGATGCCACCTACCAACCCCCAGCCAGGCCACAAGGTAAGACTTGTACTTTCTGCTCAGCTTTCCAGCTCCTTTTTCCATCTAATCCTTGGAAGCACCCCATACTTTCTTGCAAGCTCTGTTCCACATTCAAAATGATGTTTGCTAAGATGTTACCAGCTCTTAGGGATATTTGTAGTTGGGAAGATTTCAGATTATTTATCCACCACATTTCTGGAAACAGATCTTTCCTAAGAATTACTTTTAAAAGCCAGGAATGACTTAACTTTTCTCACCTTTAGCCTTTTCTTTGTTTATTCAAAGACTGAGTCAAACCACCCCCCACCACCTTCGTCCCCCCACCATCAAAATATAGCTATCTGAGTGCTTCACACATCATTGGAAAGTCATAGAAATAAATTTCAGATCATTTGAAATCTTGTGAAGTAGCTGGAAACACCCCTGCTGGACTTGCAATGGCAGGCCGCGGAGCAGCCTGGGGGCAGTTGAGGCCTGAGGTATTTTCATTTATTAAATGGTTCTGAACCTTGAAAATGAAAAATATGCAGATCCCCTATGTAGATTTAATTCTACATGCCATGCTAATTCTTCAATGGCATGCTTTACAGGAAAAGGCAGAACATAAATCCAAATACTACTTATTTAAATCCCAGGCTATACAAGTTAAAATGAACCCGAGATTTATGGCTCTTTTATGCCACAGAACCAAATTCCAATGCCTCCTGTCACGCCTTTTCTTCTATCTCCTTCCAATAGTAAATAATAATAAAAAGTGACTTTGTGGATGGTTTCTCACCAAATCTGAGATCAAATTGATGGCAGGATCAGCTTTTCAAACTTCTTTCAGCAAAGTGTGTTCTCCTCTGCCCCACCCTTGCTTCTCTCACACATGTGTGTGTGCCTGTGTGTGTGGACATGCACATGTGCATAGACACACACACACACCCCTATCTCATCTTGTGATTTACAGCCTCCAAACAGATCAGGCATTTTCTTTACAGGTGCTATTTTCTCTGCTACTGTCTCTTTCTGTCATCCATTCATTGTAAAATATATTAAGTGCCATTTTTCTAGGTGCATCTACGGGATACAAAAGGAAATAAAATCAGCAAAAACTCTGTCCCTAAGGACTTCACATTCTAATGGCTCATCATCATTATCGCTACCATCTATTGAGCACCTGCTGTATGCTAGAGTATGTTCTACCTGCCTTACCTATAATTATCTCTAATTTTCATAAGTTCTCTGAATTATTATCCCATTTAATAGGTGAAGAAGTTGAATCTTGTATGGAATAATGTGATTCAAAACTACAGTCACCCGATTCCAAAGTCTTTGCTCTTTCATACCATAGTGATAATATTCCAGCTGAACAAACCAAACAGCTCGCTTCTCTATGAAATCTTTGCTGATGCCCCTCTACCCTTGAGCCTCATACCCATTTCATGATGGCACTGAGCTTCCACTATGGTTACTTGCTGAACAACCTGTCCCTCCTGGGTCACTCAAGCTACAGATCATAAACTATTTACTATGGTATCATCAGTGCTCAGCACTGTACCAGATCAAATTAAAATAAGAGATATTGAATTACTAAACAAATGTCTTCTCACCAACCCTAGCCTCAAGCATCTTCAGGGAAGCCACCCATGAGAGATGGTGGTGATTGCCTCAAGGTTGTACAAACAGATTGGAAACTTCTTTCCCTGAGTTGTTCTTATTTAACCATCATCCTTCACAATAAGCACCTAAAATGCTGAATCATGAAGCTGGGTGGAATATCTTTACCAACTTAAATAAGACAATGTACTCATGTAAAGTGATATGTAATAAAAGATGATACAATGTAATAAAAAAAAAAGCTGGTATCAATACTATTGTTTATGTAAGCTTTTGGCCCTTTAGCTAACAAAGCCTCATTGGTCAGCTGTTCATTTTGTCTTAAGTACTACAATTTTACTCCAAAAGCTTTACCTGTATATTTGCTCTGTAAAATCATAGCTATAATTTAGTTCTCAAAATCAAGATTAATTCTGCTTAATAAAACACATTTCTAAAATATTTTCCAAGCCTAATAACTGATGTTCTAAACCCCAATCTTCTTTTTCTACAAAACAATTTGCCCCTTTCCCAAAGAATCACTAGATAAGAAACAATTCTGGCAAACATAGTCTATGCTTTGTGTGTGCCAGGAACTCGTATAAATGCTTTCCAAGCACTATCCTCTTTTAATCCTAAACTATGGTTTGGGTGAGCATCCCCATTGTACACATGAGGAAATAAATCACAGGAAGCATAAGTTGCCCAAAGTCACACATCCACCAAGTGGCAGACCCTGGATTTGAACTCAGGAGAGCAAATTCTGGAGTCCACACTTTATTTTTTCATTTCTCATTTACATAGGTAATACACTCAACTCATTCAAAAATCAAAACAACCTAAAGAGGTATACTGTAAAGTCTTCTCTCACTCCAGTCTGCCTGTTTTCTCTTTGCTTGCCTCTGACCTCAACTCCAATATGCAGGTAATGCCTTTAATTAGTTTCTTGTGTTTCCTTTTTGGGTTTTTTAATGTGAATGCAAGAACATACAAATAATATGTTTCTATGTTCCTCCCTTTCTTATACAAGAGGTAGTATGTTGTACACACTTTGCTTTTTTGTTAAAAATCAGTCTTTGAGATATTTTCATAAATTTTTGAGGTTTTTCATAAATAAAACTTTTCATCCTTTTATACATACATATATTCTGTCATATGGGTGTGCCATTTCTTTAACCCGTTCTGTATTGATGGAATTTAGGGTGTTTCAATTTTTGTTGCTTACACAGTGTTGCCATGAATAATCTCAATGTCAGTTTTTTCCTATGTGTTGGTATATATGCAAGGCAACTACCCAGAAGAGGGATTTTCAGGTCAAAGATAGGTTCTTATGATTTTTTTAATACTGAGAAATTCCTCTCTATATTTATTGACCAGTTTACACATGTTCCTATTTTCTGGTAGCTTCACCCGCATAATATGCTATTAAATGTACTTGAATTTTTGCCCATTTCATAGGTTAAAAAAAGATATCTCATTGAATTTATATTTCTCTTTCTTTTTAAATATTATATTTATTTATTTTGTGTATGTGTATGAGAGAGAGAGAGAACAAGCAAGGGAAGGGCAAAGGGAGAAGGAGACACACACGCCCCACCTGCCACTGAGAGGGGAGCCCTATCAGGGATCCATCGGGACCCTGGGATCATGACCTGAGCCAAAAGCAGATGCTTAACCAACTGAGCCACCCAGGGACCCTTGTATTTCTCTTATTACCAGTGAGGTTTAATATCTTCTCACATGTTAATGCTTGTTTGTCACATTTTCTTTTCCACTCCTTTTTCTTGTTTATAGCCCTTGCTCGGTGTTTCATTAGTTTGCTGGCCTTTTTCTTAATGACATCTGGGATGTTCTTTAAACCATTTTGGTATAGTGACTCCCAGGAAAAACTAGAAACAATATTACTAAGGTAGTTGCCATAAATATAACATGTTATCAAAATGTTTTAGGTAAAATTTAAAAGACTTCCCTGATTTTCATCAACTAAAATAATTCATATTAAATGCTCAATGAACTCTAGTCTATTTGTTATTCATTAATATAATAGAGAAAAACAGAGACAATAATATAAAAAATAATTGAGATGAAGATTCAGACCCCAAGAATTTCACTAACAGGAGATTGATTTATTCCAAGAACCTTTCATGTTTATTCAGCTGATCAATAACCATTTCAATAATGAGGAAATAAAGGAAAATTAAAATATTCTTCTTCTGTCACATTTCTAAAGTATGTGCGAATTATATTTAGTGTCTAGATTTCTATAGATTTCTTTTTTTTTTAAAGATTTTATTTATTTATTTGACAGAGAGAGAGATCACAAGTAGGCAGAGAGGCAGGCAGAGAGAGAGAGGGAAGCAGGCTCCCTGCTGAGCACAGAGCCCGATGCGGGGCTCGATCCCAGGACCCTGAGATCACGACCTGAGCTGAAGGCAGAGGCTTAAACCCACTGAGCCACCCAGGTGCCCTTCTCTGGATTTCTTAAACACTGTGTATTTCTTTTTAATTTTCTGAGGACTCTCAAACTCATGGACAATCCATAGACCATCTCCTTAGAGATATGAACTGAGCAGTTGCCCATAGCAACCATTCTAACCCTTCTGACTATTTATAACTCCAACTCCCAGATCTCACCCAACTGGTTGTCTTCTATTTAGGTCCCCAAAATGCAGGAAATGCTTTGTAATTTCTACCCCTTGGTGTACCTTTAAATGTCACAGTAAGTTCGTAGCCTCTCCTCATTTCCCTGGCTTCTGGAAAAGGAAGGGGAATGAGTCCATGGTCTCCAGAGACTGGACTGGAGCCAGAACTTAACGAAGAGCGGCTACAAGGTCAGAACCAAAGGCAAAGGCTTAGGGCCATCCACAGATCAAGGTATTTGATGTCTCTGTGATTATTTGGTTATAAGAAGCTGGCAGATCCAGGACACCTCTCCAAAAAGGATACATTTACAGTAATACATGTAGTTGGATGGTATATATTGAGTGCTTACAGGGACAGGACACGTGAATAAGCATAAGGATTTTGAGGAAAAGTCTGAAGCCCACAGTCCCACTGAAGGATGAAAACCAAATGCCTACAAGGTGATCAGGGCCTCTGGTAAATCCAGTCAGAGCAGGATTTGAATAGAAGTGTCCCTACTGGAGTGGATTTGCTGATATAAGTAATATGACACTTCCTTATTTGTATCTCTGAGTTTCTTGGCTAATATGACACAGCAATAGCATTTATTTAAAAACCCAATCACACTCCTACAATTCTATTATATTAAAGAATAGATTCAAATCTTTTAACTCCCATTTGAGAGTTGAGAAAATGTCTACACACACTCTCAAATTTGTAATAGGTGCAATATCTATGTACATGGAACATAGGGTTAGGTTTATTTATCATATAATCCACAAATAACTCCTCCATGAGTCAGTAAAAACTTGTAGTTAGGTTTTTGTTCTATTTTATTTTTTTATTTTATTTTTTTATTTTTTATTTTTTTTTCTCCCCAAATATGTTTATATTAATTTTTCAGTGTTACAAGATTGATTGTTCATGCACCACACACAGTGCTCCATGCAGTACGTGCCCTTCTCAATACCCACCACCAGGCTCGCCCACCCCCACACCCCCTACGCTCCAAAACCCTGTTTGTTGCTCAGAGTCCACAGTCTCTTCTGGTTCATCACCCCATCCGATTTCCCCCCATTCACACTTCCCTTCCTTCTCACGATGCCCTCCATGATTTTCTTTATACTCCACACGTAAGTGAGACCATAAAAAAATTGAATCTCTCCGCTTGACTTATTTCACTCTGCATAATCTCTTCTAGTGCTATCCATGTTGATACAAAAGTTGGATATTCATCCTTTCTGATGGAGGCATAATATTCCATTGTATAGATGTACCACATCTTCCTTATCCACTCATCTGTTGAAGGGCATTTTGGTTCTTTCCACAGTTTGGCTACTGTGGCCATTGCGGCTATGAACATTGGGGTACATGTGGCCCTTCTTTGTACTGCATCTGATTCTTTGGGGTAAACACCAAGTAATGCAATTGCAGGGTCATAGGATAGCTGCATATTTAAATTCCTGAGGAATCTCCACACTGTTTTCCAAAGTGGCTGCACCCACTTGCATTTCCACCAACAGTGGAGGAGGGTTCCCCTTTCTCGACATCATCTCCAGCATTTGTTGTTTACTGTCTTGTTGATTTTGGCCATTCTAACTGGTGTAAGATGGAATCTCAGAATGGTTTTGATTTGAATTTCTCGGATGGCTAAAGATGATGAACATTTTATCATGTGTCTGTGAGCCATTTGTATGTCTTCTTTGGAGAAGCATCTGTTGATGTCTTCTGCCCATTTTTTGATGTGATTATCTGTTTTGTGAGTGTTAAGTTTGAGGAGTTCTTTATAGATCTTAGATATCAGCCCTTTGTCTGTAGCGTCATTTGCGAATATCTTCTTCCATTCTGTGGGTTGCCTGTTTGTTTTGTTGACTGTTTCCTTTGCTGGGCAGAAGCTTTTTATCTTGATGAAGTCCCAAAAGTTCATTTTTGCTTTTGTTTCCTATGCCTTTGGAGACATGTCCTGTAAGAAGTTGCTGTGGCTAATGTCATGGAGGTTACTGCCTATGTTCTCCTCTAGGGTTTTGATAGATTCCGGCCTCACGTTGAGGTCTTTTATCCATTTCGAGTTTATCTTCATGTATGGTGTAAGAGAATGGTCAAGTTTCATTCTTCTACATATAGCTGTCCAGTTTTCCCAGCACCATTTATGGAAGAGACTGTCTTTTTTCCACTGGATATTTTTGCCTGTTTTGTCAAAGATGACTTGACCATAGTGTTGCGGGTCCATCCCTGGGCTCTCTATTCTGTTCCACTGGTCTATGTGTCTGTTTTTGTGCCAGTACCATGCTGTCCTGGTGATCACAGCTTTGTAGTAACGTTTGAAATCGGGCAATGTGATGCCCCCAGCTTTGTTTTTCTTTTTCAACATTTCCTTAGCAATTTGGGGTCTTTTCTGGTTCCATACAAATTTTTGGATTGTTTGTTCCAG
>CM052802.1:90297032-90316943 GCA_028533885.1 Nasua narica | reverse complement strand
TTTCTGAGAAAAAGCTGAAAACCATCGGCAGCTTTATTTGATGTCATGTGGGGAGACCCCACTGCAGCAAGAGTGTACAGATTGTCCCCAACTTAACAATGGTTCAGCTTACAAGTTTTTGACTTTTAATGTGCAAAAGCAATACACACTCAGTAGAAACCACACTTAGGATTTTGAATTTTTATCTTTTCCCCTGGCTAGTGATATGCAAGACAATCATCTTTCCTGATTCTGGGCAGTGGCTGCAAGTCCCAGTCAACCATGATCATGAAATGAACAACAGATACACCTACAACCATTCTGTTACCCACACAACTATTCTGTTTTTCAATTTCAGTACAGTATTCTCTAAATTACATGAGATATTCAATATTTTTTATAAAATAAGCTTTATGTTAAATGATTTTGCCCACTGGTAAGCTCTTATAAATGTTCTGAGCACATTTAAGGTAGACTAGGCTAAGCTTATGATTTTCAATAGGCTAAGTGTATCAAATGCATTTTTGACTTAGGATATTTTCGATTTACAATGGATTAATTGATATTTAACCCCATCACAGTTCAATGAAGATAAATAGTTGAACTCAAAAGAATTCTGATAAAAGAACTTAAATGCGGGGCACCTATTGGCTAGGTTGGTTAAGCATCTGCCTTTGGCTCAGGTCATGCTCTCAGGGTCTTAGGATTAAACCCCACAAAAGGTTCCCTGCTTAGCCAGCAGCCTGTTTCTCCCTCTCCCTCTGCTGCTCCCCCTACTTGTGCTCTTTCTTTCTCTCCCTCTCTTGCTCTATCAAATAAATAAATAAAATCTTAACAACAACAAAAGAACTTAAATGGGACCTTGTGACCTCTGAGTTCCTGATTCTTGGCATTTCTAAGGCTCAGACTCATCCCTGCACCATGATTTAGAGGAAATGAGATTTTGCAAAAATGGAAGCTACAAGGGCAATGAGAGAGGTCCTGATGGCGAGATGTAGTATCTTCTTTGCCCTACATACCATCTTTTTCTTAGGAAACTTACCACACCCACATTCCCACTCAGGGTATGGCCCTAGGACTCTATGTTCTGTTTCATGAAACACCACCCACACTCTAAACCAAGCCCATTGGACTGAAGGAAGGATTTGATATAATGCAAGGTAGTGCCCTGGCACAAAATTGTTTTCCTCGAATGGGGCACATATCAGATTCTAGTCTCAAGAAACTGAGAAAATTAAGTGGCAAATACTGGGAGTGGAAGCTGAAAAGATGCTGACAGAGGCACAAGCAAGTCAATACCATAATTCTAGGGTTGACAGGAAGGACAAATTATGAGCAAACTGAGTAAGTTTTGAGAAAGGACATAGAGATAAGTAATAGGTAAAATAAAAAAAAAAATACATGGAAAGAGGGAGAGACAGTGGTTGAATCATAGTTAAGTTTGTGCTCTGGGGTAATGAACCAGAATCTCCTGCTGAAAGGGTTCCGGAGCTGAATGACCTTCCAGGTTTAATTTCTGTGAGGCAAAATTTTACTATTTTGCAATTTCTCTTCTCAAATTTCCATGGGATTCTTTTTCTTTCCCAAATACTTTTAGTTTATTTTTTCAGTGTTACAAGATTAATTGCCCATGGGATTCTTTTTCCCTTATTGCCACGCACAGCCTCATGATACTCTTCATTTTTCTTTGGCTGGTCGGAGTGAATCCTTATGTCTGGTAAGTCCAGAAACCTCCCTAATATAAAAAGAACTCTTAGAAGGGAGAGCTTGAAAATGATTGGCTGAGATGGTAAAGGCACAACCACTTGGCACAGAAAAATAATACTTAAGTCTCAAACGATCAGTACATTTTAAAATAGATCAGTTATTGTAAAGGTGAACAGGGAGGGGGGAGGGAGGAAAACAAACAAACAAAACTGCCAAACAAGGCATATCACCTTAGCAGACACCTAGTGATAGAAAGGCAACCATCCTTGGGGAAGAAGGAGTAGTCATGCTTGTCATTTGTCTTTCCGCCACACTTCGCTGATTTGCTATGCATCACTGGACTACATTTCCTAGTGTTCCCTGTTCCTATGACTCTCTGGTAGTTTTGCCAAATGGGAGCCTTTTGGGGAGATAGAAGGGCAGGTGAAAAGTTAGTGTTTCTTCCTCTCTCTTTCTGAGGTAGATAGTATCCTTAGTAGCATCTGCATCTCTGAATTAAAAAAAAAAAGCAATTTAATATCAGTTATAATTCTTTAGAAATTAGGTGGCTAGAAACAAAAGGTCGTTAAATACCTAGAGTTGGTGGAAGTGTCGGAAAAAAAAAATCTTGCTTATACTTTGGTAGAAATACATATTGGTACCACCATTCTGAAGGCCAGTATATCCATTATAAGGGTAGTATTATGCTTCCATCAGAAAAGATGAATATCCAACTTTGTGTCAACATGGACAGGACTAGAAGAGATTATGCGGAGTGAAATAAGTCAAGCGGAGAGAGTCAAGTTATCTTATGGTCTCACTTACGTGTGGAGTATAAAGAAAATCATGGAGGGCATCGTGAGAAGGAAGGGAAGGGCGAATGGGGGGAAATCAGAGGGGGTGATGAACCAGGAGAGACTGTGGACTCTGAGCAACAAACTGAAGGGTTTGGAGGGGAGAAGGTGGGGGGGTGAGTCTGGTGGTGGGTATCGAGAAGGGCACGTACTGCATGGAGCACTGGGTGTGGTGCATGAACAATCAATCTTGTAACACTGAAAAATTAAAATAAACATATTTGGGGAGAAAAAAAAATAAGGGTAGGGAAGGGAAGTACCTATCATAATTTAAGAGTTGTAGACCTTGGGCGCCTGGGTGGCTCAGTTGGTTGAGCAACTGCTTTCGGCTCAGGTCATGATCCTTGAGTTCCAGGATCGAATCCCACATCGGGCTCCCAGCTTCACGAGGAGTCTGCTTCTTCCTCTAACCTTCTCTCCTCTCATACTCTCTCTCGCTTTCTCTGTCTCTCAAATAAGTAAATAAAAAAAAAATCTTAAAAAAAAAAAAAGAGTTGTAGACCTTTGATCCTACCCATGAGAAATCTAATGTCATGAGTCTATAAGCCTAGGAATCCAAGACTTTACAGTTTAGGAATGTATCTCACAAGTAATAGTTTTATATCCACAGTTATTCAAAGGCTGTAACAGAAAAATAGAAAAAAAATACAAACATTATAGCTTTCCATCAGTAAGGGAAATCTTAAATGAACTACAATATTCCCATATTATGGAATGTTTGACCCTCTGAAAAGTATAAGGTAGATTATGCTGTACTGACATGGGAAAAATTATACATTGTTATATTTAAAAAGCAGGGATCAGTGAGAGAAGACAGTTATTTGCCTCCTCCTTGTTGGTATTGCCTCCATCCTAAATAAGCCAGGATAATCACACTAATACCAGTGATTGGTTTAATAATGGGCTAATGACCCAGTCCAGGTCATTAAAACCTGAGAAATCTGCTAAGAAGCTTCTGAGAAAAGATTTATTTTTCTCTAATAAAGAGAAAATGGAAGAAACTGTCTTCTTTCACTAGATGTCTAATATCTGCCTATGATGGCTGCAGTGACCATCACTGGTCTGCAATGAACAAGCCAAGTACAAAACTCACATATACAGAAGGAAGGCATGAATGTGGAGACAATTTGAGTCCTAAATGATACTGTAGAGCTACTGAATTAACATGGAGCAAACTAAGTTTGGGACTTCTTGTTATGTGAAGTAATACATTTTCTTGACTGCTTAAGAGTCATTGAGTCTGGGTTTTGTTTTACTAGCAGCCCAAAGCATCCTAACAAATATGGTATGTGCATAAAATAACATGTATATGTACCATGTAGTATATTTACATTGAATACAAAATATATGTGTAAGTACAAGACAAAGACCTAATAGGCGGGCGCCTGGGTGACTCAGTTGGTTAAGCGACTGCCTTCGGCTCAGGTCATGATCCCGGAGTCCGGGGATCGAGTCCCATATCGGACTCCCGGCTCTGCGGGAAGTCTGCTTCCCCTTCTGACCTTCTCCCCTCTCATTCTCACTCTCTCTGTCTCTAATAAAAATAAATAAAATCTTTAAAAAAAAAAAAAAAGACCTAATAGGCAAACCCACCAAACTGTTTATAGTGGCCAGCAGCTCTCTCCATGATCAACTCTAGATCCTTCAAAAGCACTCACTCTTCTGCTTTCCTCCCACCTCACTGGCTGCTGCTTCTCAGCCCCAGTGAGTGGCTTCTTTGTCTTTGTCTTCTGGAACTTTAAAATATTTCTGAGTGGTTCCTTGGCCTTCTTAATGTCTCAGGAGTGAAGTCATAAGGTATTCAGATGTGGGAACTGGGAAACTTTCACTTTTTATTCTTACTTTATATTTTTTCTTTCTCTTTTTTTTTTTTTTTTTGAACAGTGAAAGTATATTAACTTTGCAAATAAAGGTGAGGGAAGAGCTGTGTCTTCTGCCAGTGACCTCATACCTAGATTATAACCAGATTAGCCCATTAGTAGATGGGAAGTAACACTATCAAAGAATGCTGCAGAGATGTGAGGTGCAGGGTGTGACATGGGGAATTAGTAAGTACATGTCCTCAAGCGCCAGTTATTTAACTTTGAATTGCTCTCATAACCTCTCTTATCAGTTTTTTTCACCTCCTAAATAGTGTTAGTAATACTAGTCCAGCAGTCAAGCAAAGGACACGTGAAGCACAAACAAGGCAATTGTATAAATATACTTCCAGAACTATAAAACTCTGCAATATATAGGAGATATAGCTATCATCATCATCATCATCATCATAGTTATGATATTTGTGTTTCCTCAAAATTCATGTGTGAAGGCCTAATGCCCAATATGATAGTATTAAGAGGAGGGAGTTTTGGGGTACCTGGGTGGCTCATTTAGTTAAGTAATTGACTCTTGATTTTGGCTCAGGTTGTGATCTTGGGGTGTGGGATCAAGCCCCGCATCAGGTTCCATGTTCAGTAGGGGTCTGCTTGATATTCTCTCTTCCTTTCCCTCTTTCTCCCCAAGTGTGAGCGCTCTCTCTCTCTCTCTCCCCCTGTCTTTCAAATATATAAATAAATCTTAAAAAAAAAAAAAAAAGAGGTGAGGGCACCTGGATGGCGCAGTTGGTTGAGCAACTGCCTTCGGCTCAGGTCATGATCCCGGAGTCCCAGGATCAAGTCCCACATCGGGCTCCCAGCTCCATGGGGAGTCCGCTTCTCACTCTGACCTTCTCCCTTCTCATGCTCTCTCTCATTCTCTCTCTTTCCTAATAAATAAATAAATAAATAAATAAATAAATAAATAAATAAAATCTTAAAAAAAATTTAAAATAAAAAAAAAAGAGGTGAGAGCTTTGAGGAGCTTTGAGGCCCTATGAATGGAATTACTGTCCTTATAAATGAGACCACAAAGGGTTATCTAGCCACCAAGAGAGCTACCGGGTGAGGAAAGAGTGAGAAATCTGAGACC
This sequence comes from Nasua narica, assembly GCA_028533885.1. Lineage (NCBI taxonomy): Eukaryota > Metazoa > Chordata > Mammalia > Carnivora > Procyonidae > Nasua > Nasua narica. The sequence goes on along the minus strand of CM052802.1, from coordinate 90,311,475 downwards.
TGAAAAGGGCACGTGCCAGAACCCAACCCCCTGATCTGGGACTTCTAACTTCCAGAGCTTTAAGAAATAAATTTCTGTTTTTCATAAGCTACCCAGTTTCTGGTATTTTGTTATAGGGGCCCTAATTGACTAAGACAGTCATCATCATCAACTTTGACTCTTTGAAGCCATCATCATCTTTGGAAAGGGAAAAATTGAGTCATGTGGCTCACCAATTCAAATCTAGACTTTTAAGGCACTGGTTGATTTCCCATTCTATTCAAAGTGGAAGATGATTTCTTGTTGTCTTCTCTTTCATTCTGAGCAGGGTAGTAATACACTTTTCCTGAGAAAGTGATACTACCCAGCACCATAAATACAGGCCTGCAGGGTTCTTTTCCACTCAGAAGGCCAAGTTTTTGTCAGCTCATCTTGCTCTTGGCAGGGGCAACATTTTCTTCTTTGAAAATAATCTAGGATGTGAGCTGCATGAGTCCTTCTACATCTAAGTCAATGAAACTCCAGTTTCAATAAATTTTCTTTTGTAGAAAAAGATATGCTTCATTTTTTGTGTATCTTCTTAGTAAGACTTTAAATAGTTGCTGGCTCAAGCCAATCAATCTTACTTGAAGAAAAGAAGTAATCGTTTTAAAAAACAAAGCTGAAATCTGCATTGCCACAAAATGGAATGAAATTAAGTCAATTTGATTCAAACTAAGATACATAGAGCATTATTAAGGTGCTGGTCCCTCTGCTTGGTAGTTCAAATTACACAGAGATGAATGAGGTGCATCACTAAAACACAATGACAGACACTTAGATTTGAATTAAAGCAATCTTGATAAATTCAAAATCTTAGTTTGCATAAAATTATAAACTTTTAGAGATGACAGATAGTCTAAGATTTTTTTTTTCTAAGCAATTTTTTGATGGCGCTCTTTTATGGTACTCATCATGCCTCAATGAGATTCCAAGATGTGGTTCAAGATATCTTTTTTTAAAAATTTTAATTTTATTTTTTCAGTGTTCCAAGTCATTGTCCATGCACCACACCCAGTGCTCCATGCAATATGTCCCCTCCTCAATACCCACCACCAGGCTCACCACTCCCTCCCCTCCAAAACCCTCAGTTTGTTTCTCAGAGTAAGATATCTTATAACCTTTTCTAGGAACCCATTTCACTTCCAAAAGCATGTTGAACAGGATATTCTCCATAACTGTACCAGATCCCTGAAGCTCAGATCTAAATGGCTATTTTGAAGCTCACCATTTTTACAGATGGAAAATAACTAAACAATTACTCATCAGATTTCTTCATTCACTAACTTATCATCAGAATCAATCAAATTGCTTCTCTGGAGAAAGACTGTGGGCAGAAGGCTCTGCACACCTGAGTATGAGGGATAACCATCCTGCCCCTCCAAGGTCACTGCTAGCAGAAAGGGAATTAAACAATGGAGAAGATGGGTGGGATTGGCAGGAAGTCTTCTCATTTCGGTTGAAACTTGAAGAATAAATATTCTGAGCTGAACAAAACAAAATCATTCAACAATCACTCCCATATCCTTTTTGAGGTAAGCCTGTTTTCCACTTATAACCACAGATGTGATCTTCCCCTACCATTCTCCAGATGTGCTAAACCTCCCCTAGCTTCTGTTATTGTTAGGGCATGAATATTGCTCCTCAATAGCCTATATCAGCTTCTCAAGGATGGATATCATGTCACCTATTGCTTTGCAGCTTCCACTGTACTTTGCAGCTTTCACTGTACTTACCCCACTGTACTTACACTGTGCTTTACCCCAGGGGTAAAGCCCATGGCAGGTGTTGGGGAAGCTCTTGCCATTGGGTGGACCATCCTCATGGGGCCACACTCTGCTTTCACTGTCCTGATGCTTCTGTGAAACCTCATATCACATATCACAGTTGGTCTTTTAATAATCTTGCTAAGTACAGCTTAAACACAGCCACCAAGGCAGAAGCTTTCAAACTGGTTTTGCTACAACCCATGGTAAGAAATATGTTACCATCACCACCCATCATATATGTATATAGGTTGAAACAAAAGCATCGTGAAATAAAGCATACATCATGTGGTGTGGATGTTCAATTTTTTGGTATTACATTCTAATTTATTCTAATCTTTCTCTCTAGTACTATTCTGTCTTTTTTTAATTTTTATTTTTTAAATGCTGGAAGTAGGTCTACCAAATTGATGTCACAATCCACTAATGATTACAAAACTCTGCTTTAGAGGTTCCTGACATCTTGGAGCTCCATGTGACAACCTTGGTTTTTTAAAAATGACTAGGACACAGTCACAGCCTTCAAGAAGTATACTTCCCAAGGGGTGAAACAACAGCATTAAAAATAATCAATGTATTTAGCATTTTCAGTTAGCATGTATTATGCAATGAATGTGTTTATCTGTTTTCTAGAAAAGTTATTATTAAATCAATGATGTGTGTTATAATGAATAGTCTCTGAAGCAGTGTGATGTCATGCTTTAAGGATGATGTCACATAACTCACTACTCTTAGCATTGTCTTATCCAGAATATCCCACGTGGATCACTTTAGTTAATTTCAGGAAAGGTAATTCATTATGCTTTCCAGACAGCTAGAGAGTAACTCCCCATACCAGTTGTCCATTCACTGGACTATTGAAGGAGAACTTCAATTCAAACTCTTTCGAAGTTGCTAGTACCAAAGACCTCAATGCCAATATTGTTCCACTAAGCCAGGGATTGAAAAGCTGTTTCCAGAAAGGACCAGTTAGCAAATATTTAGGTTTTGGGGATCATAGAGCATTCGTTGCTACTACTAAATTCTGCTCTTGTAGCACAAATATGTAAAGAATGGTGTGGTTATATTCCCATAAAACTTTATTTATAGACTCTGAAATTTGAATTTCATATCATTTTCACATGTCATGAAATATTATTCTTCTTTGACCTTTTTCAACACTTAAAAATGTAAAAACCATTCTTAGCTAATGGACTGTACAAAAACAGGTTATGAGCTGAAGTTGGCTCCAGGGACTATAGTTCATTGACCCCTGCTTCAAGCCAATAGAACCTTGGAAAACGGAAAATATTTTATCTTCACCATGAGCTGAGATTCTCCACCTTAGGCCCCCCTGAGAACTCTGGAACAGAGAAAAACTTAAGAGGCCATCCAGGCAATTTTCTCTTGATGTGTGTACTGAAGAAGGGTCACGTGGAGAATATAAAGAGTTATTTATAAAAAGGTTGTTGCCTGGGGCAAGAAATCTTAAAACAACTTAGCTTTTTTAAAAACTGAAGGAGAGGTTATAAATGGACAGGCAGGAATGTTCCTCCACTCGTGCTTGTGGCCACAACTCCTTTTAGGTTAAAAGGAATAAATCCACCTTTTAAAACAATCAGGCTCAGCCCACCACCACAGCTCAATCCACCATGTGGATTTTTCTATTGCACAGCTTTCCAGGATAAACTATCACCTTGTTTCACGATGTGTTCATCCAATCTTAGCTAGGACGGAAAATTTTCATAATCCAATAGGCAGCATGCTCAATGAAGTGTTTCATTAGCCAGATCAGTCTGATCAATCCTCATTGCCCTATGAGCAGCTGCACAGACCAGACACATTACTGGTGTGGCCAGTGTTCCAAAATACAGTGCTAAACCCTTAGGCAAGTCTAGATTATTTCCCCACTCTTACATTGGGACATATAGCTATGCCATTTCTTGAGGAATTAAAGAGTATAAGACACAGACAAAGAGACAATTTGATTACACCTTCCATCTTTCTTTTTCTTTGCTCTTTTATTTATATAATTAACATACTTAATTTAAAAATCAATCCACATGTGTCCAAGCTAAATGAACCCTTCCTCAACACTTACCCCTTCCTCAACCAATCCCATTCCCCACCAAAAAAGTTACTCTTGGAAATTTGGGGTGTCCTATGTAAATACAAATACATGTACATACAATATATACATGTTTGTGCTATTTTTTACCTCTTTTTCAGCATTTTGCTTGTTGATTTCATGAGGTTCTCCATTCATGTCAGTACATATGGAACCACTTCATTCTTATTTAACAGCTTCATGGGCATATGTAACTTGTATCTTCTTTACATGTTTTCAACTGAGCATGATGTTTTTACTTTAGAAAATGACAAGCTCTTTTCTCCAGAAGAAGCAGTGAACAGGTTATTTTATTTTTAATTGCTTGTTCCTCACATTGTTTATGCCACACATACAGATACTTGAGTGTTTCACTAAAAGGCAAATTTTTAAAAGGTAATTGGGAGAGGCTTATTACCAGAGATTCTTCTGTAGAGAGTTTTTTGGTTTTAATGCTTCTGAAATGCATTTTAAAATAAGTTCACTGATCATGAGATATCTGTGATATTATCTAGGCAAATTTGACCTGAGAGGATTCCTTCAGAACCAAAAATGTTTGAATTCATCTGCAGGAACATAACCCAATGGATGGTCTTTACTAGTTAGACTCTGTAAAACAAAAGGTGGCCTGAAGTTAAAAGGAAAAATTAGTATGGTAACACTTGGGAACAGAGGAAGTATATAGCTTTAAAAAAGCTTTATTGAAGAGTAATGTATATAACTGTACATAGAATTCATTGTCTTAAGTATACAACTGAATTGTTTTCAGTGCATTTATATTCTTGTGCAATCATTATGCCAATCTAATTTTAGATCATTTCCATCCTGCCAAAAGAAGCTTTGTTCCCATTTGCCATCTACTTCATTCCCAGCAATTCAATCTACTTTCAGTCTCTAGAGATTTGCCTTTACTAGAAATTTCATGAAATGGTACCATGATCTTTTGTGGCTGGCTTCTCTCACTTAGCATAATGTTTGTGGTTCATCCAAGTTGTAGCAAGTGTCAGTACTTCATTCACCTTTTAATGGCTGAATAATAATCCATTGAATGAATATAGCAGTTTGCTAAGTCACCAGTTGATAGACATTTGGATTGTTTCCACTTTTTTTGGCAATTATACATAATGCTGCTATAAACATTTGCATGCAAGTCTTTGTGTGAACATATGTTTTGAATATGTTTTTATTTATCTTGGGTGGATACTCAAAAGTGAAATTGCTAGGTCATATAGTAAAACTATTTTTAACATTTTAAGAAACTGCCAAACTGTTTCGCAAATTGACTGCACCATTTAAAGTATGTATCTTTGCTACTTGCTTCTAAAAAAAAGACTTGGGGATTGTTATTATCTTACCTAACAGCAACTCAAGATTAATTATTGCAACTTATTAGCTCATTATGAGGAAAAGGTATTTATTTCAATTTGTTATGTACATAACTAATTTTATTTCAACGGTCTGTAATGATTTATAATATCCGGTGATTTTCATTCACCTCAATTGGAGCCTTGCTCCATTCTGACCACTTTTATCAAATCTCTTATGCATGGGAAGTTAATTCATGGGTAGTTAATGCATGGGTAGCTAATGCAGGGATAGATATTACTTGCATGTGTGTAAGACACAGAGATCAAGGTAGAGACAAAGAAATCCAGATGCAAATTCTCTACACAAATAAATGCTTTAATAGTCTGAAAATGCTTGTGACCTTTTATTTTTTAAAACATCTGCTCTTGCATTAGTCATGCTCTCTTCCAGTAATAATTAGGAAGTATATTTATATATATCACTCAGGACATGCTCTTGTGATTTTTATATTTCTAGTAGGAGTTTGCATCATAGCCCATTAAAGTATGTTTTTGTCATCCTTACAAGTGTGCTAAGAAAGTGATGGTAATGGCTAGTCTGAAGAGTTACTTGAAAGGTGATATGATATGAATTAAGAACAAAATGCTAATTTTTTTTAAAAAATTATAAATATATGGTGAGGATCATGATAGGTCAAAAAGACCCCTTGAAAAGCTATATGATCCACTGTTCAGTGAACCCCTCTATCCTGGAAGTCAAGCATGCTTTTGAATCATTTTAGATAGGTAAAGGTCTATCCTAAGCGTGCAAAGTGGAAAAGATTCTATAGGAATCTTCAAAGGGAAAAGATTCAAAAGATCTTTCTGGCAACCAACTGTGAAAACCAGTAGCCTTACATTTCTTCCACATTCTTCAAGGTAGCTAGCTTAAGCTTCTCATCTTGAAATCTACATCAGGTTACCTTTGTATATGCTCAAGTTCAGGAGCTGAAGGAAGCCCAGGATCATTGGACACTTACAACACACAGAGAGAAGAGAGTGGCAATGATGAGACATGGATCAGATCAAAGAGAGACACTGAGGCCACAGCAAGGATTTTAAATTTTATCCTAAGGGCAAGTGGCTTGGCATGATAATAAGGGGTATGAGTAAGCATTCAAAATGAGAGATGATCGTGGCTTGTCTATGAAGATGGCTGTAAGGGAAACAATTGGAAAACTTAAGATAACTGAAGTTAGAAGTGATAGAACTTGAGAACTGGTTGGCAGTGAAGGTTCAGGAGAAGAAGGTGTCAGAAATGATTTGAAGTTTCTAACATGAGGAGCTGAGAGGCTGGTGGTGCCATTTACTGAGGAAGAGAATACTAATATTGTGGAAAGTTCAAGTTTAGGGGAAAGATCATGAACTCAGTTTTAGACATGTTCAAATTAATATGTAAATGTGATCTCCAAGTGGATTTGGAGTTCAAAATATAAACAAATTTTTCAGTTATTGAAAAATTGATAACTGAAATGATAAAAACACCTGAAATTGTCCGAAGAAAGGGTAGCAAGTAAGGAAAGTAAGCCTCAGGCAAATACCTGATAAATTTTAACATATGAGAGTCAGGAGAAGGAAAAGTAAGGTCAAAGGAAAAGAAAAAGTCACCATAGTAGAGAGACAGAGAGAGATGTCACCATGACCTTGTTGACAATAGCCTCAGTGAGGTGCTGGGGCACATACTGACTGCACTGGATCAAAGATAAGGGAAAATAATGGATATCCTCTTCAATGGGTTGTAGCACATGCAGTGTTCTAAAAGTAGAGCTAGGTTGTGTTCAGGCAAAGAAATGGAAAGCTTATCCACTCACAAGGCTGAAAATAAAGAGGCTCCCTTTATATCCATAGGCTGTATTAGTTGGCTTGCATTTTACATCTTCTTTGCCTTTTGTTTTGGCTTTCTCTCTCATCCCCATCTCTTCTTGGGGCAGAACTAGAGGGGAAAGGTTGGGATTGCAGTGGCATCTTTTCCCAAACCTTCCTGTCCTTTCCCTTCCTCCCTAGCCCAAGGAAAAGCCAAACTACATTTGCTGTCACCCTCCTGAAAATAGTTACTGGTCATTCTCCTTCCCTATTTTTTGTTTTAAAAAGCTACTTCTACTCTGTTTCTTATTAAATAAGCCTGTTGGTTTTCTTCCCACAATCATCAACCATTTATGCTCCCTACATTCTGATGATGGAAGTTTATTCCCCTCTGTCTTTGGACATCCTGGGTCTCCTTTTCAGAAAGTCTTCTCTGACTCAGAATAAAGTGAAGTATCCTTACACCTCAACCCAAACTCACCAAAATTTTGATCTCACAGGCCTCCCACTAATGGGAAAGAAGCCACATAAGTTCAAGATATTTCCACCTAAGAACAAAATTCCTAACACCTTCCCTACGTTTTCTCCTTTTCCTGCTCCTAGCTTTGGTAACAGTCCATCTCTCCTTCCCTCATTGTTGCCTCTAGAGCTTCTCTTGGTACTGAGTCAAACAGCAATATTCTCACTGGCCAAACATTGTGTGTGCCATCTCAACTACAGAAAACAAGGGATTTTTTCTAAGGATAAATGTGTTGTATTCAGGAAGGGATTTACAAACAATCCAGTGGCAGCCCTCATTCTCTGTGGAAGCAAAAACCACTACTCTGAGCTGTGAGAAGGGACAGTTTTGCTGTCTCTTGGATCTGTCTCTCAGGAGAGTGCCTTTGCATTAGGAGACATTTCCCAAATGTCCCCCTCACTCTAACTGGCCTCCAGTTGTCATAGTTTAGAATCTTAGAGTCTTTCTAATATTCCTTACTATATGTTTTGGCTCTGTTGAAATCTAAATTGGATTAACACTAAAGCATTAACACTAAAAGATGTTGTGGGTGCAGCCATGTAGGAAGTTCAACTTTAAAAATAAGAATGTCTTTCAAGTCCAAACATGTTTTTGAGTCATTACTGCATACACACATGAGAAAGAAAAAATACTTCAATTATGAAGACAACCACTCTGCTCATGGCATCAGTCTCCAGCATTGCACAGAAGCACAAGTGAAGTTTTTCCTGCTTCACCTAAAGCCTGCCAGGATCATGAAGGAACAACACTGGATCAGCTGATTTAGGTCCTGTTACCCCTTCTTGAGGAAGGGCATGGAACCTGCAGTTTCTGGTCACCAGACACCCTATTTTGGAGACAACTACACTCTATCCTAGACTTCTCAGCCTGGATCACAGTCCAGTCTCTGACTGGTACTGGGACGGATCAGGATGCTGAGTCCAGGGTTAGGAGGTTCAGAGGGCAAGAGAGGAAGATGTCTAGAAATACATGCAGCTCCTGCAGCAATAGGAAGAGGGAGAAAGAAAAAATGAAGGCAATCCCAAGAGGCAATGGTAGAGAGAAAAGTTTCTTAAGTTTGGCTGCTATCTGTAGAAGGGACATCTGGAAGTCATGCATTCAGAAGTAAGTCTTGTCACATTTGATAAAAGAGTATGTGACTATCCAGTCTCTCACCCAATGATTTGTAGCATGTAATACTGATTCTCAATTATACCAAGAAATCTAAAAGCAAACTCAGATTTGTTAAAATAGCGGTGTGTGAACCTGGATCATTGTTAGAGTGCTCAGCTGAAACTTGAAATTGAGTGATCCTTAATCTTCTAAAGGTCAGAACTCCTTTGAGAATCCAGAGCTGGGACCTCTCTCTACAACGACCTACATCCACATTGTCACAAACAATTTTTTCTGGGGATTGAGGGGACAGGTGAATCACAAATGCTAAAACCATACAAGGAACTTTTTTAAATTCTCCAAAGAAGATATACAAATGTCTAACAGACACATAAAAAAGTGTTCATTACCTTTAGCCATCTGGGAGATTCAATCCAAAAGGACACTGAGATACCATTTTACACTAGTTAGAATGGCCAAAATCAACAAGACAGTAAACAACAAAAGTTACAGAGGATCTGGAGAAAGAGGAGCCCTCTTCCACTGTTGAAGGGAATGCAAGTTGGTGCAGCCACTTTGGAAAACAGTGTGAAGATTCCTCAAGAAATTAAAAATAGAGCTACCCTATGAGCCTGCAATTGCACTACTAGGTATTTACCACAAAGAAGCAGATGCAGTACTGCCACTTCCTGATGGCGCACGGGAGAAGAAGGAGGCACAAACAAGTCAGCTGCAAGAGACCAGGAGCAGGGGACAACAGTAGAAAAGACTGTCACTCAGAACCATTCCTTAGTCTCATATTTATTAGAAAGTAGATAACAATCAACAAAGAAGCCAGAGTAGGTCACACATTGACCATGAGTTTTGCAGGTAAGTAAGAAGAAAGGCAAAATATGTCCTGTCACATAGTACATGACATATAGTGAGCAAACCCAAATAAAAGAGTCATCTAACTAACTTCAGATGTTCTCTGGGGAAGAGGAGATAACGGAAAAATGAAGCAGGCGGCATTCCACTCTGAGCAGACTGAGCGTTCCCAGATGCTCAGCTTCCATGAAGCAGGTGGTATTCCGCCCTGAGCGAGCTGGGCATCCCCAGCTGCTCTGCTTCAAGGACGTATCGTCCTCTTCCCCAGAGGCTCATTGCCAGTACATATTTTTCTTAAGTCTATATCTAAGCATGCATGGTGACTAGAATAATTTCTCATAAGTTATATTTTAAGCAGTACATTATTCTGAGGGACGGTTACACAGTACAAAGAAGGGCCACATGTATCCCAATGTTCATAGCAGCAATGGCCACAATCGCCAAACTGTGGAAAGAACCAAGATGCCCTTTAACAGATGAATGGATAAAGAAGATATGGTCCATTTTTACAATGGAATACTATGCCTCCATCAGAAAGGATGAATATCCAACTTTTGTATCAACATGGATGGGACAGGAAGAGATTATGTGGAGTGAAAAAAGTCAAGGGGAGAGAGTCAATTATCATATGGTCTCACGTGTGGAGCATAAGGAAAAACATGGAGGGCATTGTGAGGAGGAAAAGAAGGGTGAATGGGGGGAAATTAGAGGGGGTGAGGAACCATGAGAGACCGTGGACTCTGATCAACAGACTGAGGTTTTGGAGGGACAGGGGTGGGGGTTTGGGCGAGCCTGATGGTGAGTATTGAGGAGGGCACGTATTGCATGGAGCACTGGGTGTGGTGCATGAACAATTAATCTTATAACACTGAAAAAATAAAATAAAAGTATTTCGGAAAAAAATTAAAAATAAATAAATTAGTGCTTTTTCATCTCTTTACAAAATAGTCCACTTTTGAGAAATGTAAAAATCTCTATTAATGTTAATTGCAAGAGACCACAACTTGCAGCTAAAAGAGAGCAAAACAGTGAGACAAATAAATAAGCAAGCAATCAAACAAACAAACAAAAAGTCTTTCCTGATTATAAGAGCTCTGCTTCACTCTTTTAAAACCACTGTCTTATGGGAACAAGGAACAGCAAGAGAGGCAAAGACCAAGCCCTGCACAATAAAATTAATTAATGTCAGATAGCATTGACAGTTAATTTAATTTTTTTTCCCTCAGTATTAACATTATTTATTTTTCCCCCAATACTTTTATTTTTCAGTGTTACAAGATTCATTGTTCATAACCACATCCCGTGCTCCATGCAATACATGTCCTCCTCAATACCCACCACCAGGCTCGCACAATCCCCCACCCTTGCCCCTCCAAAACCTCAGTCTGTTGATCAGAGTCCACAGTTTCTCATGGTTCATTGGTCCCTCTCATGGTCCCTCTGATTTTCCCCCCATTCACCCTTCCCTTCCTCCTCACAATGCCCTCCATGTTTTTCCTTATGCTCCATACGTGAGATCATATAATACTTGACTCTCTCCCCTTGACTTATATCACTCCACATAATCTCTTCCAGTCCCATCCATGTCCAAACAAAAGTTGGATATTCATCCTTTCTGATGGAGGCATAGTATTCCATTGTAAAAATGGACCATGTCTTCTTTATCCAATTCATCTGTTAAAGGGCATCTTGGTTCTTTCCACAGTTTGGCGATTGTAGCAATTGCTGCTATGATCATTGGGATACATGTGGCCTTTCTTTGTACTGCATCTGCTTCTTTGTGGTAAATACCCAGTAGTGCAATTGCAGGGTCATAGGGTAGTTCTATTTTTAATTTCTTGAGGAATCTCCACACTGTTTTCCAAAGTGGCTGCAACAACTTGCATTCCCACCAACAGTGGAAGAGGGTTCCTCTTTCTCCACATCCTCTGCAACTTTTGTTGTTTACTGACTTGTTGATTTTGGCCATTCTAATGGGTGTAAGGTGGTATCTCAGTGTGGTTTTGTTTTGAATCCCCGTGAAAGCTGAAGATGATGAACACATTTTCATGTGTCTGTTAACCATTTGTATGTGTTCCTTGGAGAAGTGTCTGTTCACGGCTTATGCCCATTTTTGATGTGATTATCTGTTATGTGAGGGTTGAGTTTGAGGAGTTCTTTATAGATCTTAGATATCAGCCCTTTGTCTGTAGGGTCATTTGAGAATATCTTCTCCCATTCTGTGGGTTGCCTGTTTGTTTGGTGGACTGTTTCCTTTGCTGTGCAGAAGCTTTTTATCTTGATGAAGTCCCAAAAGTTCATTTTCGCTTGTGTTTCCTTTGCCTTTGGAGACAGTCCTGAAAGGAGTTGCTGTGGCTGATGTCGAAGAGGTTACTGTCTATGTTCTTCTCTAGGGTTTTGATAGATTCTTGTTTCATATTGAGATTGTTTATCCATTTCGAGTTTATCTTTGTGTATGGTATAAGAGAATGGTCAAGTTTCATTCTTCTACATATAGCTGTCCAGTTTTCCCAGCACCATTTATGGAAGAGACTGTCTTTTTTCCACTGGATATTTTTGCCTGTTTTGTCAAAGATGATTTGACCATAGAGTTGGGGGTCCATCTCTGGGCTCTCTATTCTGTTCCACTGGTCTATGTGTCTGTTTTTGTGCCAGTACCATGCTGTCTTGGTGATCACAGCTTTGTAGTAAAGTTTGAAATCAGGCAATGTGATGCCCCCGGCTTTGTTTTTCTTTTTCAACATTTCCTTAGCAATTCGGGGTCTTTTCAGGTTCCATGCAAATTTTTGGATTGTTTGTTCCAGCTCTTTGAAAAAAACTGGTGGGATTTTGATCGGGATGGCATTGAAACTCTAGATTGCTCTTAGTTTGTTTTGTGAGTTTAGGGATCTCTTATGGTTTGTCTCCTTCCCCATCCCATCTTGTTGCATTTCTCTTCCCCACCCCCCCATGACACCCTGCCCTGCCTCTCCAATTCTTCATATCAGAGTGATCATGTGATAATTGTCTTTCTCTAACTTATTTCGCTTAGTATGATACCCTCTAATTCCAACCACGTCATTACAAATGGCAAGATTTCATTTCTCTTGATGGCTGCATAGTATTCCATTGTATATATATACCACTTCTTCTTTATCCATTCATCTGTTGATGGACATCTAGGTGCTTTCCATAGTTTGGCTATTGTGGACATTGCTGCTATAAACATTTGGGTGCGTGTGACCCTTCGGATCACTACATTTGTACCTTCAGGGTAAATACCCAGTAGTGTGATTGCTGGGTGATAGGGTAGCTCTATTTTTAACATTTTGAGGATTCTCCATACATTTTTCCAGAGTGGTTGTACCAGGTTGCATTCCAACCAACAATGTAGGAAGGTTCCGCTTTCTCCACATCCTCGCCAACATCTGTCATTCCCTGTTTCTACTTTTAGCCATTCACTGGTGTGAGGTGGTATCTCACTGTGGTTTTGATTTGTATTTCTCTGATTCTGAGTGATGTTGACAATTTTTTCATGTGTCTGTTGGCCATTTGGATGTCCTCTTTACTGAAATGTCTGTTCATATCTTCTGCCCATTTCTTGATTGGATTATTTGTTCTTTGAGTGTTGAGTTTGAGAAATTCTTTATAGATTTTGGAGACTAACCCTTTATCTGATATGTCATGTGAATATCTTCTCCCATTCTGTCAGTTGTCTTTTGGTTTTGTTGACAGTTTCCATTGCTGTGCAAAAGCTTTTGATCTTGATGAAGTCCCAGTGGTTCATTTTTGCCCTTGCTTCCCTTGCCTTTGGAGATGTTTGTAGGAAGAAGTTGCTGTGGCTGAGGTCGAAGAGGTTGCTGCCTGAGTTCTCCTCAAGGATTTTGATGGAGTTTTGTCTCACATTGAGGTCTTTGATCGATTTTGAGTCTATTTTTGTGTGCAGTGTAAGAAAATGGTCCAGTTTCATTCTTTTGCATGTGGCTGTCTAGTTTTCCCAACACCATTTGTTGAAGAGACTGTCCTTTTTCCATTGAGTGTTCTTTCCTGCTTTGTCGAAGATTAGTTGACCATAGAGTTGAGGTTCCATTTCTGGGCTCTCTATCCTATTCCATTGATCTATGTGTCTGTTTTTGTGCCAGTACCACACTGTCTTGATGATTATAGCTTTCTAATAGAACTTGAAGTGGGGAATTGGGATGCCGCTGACTTTGGTTTTCTTTTTCAGCATTCCTCTGGCTATCCGTGGTCTTTTCTGGTTCCATATAAATTTTAGGATTATTTGTTCCATTTCTTTGAAATAAATTGATGATATTTTGATAGGGATTGCATTAAATGTATAGATTGCTTTGGGTAGCATAGACATTTTCACAATATTTGTTCTTCCAATCCAGGAGCATGGAACGTTTTTCCATTTCTTTGTGTCTTCCTCCATTTCTTTCATGAGCACTTTGTAGTTTTCTGAGTACAGATTCTTTGCGTCTTTGGTTAGGTTTATTCCTAGGTATCTTATTGTTTTGGGTGCAATTGTAAATGGAATCGACTCCTTAATTTCTCTTTCTCCTATTTTGCTGTTGGTGTATAGGAATGCAACTGATTTCTGTGTATTAATTTTATATCCCGACACTTGACTGACTTCCTGCATGAGTTCCAGAAGTCTTGGAGTGGAATCCTCTGGGTTTTCCACATAAAGTATCATATCATCTGCAAAGAGTGAGAGTTTGACTTCTTCTTTGCCAATTTGGATGCCTTTTATTTCTTTTTGTAGTCTGATTGCTGAGGCTAGGACTTCTAGGACTATGTTGAACAGCAGTGGAGATAGTGGGCATCCCTGCCGTATTTCTGATCTCAGAATCAGGAGAATGATATTCGCTGTGGGTTTTTCATAGATGGCTTTCATGATGTTGAGGAATGTGCCCTCTATGCCTACACTGTGAAGAGTTTTGATCAGGAAAGGATGTTGTAC
>CM052802.1:90278588-90296532 GCA_028533885.1 Nasua narica | reverse complement strand
GTCTGATTGCTGAGGCTAGGACTTCTAGGACTATGTTGAACAGCAGTGGAGATAGTGGGCATCCCTGCCGTATTTCTGATCTCAGAATCAGGAGAATGATATTCGCTGTGGGTTTTTCATAGATGGCTTTCATGATGTTGAGGAATGTGCCCTCTATGCCTACACTGTGAAGAGTTTTGATCAGGAAAGGATGTTGTACTTTGTCAAATGCTTTTTTCAGCATCAATTGAGAGTATCATATGGTTCTTGTTCTTTCTTTTATTAATGTATTGTATTACGTTGATTGATTTGCCAATGTTGAACCAACCTTGCAGCCCAGGAATAAATCCCACTTAGTCGTGGTGAATAATCCTTTTAATGTACTGTTGGATCCTATTGGCTAGTATTTTGGTGAGAATTTTTACATCCGTGTTCATCAAGGATATTGGTCGGTAATTCTGCTTTTTGATGGGGTCTTTGTCTGGTTTTGGGATCAAGGTAATGTTGGCCTCATAAAATGAGTTTGGAAGGTTCCCTTCAATTTCTATTTTTTGGAACAATTTCAGGAGAATAGGTATTAATTCTTCTTTAAATGTTTGGTAGAATTCCCCTGGGAAACCATTTGGCTCTGGGCTCTTGTTTATTGGGAGATTTTTGATGACTGTTTCAATCTCCTCACTGGTTATGGGTCTATTCAGGTTTTCTTTTTCTTCCTGGTTCATTTTTGGTAGTTTGTGTGTCTGTAGGAATGCATCCATTTCTTCCAGATTGTCTAGTTTGCTGCAATATAGCTGCTCATAATATGTTCTTATAATTGTTTGTATTTCTTTGGTGTTGGTTGTGATTTCTCTTTTTTCATTCATGATTTTATTAATTCGGGTCCTTTTTCTTTTCTTTTTGATAGGTCTGGCCAAGGGTTTATCAATTTTATTCATTCTTTCAAAGAACCAGCTCCTAGGTTCCTCGATTTGTTCTACGGTTCTTTTGGATTCTATTTTGTTGATTTCTGCTCTGATCTTTATTATTTCTCTTCTTCTGCTGGGTTTAGGTTTTATCTGTTGTTCTTTCTCCAGCTCCTTTTGGTGTAGGGTTAGGTTATGTATTTGAGATTGTTTGAGATCTTTCTTGTTTCTTGAGAAAGGTTTGTAGTGCTATATATCTTCCTCTCAAGACCACCTTTGCAGTGTCCCAGAGATTCTGAACAGTTGTTTTTCATTTTCATTTGTTTCCATGAATTTTTTAAATTCTTCTTTAATTTCCTGGTTAACCCATTCATTCTTTAGTAGGATGCTCTTTAGCCTCCATATATTTGAGTTCTTTCCAACTTTCCCCCTTGTGATTGAGTTCTAGTTTCATGGCAGTGTGAAATCTGAAAATATGCAGGGAATAATCCTAATCTTTTGGTACCAATTGAGACCTGATTTGTGTCCCAGGATGTGATCTATTCTGGAAAATGTTCCATGTGCACTAAAAAAGAATGTGTATTCTGTTGCTTTGGGATGGAATGTTCTGAATATATCTGTGATGTCCATCTGGTCTAGTGTGTCATTTAGAGCCTTTATTGCCTTGTTGATCTTTTGTTTAGATGATCTGTCCATTTCGTGAGGGTGGTATTAAAGTTCCCTACTATTATTGTATTATTGTTGATGTGTTTTTTTGACTTTGTTATTAATTGGTTTATATAATTGGCTGCTCCCACATTAGGGGCGTAGATATTTACAGTTGTTAGATCTTCTTGCTGGACAGTCCCTTTAAGTAGGATATAGTGTCCTTCTTCATCTCTTATTATATTCTTTGGCTTAAAATCTAATTTATCTGATATAAGGATTGTCACCCCAGCTTTCTTTTGATGTCCATTAGCATGGTCAATTTTTTTCCACCCCTTCACTTTAAAGCTGGAAGTGTCTTTCGGTCTGAAATGAGTTTCTTGTAGGCAGCATATCGATGGGACTTGTTTTTTTGTTCTCCATTCTGATACTCTGTGTCTTTTGATTGAGGCATTTAGCCCATTTACATTCAGGGTAACTATTGACAGATATGAATTTAGTGCCATTGTGTTGCCTGCATGGTGACTGTTAACTGTATATTGTCTCTCCTCTTTTATGGTCTGTGTTCCTTTTAGGCTCTCTCCTTGCTTAGAGGACCCCTTTCAATATTTCCTGTAAGGGTGGCTTGGTGTTTGCAAATTCTTTTAGTTTTTGTTTGTCCTGGAAGCTTTTTATCTCTCCATCTATTTTCAGTGATAGCCTAGCTGGATATAGTATTCCTGGCTTCATATTTTTCTCATTTAGAGCTCTGAATATATCCTGCCAGTCCTTTCTGGCCTGCCAGGTCTCTGTGGATAGGTCTGCTGCCAATCTAACATTCCTGCCTTTGTATGCTACAGACTTTTTTCTCGAGCTGCTTTCAGGATTTTCTCTTTGTCACTAAGACTTGCAAGTTTTACTCTTAGATGATGTGGTATAGACCTATTTTTATTGATTTTGAGGGGGGTTCTCTATGCCTCCGGGATTTTGATGCTTGTTCCCCTCAGATTAGGTAAATTCTCTACAATAATTTGTTCCAATATACCTTCCACCCCTTTCTCTCTTTCTTCTTCTTCTGGAATCCCAATTATTCTAATATTGTTGCATTTTATGGTATCACTTATCTCTCGAATTCTTCCCTCATGGTCCAATAGTTGTTTGTCTCTCTTTTTCTCAGCTTCTTTATTCTTTGTCATTTGGTCTTCGATGTCACTAATTCTTTCTTCTGCCTCATTTATGCTAGCATTAAGAGCCTCCATCTTTGTTTGAACCTCATTAATAGCTTTTTTTTATTTCATCTTGGTTAGATTTTATTTCTTTTATTTCTCCCAAAAGGGATTCTTTAATTTCCTCCATGCTTTTTTCCATGCTTTTTTCCACCCCAGCTAGCAATTTGATAACTGTCATTTTGAACTCTATTTCCGACATATTACTGATGTCTGTATTAACTAGGTCTCTAGCCGTCAGTATTGTCTCTTGTCCTTTTTTTTTTGTGGTGAGTTTTTCCGCCTTGTCATTTTATTGAGCTAAGAATAGATGAGTGAGAGAGAAAAGTACTCTGGAGTTCCACAGTTCTCACTGATTGATGAATTGGACTTGGCTGGATATTCTCACTGATCATCTGGGGAGGAACCTTTTCAACTTGGTTCTCAGATGTCTTTGCCTGAGGCGGAATTGACCCGCCTTTGCCCAGGGAGGGGCCAAGCAATTCGCTCAGGTTTGCTCTCAGGAGTCTTTGTTCCCTTAGCGCTTTCCACATCGCCCTGGAGGCCAGGAATGCAAATGCCGGCTCCTAGTCTCTGCCCAGAGGAGCTGAGCCCTAGAGTCCCTGCTCCTGAGCGCGCCCTCAGAGGAAAGCTGTCAATCACTCCCATCTCCCGGGTCCCCACCCAAGCTCCAGCTCAGCCACTGATGGCGGAGCATTTCTATCTCCAGCGCACTGCCCTGTCTGGAGTCTCCAAACCCAGCAGATTCCTGCTACACTTTCCTGCGCCACTCCTCCCTGAGGAGAAATGAGGGGGTCTCTCCAGAATGCCTTATGTGGTCCCCGCGCAAAGGGCTGCAGCCACGGTCTCGGTTAAGTCCCAGGTGAAAATGCACTGTGCGGCTCTTTCTCTGTCACCAGTTTCTCTGCCCTGATATCTGGGAGTTCTGCCGCACTCAGACACCCCTGGTCTCTTTGTGACCTCATGGGACCTGAAACCACTCTGTTCCCGTGAAGGCTAAACTTCCTGCTTAGCCTCTGGAGCAATGTCCCTCAGTGGAGCAAACTCTAAATATTCCAATTTTGTGCTCTGCCACTCTGCGGCTGCAGGGAGCCGGCCCCTCCCCCAGCAGTCTCTCTTCCTGTCACTTTGGATTCACTTTTCCACATGTTCTACATTTCAGAAAGTGGTCGATTTTCTGCTACTAGAATTGCTCTTCCACCTCTCCTCTCTCTCCTGGCTTTTAGAATGATTTCATAACTATCTAGATGAACTCTGGGATCAGACGCTATCTCAACTTACTACTTCTCTGCAATCTTGCTCCTCTCCCGACCTTCTTCAATTTCTTTCAGGAGTTTTCTGTAGTTCCTCAAGTACAGATCCTTTACCTCTTTGGTTAGGTTTATTCCCAGGTTTCTTAAGGTTCTTGGTGCTACAGTAAATGGAATCAATTCTCTAATTTCCATTTCCATATTTTCATTATTAGTATATAGGAAAGCAACTGATTTCTGTGCATTGATTTTGTATCCTGCCACATTACTGAATTGCTATATGAGTTCTAGTAGTTTTGGGGGTGGAGTCTTTGGGGTTTTCCATATAAAGTATCACGTCATCTGCAAAGAGAGAGAGAGTTTGACTTCTTCATTGCCAGTTTGAAAATCTTTTACTTCTTTTTGTTGTCTGATTGCCATTGCTAGGACTTCCAGCACTATGTTGAATAATAGTGGTGAGAGTGGGCATCCCTGTTGTGTTCCTGATCTCAAAGGGAAGGCTGTCAACTTTTCCCCATTGAGAATGATATTTGCTATGGGCTTTTCGTAGATAGATTTTATGAAGTTGAGGACTGTTCCTTCAATCCCTATACTTTGAAGAGTTTTAATCAGGAACGGATGCTGAATTTTGTCAAATGCTTTTTCTGCATCAATTCAGAGGACCATGTGGTTCTTCTCTCTTCTCTTGTTGATTTGTTCTATCACATGGATTGATTTGTGAATGTTGAACCCCCCTTGCATCCAAGGGTATATCCCACCTGGTCATGATGAGTAATCTTTACAATGTGCTGTTGGATACTATTAGAAAGGATCTTGTTGAGAATCTTAGCATCCATATTCATCAGGGATATTGGTCTGAAATTCTCCTTTTGATGGGGTTTTTGCCTGGTTTGGGATCAGGGTAATTCTGAGTTCATAGAAAGAGTCTGGAAGTTTTCCTTCTGTTTCTATTTTTTGAAACAGTTTCAGGAGAATAGGTATTATTTCTTCCTTGAATGTTTGGTAGAATTCTCCAGGGAATCCGTTAGGTCCTGGACACTTGTTTTTTGGGAGGTTTTTGATCACTGCTTCACCTCATTACTAAATATTGGTCTATTCAGGTTGTCAATGTCTTCCTGTTTCAGTCTTGGAAGATGATGGGTTTCCAGGAATGCATCCATTTTTTCTAGGTTGTTTAACTTATAGGCATATAGATGTTGACAATAATTTGATGATTGTTTCTATTTCCTTTGGATTAGTCATGATCTCTCCCCTTTCATTCAGAATTTTGTTAATTTGGGTCCTATGTCATTTGGATGAGTTTGGTAAGTGGCTTATCGATCTTATTGATTCTTTAAAAGAACCCACTTCTGGATTCATTGATGTGTTCTACTGTTTCTCTGGCTTCTATCTCATTGATCTCTACTCTAATCTTGAATATTTCTCTTCTTGTGCATGGGGTTGGCTTAATTTGTTGTTGATTTTCCAGTTCTTTAAAGTGTAAAGAGAGCTGGCGTATTTGAGATTTTTCAATTTTTTGGATGGCTATGTATTTCCCCCTTTGGACCACCTTTGCCATGTCCCATAGGTTTTGTACTGATGTGTCTTCATTCTCATTGGTCTCCATGAATTGTTTAACTTCATATTTGATTTTCTGGCTGAACCCAACATTCTTGAGCAGTTTGGTCTTTAGCCTCCAAGTGTTTGAATTCCTCAAAACTTTTTCTTGTGGTTGAGTTCCAGTTTCAAAGCATTGTGCTCTGAGAATATGCAGGGAATCATCTCAATCTTTTGATATCAGTTTAGTCCTGTTTTGCGACCCAGTATGTAGTCTATTCTGGAGAAAGTTCCATGTGCACTTGAGATGAATGAGTATTCTGCTGTTTTAGGGTGGAATGTTTTGTACATATCTAAGAGGTCCATCTGGCCTAATGTGTCATTCCAAGCTCTTGTTTCTTTATTGATTTTCTGTTTAGATGATCTGTCTGTTTCTGAGAGTGGTGTGTTAATATCTCCTACTATTAATGCGTTCATATCAATATGACTCTTTATTTTGATTGGCTTGTGTAGTTGACTGCTCCTATATTGGGGGCATACATGTTTAAAATTGTTAGATCTTCTTGGAGGATAAACCCTTTAAGAGTGATGTAGTGTCCTTCTGTATCTCTGACTAGAGTCTTTAGCTTTAAATCTAATTTATCTGATATAAGAATCACAACCCTAGCTTTCTTTTGAGGTCCATTGGCATGCAAGATGGTTCTCCATCCTTTCACTTTCAGTCTGGAGGTATCTTTTGGTTCCATCCAAATGTGTCTCTTATAGAGAGCATATGGATGGGTCCTGTCATTTTATCCATTTTATCCATTTTTTACCCATTTTATCCATTCTGCAAGCCTGTGACATTTTATGGGCGCATTTAGGCCGTTCACATTGAGAGTGATTATTGAAGGATAAGTTTTTATTGACATCATGTTTCCTGTGAAGTCCTTGTTTCTATAGATGGTAAATTTCTGTTCTATGTCATTCATGGGTTCTTTCTACTTTTGTAGAACCCCCTTTAATATTTCTTGTAGTGCCAGCTTGGTGATCACAAACTTTTTAAACCCTGATGGTCTTGGAAGCTCTTTATCTCTCCATCCATTTTGAATGTCAGCCTTGCTGGATAAAGTATTCTTGGCTGCATGTTCTTTTTGTTTAGTGCCCTGAATATATCATGCCAGCCCTTTCTGGCTTGCCAGGTTCCTGTGGAATAGGTTTGATGTTATTCTGATGGGTCTTCCTCCGTATGTAAGGAATCTCTTCCCCCTGGCTGCCCTCAGGACCTCTTGTCTAAAATTATAATTTGCGAAATTTACAATTATGTATCTGGGTGTCTTTCCAGGCTCATTGATCTTGTGGGGTGTCCTTTCTGCCTCTAGGACACGAACACTTGTTCCATTCCCTAGATTGGGGATATTTTCATTCAGAATTTGGTCAGCTATATGTTCTAGTCTTCTGTCTTTCTCTATCCCCTCTGGGATTCCAATAATTCTGATGTTGGAACATTTCATGGCATCATTTATTTCCCTATGCCTCTTCTCATGATTCCTAAGGATTTTGTTCCAGCTCTCTTCCTGACCTTTCTTCTCAACCATTTTATCCTCTAGATCACTAATTCTATCCTCTTTCTCCATAACTCTAGCTGTTAGACTATTTAGATTAGATCGGATCTCACTGATACCGTTTCTTACCTCTGCTGTACTGGTTCTCAATTCTGCCCTCAGAGATTCTATGTTGTCATTAATGTTTCCTTCATCCTAGCCATTTCCTGGATAATTGTTACCCTGAATTCCCTTTCCAATATACTGTTTATGTCCAATAATTCTGAGGGAGAGGGCACCATCTCTGGGTTTTTCTTCTGTTGGGTGTTCCTCCTCCTAGTCATTTTGATGAAAAGTGGATGAAAGGATGTATAACGGAGTATATAGCCAATGCTCCAGCCAGGGTGCACTCTGGAAGGTTTAGGAGTAATTGGGATTCACCACGAAAAAGAAAGAATAAGGATTTAAAAAAAAGAGAGAGAAAGGAAGAAAGAGAAAAAGAAGAAATCCTAGCCAGAATGGAGCCCAATAATATGATTTATAAGGCATATAAACCAACATGAACAAACATATGGACCAACAAAAATCATTTATTTTTGTCATTTTTTTGTCTTGTCATTTACAAGAAATAAAAGAACCTAGTCAGAATGAACCCCAAGAATAAGATTTATATAATACCAGAACAAAAGCAAATACATAGAAACACTGACGAAAGTATAAGATGAGAAGGTGATTATAACTCCTCGTGTGTGAGGAAATTATTTCAGGTCTTCCTGGGTTTATCATTGTATTAAGTGTCTTGTAATGTTAAATAGTTTGAAAAAAATTTAATAACCAAGAAACTTGAGAATGAGTGAATTAAAATAAGAGAAATAAAAAAGGAAAGAAAAAACTTGTTTCTATGCAATATACAGGGTGTTATTTTTTAGGGTATTATCAGGAGCTTAATATATTAATTTCCCCTGATATTGGGGATTTATAATTTTATGGGGACCATGTGGTTATTGTCCTTTTGTTTTTGGATTTTCTTCTGGGTGAGGGGTCTGCTGTGTTGTTTTCTAGTCAATCTTGCTGGGGTTGAGTCGCCCAGCCCCCCAATCAAGAGGCTGAGCTCTGTGGAAACCAATATCTCAGCCTTTAGCTCTCTGAAGGTTTTTGGCCTTTTGTAGCTTTTTTACCTTTTTGGACAGTCCAAGCAAGGGATCTGCCTGTACCCAGACTTCTGTGTCACAGAGAAGCCTCATTCTTTTTCCTAAAGAGAATTGTAAGTAATTTTATCATTTTCTGCAAACAAAAGAAACCTTTCCCTTTTCTAAGACATATGGATTGTAGAGAATGGTAACAGTATTAAATTATTACAATTATCAGTTATTAATATCACTCTTACAGTTCTATAAGAATAGGAAATAAGCATCCCCTCCCACCTTGGAATTTGGCCATCTCTTCTGGAGCAGTTGTGCTACCACTCTTCCCCAACACAAGGCTATGGCACTGCATAGAGTGAGAGGCAATGCCGAAGCTGGAGACAAGGGAAGAGAAAATGTACAAGGGGAAATTAGCTATCTCTAAGAGAAGTCCTGAAGCTGAGTGAGGAAGCAGAGAGAATGGTCAAGGCTATTGTCCAAAAATCATCCTCAAACCTAGTTGGTTATCCCAGAATCCTTTTATTACCACCTATCAATTTGTTCTTCTAAATACCAGCGTCTCTGAATTTGTAAATGATGTCATGAAACAACAGCAAAGTAAAAGAAAAAAAAAAGAGGAAAGGAAAGCATAAACATTTGTAGACCAGTTGCATGGCTGGTTTCCTAATGTATGGACAGTTCTACTCTGCTTGCCCAACAGTATGACTTTGTTACATATCTTTCAGCAGATGAGGAACGGAAAGATGACTAAATGAGCTCCCACCTATCTCTGTGATTCACCCAAATAATAAAGCAGAATGGAAAATTTTTGCTTGATTTTAAGGATTCAAAGACAGCTTTTCCTTTGATAATTTGGACCTGAACAACTGCCTTTTTTTCCCAGTCCCTCAGGCATTAGAAATGCCCTTGTCTAGAAATGGATTAAAGACCACTTGTGAAAAATAATTCTTCAAAAGCCACATGTGAAGTCTTACACACTATCTACTGCTAGTGAGCATATATGTATGCCAAATTAGTGGCTATTGTAGGATATTAAGTAGATACAGACTAAGTTGCTATAACAAAGATTCTCCAAATAGGCTAGTTTCTTTCTTAGGTATTGATCGAATGATGAATAATGCAATGTGTGAAGCTACCTCCAACACCTGGCTTACGAGTTTGTTCTAATCATCACTAGTTTCTAACTAACAGGGAAGAAACTGAAAGGATATCTAAGGTTGCCTCACTTCCACTCACATTTCACTGGATCAGACTTTACCACTTGGCCTCAACTAGCTGCCAGGTAGACAAGAAAATGTAATCTGTAGATGGATGACCATGTGTCCAACAGCCAAAGAAAGTTTCCAAAAGGAAAAATGGAAAAATGGATATTGGGGAAAAGTTAACCAGATCTGTCACATGAGGTATCTATGGCAGGTTGGCTCAGCTTGAGATCTTTATGTTATAAGGCCACACTCATGGATTTGTTAGAAGTTTCACTAAATGTGTTAGTTCATTTTATTCTATCCTTTGCTGACACATTGCCCTATTGTTCCTTGCCTATTTTGTACATCTAAGTCAACCCCAGCTGCCACTTCTGGATTCCCTGAAAGTTCAAAAATTAATCCACACCTCAAGCACTTGAACTTGTGTGCTGCCCATAGACAGAGTTCTTAGGTAATGACTTTCTTCTTTTTTCATCTATACATATAGATAAAAAAATGAAACAAATAATATGTATATATACATACATATTATATATTTCAGAGGTACAGGTTTTAATTCATCAGTCTTACACAATTCACAGCACTTACTATAGTGCATGCCCTCCCCAATGTCCATCACACAACCACCCCATCCCTCCCACCCCTCTCCACTCCAGCAACCGTCTTTCTGTTTCCTGAGATTAAGATTCTCTTATGGTTTGTCTCCCTCTCTGTTTTCATCTTTTTTCATTTTTCCCTCCCTTCCCCTATGATCTTCTGTCTTGTTTCTCAAATTCTTCATATCACTGAGATTATATGATAATTTTCTTTCTTTGATTACTTATTTTGCTTAGCATAATACCCTCTAGTTCCATCCATGCCATTGCAAATGGCAAGATTTCATTTTTTACGGCTGCATAATATTCCATTATATATGTGTGTGTGTGTGTGTGTGTGTGTGTGTGTGTGTGTGTATACATCTGGGCTGGTTCCATAGTTTGGCTATTGTGGACATTGTTGCTGTAAATATTGGGGTGCCTGTGCCCCTTCAGATTACTACATTTGTGTCTTTGGGGTAAATACCCAGTAATGCAAATACTGGATTGTAGGGTAGCTCCATTTTTAAAGTCCTGAGGAACCTCCATACTATTTTCCATAGTGGCTGCACCAGCTTGAATTCCCACCAATAGTGCATGAGGGTTCCCCTTTCTCCACAACCTCATCAACATCTGTTGTTTTCTGACTTGCCAATTTTAACCATTCTGACTTGTGTGAGGGAATCTCGTTGAGGTTTTGATTTGTATTTCTCTGATGCTGAAGTGATATTGAGAATTTTTTTCATGTGTCTGTTGGCCATTTGAATGTCTTCTTGGCAGAAATGTCTGTTCATGTCTTCTGCCCATTTCTTGGTTGGATTATTTGTTCTTTGGGTGTTGAGTTTGATAAGTTCCTTATAGATTTTGGATACTAGCCCTTTATCTGATATGTCATTTGCAAATATATTCTCTCATTCTGTCTATTGTCTTTTGGTTTTGTTGACTGTTTCCTTTGTTGTACAAAAATTTTTTATCTTGAGGAAGTTCCAATAGTTCATTTTTGCTCTTGCTTCTATTGCCTTTAGTGATGTTTCTAGGAAGAAGTTGCTATGGCTGAGGTGGAAGAAGTTGCTGCCTGTATTCTCCTCAAGGATTTTGATGGGTTCCTATCTCACATTTAGTTCTTTCTTCCATTTTGAATCTATTTTTGTGCGTGATGTAAGGAAATGATCCAGTTTCATTCTTCTGGATGTGGCTGTCCTATTTTTCCAACACCATTTGCTGAAGAGACTTTTTTTCATTGGACATTCTTTCCTGCTTTGTCAAATATTAGTTGACCATAGAGTTGAGGGTCCATTTCTGGGCCCTTTAATCTCTTCCACTGATCTATGTGCCTGTTCCATTGATCTATGTGTCAAGTACCATGCTGTCTTGATGGTTACAGCTTTGTAATAGAGCTTGAAGTCTGAAATTGTGGTGCCACCAGCTTTGGTTTTCTTTTTCAACATCCTCTGGCTATTTGGGGTCTTCTCTGGTTCCATACAAATTTTAGGATTATTTGTTTCATTTCTGCGAAAAAAGTTGATGGAATTTTTTTATTGTGTTATGTTAGTCAACATACATTACATCATTACTTTTTGATATAGTATTCCAAGATTCATTGTTTACATATAACACCCAGTGCTCCATGCAATACATGCCCTCCTTAATACCAACCACCAGGCTCACCCATTCCCTCACCCCCTTCCCCTCTAAACCCTCAGTTTGTTTCTTGGGGTCCACAGTCTCACAGGGCTCATCTTCCCCTCTGATTTCTTCCCCTTCACTTTTCCTTTCCTTCTCCTAATGTCCTCTATGCTATTCCTTATGTTCCACGAGTAAATGAAACCATATGATAATTGGCTTTCTCTACTGAACTTATTTCACTCAGCATAATCTCCTCCAGACCCATCCATGTTGATGAAAAGTTGGATATTCAGCCTTTCTGATGGAGGCATAATATTCCTTTGTATAAATGGACCACATCTTCTTTATCCATTTGCTTGTTGAAGGGCATCTTGGCTCTTTCCACAGAATGGCTATTGTGACCATTGCTGCTATGAACATCAGGGTACACATGCCCCTTCTTTTCACTACATCTGTATCTTTGGGGTGAATACCCAGTAGTACAATTGCAGGGTCATAGGGTAGCTCTATTTGTAATTTTTTGAGGAATCTCCACACTGTTTTCCAAAGTGGCTGCACCAACTTGCATTCCCACCAACAGCAGAGGAGGGTTCCCTTTTCTCCACATCCTCTCCAGCATTTGTTGTTTCCTGTCTTGTTGATTTTGGCCATTCTAACTGGTGTAAGGTGGTATCTCAGTGTGGTTTTGATTTGAATCTCTCGGATGGCTAAAGATGATGAACATTTTTTCATGTTTCTGGTAGCCATTTGTAAGTCTTCTTTGGAGAACTGTCTGTTCATGTCTTCTGCCCAATTTTTTGATGTGATTATCTGTTTTGTGAGTGTTGAGTTTGAGGAGTTCTTTATAGATCTTAGATATCAGCCCTTTGTCTGTAGTGTGATTTGCAAATATCTTCTCCCATTCTGTGGGTTGCCTGTTTGTTTTGTGGACTGTTTCCTTTGCTGTGAAGAAGCTTTTTGTCTTGATGAAGTCCCAAAAGTTCATTTTCACTTGTGTTTCCCTTGCTTTTGGAGACATATCTTTTTTTACTTTTATTATTACTAATATTATTATTATTATTAACATATAATGTATTATTTGCTCCAGGGTACATGTCTGTGAGTCATCAGGCTTACACATTTCATAGCACTTATCATAGCACATACCCTCTCCAATGTCCATAACTGAGCCACTCCATCCCTACTTCCCCTACCCCCAGGCACCCTCAGTTTGTTTCATGAGTTTACGAGTCTCTTATGGTTTGTCACCTTCTGGATACCATCTTGTTTCATTTCTCTCTCCCACCCCCCCATGACCCTCCCGCCATGCCTCTCAAATTCTTCCTATCAGAGATATCATATGATAATTGTCTTTCTCTGACTGACTTATTTTGCTTAGCATAATACCCTCTAGTTCCATCCATGCCATTGCAAATGGCAAGATTTCGTTTCTCTTGATGGCTGCAAAGTATTCCATTGTATATTAGAATATATATATATATATATATATATATATATATGTATGTATTCCATATTGTATATATGTATTCCATTGTGTATATATATACCACATATTCTTTATCCATTCATCTGTTGATGGACATCTAAGTTCTTTCCATAGTTGAAGACGTGTCTTGAAAGAAGTTGCTGTAGCCGATGTTGAAGAGGTTACTGCTTATGTTCTCCTCTAGGATTTTGATGGATTCCTGTCTCACATTGAAGGCTTTCATCCGTTTTAAGGTTATTTTTGTGTATGGTGTAAGAGAATGGTTGAGTTTCACTCTTCTGTACATAGCTGTCCAATTTTCCCAGCACCATTTATTGAAGAGACTCTCTTTTTACACTGGATATTTTCTCCAAAAGTTGATGGTATTTTGATAGGGATTTATTAAGTGTTTTGATTACTCTCGGTACATAGAAACTTCCACAATGTTTGTTCTTCCAATCCATGAACATGGAATGTTTTTCCATTTCTTTGTGTCTTCCTCGATTTATTTCATGAGTATTCTATAGTTTTCTGAATACATATTTTTTACCTCTGTGGTTAGATTTATTCCTAGATATCTTATGGTTTTGGGTGCAATTGTAAATGGGATTAGCTCCTTAATTTCTCTTTCTTCTGTCTTGTTGTTATATAGAAATGCAACTAATTTCTGTGCATTGATATTACATCTTGACACTTTACTGAATTCCTGTATGAGTTCTAGCAGTCTTGGAGTAGATCTCTTGGATTTTCCACGTAAAGTATCATACCATCTGCAAAGAGTGAGAGTTTGACTTCTTCTTTGCTGATTCAGATGTCTTTTATTTCTTTTTGTTGTCTGATTGCTGAGGCTAAGACTTCTAGTACTATGTTAAATAGCAGTGGTGATAGTGGACAGCCCTACCATGTTCCTAACCTTAGGTTAAGAACTAACCTAAGGTCTCAGTTTTTCCCCATTGAGAATGATATTCACTGTGGGTTTCTCATAGATGGCTTTTATGATATTGAGGTATGTACCCTCTATCCCTACACTGTGAGGAGTTTTGATCAAGAAAGGATGCTTATTTTGTCAGATGCTTTTTCAGCATCTATTGAGGGTATCATATCATATCAGTCCTTGCCATCCTGATAAAATTTTTAACAGCCTTCCTTTTCCTTCTCCTGGCTTGGAAAATAAATAGCTGTGGAAAAAGTAAAAAAAAAAAAAGTATCTTTCTTTTATCAATGTATTGTATCATATTGATAGATTTGTGGATGTTGAACCAACCTTGCAGCCCAGGAATAAATCCACTTGGTCATGGGGAATAATCCTTTTAATGTACTGTTGGATCCTATTGGCCAGTATTTTGGTGAGAATTTTTGCCTCCATGTTCATCAAGGATATTGGTCTGTAATTCTCCTTTTTAATGAGGTCTTTTCCTGGTTTGGGGACCAAGGTAATGCTGGTGTCATAAAATGAGTTTGGAAGTTTTGGTTCCACTTCTGTCTTTTAGGACAGTTTCAGAATAGGTATTAATTCTTCTTAAAAAGTTTGGTAGAATTCTCCTGGGAAGCCATCTGACCCTGGGCTCTTGTTTGTTGGGAGACTTTTGCTTACTGCATTAATTTCCTTACTGGTTATGGGTGTGTTCAGGTTTTCTATTTCTTCCTGGTTCAGTTTTAGTAGTTTATACATCCCTAGGAATGGATCCATTTCTTCCAGACTGTCTAATTTGCTGGCATATATTTGTTCATAATATGTTCTCATAATTGTTTGTATTTCCTTAGTGCGGGTTGTGATCTCTCCTCTCTTCTTCATGATTTTATTAATTTGGGTCCTATCTCTTTTCTTTTTGATAAGTCTGGCCAGGGATTTATCAATCTTATTAATTATTTCCAAGAACCATCTCCTGGTTGCCTTGATCTATTCTACTGTTCTTTTGGTTTCTATTGCATAGATTTCTGCTCTGATCTTTATTATTTCTCTTTTCCTGAAGGTTTTTAGGATTTCTTTGCTGTTCTTTCTCCAGCTCATTTAGGTGTAGGGTTAGGTTGTGTATTTAAGACCTTTCTTATTTCTTGAGAAGGCTTGTTTTGTTATATACTGTCCTCTTAGGATTTCCAGTGCTGCATTCCAAAGATTTTGAAAAATTGTGTTTTTATTTTCATTTGTTTCCATGCATTGTTTAAAATTCTTTAATTTCCTGGTCGACCCATTTGTTCTTTAGTGGAATGCTCTTTTGGCTCCATGTATTTGAGTTCTTTCCAATTTTCCTCTTTTGATTGAGCTCTAGTTCCAAAGCATTATAGTCTAAAAATATGCAGGGAATAATCCCAATATTTTGGTACCAGTTGAGATCTGATTTGTGATCCAGGATGTGATCTATTCTGGAGAATGTTCCATGTGCACTAGAAAAGAATGTGTATTCTGTTGCTTTGGGTTGGAATGTTCTGAATATATCTGTGAAGTCCATCTGGTCCAGTCATATCATTTAAAACCTTTATTTCCTTATTGATTTTTTGCTTAGATGATCTGTCCATTTCAGGGAAGGGGATGTTAAAGTCCCTTACAATTATTGTATTATTGTTGATGTGTTTCTTTGATTTTGTTATTAATTGGCTGCTTCTCTGTTAGGGGCATATGTATTTAAAATTGTTAGATCTTCTTCTTGGATAGACCCTTTAAGTATGATATAATGTTCTTCCTCATCTCTTATTATAGTCTTTGGCTTAAAATCTAATTTGTATGGTATAAGAATTGTCACCCCAACTTTCTTTTGATGTCCATTAGCATGGTAAATGGTTTTCCAACCCCTCACTTTACATCTGGAGTTTTATTTGGGTCTAAAATGGGTCTCTTGCAGACAGCATATCGATGAATCTTGCTTTTTTATCCAATCTGATATCCTGTGTCTTTTGATTGGGGGCATTTAGCCTATTTACATACACGGTAACTATTGAAAGACATGAATTTAGTGCCATTATATTGCTGTAAATTGACTGTTACTTCATATTGTCTCTGTACCTTTCTAGTCTATGTTACTTTTAGGTTCTCTCTTTGATTAGAGGACCCCTTCCAATATTTACTGAGGACTGGTTTGGTGTTCACAAATTCTTAATTTTTTGTTTATACTGGAAGCTTTTTATATCTCCTTCTATTTTCGATGACAGCCTAGCTGGATATAGTATTCTTGGCTGCATATTTTTCTTATTTAGTGCTCTAAATATATCAGCCAGTTCTTTCTGGCCTGCCAGGTCTCTGTGGCTATGGCTGATGCCAATCTAATGTTTTTACCATTGTAGATTACAGACTTGTCTTGAGTTGCTTTCACGATTTTCTTTTTGTCTCTGAAACTTGTAAGTTTTACTATTAGATGATGGGATGTTGACCTATTTTTACTGATTTTAAAATCAATCAGAGAGAGGTTCTCTGTTCGTCCTGTATTTTGATGCCTGTTTCCTTCCACAAATTAGGGAAGTTCTCTACTATAATTTGTTGCAATATACCTTCTGCCCCCTCTCTCTTCTTCTTATGGGATCCCAAGTATGCTAATATTGTTTTGTCTTATGGTATCACTTATCAAATTCTCCCCCTCGTGATCCAGTAATTACTTATCTCTCTTTTTCTCAGCTTCTTTATTCTCCATCATTCGTCTTCTACATTGATAATTCTCTCTTCTGCCTCAATTATCCTGGCAGTTAGAGCCTCTATTTTTTATTGCACCTCATTAATAGCCTTTTTGATTTTGACTTGGTTAGATTTTCTTCTCTTATTTCTCCAGAAAGGGATTCTCTATTATCCTCTATACTTTTTCAAGACCTGCTAGTATCTTTATAATCATCATTCTGAACTCTAGTTCTGACATCTTACTAATGTCCATGTTGATTAGGTCCCTGGCAGTTGATACTACCTCTTCTTCTTTTTTTGAGATGAGTTTTTCCATTTTGTCATTTTATCCAGAGAAGACTAGATGAATGAGAGAACAAAATGTTAAGTGGGTAGCAACAACCCCAGAAAAATATACACTAAACAAATAAGAAGAGACCTGAAGCCAGAAAGAAAAGAAAGTAAAAAAAAAAAAAAAAAAAGATTAAGCTGGTGAATAGAACAGCCAAAAAGTAGACTTTAGGTGTGTTTTGTCTGTTAGAGGAAACTGCTGCCCAAAATTTTAAAGAAAGAAAAACCTATATATACACAAAAATAAGAGTAAGTATGATAAAGGGATGGGATATGACTGTAAAGTTGAAAATTAAAAAAATATTTCAGAAAAGGAACTGATAAAATGTTGGTTGAAAAAATAAGAAAAAAAAATTTATGAAAAAGGAAAGAATGTGATAGGTTGGGACACTAGAATAAAGCCATACACTAGATTTAGGGTATATTTTGGTCCATTAGAAGAAACTGTTTCTCAAAATTCTAAAGAGAGAAAAATTTATATATATATATATATATAAATATATAAATAAGTTAAAGACAATGAAGGGATAGAATATAACTGTAAAAATAGTTTGAAAATTTGGTTGAAAAAAATGGTTGAAAAGGAAAGAAGAAAAATTTTAAAAAAGTAGAAACAGAAAAAAATAAACTTTTAAACATTAGCTTTGAAAGAGTAAAGAATCATGGGAACAAAACCATGAATTCTATGTGCTGTATTTCCCTAGTGCTGGAGTTTTGCAGTTCTCATTGATAGGTAAACTTGGTCTTGGCTGGATGTTCTTTTTTTTTTAATAGTTTTTTTTCTTAAGATAAAGGATCTGTACTTGAGAAACTACAGAACTCTCATGAAAGAAATTGAAGAAGACACAAAAAGGTGGAAAAGCATTCCATGCTTATGGATTGGAAGAATAAATATTGTTAAAATGTCTATACTGCCCAGAGCAATCTATACTTTCAATGCCATCCCGATCAAAA
>CM052802.1:90258968-90278088 GCA_028533885.1 Nasua narica | reverse complement strand
ATTTGTTCTATCACATGGATCGATTTGCGAATGTTGAACCACCCTTGCATCCCAGGGATAAATCCCACCTGGTCATGATGAATAATCTTTTTAATATGCTGTTGGATCCTATTAGCTAGGATCTTGTTGAGAATCTTGGCATCCATATTCATCAGGGATATTGGTCTGAAATTCTCCTTTTGGATGGGGTCTTTACCTGCTTTGGGGATCAGGGTAATGGTGAGTTCATAGAAAGAGTCTGGAAGTGTTCCTTCTGTTTCTATTTTTTGAAACAGTTTCAGGAGAATAGGTATTATTTCTTCCTTGAATATTTGGTCGAATTCCCCAGGGAATCCGTCAGGCCCTGGACTCTTGTTTTTTGGGAGGTTTTTGATCACTGCTTCAATCTCATTCTATTTTTAATTTTTGAGGAACTTCCATCCTGATTTCCACAGTGGCCGCACCAATTTTAATTCCCACCAACAGTGCAAAGAGTTTCTTTTTCTCCATGTTCTTGTCATCACTTATTTTTTGTGTTCTCGATTTTAGCTATTCTGACAGGTGTGAGGTGCTATCTCACTGTGGTTTTGATTTGCATTCTCTGATGATTGGTAATGTTGAGCATCTTTTTGTGTGTCAATTAGCCATTTGTATATCTTCTTTGGAGAAGTGTCTCCTCAGGTCCTTTGCCCATTTTTAAATTGAATTATTATTATTATTTTTATGTTGAGTTGTATAAATTCTTTATTATTTTGGATGTTAACCCCTTATCAAATATATCATTTTCAAATACCTTTTCCCATTCGGTAATTTTCCTTTTGGATGGGGTCTTTACCTGGTCTGGGGATCAGGGTTATGCTGGCTTCAAGAAAGAGTTTCTTTTTTGTTTTCTTTATAGTTTTCCTTGCTTTGCAAAAGCCTTTTACTTTGGTGTGGTCCCAATAGTTTAATTTTGTTTTTGTTTTCCCATGTCTCAAGAGATTTACTTAGGAAAATGTTTCTGCAGCCAATTACTGCCTATGTTTTCTTCTAGGAATTTTATGGTTTTAGGTCTCACATTTAGCTCCTTAGTCCATTTTGAATTTACTTTTTTGTATGGCATAAGAAAGTGGTCCAGTTTCATTCTTTTGCATGTAGCTGTTTGCTACACGCCAACACCATTTGTTAAAGAAACAGTCTTAAAAAAAAAAAAAGAAACAGTCTTTTCCCCGTTATATATTCTTATTTCCTTTGCATCCCTAGAATAAATCTCACTTGACAATAGTGAATAAATTTTTTAACGTGTTGTTGGATATGGTTTGCTAATGTTTTGTTGAGAATTTTTGCATCAAAGTTTATCAGAGATATGGATTGATAGTCCTATTTTTGTTGTTGTTGTTGTTGTTTGTTTTTTATAGCATCTTTGGTGTCAGGGTCTTGGCATCAGGGTAATGTTGGTCTCAGAGAATGAATTTGGAAACTTTCCTCTCTTCTATTTTTTGGGATAGTTTGAAAAGAATAGATATTAATTCTTTAAATGTTTGGTAGAATTCACCTGTGAAGTCATTTGGTCCTGAACTTTTGTTTGTTTGTTTGTTTTTGATTACTGAATCAATTTCATTTGTAGTTAATAGGTCTATTCAGATTTTCAATTTCTTTCTGATTCAGTTTTGGAAGGGTTGTTTTTTCATTTTTTGATGGTTTCCTTGCTATACACAAGCTTTTAAGTTTGATGTAGTCCCACTTGTTTATTTTTGTTTTTGTTGTCATTGCTTTGGTTTCAAATCCAAAAAAAATCTTTGCCAAGACTCATGTCTGGGAGCTTCCCCCTATTTTTTTTTTTTTGTCCTAGGAGTTTTTTGGTTTTAGGTTTTATGTTCCAGTCTTTAATTCATTTCAAATTGATTTATGTATGGTGTCAGATAATGGTCCAGTTTCATTTTTTTGCATGTGGCCATTCAGTTTTCTCATCACCACTTATTGAAGACACTATTCTTTTTTCATTGTATATTCATGGCTATTTTCACATAAATTAATACACTATATATGCATAAGTTTATTTCTGGGGTATCTATTCTGTTCCATATTTCTATGTTTCTATTTTCATGCCAATACCATATTGTTTTGATTACTATTGCCTTGTTATATAGTTTGAAATCAGAAGTGTGGTGCCTGCAGTTTTGTTCTTTCTATTTAATATTGCTTTGGCTATTCAGGGTCTTTTGTGGTTCTGTACAGATGTCAGGGTTGTTTGTTCTATCATGAAAATATCATTGGGTTTTCGACATTCTATTTTCAAATCTAGAATTTCCATTTGATTCTTAATAAATGTATACTTTTCTGATGTGCATTTGTATTGAATATGTAGATTTTTTGGGATAGTATGGGCATTTTAGTAGTATTAATTTTTCAAATCCATGAGCAATGGAATATCTTTCCATTTATTTGTGTCTTCAATTTCTTTTCTTGATCAATGTTTATAGTTGTTATCCATGAGAGGGATAGTCCAATAGGAGCTAGTGCTTCACTACTAAAAGTTTGAGGTCTTTGTATAATCTTAAATTATCAGATTTTGGAAACATTTCTACCTGAGAAATCTATTTGTAGGATTAATTACTCATAAATATTATCTTTTCTATTATATATTTTTATTGAGATATCAAACTCCATAACATAACCAAATCTTGTAATAGTATCTTTGATACAACATAAAACACTGTAAATATAACACATTTTATTTAACCATACTTTCCATTCATTTATTTATTTAATAAAAAATATTTACTGAAGGCTTAGTATGTGCCAGGCACTACGCTATATGACGGGAATAAAATAGAGAACAAGACAGGTATACTCTCTCCTTTATAGAGTCTATGTTTTACTAATTTTTCACTTTTCTTATTCGTACAAATTCTAATGGGATAAAAGAAAACAAAATGACCTCAAAGTAATTGTCTTCTCGTAGTCCTGGAAAATACCAGAAATAGAAGTGTGGATGAATCTTGTTTGGGAACCAGCATGGTGGAGATCCTGAGCTCTCTGTCCACTCAATACTGCAATTTTATTTAGTAAGGACTTAACATATTCTTCTTGAAGTTGTAAAATGTTGGCTTTGTGAATTTTGTGTCTCATACCCCATCTTTCACCTTATATAGGATGTTCCCACTCAGAAACATGTTCAACATACCATCCCCTTAAACCCAAGTGAGAATTCCAGGACCAGCCATGATTTACCCTGACTCTGAGTTTAAGGAAGATATTTCCAAGGATTTGGAAATTAGGGTAATAGAACTGATTTAATTTGAAACTGTATTTTGGGAGGAAAGTGGAGTGGAAGGATTAAGATGCAATGGGTGTTGTGATGGAAAATGCCTCCTTGGGCTGTCAGGAAATCTGATTCCTCGTGAACCTACTGATGACAGACTGGCCACTGCTCCTTTATGGAACTGGTTTCTTCACCTATGAAATGTGCAGGCCGGACAATTGAAAATCCAGTTGAAATAAAATCTGAAACATTAATAGGGTGCATTTATTCTGAGAAAGAAAAAAATGTCTGACTAAACAGGGATATTTACATTTTAATGAGAGCTCCTCCTTGCTCCTCCCCTACACCCCCACCTTTAATGCTTAATCCCAGGTGATGAATTTCTAATTGCAAAGTGTCCAAGCAGATCTCCTAGGCCCCTAAAGAATCAAGTATACACAGATGCATGCACACACACACACACCCACACACACTCAAATCTAAGTCCAAGGTCAATACTGAAAACAGACGTTCTTAAATAGTGAATTGAGTACTCTCTAAATTCGAAATTTAAACTAAAGTGAAAATTCAGTGTGTAATTACTCTGGCCCAGAGGCTGTAACATCACACATGTGGCACCTCTGTGAACATTTTCCCAAGTTTATTTAGTTTTGAGTGTCGTGCCTTGCATGTCAGAGTTGGGAATAATCCTGTCTGTGGTCTCTACTCCTTTAGGGCATTCCTGGTACTCTGTGACTAATACACAGGCTCTGTCATGTAAGCCAGAAAAGAAAAAATTATTGAATCACACCAATCTAAGAGAGCAGCATACCAGTTGACTGGGAATATTTTAGCAAGGAGAAAACAGGATGAGAGAGGGAAGGAGACAGAGACTGGCTTCTGGAGCAGAGAAAAGAACTGTTGGAGACAGGTGGTGGCCACAGTGGTCTAGCCCAGTCAGTCCATGGAACTACTTTGCGCTGTCATGGGATGGGCTTCACCCAGAACTCTAATCCTCCTTCTAGGAAACAGACATACCAGAGAGTGTTCATGTCTAGATCTGAGATGCACTTATTTGTCCCCAGAATAGAATTGATTCTATTCTGTTATTCCACAAAGTCTACTTCAGTGACAATAATTAGGTCAAGCCTGCTTCAAGAAGCAGCTGGAATTCCTAGGTCAGGTAGAATATTTCGTCTGGCCCTTGGTGAACCCCACCTTAGAAGGTTTCTTGAGTGCTCCATGGGTATAAGACAGCATGCTTCCTAGGGACAGTAGCTGTGTGCCTCATTTATTTACCTCATTTATTACCTCATTTATTTATCAGACATCTGATATGCTTTTTAGAAACTTTTTGACACTAGGTTTCTACAAAAATTATCCTTTGACTTGCTATTTCAATAATAAGTTATCAGGCTTTTCTTTATTTAAATGGTTAAAGATGAATACCTCAGACTAAACTAAAAGTCAGCTTTTTCAGTTCTGATGGGCTTCACTTCCTACTAAAGAGATTCCTATCTTGGGTCTGTCTCTGCTGGGAGGTCAGGCTGAGGTTTACTGAGTTAGCAGAAAAGGACACTCAAAGTGATTATAACACATTCTTCTTTGTCTAGTGGGATTCAAAATCCATAGCAGGTGAGGTGGAAGTACCATTCTCTTCAGTTTCCAATATAACTTTCATAATCAGGAGGTCCTTGAGAACAAAACAGATTGATAACCCTTGGAGAACAGATTTCGGTGTGAGTCATTGAAACATGTAGAAAAGCCTATCCTGTATCCTGGTCTCAGATGGAAGAGGACAAGACACTGTGTCTTGGGCCTCCTGAGAAGGCAGAACTATATGTTTTGTTTCCATGCAGGCTACCATGGCATGTCTTAAAAGAAACATCTGTCTTCCATCTCCCACAACTAACTAGACACTCAGCATGTGAGTCGAAGGAAATCATTCATTATTTGGACAAGCCAGGTAAGTGGCCTCTATGGAGGCTCACTATGAAAACCAGCCCAATAGGCAAAGTGTCCTCAAAATCATATCTCCTTTCTGGGAAGAGTAACTAACAGTGGAGCAAAGAGGAGGTGATTCTCTCAAACTCAGTCTGTACCCAAAATTCCATGGAGTTGATGTTTCTGTTCTTCATATGAGGTGGCAGATGAATTCCAGTTTTGGAAAGACTGTGGCCAACAGTCACGCCATGGCCCTGCTACTTCAGTGAGTTCCTGGCAGGGAACACCCAACATTGAAGGCAATCTGTCTCTGCCATTCTCTGGTGATTTTAAATACCCTGAAAAATAAAGGCACTATAGCATATTTGAAGTTAGGTAGAAATAGTAATCATAATCTTTGGCCTTTTGGGGTCAGGAATTTTAGCAAGAAATACAAGCAAAAATGCAAGCAAATCGTATTTTGGAATTTAAACACACAGACACACACACACACACACACACACACACACACACACACACACGAAAACAAGAAGAAAGAACCTCAGCATCTCAGCCATTGTCTGAGATGTCTGTAAGCTTCAGATTCTAGGGGCAAAGCAGCACCTTCATGTTCATCCCTCAAGGTCTGAGCTCCAGGACTCCAAAAGTGGCTCTTTGCCAGATAGCTAAAGACTGCCCCCAGCCTGGAGGAACCTTCCTTTTCCCTGGAATCTTATCTCTGAGCCCTGAGTCTGCCCTCACATGTGCCTACTTGGTGGTTCTGATGAGCAATGTCTTAGTGTTGTGCTCGTTTTCTGTAGACATTCATGATAGGTTGAAGGTAAGGAAGCCTGAAGTGTGTCCTCCTCTCCAGTTCTTCAATCAACCACTGTGTGAAGCTGGGCTTTGTACTCTCTCACCATACTCTGAAATTAAAAAGGCATAGGTATTTATAAATCAAAGTATCAGTTATGTATCTTCTAGAATGTCAAGATGTAATTTCACGGGGTCAAGTTTCTCACAACATTCCCCCAACCCTGAATGGTCTGTTGTTGCTGAGCTACATTCTTAGATGTGAAAATGTCAAGTGATGACACTGTGTGTATCCCTGTCTGTCTCTCTGCAGCTAGTTTTCAACAATACCCTCTTTCATTTGAATGGAATGTCAAGATTCCTGAGCCAGACCAGGTTTACTTGGGAAAACATGCTCTCTAGACATATTGACAAGGCAGATCAGATCATTAAGAAGGAAGATGAGGTGTGCGCTTAATGTACAGTGTGGGAATACTTGGATCACCATGGCCCAGACCCCTGGGTAGCAAGATCATGCAGAAGCTATTATTGGCTTTTCTTCTGACTTTAAATCACCCCTCCCTAAATTTTTGGGCTGCATTTGGAACATTACAGAAGAATTTCTATAAAATTACATTTATTTCTTATAAAAGAGGATATAGTACAGGGGAGAAAGCAATAATGATAATAATGATTTGGCTGCCACAAGGGTAACATCAAGACATTAAACTGTGTTTTCAAGCTCTTGACTCTGTTGTGTTATGCTGCATAAGCCATGTGGCTTCTCAAGGGCTACATTTCTTGTAATACCTACTAGTGATCAAGAATTATGGTGCTTAATTTCTGATTTACATATTTGGAGGAGACTTTGTGATTTATTATGCATTTTCATTATTGTTCAACTTCTATTTGACACAAGCTGGGCAAAATTGTTTAGAACGTGAGTTATTAAATAACTTTTAAAATACACATTATAAAAAGATGCATAGCAGTAAAGTAAGATGAAACAACTTCGAAATTGGAATGATGGGGTGCCTCAGTGGCCCAGTGGCTGACTGTTGGCTTCAGCTCAGATCAGGATCTTTGGGTCCTGGGATTGAACCTTGAGTCAGACTCTGTGCTCAGTGTGGAGGCTGCTTGAGATTCTTTATTCCCTTTGCCCTCTGCCCTCCCCCAACTCACATGCTCACATGTTCTCCCTCTAAATAAATAAATAATAAAAAAAGAAAGAAATTGGAATGAGCAAAATATGTTTACTTAATCCTCATTTCATGTGTGGCCATACCAGGAATGACTTCTAATTCAATTTATAAGATATTCAAGTACAGTAATCTTTAAAAGTAGAAAAAATTTGACAATTGTGAAATATCCAG
This sequence comes from Nasua narica, assembly GCA_028533885.1. NCBI lineage: Eukaryota > Metazoa > Chordata > Mammalia > Carnivora > Procyonidae > Nasua > Nasua narica. The sequence goes on along the minus strand of CM052802.1, from coordinate 90,270,798 downwards.
AAGGGATAAAATTTAAAAAATTAATTGAAATGTGTTTGCTTTGGCTTTAATTCCATTTATAGTCATTCCATTTACATTTAATTCCATTTACAGTCTTAAAACCTACGTATGTGCTTTATAGCCGATGCACAGTTTATGGTCACATCATCCTTTGCAAACTTATTTTACACAAGATATGACTATAAAACAATGAGAGTGATTTAACAAGATTGTTTCCATTCTTCATCCTAAGGTGCCATGTACATTTATAGTTTTGAGGACATTTATTGGAAGTCCTCATATCCTTGATATGAAAAGAAATCATACATGGAAATTGTGGAATGATGAGGAAATTAAATCCTTCTCACAGTTTTGGTTTCTTTCTTTCCTTTTCCTTTTCTCCGGCTCTGCCTTCTCTCTGTAACCACCCTCTTCACTATGCCCCACTGTATGCCTACCCTCTATGCCTACCCTCTCTGTAGTGGACAACTGCTAGCTCTTGTGGTATTTGCAACTGACATTACTGCTTCACTGCTGCTGGCCAGCATCTGCACTCTCTGTGGGAGTGGGGGATCCCCCAATGCATGCTTCTTAGTGGGAAGCAGGGTGCTGCTTCCATCTCTATATAAAACCCTGAAAGGGCCAGTCATGACCTCTTATCCCTAGTGTACCAAATGTGTGCCAGACATGCACCTAGATGGCTCATGTGGGACTCTGAATATGGAATGAAAGGTTGAAAGATACAGAGCCAGTATCCATGAGACAGGGTCATGATGGAGCTGGTTCTGTGAAAGGAACTTGGCTGTGTCTGCAGCCACCAGATGATCCTGCTTCCTGCCTATTTGGTAAGTCTGGTTCTTGGGCTTCCTGATAATTCAATAGCTAGCTTTCAGTATTTTTTTTTTTTATAACTACATGAGCCAGAGTCCATTTTATTAGTAGCCATCAATAACTATGATAAGTACCCTGAGATACAGTCATCTCCATTTGAAATGAAACAGTGTGATAATTCATTCTGAAGTGTTTTTTTTAAGATTTTTTATTTATTTATTTGACAAAGAGGAGAGAGATCACAAGTAGGCAGAGAGGCAGTCAGAGAGAGAGGGGGAAGCAGGCTCCCTGCTGAGCAGAGAGCCCTATGCAGGGCTCGATCCCAGGACCCTGACATCATGACCCGAGCTGAAGGCAGAGGCTTTTAACCTCTGAGCCACCCAGGTGCCCCCATTCTGAAGTTTTGATTAAAGTTAACACTTTTGTAGTAAATGCATACTGAAAAAAAAAGAACTTTCTGTTTTTACATATTTGGATAAAAGAAAAGGCTGGCTAATACTGGAGGCAGGCACAAGAAGGGAAAGTTAATGGATTGACTTTTTTTTTTCCCCAAATATATTTATTTTATTTTTCCAGTGTTACAAGATTAATTGTTCATGCACCACACCCAGTGCTCCATGCTATACATGCTCTCCTCAATATCCACCACCAGGCTTGACCAACCCCTTACTCCCTCCCCTCCAAAACCCTCAGTTTGTTGCTCAGAGTCCACAGTCTCTCATGGTTCATCACCCCCTCTGATTTCCCCCCATTCACCCTTCCTTTCCTTCTCACAATGCCCTCCATGTTTTTCCTTATGCTCCACATGTAAGTGAGACCATAAGATAATTGACTCTCTCCCCTTGACTTATTTCACTCCACATAATCTCTTCCAGTCCCATCCATGTTGATACAAAAGTTGGTTATTCATCCTTTCTGATGGAGGCATAATACTCCATTGTATATATGGACCATATCTTCTTTATCCATTCATCTGTTGAAGGGCATCTTGACTCTTTCCACAGTTTGGCAATTGTGGCCATTGCTGCTATGAACACTGGGGTACATGTGGCCCTTCTTTGTACTGCATTTGCTTCTTTGGGGTAAACACTGAGTAGTGCAATTGCAGGGTCATAGGGTAGCTGTATATTTAATTTCCTGAGGAATCTCCACACTGTTTTCCAAAGTGGCTGCACCAACTTGCACTCCCACCAACAGTGTAAGAGGGTTCCCCTTTCTCCACATCCTCTCCACCATTTGTTGTTTACTGTCTTGTTGATTTTGGATTGACTTTAAATTGAAATTTAAATTGACTGAAATTTAAATACCTGGTTTGACCATTTAAAGTCACCCAATTATGCAACAGCTTCTGTGAGTCTTTTTCCTTCACAGACAATTTGTGAGAATTCAAAATCTGTGAAGATTCTACTCTTTGGGTTTTTTTATTTGGACTGAATTAGAGGGTAATAGACATTTTTGTGCATTTCTGACTTCCTGGCAAACTACTCCACCAATAGTAGTCTGTGGTTGCCAAAGACACCATGTACCTGCCCAGCATTGTGGACATGGTTCCTGGCTTCTTTGGAAAGGTCAGTAGACTAGGAGGTACTCTTTTTACTCCCCATCTCCCCCATTCCTTCTGGCTTCTCCCCCTACCCACAGCCTAGCCAGTTCTTCTGACATGCCCAGTACTTTGAGCTTTGATAAAGCCAATAACATAACACAGCCAGTACTTGATGATTTAGACAAAGAACCTGGTTTTCCAGGTTCCACTTCCACATTTAGAAGATTAGGGGATGATCTGGGCAATGCCTTCAATTTCTCAGGTCTCTTACATTCTATTTGACAGAAATTTCCATTTCTATTTCTACTAGACTGACCCTGGGGTGGGGTTGGGGGGTTTTGCTGTGAAGCCTTGGAATCCATTACTGTTCCATTAGGTGGTACAAGGTATCTGCATGGGCCTGAAGCTGTTGGGCTTCTACAGGTAAATACTTGACTGTTGGGCAGAAGCTCAAGCATGTTTTCACTTGTCTTATAGCCTGAAAAACGTCCCAAGTTCTCCACAACCCCCAGAGATACTGCTTGCCTTGCCTGAATCTGATTCATGGGAGCCGCAGTGTACAGAGGTTTGCTTACCTCTGTCTTGGAATTACCTCTATGAGAAATCTGAGGGCAGAGATATTTGGGATTGTTTGCTAAAATGGTAAATCTATGAAAACCTGTGTAATGCATGGACACTGAACCTAGGTAAATTCCTTTGAAGACATTTCCAAAGGATTTAGAGCTGAAAACTTGTTACTGTGGAATATTTTTAAAGGGAAAGTGAACAATTCCTACCGTGTTAATCCCAAATCCCAGTTTTTTAAGGGAAATTCTCACGGCCACCATTCTTTCTACCACTGACTTTTTTCTGAGTGTCATCCACAATTCCCAACCTGGCCTGACCTATGGATTTCCACACAGAGGAACCTCATGCTGCTGTCTTTGTCTCTCTACACCACGTGGGAGAACCTCAGTCTATTTCCATGAATAGAGTGTAGAGGAACAAAAGCAAACACAGAAATTTTAGTTATGGCTGGGTTTTAAAAGTAACAAACACACTGCTCTGGAGAGGATGACAAAAAGGGAAATGATTAAAAATAATCAATGTTCACTTCCTATGAAGATAAATAAGGGAGCAAATGATGAGGAAAAAACCCTTTCTCACCCGACACAATGGAGCATAGAACATAAAATCAGCCTAATCTTTGGGGTTAGTCTGAAAATAGATCCTTTAGACAGACAATATAGAAAGTCTATGGCAGGGGCAGGGGGGAGGGATGTTGTCAAAACTAGGATTAAAAATGAAGGAGCACACCCTGAGAAGTCTGTCTAAGTTATCTGTTTCCATGTTGATGTTGTATGGTGGTTTGCCTGGGAAAATCCCAGTTTATGCCCAATATCCCAGTGTACTTATTAACAGCACCCCATTCATTCTTAAGAGTATTCCAGTTTGAATGACAAATTATGTGGTTGTCTTCTCTATTACCCCAGCCTACAAAATGTTTTTTTTTTAATTTTTTTGTTTATATATTTTTAAAATTTTTTTCAATAGTCTCATCCAATTTTGCATGCATCTGCCAAGCTGATTTTCCTCAAGAAACCCTTTTACTGCATTACTCAGCTGCTTTACTATTGCTTCCAGGATAAGGTCCCAATGCTTAAGCAGGTTTTTGAGCCCTATTCAGTAATTACTCAAAAATTTACTGAGTGGTGGTGGGTATTGAGGAGGGCACATATTGCATGGAGCACTGGGTGTGGTGCATGAACAATGAATCTTGGAACACTGAAAAAATAAAAATTAAATTTAAAAAAATCTACCAAGTGCCTGCTGTTTGCACAATTGCTACAGGTCTGTGTATCCTTCTCCCACCTTGCCAACCCCCCCTGAAAAGAGCCCATGCCTTCCCCCACTTCTCCTGCTTTTTCCAGTCCTACCCATCCTTCAAGGCTGAGCTCAGGTGACATTTCACTCTGACCACTTGACCTGTGTTACTCTTGTTTTGCCATCCCTCCAACTTCCACATACAGATTTGCTATTATGAAATTGTGTCCTTTAACCTTAGCTGCTGTTAAGGAAATATCCCCAATATAGTGGATTAAGTGCAATGATGTTTCTTTCTTTCTGACAGTTATTTTCCAGAAGTGAGGGCTGTAGGTTTGGTGGGGTGGCTCTGCCATTTTCAGCATATGACTTTTGAGATGGCTGCTCTCTTTGCCATTCTTCCCCCCCACCCCCTGGCTTGCCTTTAATTTACCTTTAACTCTTAAACTTTTAAAAGTGGAATTAATCAAAAGCAAGGGTCTGGGAAATTCTTTTCCAACACTTTTCGTGAACTCAAATTTTAGATACTTTGGGATAAAACAATATCTTCATTGTTGACAAGGTTTACTTGAGTTGAGAAATTCTCCCATTTTAAACCTGTACTCCCCCATTCAATCTTGACTGCCACGAGACAGACAGAAAGGGCAAGGACACTTTTTTCTTGCATCTCTAGTGGAAACCTTAGCAGCAGACAGGAACTGCTCCAGGTCTGTCAAATTGGATGGATTCTCTTTGCCATTCCCAACCCATAAGAAGAGGATAGGAAAGAACCAAGGCTTCATCTTCACTGAGATTGGTCAGAGTTTTACAGTTTATTTCTGCTCATGACCTATTGTCCTTAACTTAGTCACACATCCATACCCAGCTACAAAGGAGGCTGATGTATATTTTTTATGTAGGGGCCATTTGCCTAGCTAAAACTCCGGGGTTCTATTACCAAGGAGAAGGGAGTGCTGGAGGACAATAACCAGTTTCCTATACAGTATTCATTTAAAATTTATCTCTTCATTGCATAACTGAAATTAATGTAGTATTATATCTCAATTGTACCTTTTCAAGGAAAGAGGAAAAATAAAATAAAATTTCTCTCTCTGCCTGGAGTCTAAGATGCTCAACCACAGAAAATTTTCTCCTTCTTTTCAAAGAGCTTGTACAAAGTATCACACAGTTTGTGCTAAAACAATATTCTATTGATTAATACTGCTATCTATCCATGCATTTTCATACTTGTGAAAAAGTAGACATTTGACTCTTATTTAACTAGAGTTGCATTGTCTTGATGCTTATACTTATTTAGGGGAGTCACTGGATCTGCTGTGGCACAATGTGTTAAAATATCAGTGTAGGCATTGAATCAATTTTGGTTTTCTTCCTGATTAGAGATGGTAGGCTCCATCCTTGCCTTGAGAGTGAGAGTGGAATATAAGTCTTTCCTCAACACTTTTCCTGAACTCACCAAATTTTTTATCCAGTATGACCACTATTTTGAGGTTCAGGATACAGTCTTTAAATACTCTACAGTAAAAAGGATTGTGAAAGGGATTGAGATGCTTTTTATATTCTTAAAAAAAACAATATCTATAATTGCACTATATATTGTATGATGTACTATTATGTGTACTATATACATGTATTATATACTATTGTACTATAGCCAATGTACTATATGTTGGCTAATTGAGTTTAAATTTAAAAAAATTTTAAAAATCCCTAAAAGTCTGGGATGATATGAGCAACAATATCAGGTTTTAATTGTGGGCATTGTATATGTCTGATACATTTAAAACATGGGAACATCAATCTTTGGCAAACAAGGACTCTGATGTTTCCAGGCCACATGCAAGCCTTACTTCAATAGGACATTCTAAGCTAACTTTGGAAAAATGCTGTTACTAGATATTAGAGTCCCTCTTTCATACTTTGCCTTGTGCTGTGTGGTTGGATCTAAATCAAAGACTTGGGGTTAAGATCTGGTTGGGCCATTCACTGCACTTGAAAATAGAGGTTTAGTGCTAGATATTTTCTTGACCCAAGCAGGAGGTACTTGTGGGAATCATGTATCAAGGTACCAAGTATCAGGTATCAAGACTTTCACGTATCAAGTCCAGCTTTAACCTTTGAGGCAAGTTGAGTTGGAGATCAGCATTAGGGCAGAATCCAAGGAAAAGACAGTATCCACACCTCTTCCCAGATATCCTTTGCACTTAGAAGATACCTAGATTTTTACCTTCTTAATCCCTGTTGACCTACAGAAACAGTCTTGGGCCATTCTCCTGGAACTTTAGCATCTAGGAACACTTGTTTTCAATACTGATGATAATTTAAGATCATTTAAGATCATCTGGGTATGTTTGCCTTTTCACTGTGTATGTGTGTATCTGAGGACATGTTTTTTAGTTCAGTGGTTACATGAGCTCTGTGTACCAACATTTCTTTGGATTCTTTTTAGGGATTCAGCATTTCCTGCAGCCAGAGCATGCTCTTCTGACTCTTATTTTAAAATGACAACTGAGACTGGTGATGGGTATTAAGGAGGGCAAGTATTGCATGGAGCACTTGGTGTTATATGCTAATAATGATTCTTGGAACACTACATCAAAAACTAATGATGTATCATGACTAACATAACATGATTAAAAAATAAATTAAATAAAATAATATTTGTGAAAAAAACACAAAAGGAAATGGGAATTGGCTAACAAAACTTGAATGTGATGTTACTAACTTAGCTGAAAATATTTTATTTTGTTCAACTAGATGGCATAGTCATTTTCATATACAACTGAGAATATGCATGTTTAAAAAAATAAAATGATAACTGAAATTTTAAAATACCATCGTTTCCCATTAAAATCTTTGTAAAGATTATTGGACTTTGTAGTTATTTACTTAAAACAATGAATTAAATCAAAATCTCTTTTATTAAGTTTCTTGCACTTTCCTTTATAAAGATTGTTTATTCAGATTGAGCTTTCTAGCTAGTTGATGTTAGAATATGGAATTTATATCATAAATTTCACTTTTGAACAAAAGAAGAACTAACCTACAGAAAAAGGAGAAAAATTTATTACATGGAAAAATTTGATTATATATATTTTTAAAAAACTGCTCTTTTTACCTTAAATGTTCAGACCCATGTTAATAAAGAATCCCAGGAGACTATATGATTGACTATTGCCCTGGCTCTACTGTGAGTTCTTTGAAGCCTGTGACTCTGTCATTTATCCCTCAATTTCCAGGGCTCATCCCAGGAGTTGGTCTAGCCCCCGTGGTCAGTGTTTATATCTAAAAACAGATTTGGGCTTCCTTTGCTTAGACTTGAAGGCAGTAGATTTTTTTTTCCTCATTATTAGCACTAGACATATCAATTTATTAATACCATTCATATTTTCTTAAACAATCACATACTTCATCATTTACATAATCGTTGAGGTGATTTTGTAAGATGATTCTTATGAACAGGTTGAGTTCTCTTTTTTTCCAGAGTGTTGTGAGATTTCAGTGTGTCGGTGGTTCTCATGTATGAGAATATGGCATGATTCCTCATCTGTTTCTGATTCTCATGGGTCTTAGAAGGCCAGGCGGGGTCCCATCTGTAAAAATGGAAACTCCTGTGAAAATGCCTCAAGGGCTCACTTTTAAGGTGTCTCAGGGAGGTCTCAGCTATTGACGACCCAATCAAAATCACCCAGTCTTATTGGACATCTGTTTGTCCTCAGAAGGGCTTATTCTGATTCCCTCAACTTCAGTCACTGAGAAAGTATTGGATTCTAATGTGAGACAGGAAAAGTGCTAAACAAAGGGAAAGACCTTTCATTTTTGGTAGTGGCTTTTGCACTATACTCACTCATTGCTTTATGTTCACTGTGCACTATGTTCATCTATATTACAGGTGCCCTCAGGCAGTACTTAGCTTATAGACTCATTAAATGAATGTTTAATAAAAGGCTTAAAAATAATACTTTTCTCACCCTGGCTTAAGAGTAGTGCATATTTACTGTTGTAAATTCCAAAAAAACGATAAGGAAGAAAACAACAAGTAGTTAATCTCACCACTCAAGAGAGAACCAATCTTATATTTGTGTATTTCCATTCGAATTTTACATATAGATATGTATATATTTATAAAACTTTGTGCTGTATTTTTCTACCCACTTTACATCATAACATAAACATTTTTCCATACCAAAGAAACTACTTTTAATGATGTCTGGATACAGTATGATTTCCTTAAGTTATCAAACCTAAGATACATGCATCACTGGTAGTATATAAGGCTATTTTAGCTAGCATACAGATGAATATTTTTATTCTAACAGTTAAGTATTTTGTATTTCTATTAATATATATTTGAGAAAAATATCTAATTACTATGTAGTCCTGTTACATCATAGATATTATCGCATAGAATGAGGCTAAGTAAAAAGAAGAACAATTGGTTTAAAGCAGATTTAAAGAAAAGTGTTGTAAAAGTAAAAGTCCAAGTTCATTATGAGTGTAGAAAAATTGTGAATGACTGAAATCTAGAAAGCAATGTTCTTAATGATTTTCTTTCTGCTGGACAGTTAAGTAGCTACCAATGTTTATCTACAATATATCATACTAGGGTGAATAACTGTACATAGCTCTTTGTTTATATGTGTAATTACTTCTTCAGGATAGATTTTTTGAAGTAGGATTCTAAGGTTAAAAGTCAAGTTATGAATAATAATCCTGGTTCAGTCTCCATTTTAGCAAAATCATTTTTAAAAATTGCCTTAATTTCCCAGTGCTTATCAATAAAAGATTTAAAAAATCAAATTCCTAATAGATAGGATTAATAAAGAAATGCAAATCATTTGAACATATTCCCAAAGATCTTTGATCTCTCTAAGTCCCACCTCAATTATGTATCTGATGGTAGGAGCTCTGGCAGGTACACCTGAAAGAACCTGACAGAGGAGACAGATACCTGCAGATTATATATTCCCTCTTACCACAGAAGGGCTGGATAGAAAGCATGGATCATGGGGTTATGACACAATGCCCATTCAAGGCAATCTGGGTCAAGCAGAGCCAGGAATTAAGACCTGGCATGAGACCTTTTATGGTAATAAAATCAAATGCAAAGCTTGGTTACAGAGGTGCAGTCACAGGAGAAAAGCATGGTGTCCATTGGACATTTCATCTTATTTCTGATTCACTGAATAGATAATCTTTAAGTGATACCAAATAAGACAGAAGAGTTTCAAATGATAATCAATACAGATTATCAGGGAATTTAAAACAAGTGATACTCTGGGCAGAAAGTGATTATAGGTATAGGAGCAAGATGACAGAAGAGTAGGAGACCTAAATTTTGTCTGGTCCCAGGAATTCAGCTAGATAGATATCAAGACATTCTGAATACCTACAAACTCAACAGGAGATCAAAGAAAAGAATAGCAGCAGTTCTATGAACAGAAAATAGGTACTTTCTGGAAAGAAGGACATACAGAGAGGTGAATCTGAGGGGATATTTGGGAAGATAGACCACAGGGGGAGGGAGCCTCCATCAGCCAGCTACTGGCAGGTGATAGAGCAGTGAAGTACAAAATCAGAACTTTTAGAAGTCTGCCCCACTGAGAGACAACACTCCAGTGGCTAAGTGGGGGGTCAAACACTTGCTGGGACAGTATAGTCTCAGGACCCTTGGGATCACGGAATGACTGGGGGTGACTGAGTGTGGTAGACCTCCAAAGTTTCAGAGCAGGGAAGATGGCTGCAAAGACAGAACTGAGGAGTGGGCTCTCAGCTTGGGGTTGCCATAAACTGTGATTCAAGGCACAGCTGGGCCACTGCTTTTAGAGCAGGGATTCAACAAGTGGCCAATCCATGAAGACTCCCCTTCCTCCCCTGAGAGGAGTAACATGGGAATGCACCACAGGAATCTGCTGGGTTTGGAAACTCCATATGTCCATATGGTGTCATGTGCCAGGGATACAATTGCTAAGTCACAGGTTGGGTGAACACAGAGTGTGGCCAAAGACTAGGGAGAGAGGAGTGATTGACTGATTTTCTCTGAGGGAGCATTGTGGAGTGGGGCCCTGAGTTCTCAGCTCCTCTGGGATCCGAGATTGGGAGGCTGCAATTTTCATTCTCGTCCTCCAAATGGAAAGCTTTCAGGTAAAAAAAAAAAACTACTGAGAGCAAACTCAAGCAGATTACTTACCCAGGGCCCTGGAAAGTGGGGTGAAATTCAGCTTCAGGCAAAGACATTTGCAAAACAATGCAACAGGCCTCTCCCTCAGAAGATCAGCAAGAACATCCAGCCAAGGGGTCCTTGGGTGGCTCAGTGGGTTAAAGCCTCTGCCTTTGGCTCAGGTCATGATCTCAGGGTCCTGGGACGAACCCCACATTGGGCTTTCTGCTCAGCAGGGAGCCTGCTTCCCCCTCTCTCTGCTTACCTCTCTGCCTACTTGTGATCTCTCTCTCTCTGTGACAAATAAATAAAATAAAATGTTTTTTTTTTCTGGAACTTATCTTTTTATTTTTATTTTTTTCCTCCCCAAATATATTTATTTTATTTTTTCAGTGTTACAAGATTGATTGTTCATGCACCACACCCAGTGCTCCATGCAATACATGCCCTTCTCATTACCCACCACCAGGCTCGCCCCCCCCCACCCCCTCCCCTCCAAAACCCTCAGTTTGTTGCTCAGAGTCCACAGTCTCTCCTGGTTCCTCACCCCCTCCAATTTCCCCTCATTCGCCCTTCCCTTCCTTCTCATGATGCCCTCCATGATTTTCTTTATACTCCACACGTAAGTGAAACCATAAGATAATTGACTCGCCTAGCTTGACTTATTTCATTCCACATAATCTCTTCTAGTCCTGTCCATGTTGATACAAAAGTTGGATATTCATCCTTTCTGATGGAGGCATAATATTCCATGGTATAGATGTACCATATCTTCTTTATCCATTCATCTGTTGAAGGGCATTTTGGTTCTTTCCACAGTTTGGTGATTGTGGCCATTGTTGCTATGAACATTGGGGTACATGTAGCCCTTCTTTGTACTACATCAGCTTTTTTGGGGTAAACACCGAGTAGTGCAATTACAGGGTCATAGGGTAGCTCTATATTTAATTTCCTGAGGAATCTCCATACTGTTTTCCAAAGTGGCTGCACCAACTTGCATCCCCACCAACAGTGGAGGAGGGTTCCCCTTTCTCCACATCCTCTCCAGCATTTGTTGTTTCCTGTCTTGTTGATTTTGGCCATTCTAACTGGTGTAAGGTGGTATCTCAGTGTGGTTTTGCTTTGAATCTCTCGAATGGCTAAAGATGATGAACATTTTTTCATGGGTCTGTTAGCCATTTGTATGTCTTCTTTGGAGAAGTGTCTGTTCATGTCTTCTGCCCATTTTTTTGATGTGATTATCTGTTTTGTGAGTGTTGAATTTGAGGAGTTCTTTATAGATCTTAGATATCAGCCCTTTGTACTGTGATTTGCAAATATGTTCTCCCATTTTGTGGGTTGCCTGTTTGTTTTGTTGACTATTTCCTTTGCTGTGCAGAAGCTTTTTATCTTGATGAAGTCCCAAAAGTTCATTTTCGCTTGTGTTTCCTTTGCCTTTGGAGACATGTCCTGAAAGAAGTTGCTGTGGCTAATGTCATAGAGGTTACTGCCTATGTTCTCCTCTAGGGTTTTGA
>CM052802.1:90215264-90258468 GCA_028533885.1 Nasua narica | reverse complement strand
GGGTCTAAGATGAGTTTCTTGTAGACAGCATATCAATGGGTCTTGTTTTTTTATCCATTCTGATACTCTGTGTCTTTTGATTGGGACATTTAGCCCATTTATATTCAGGGTAACTATTGACAGATATGAATTTAGTGCCATTGTATTGCCTGTATGGTGATTGTTAACTGTATATTGTCTCTCCTCTTTTCTGGTCTCTGTTCCTTTTAGGCTCTCTCTTTGCTGAGAGGACCCCTTTCAATATTTCCTGTAGGGCTGGTTTGGTGTTTGCAAATTCCTTTAGTTTTTGCTTGTCCTGGAAGCTTTTCATCTCTCCATCTATTTTCAGTGATAGCCTAGCTGGGTATAGTATTCTTGGCTGCATATTTTTCTCATTTAGGGCTCTGAATATATCCTGCCAGTCCTTTCTGGCCTGCCAGGTCTCTGTGGATAGGTCTGCTGCCAATCTAACATTCCTGCCTCTACATGTTACTGATTTCTTGTCTCGATCTGTTTTCAGGATTTTCTCTTTGTCACTAAGACTTGTAAGTTTTACTCTTAGATGACGGGGTGTAGACCTATTTTTATTGATTTTGAGGGGGTTCTCTGTGCCTCTGGGATTTTGATGCTTATTCCTTTTGCCAGATTAGGGAAATTCTCTACAATAATTTGTTCCAATATACCTTCCACCCCTCTCTTTCTTCTTCTTCTGGAATCCCAATTATTCTAATTATGTTGCATCTTATGGTATCACTTATCTCTTGAATTCTTCCCTCGTGGTCCAATAGTTGTTTGTCTCTCTTTTTCTCAGCTTCTTTATTCTTTGTCATTTGGTCTTCTATGTCGCTAATTCTTTCCTCTGTCTCATTTATTCTAGCATTAAGAGCCTCCATCTTTGTTTGAACCTCATTAATAGCTTTTTTTGATTGCATCTTGGTTAGATTTTATTTCTTTTATTTCTCCAGAAAGGGATTTTATTTCTCCCGAAAGGGATTCTTTAATCTCTTCCATGCTTTTTTCGAGCCCAGCTAGCACCTTGATAACTGTCATTTTGAACTCTATTTCCGACATATTACTGATGTCTGTATTAACTAGGCCTCTAGCCGTCGGTACTGTCTCTTGTTCTTTTTTTTTCTGGTGAGTTTTTCTGCCTTGTCATTTTATTGAGCTAAGAATAGATGAGTGAGAGAGAAAAGTACTCTGGAGTTCCACAGTTCTCACTGATTTATGAACTTGGGCTTGGCTGGATATTCTCACTGATCTTCTGGGGAGGGGCTTTTTCAACTTGGTTCTCAGATGTCTTTGCCTGAGGCGGAATTGCCCCACCCTTGCCCAGGGAGGGGCCAAGCAATTTGCTCAGGTTTGCTCTCAGGAGTCTTTGTTCCCTTAGTGCTTTCCGTACTGCTCTGGAGGCCAGGAATGCAAATGGCAGCTCCCAGTCTCAGGCCAGAGGAACCAAGAGCTTGGCCCCGCTCCTCAGCGCACCCTCAGAGGAAAGCAGTCAATCACTACTGTTTCCTGGGTCCCGCCCAGGCTCTGAGTTCCGCCACCCATGGTGGCGCATTTCTATCTCTGGCGCGCGGCCCTGTCTGGAGTCTCCAAACCCAACAGATTCCCACTGTGTGCTCCCACGCCGCTGCTCCCTGAGGAGGAAGGAGGGGGTCTCTCTGGAATATGTTATGTGGTCCCCGCTTGAAGGGCCACAGCCATGGTCTAGGGTAAGCCCCAGCTGAAAACACGCTGCGTGGCTCTCTGCCGCCGGTTTCCCCGCCCCGATATCTGGGAGCTCTGCCGCACTCAGACACCCCCGGTCTCTGTGATCTCATAGGTCCTGAAACTACTCCATTCCCATGAGGGCTAAGCCTCTGGCTTAGCCTCTGGGGGCATGTCCCTCAGCGGAGCAGACTCTAAAAGTTCCGATTTTGTGCTCCGCGGCTCTGAGGCTGCAGGGAGCCAGCCCCTCCCCCTGCGGTCTCTCTGTCACTTTGGAATCACTTTTCCAAAGGTCCTGCCTTTCGGAAAGTGGTCGATTTTCTGCTCCTAGAATTGCTCTTCTTCCTCTCTTCTCTCTCCTGTTGAGTATGCTGGCTTTTAGAATGATTTAATAACTATCTAGATGAACTTCTGGGATCCAACTCTATCTCAACTTCCTACTTCTCCACCATCTTGCTCCTCCCTCAGCATCAAAAAATTCTTAAGAGCTATTCTAAATCCTAGTATCCCTCATTCTTGTTATATTCAGAAATTTGATATTATAGAATTTGTAAATAGAAGAATAATTCATTATAAATGATCCAAAATGGGAAACTTAGTAAGTTTAGGACTACGTGTAAACTTTAGCTTTAATAGTCAGGTGTGGTTTTTTTAGCTCAGTACTATTTGACATTGGAAATACCCTGAAAAGCAGGAAGTGAGGGGTAAGGTGACTTCTTTCAGATCTATGATCATGGACTCAATATGTTCCCAGACTTGAAAAAATATTCTTGCTATTTGAAGGAGCTGGAAAAGACTCAAGTTAGAAAGGGGCTATTCAGAATCAGAAAAGATGTTTTTCAAAGCACTAAACAACTAAGCACTTGCACTTCCATTGTACTATAAAATCCAACGTGGCACAAAGCTGAATTTTTAACTCCATTAATGGGGTGATGGCCTGAAAACAAAAATTTGATCAGGTCACTTTTGCTGCCTAATATTACATCTTGCCTTGTCACTAACATCAACTATTTCCACTGCCGGGTGGTCTCCTCATGCCCTGAATTTCCCCCATCTTTATATAGAGTACTTATATATAATAGATATATTATTATGTGTTGAATACGAATCTTCCACACCTAGCATTTTGTTCATAAGGGCAGGGACTGTATCTATTTTGCTCACCACAGTATTCCACCTTGCACCATACATATTAGTTGAGAGAATGAATGACATCTCTTAAAGGCAGCAGAATGTTTTTTCCTTAACCCAATTGCTTTTGTCTATTTCCTTACATTAATGAACACTTATAGCTGATCCTTCAATTTGGACGAGGTAAATCATGAAGATTATGAGTGAGTCTTATTTCCATTTCCTAATTCAGTTTCTTTTTTTTTTTTAAATGTTTATTTGAGAGAAAAGGAGAGAGAGAGAGAGAGGGCATGAGCAGGGGTAGGAGCAGAAGGCGAGGAAGAGAGAATCTCCAGGAGATTCCTCCTTGAGCTGGTTGCCCTACACAGGGCTCAGTCTCATGACCCTGAAATCATGACCTGAGCTGAAATCAAGAGTCAGACACTTAACCTATTAATCCATCAGGCACCTAGCTCTAACTTAATTTCTTATTTTCCTACCCTAACTCCAGCCTAGTCTAAATTATATGGCTTCTTTTTTTTTTAAGATTTTATTTATTTATTTGACAGACAGTGAGAGAGGGAACACAAGCAGGGGGAATGGGAGAAGGAGAGGAGAAGCAGGCTCCCCACTGAGCAGGGAGCCCAATGTGGGGCTCTATCCCAAGACCCTGGAATCATGACCCCAGCTGAAGGCAGATGCTTAATGACTGAGCCACCCAGGTGCCCCAAAATTATATGGCTTCTAATTAGAACAAAATCTTCATAGGACTGATAAGGATCAAATTGACTATTGATTTATAATCTTTAATTAAGTTAAGACAACTTAAATACTAAGATTTGAAAATAAAACCAATGATCCATGAATGTAAATTGTGCTAAGCCTAAAGTTTCTGATAATTTACAATGACTTACTTCTCCTAACAGTCATATCTGACTGTTGACATATTGTATAATATGACTATTATCTGACTATTGACATATTGTATACATGAGCTAAAGATGGCCTCTTTGTATAGATCCTTGGATTATTTATTTTCTTAAAAGCCTGCTGGCACCCAACTCAAATTTGTACAGATCCAATTATTTTAAAAATAACCCAAACAAGCAGATTTGGGGCCAGTAAGCTAGAGAAAAGAAAATGTTATTAAGAAAATCATAAGGAGGGACATCAGCATGGCTCAGTCAATTAAGTGTCTGCCTTTGGTTCAAGTCATGATCCCAGGATCCGGGGATCAAGTCCTGCATCAGGCTCCTTGCTCAGCAGGGGCTTGCTTCTCCCTCTGCCTGCTGTTCCCCCTGCTTGTGCTCCTGCTCTCTCTCTCTGACAAGTAAATAAATAAAACCTTTTTTAAGAAGGAAATCATAAGGAAGGAAACAATACATTTATAGTACTGTACTACATTTATCAAAAAAAAATCTGCATATAAGTGGACTTGTGTACTGCAAACACATGTCGTTCAAGGGTACATTATCTCATACTTTAAGCTGGACTTGCTCAGTTGTATGGAGCACAGAGTGGGAGAGAAAGACCAATCTTAGCTACCAGAGTCCTAATCACTCCCATTGCAGGTATGGGATGACAGGAGAGTCTTACGAGCAAAACTTGACACTCAAAGATATAGCCACAATGAATATATGGCACAGTCACTACCATGTGGAGAGTTTTAATCAAGAAATAATGCTGTATTTTGTCAAATGCTTTTTCTGCATCAATTAAGAGTATCATTTGGTTCTTGTCTTTTTTTTATTAATGTGATATATCATGTTTATTGATTTGCAAATGTTGAACCACCCTTGCAGCCCAGGAATAAATCCCACTTGGTCATAGTGAATAATCCTTTTAATGTATTGTTGGATCCTATTGGTTAGTATCTCTGTGAGTATTTTGGTGTTCATGTTCATCACAGACATTGGTCTATAATTCTCCTTCTTAATGGGGTCTTTGGTTTTGAGATGAAGGTAATGCTGACCTCATATCATAAAAGCCATCTACAAAAATCCCACAGCGAATATCATTCTCAGTGGGGAAAAACTGAGAGCTTTTCCCCTAAGGTCAGGAACATGACAGGGATGCCCACTCTCACTACTTTTGTTCAACACAGTATTAGAAGTCCTAGACTCAGCCATCAAACAACAAAAAGAAATAAACAGCATTCAGATTAGGAAAGAAGTTAAACTCTCTCTCTTCAAAGATGACATGGTACTTTATATGGAAAACCCAAAAGACTCCACCCAAAAATTGTTAGAACTCATACAGGAATTCAGCAACATGGTAATATAAAATCAATGCACAGAAATCAGTCGCATTTCTATACACTAACAATGAGACAGAAAAAAGAAATTTAGAAATCAATTTCATTTACAATACCACCCAAAACCATAATATAACTAGGAATAGGCCTAACCAAAGAAGTAAATGAGCTGTAGCCTAAAAACTACCGAACACTGATAAGAAATTGAGGAAGAAGCAAAGAACTGGAAAAACATTCCATGTTCATGGATTGGAAGAATAAATATTGTTAAAATTTCTATGCCACCCAGAGCAATCTACACATTCAAAGCAATCTCTATCAAAATACCACCAACATTTTTCACAGAGGTAGAACAAATAAGCCTAAAATTTATATGGAACCAGAGAAGACCATGAATAGCTGAATTGTTGAAAAAGAACACCAAAGCTGATGACATCACAATTCCAGACTTCAAGCTATAATCATCAAGACAGTATGGTATTAACACAAAAACAGACACATAGATCAATGGAACAGAATAGAGAACCCAAAAATTGACTCTCAGCTCTGTGGTCAACTAATCCTTGACAAATCAAGAAAGAATATCCAACAAAGAAAAGACAGCCTTTTTAATAAATGGTGCTAGGAAAATTGGACAGCCATGTGCAGATGAATGAAACTGAATGATCTTATGCTAAACACAAAGATAAACTCAAAATGAACAAAAGACCTAAATGTGAGACAGGAATCTATAAAAATCCTAGAGGATAACACAGGCAGCAACCTTTTTGACCTCGGCCACAGCAACTTCTTGCTAAACTTGTCTTCAAAAGCAAGGGAAACAAAAGCAAAAATGAACTATTGGGACTTCATCAGGATAGAAAGCTTTTGCACAGCAAAGGAAACAGTCAACAAAATTGAAAGGCCACCTATAGGATAGGAGAAGATATTAACAAATTATCTGATATGTATCAGATAAAGGGCTAGTATCCAAAATCTATAAAGAACTTATCAAACTCAACACCCAAAACAAATAATCCAGTCAAGAAATGAACAGAAGACATGAACAGGTATTTCTCAAGAGAAGACATACAAATGGTTAACAGACACATGAAAAAGTGCTCCATGTCACTTGGCATCAGGAAAATACAAATCAAAACCACAATGAGATACTACCCTACACCATTCAGAATGGCTAAAATTAACAAGAAAGGAATCAATAAATGTTGGTGAGGATGCGGAGAAAGGGGAACCCTCTTACAC
This sequence comes from Nasua narica, assembly GCA_028533885.1. Classification (NCBI taxonomy): domain Eukaryota; kingdom Metazoa; phylum Chordata; class Mammalia; order Carnivora; family Procyonidae; genus Nasua; species Nasua narica. The sequence continues at coordinate 90,252,170 of CM052802.1, read as the reverse complement.
TGTTGGTGAGAATGCAAGCTGGTACAGCCACTCTGGAAAACAGTATGGAGGTTCTTCAAGACATTATAAATAGAGTTGCCACAAAGAAGCAGATGCAGTACAAAGAAGGGCTACATGCTCCAATGTTCATAGGAGCAATGGCCACAATGCCAAATTGTAGAAAGAACCAAGATGCCCTTCAACAGATGAATGGATAAAGAAGATATGGTCCATATATACAATGGAATATTATGCCTCCATCAGAAAGGATGAATATCCAACTTTTGTGTCAACGGGACTTGAATGGATGGGATTGGAAGAGATTATGCGGAGTGAAATAAGTCAAGCGGAGAGAGTCAATTATCTTACGGTCCCACTTATGTGTGGAGCATAAGGAAAAACATGGAGGGCATTGTGAGAAGGAAAGGAAAGGTGAATGGGGAGAATCAGCGGGGGAGATGAAGCATGAGAGACTGTGGACTCTGAGCAACAGACTGAGGGTTTTGGAGGGGCAGGGGTGGGGGGTTGGGCGAGCCTGGTGGTGGGTATTGAGGAGGGCATGTATTGCATGGAGCACTGGGTGTGGTGCATGAACAATTAATCTTGTAACACTGAAAAAATAAAATAAACTTACTTAGGAAAAAAGAAAAAAGTAAATAAATTCCGCTGGGAAGCAAAAATCAATCAATCAATCGATCAATCAATAAATGAGTTACCCTATGACCCAGCAATTGCACAGTATTTACCCCAAAGATACAAATGTAATGAAAAGAAAGGGAACCTGCACCCCAACGTTCATAGCTGCAATGTCCTCAATAACCAAACTCTAGAGTCAAGATGTCCGTTAACAGAGGAACAGATAAAGAAGATGTGGTCTACACACACACACACACACACACACACACACACACACTGGAATATTAGCCGTCAGAATGGATGAATATTTAGCATTCACATCAGTGTGGATGGAACTAGAGGGTATTATGCTGAGTGAAACAAATCAATCAGAGAAAGACAATTTAATTATCTTATCATTTTACTCATATGTGGAATATAAGAAATAGCACAGAGGATCATAGGGGAAGGGAGGGAAAACTGAATGGGAAGTAATCAGAGAGGGAGACAAACCATGAGAGACTCTTAACTATAGTAAACAGAGGGTTGCTGGAGGAGTGGTGGGTGGGGGATGGGGTAACTGGATGATGGGCATTAAGGAGGGCACTTGATGTGATGAGCACTGGGTATTTTACACTACTGATAAATTATTGAACACTACATCTGAAATTAATGATGACCTATGTGTTGGCTAATTGAATTTAAACAATAAATAAATAAATATATGGCACAGTCAACTATGCATGTTTGAGAAGCAGTCAGCATATTTAAGCAGGATTCCGACCAATATTGGTTGAGAGAATTGGGAGCTCTTCTCTATCAAGGGATTCCCACAACGGGAAATGGCTGCAGAGGTAAGAACCAGGGTGGGTTAGAAAAACATAGCTTTGTAGTAAAAGTCCACCAGGAGATAAGGAAGGGCAGATGGATGATCAAAAGAAAGAAAAAGAATCAGACAGTAACAGAGAGACACAGAAATAAAAGAAAACAGACAACTATAGTTTCAAGATACTAGATATCATAAAGAACCAAGATGCCTGAGAGATCAGAAATAAGATGAGCTTTATAATTGCCTCAGCTTACTGCCTTGAAAAACCCAGATAAAGCCTGAAAAATTCCCTGAGTTGAGAAGATGGATGCTAATGTTCCAGGAGAACAAAGCAGCTATAGTTTTTAGAGCAGAATACTGAAGAGAAGAAAGTTACAGAGACAGAACTCTGGTGATCTTCAGAGGGTCTGTCTTGAGTTCCCAGTAGAATACAGATAAGCACATGTTGTGTAAGGAAACTAAATGAGCCTGAGGAAGAGCTCCTGAAAGGATTAAGTATGGTCCATGGTGTTCATGCATGGCTGATCATAGCACCTGTTCCTGTCAGCCAAGTTAGAAAAGCCCATAATTCAGGTGTATTCATTAAAATTCTGAAAAACGTCCTGCTTCAGTAATAAGAATTAATTAATCCTAGTTGGACTCTAGACTGCTTCAGACTCACAGGACAAATCATGAAAACAGTACCTAAAAGAATCAAACTGTTACCAAGTAATTTAATTGCATCCCAGAACAAAGTTAAAAAATACTCATTGGAAGGTAGAAATACCTAGTACCCAACAAAGCAAAATTACACACAAAGATTACCAAGCCTATAAAACAGCAAGGAAACATGATCTATAATGAAGAATCAATAAATTGAAACCAACCCAGAATTGACATATATTATTAGAATTAGCAGAGTAGGACATTAAAACAGTTGTAATAATCGTATGCCATATACAATTCCATATACAGTTAAAAAATTCAGCAGACATATGAAAGGAATAAATAGAACTCAAATCAAACTTGTAGACATGAAAATTTAAATATATGAGATTTTAAAATGCACTATATGGAATGAATATGACATTATATATAGCAGAATAAAAAACTAGTGTACTTGAAGACATAGCAATATAAATTGTCCAAAATGACACACAGACAGAAAATACAAAAAAAAAAAAAAAATTAAAGAACATCTCTGGGCTTTGAGACCACTTCAAGTGGCCTAATATATTTGTATTTGGAGTCTTCAGATAAAAAATTTTTTAAGGAATAATGGTCAAAAAATTTCCTAAATTTGATGAAAGCTATAAATCCACAGATCTAACTCAGGGAACTCCAAGCACAAGAAACATGAAAAAAAACATACCTAGATATACCATGATCAAATTGCTCAAATCAGTGTTAAAGAGAAAATATGAAGAGTGACCAGAGGAAAAGACAGATTACACACAGAAGTACAAAGACAAAAATGTCTGAATTCTCAATGGAACCAATGCAAGTAAGAAGATAGTAGAGGAACATCTTCGAAATATTGGAAGAAAACAACTGTTAATATAGAATTCTATAACCAACCAAAAAAAATCTTTCAAAAGTGAGATCGAGTAAAGATGTTTTCAGACATATAAAAGCTGGCATAATTCATCACCAGAACATTTGCACTTTAAGAAAGATTAAAGTCCTCAGACAGGGCGCCTGGGTGGCAGTTGGGCGACTGCCTTCGGCTCAGGTCATGATCCCAGAGTCCCGGGATCGAGTCCCATATCGGGCTCCCAGCTCTGCGGGAAGTCTGCTTCTCCCTCTGACCTTCTCCTTTCTCGTTCTCTCTCTCTCAAATAAATAAATAAAATCTTTAAAGTCCTCAAACAGAAGGAAAATGATACCAGGTCAAAATATAGATCTACACAATGGAATTAACAATATTGAGAATGGTAACTACATGAGAAAATATATAAGATTGATTTTTTTATTAGTTAAATGTTTATAAAAATAATTGGTTGCCAAGGGATGAACGGAGATAAGGATAAATAGACCACTGAGCAATTTTAGGGCAGTGAAAATACTCTGTATTGTACTACAATGGTGGATACAAGTCATATACTTGTCAAAAACAATAGAATGTGCAAGTCTAAAAGTAAACCCTCATGTACTCTATGGCCTTTGGGTGAAGGATATGTCAATGTAGGTTCATCAGTTACAACAAATGTACCACCCTAGGAGATGTTGATAATGAGGGAGGCTGTGCATGTGTGGGGGCAGGGAGCACATGGGAAATCTTTACATTTTGTTTGATTTACTTGATTTTTAGCAATGAAGTAATAGCTTCTCTTAAAAAGATAATTGGCTGCTTAAACAAAATTAATGTCAATGTATTTTATATTTATAATATATGTATGTTAAATGCATAACAGCAATATAATAAAGACCAGGGAGAGAGGAACTAGACATAAACTATTGTTAGGTCCTTAAACTATACATGAAATAATACAACAGCACTAGAAAGTAAACTTTGATAAGTTAATATGCATATTATCAATTCTAAAGTGCCCACTAAAATCACAAAACAAAGAGAGTCATAAGATGGAAATAAAATTAAATCATAAATAGTAATAAAAAAAGAGATAAAAAGAAAGAAAAGTGAACAAGAATTGGTGGAAGAACAGTAGCAAGATGATAGAATGAACTAAATTAATCACATTAAAAGTAAATAATCTAAACACTCCAGCAGAGGTTGTCACATTAAAGAACAAGATCAAATGATTATGCTGCCTACAGAGAAAAACACATTAAATAAAAAAATTAAAAATTAAAAAAAATAAAGACAAAAATTGATTAAAAGTAAAAAAAAAAAAAATAGAAAAATGTGTACCATGCTAAGACTAGTAAGAAAAAAGCTGACTCCTTTAATTTCACTTAAAAGTAAATTTCAAAAGAAAGGATATCTCCAGGTAAAATTACAGTCATTTTCCAACTATAAAGGAATCAGTCTGTCAGGAGGACATAGCAATCTTCAAGGTGTATTCCCTTAATAGCAGAGTTTCAAATACATGGAGAAAAAAAATAGAAACTACAGTGAAAAATAGATGCAATTATAGTTGGAGATTCCAGAAACCTCTTCTCCATAATTGTTAAGACAAATGGGAAATCAGTAAAAATATGGAAGACATGAATAGCATCAACCAATCTGACCTGATTGACAATGGCAGTACTTTCCACCAAACAATAGCAAACTACACATTATTTTCAAGTACACACAGAGAATTTACCAAGATAAACCATATTCTGGGCCACAAAACAAATTTTAATAAATTTAAAAGTATTCAGGTTGTACAGATTATGTTCTCTGATCTGAATGAAATTAAATTAGAAGCCATTAAACAGAAACATATCTGGAACAACCCCAAATATGTAGAAACTAAATAGCACACTTCTAAATAGCATAACATATATAAAATAAAATCTACATTCTTTACCAGGGTCTTTGGGTACCACCTATTGCAGACTTGTCTTTCTGCAGCTTTGTTCTTTGATACTCTCCCTTGGTTTACCATACTCAGGCCACACAACACCCAAGCCTCTAGTGATGTGGCATTCTTTGAATGTTCATATCCTATATGTTGGTAAGAGTTCACTGGATTCTTTTCTTCTGACAAATTTTCCTTCCTTGACTGCTCCTGCTTTGTCAATCTTTGTTTTCTCTCAATTTCCACTTTAGAGTTTATCCCATGTCATAACAAGCTTTAACTATTTATATTGCTTTTTTATTGTTTTTTTTTCACACTTGGCCTCTAACTTTGAGGAAGAAGACATGTATCTTTTAATTCTTATCTACAGTTATGGCTACAAAACAGGCACTCAAATCCTTGACTTAATAACTGCTGTGAGTTGGATGAGGAAGAGATCCTTCTCCTACAGTAGTGGTAGGGAGGTGCTATATTGTGATGACTGCAGATTCTGTAGTCAGACTACCTACATTCAGGTTCCAGTTCATTCCTTTCATCACAAAGGAAAAAAAGCAAGTTACTTAATGCCTCCTAGCATCAGTTTCCTTATCTATAAAATGGGATAATAAGAGTATCTACCTTATAAAATTGTAGTAGGACTAGATGAGATAATACAAAAAGAATGTATCATAGTGCATAGCACTGGTAACTATTTTATAAACATTATCTATTATAATATACTCACTTAATGAGGATTTCTTAAATGTCCACTGGAAAACATTCAAATGATGTATGAGATACAAGGGAATTAACATTTTTTCAGCACACCGTTTGTGTCAGATATTATGCCAGTCACTTTCCAGGTTTAGGTAGGTGGAAAAAAAAAAAGAATGTTGAATAAAACTAAAATGGAAACACAACATATCAGAATCTGTGGGATGTTGCTCAAACAGAACTTAATGAGACATTTTCTAGAATTAAACAATTATATTAGAAAAGAATAAATGTCTCAAAACAATTACCCCAGCTTTCACCTTAAGAACTAGAAAATGAAAAGCAAATTTAGGACACATAAAGCAGAAAGAATGATATAATAAAAATCAAAGTGCCAGGGAAACAGAAAACCAATATGGAAAATAAATAAACCAAAAGCTTCCTTGAGAAAATCATTAAAACTGACAAACCTCTAGCCAGATATATCAGAAAAAAAGAAGGAATAAACAAATAGCAATATTAGGAATAAAGGTAGTAACACCACGCCAGAGTTTAACAGATATTAAAGACTTATAAGGGAATATTATGAACAATTTTATGCCTATAAATTTGATAACTTTGATGAAATAAACTAATTCCTTGAAAGAGGTAGTCTACCAAACTCACTTGAGAAATATATAACCTGAAAAGCCCCATGCCTATTAAAAAAATAATAATTTGTAGTTAAAAACCTTCCCACAAGGAAACCTCTAAGTCCAGATGGCTTCAGGGGAGGGAGTTCAGGGAATTACAACCAAATATTTAGTGAAGAAATATTACCTATTCTATTCAAATTCTTCCAGAATAATGAGGGAATACATTTGTACTTATTCTTTGAGACAAGCATTATCTGGATACCAAACTAGGTAAAAACATTACAGGAAAAGAAAAATAAAGACCAGTATATCTCCTGAACATGGATACAAACATAATCACCTACGTAGAAAATCTAATGGAATCTAAATTAAAAAGATGCTAGGGGGCACCTGGGTGGCTCAATCGGTTAAGCATTTTACTCCAGGTTTCCTCTCAGGTCACGATCTCAGGGTTGTGAGATCAAACCCTGTGATGGGCTCAGCAGGGAGTCTGCTTGAGATTCTCTCTCCTCCTGTCCCTCCCCTGCACTCTATCTCTCTAAAATAAATAAACATATCTTTAAAAGATACTGCAATTAGTAAGTAAGAGTATCAAGAGTGCAGGATAGAAGATCATATTAAAAAATTAAATGGGGGGCGCCTGGGTGGCTCAGTGGGTTAGGGCCTCTGCCTTCTGCTAGGGTCGTGATCTCAGGGTTCTGGGATGGAGCCCCACATCGGGCTCTCTGCTCGGCGGGGAGCCTGCTTCCCTCTCTCTCTACCTTCCTCTCTGCCTACTTGTAATCTCTCTCTGTCAAATAAATAAATAAAATCTTTAAAAAGAAAAATCAAATGATTTCTATATACTAGCAATGAATAAACAGTTGGAGATTTTAATTAAAAACAATGCTATTTACAGTGGCATCACACTTATGACTAAATCTGACACAAGGTATGTTAGACCTATAAAACATTGCTAAGAAAAGGATCCTATATTAATGGAGAGATACACCTTGCTCATAAGTTGAAAGACTCAATATTGTTAAGATATCAGTGCTCCTCAAATAGATCTACAGATTTGAAGCATTCCCAGTCAAAGTCTCAGCAGGCTTTTGTACAGCCCTCTATTAAAGCCTTTCTTCATAAGGAAGTTCTACCCAGCTTTTGCCATGTCTACAATGAAGCTCAAAATCAAAATCAAAGAAGCCTGATCACTAACATATGACACATCTAAATCTGATCTTTAGCCTTTCTTCTTTAATAGATCACTGATTAGTCATTTTATTATGGATTATTGGGGAGAAAAAAAGGAAAATTTGTTAGAGGAAGATAGTTAATTTTTTTTTTTAGATTTTATTTATTTGCAGAGGGAGAGATCACAAGTAGGCAGAGAGGCAGGCAGAGAGAGAGGGGGAAGCAGGCTCCCTGCTGAACAGAGAGACTGACTCAGGGCTCAATCTCAGGACCCTGAGATCATGACCTGAGTCGAAGTCAGAGGCTTTAACCCACTGAGCAACCCAGGTGCCCCAGATAGTTAACTTCTATAAGAGAAGAAATAAAAGCGGAAATTGAGATTAACCAGATAAGAAAGGACTTGGTCCTTTTGGAGTTAATCCAGTGTGTACTGTGTCAAAAGGTCTCCTGAAGGGTCCTGAGAATTTCATAATCATCTTTGCAAAGCTTGGGAGCCTGAAGGAAGTCTGGTGTGATGCACAAGGTGCCAGACAGCTGCTTCCACTCTGAAAATGAACAAAGCTCTTCGGTTCCCACTTTCCTTATGGCAAAAAGGGTGCATGTTACAGCAATGTTTTCTAAGCTGTGTCATTAGCATGCTGGCCTCCAAACTTTTTGAATTGTGTACCCCTCCTCCAGGAAAACCTTTGAATATCTATATCCAGTAGATGTATATTTATCTCTTTATAAATGACATATATGTATATGTTCAACTATATCAATGCATTACTTAACTGTAAAAGTTATGTAAAAAGTTATTTTTAAATTAAGTTTTTGTTTTAATTCCATTTAGTTAACATATGGTGTTATATTAGTTACAAGTGTACAATGTAGTGATTCAACAATTCCATACATCACCTGGTGCTCATCACTGACAAGTGGACTCCTTAATCCCTATCACTTCTTTCACCCATCCATCAACTTATTCTCTATAGTTGAGTCTGTTTCTCTCTCTCTCTGTTTTCCCTTTACTCATTTATTTTATTTCTTAAATTCCATATATGAGTGAAATCATATGATATTTGTCTTTCTCTGACTTATTTTGCTTAGCATTATACTCATTAGCTCCATCCATGTAATTGCAAATGGCAAGATTTCATTCTTTTTGTGGCTGAATAATATCCCATTGCATAAATACACCACATCTTCTTTAGCCATTCATCAGTTGGTGGACACTTGGGCTGCTTCCATATCTTGGCTATTGTAAATCATGCTACTATAAATATAGGGGTGCACATATCCCTTTAAATTCATTTTTTTGTAGTTTCTGGGTACTCAGTGCAATTACTGGTTCATAGGATAGGTCTATTTTTAATTTTTTGAGGAATTTCCATACTGCTTTTCACAGAGGCTGCACCAGTTTGCCTTCCCACCAACAGGGCATAGGGGTCCCCTTTCTCCACATTTTCACCAACACTTGTTGGTTTTTGTGTTGTTGATTATAGCCATTCTGACAGATATGAGGTGATACCTCATTGTAATTTTGAATTGGATTTCCCTGATGATCAGTAATGTATCTTTTCACGTGTCTGTTGGCCATTTGCATATCTTCTTCAGACAAGTGTCTGTTCATATCTTCTGACCATTTTTTATTTTTATTTTTTTAAAATATTTTCATTTAAATTCAATTTAATTAACATATACAGTACTAGTAGTTTCAGAGGTGGAATTTGATGATTCATCAGTTACATACAACATCCAGTGCTCACTCCATCAAGTACTCTCTTTAATGCTCATCACCCAACTACTCCATCCCCCTACCCACTTCCCCTTCAGAAACCCTCAGTTTGTTTCTTATAGTTAAGAGTCTCTTATGGTTTCTCTCCTTCTCTGTCTTTATCTAACTTTATTTTCTTCCATTCCCCTATGCTCATCTGTTTTGTTTCTTAAATTCCACATGAGTGGAATCATACGGTATTTATCTTTGTCTGACAGACTTATTTCACTTAGCATAATACCCTCTAGTTTCATCCACATCAGTGCAAATGGCAAGATTTCATACTTTTTGAAGGCTGAGTAATATTCCACTGTGTATATACACTACATCTTCTTTATCCATTCATCTGTTGATGGACATGTGGGCTCTTTCCATATTTTGGCTGTTCTGGACATTGCTACTATAAACATTGGGGTGCATGTGCCCCTTTGAATCACTATATTTGTATTCTTTGGATAAATACCTAATAGTGCAATAGCTAGGTGGTAGGGTTGCTCTATTTTTAACTTTCTAAGGGAACTCCATACTGTTTTCCAGAGTGGTTGCACTAGTTGGCATTCCGATCAACAGGGTAAGAAGGTTCCCCTCTTTCTGTGTCCTCATCAACATCTGCTGGTTTTTTAATTGGATGATTTGTTTTATGAGTGTTACATTTTATAAGTTCCTTATATGTTTGGATACTACCCCTTTATCAGCTATATCAAGAAATGACTTCTTTAAAGTTGAGATGAACACAAATAGACATTATCACATTTTCTTCCCACTCATCACTTTGAAGCACAGGTTCTGGACTGGGACACAATCCCTCAGTGTTGGAATGGGCACAGTGACCATGTGAGAAGGGGTTCTTGAGGCTTCCACCTAACACAACCAAATTAGCTTCACTTCTGTTGGTCTTATATATTAGAGGTCCACTGACTAAATAAATTTGGAACCCATTAAACTAGATGTTGTCCAAGGTTCATTTTTTTTAGTTTGTTTGAAAAAACTATTTTCCTTATTACATTTCCTACCCTATATAATATTATGCATTCTTCCTGACTGAAGAAACATATTAAACTTCAAGTTTTGTTTTATTTTGTTTTTCAGCATGTCCAACCTCAACTGTCACACTACCCTGCAAAGTGAAATAATAAGAGAAGCTGGGGCAGATGACCATTCCCATGAAAAACATCAAAGAGAATGTTTTCAAACAGCTAAACATAGTATGTGAGGCCCACTGTATAAACCATTTCTGTTCATATCAAAATTATCTTAAAGAAAACACCCAGACGGACAATTGATTCTCAAATTGGATACAATCTTTAATGTAGCTTCTAGTAAACAGCTCCAAGTGGTGAAAGTTACTGTGAAATGGGTAATCCTAACAAAGAGCACTGGGAGTCATCTCACTGATTTTGTTGTTAAATTACCAATTTATAAAAGGAAGGAAAACACAGCCTGTGTCCAGGCGCATGTCTCTCAGATGTCAGCTACATTTCAGGACAGGGTGGCCCTGAGCCGCATTTCTGGTCTGGCCTCCCAGAAGACAAGCAGGCACTGACAGCCAGACAGGCCATGTGACCTTTTGAGACTTTTATTTCAAATTCCCAAAGGAAATTCAAGAGAACACCAAAACAAAACTATTTCCTGACCCTACAACTTAGCCCTTCAAGCGAGGTTCTCTCAAAGTTAGTTTGCCCTCGAGGGCAATCTGAGAAGAAAATGAGTGTTTTTCTCCCAAAATTAGGGTCACTGACCTCTTCAGATTTAGTCAATAGCCTCCATGCCAGCTCATAAAAGTGTCTTCAGGACTCTGCCATTCCATCATCTTCACCAGGAAACCTGAGGTTTCTAGCCTCTGTTGGAGCCAAACTTAACATTTTCTCCCTGCTCATTACAACTGGGAGAGTTAATGTGAGTGATGACATGGAAATGGTGTGCATTAATGTAAAGTAGAATTATCCTTACATATTAGATTGCAGCCCCAACATGCTCATCCCATAATTAAAAGCATTGTAAAGGTAACTAATGATTTTGTTCTGCCCCACAACTCCTGCCTGTGAATGCATGGTTTCTGGAAGTGGGCCTTCAAGACCCAGGACATTCCTGAGAGCTTGAAGAAAGCTATTAACTGGCAGTTCAATTGTCTTTCTGATGGCAAGTACTGACTTGGGGCCAATACCAAGGGCCTCCTCATGGAGGAGTTTTCCACAGATTGATTGTAAGTGGCTGCTAAAGGCAAAAGCTTATCTTTTCTGCCAAGAATCCCTCTCTCCACATGAGAAGAGAAGGCTTAAATTCCTTGGAGATATGTGCAAAATGGCTCCCTTCCAGCTCACCATGTCTACAAATGAGCTCACCAGATATCCTGGAAGCAGTGGCCAAATACAATACAATAAGATCCACCAACTATGAGAGAAGCTGATTCTTTATCTCTGAAGGTGGAAGAAAACTGATATGTCAGTATATTAAATATAACTCCTTTCCACTGTCAGGTATTAGAGGAGGGCTAGGGCACAAGCCAGTGTTCATCCCACAGTCATGGTTGTGTGTGAGCACACAGACACACACACAGACACACACACAGAGGGAGAGATGAGGGGTGCCCACTATCTTTTCTTCCCCTACATAGCAATCTTCTTCTCCAAAATGATTCTTCTCTCCTTGACTCTTACAACCAGTCAAACTCCTCCTTATTGATGAAACACCCAACTTCTCCAGCTTGGAAAAGAGAAGTTTGTTTTTGTTGAAGTTGTACCTTGGACCAGAAACCATAAATGGTGGACCTTGGGTGGAGAGTCCATCTGACTTTGTAGTAGCCCCTGAACTTCTAGCCACCACTACCATGCTCAGGGCCCCAAGTACCTCACATTTCCTTAGGCCTTGCAGGGGCTTCTGGCTTCCCTGAGAAGGAGTCATCCAAAGCTACTCTTCTCCCTTGTGGAGCATGGAAGCCTTACATTATATGGTCATTTTTCTCTCTGAGACTAGGTTCTGGATGCCCAAGGAGCATATCTGGATAGTATATAGGAAGATTATAAATGGTCCTGTTACCATCTTATCTTTCATCTGGAGCCCCATTGTCATAGCAGTTTGACCACGGATTTTGCTCCCTTCCCAAGTACTTCCTCCTCAAGGCACTGCTTCCCAGTGCCTGCTCAGGCAATGGCAGCTTCTGTCTTGATTTGCTGGAAAGGCATTAAAATACTTGGGCTATCTCTATCATTACTCACATTTTTATTGCAGCTGAATTTAAAAAGGGGGGTCGTCAGTGTTGTCAGAGTAGCTAGGTGAGACCTGTGCACAGAATCTCTCCATGAAGAAAAATTCCCCAAATGCACAGACAGACTGAGGCTACCAAGACAATGAGGCCATATTATAAGCTTCTACAGGGCAAGGAGTAAGCTTTCTTCATCACCATGCACCCCACACAGTTAAGTGTGGGAACACAATAGATACTTGAGTTAGTTAGCAAAGCAGCATCTACAGATCCATGGAGATTTGCCTGATGTGTGTCCTCATGAAAACTTTTGTTAAAGCACTCCATGGAAATGTTCAAAGCATTGGACACTATGCCAAAGATCTCTATGCACTCACCTCCTGCCCCTGAGAATGGCAGTACAACTTCAAAGTAGCAAGACTTTTCTTGAAGTCAAATGTCGGCATATTTTATTTAAAAATTTCCTATTTGGAAGATAATTAATAGCACAGAAAATGGCAAGATAACTCTAAAAATGACCCTCCAGGGCAGACTATGAATAAATACAAATTTAGTGTCTCATCTGTTTCTTCATTTGGGAGATCTAATGATTGGAGGCATCTCTAAACATTAACCCCAGGTTTTTGTTTTTGCTGATTCTATGAGACCCACGCTGGGAGATATTTGGTAGGACAATGAATTGGCATCCATCAAAGTCTGAAAAACTAGAGGGGAAATGGCAACCGATATAAAAAATAGAGTGAGGTCACCTAAAGTGTCTACTGATGACTGCTTTGACTCACCTCCAAAGCTTTCCTAACTAATATAGGGGAAGAAATGATAGTCATGTACATTGTAAATATCCACATTTCAAAACTTTAAATAAAAATCTTATTTAAGTTATTAAAAACCAATTTTTAATCATAAAATTTGTGCATACAATCTGTAACTTAATGGCTCTCTCATCCCTCCTCTTGCTTGCTCTTTTCTTCACTTTTGTCCAGTCCTTTGTTATTATCATTATTAGACAGTCTTAACCTGGAGCAGCTTTAGACTGGCAAGTGGCAAAACTGGTGTTTCCATAAGGCCATAGAAGGTGGCTTCATGTGATTTAGGGCATAAATGAGAATTATTTTTGGTGTTATAAAAATTAGTAACTTTATGTTCACATATTTATCACATTATATGAACAATAAATTCATGAGACAAATATTTATTGTTTATGATATACAACCTACTTTGTTGTATTTTGCCTTCAACTTAAGACTGTAGTTAACTATATACAGTAGATTTCTACAAATCCATTCTGTAAAGGCCCAGATAGTAAGTATTTTAGGACTTAGAGGCCATAAGGTCACTGTAGCAACTTCTAAAATCATTCATGAAACCCAAAAGCAGCAATAAAAACTCATTGACAGAAACAGGCAGCAGGCATAGTTTGCTGGCCCAAATCTATAGAAACATCACTCTTTTAGCAGGCTTAGCTATTGAACTAAAAATCTATAATCAAGAGAGAAAACAAAAGCCTCCAAGTAGTCAAGAGAAATGGAAAGGTTTGTGAACCCAAACTTCCCCAATTTATACATAGAATAGTTGCTCAAGTCCACAGTCCCAACTGACTTGTACTTGTTAAAATATTCTATAAGCTGCATGTACTTATTCTTCTTATTTTTGTATAAATTTTTACTGGCACACAACTATATCTTCTGTTTATGTAACATCTATGACTGTTTCCCTGCAGCAATGGCAAAGTTGGGGGGTTGAAACAGAGACCCTGTGGCTTGCAAAGTCTAAAATATTTGCTATTTGGTCTTTTAGAGGTGAAGTTTGCCAGCTTTCCCTTAGATTAATATTTTGAGGACCAGGCTTTAGAAAACCTTGACCTAGAACATGTTTGTTCATTGTATATTTTCCTTAACATATTTAATAAAAGAGCCTGCTGTCTATATAGGCTTATAGATACAAAAATCCCAGAAGGAAAACAAATATGGATCTATAATTAAAAATGAAGTCAATTAAGACAACTCAAATAGGTACTAATCAATACTTAAATCTTATACAAATATTTGCTTGGCATATTGATTCAAACTATCTCAAAATACTTATTCCAGCTTTATCACTAATTAAGGCAATTACTATAATATTTGCTTTGGTAATAGCTACTTTTTATCTTCCTTCAAGTGAATTAAATGCATATGCAAATATTCATTAAAGGTAATTTATATATATATATCTCCTCTGACCCTTAAAAATTATCAGATAACTTTTTAAGGATAGAGCTCTTTGGAAGAAGCCAGCAAAAGCAAGGTCACTGTGAACTCCCACCAAAAAGACATAAAGATTAGGTAACGATTAATGAAGTTAATTTCAGCCTGTTAAATGACATTATTAATTGATTCATGAAAAAATGCATACACGTATTATTTGGAGCTTGGTGCAATACTAGAATGTAAGGATGAATGCAAAACAAGAAGGAAATTCAACCAGTCCTGAAGCCAAGCAAACTTTTTTTTTATAGTTATTTTATTTTTTTTAATTATTTTATTTTTTAGTTTCTTTTTTTTCTCCCCAAATATGTTTATTTTAATTTTTCAGTGTTAAAAGATTGATTGTTCATGCACCACACCCAGTGCTCCATGTAATACGTGCCCTTCTCAACACCCACCACGAGGCTCGCCCACCCTCCCACCCCCTCCCCTCCAAAACCCTCAGTTTGTTGCTCAGAGTCCACAGTCTCTCATGGTTCATCACCCCCTCCGGTTTCCCCCCATTCGCCCTTCCCTTCCTTCTCATGATGCCTTCCATGATTTTCTTTATACTCCACACATAAGTGAGACCATAAGATAATTGTCTCTCTCCGCTTGACTTATTTCACTCCGCATAATCTCTTCTAGTCCTGTCCATGTTGATACAAAAGTTGGATATTCATCCTTTCTGATGGAGGCATAATATTCCATTGTATAGATGTACGAATCTTCCTTATCCACTCATCTGTTGAAGGGCATTTTGGTTCTTTCCACAGTTTGGCTATTGTGGCCATTGCGGCTATGAACATTGGTGTACATGTGGCCCTTCTTTGTACTGCATTTGCTTCTTTGGGGTAAACACCAAGTAGTGCAATTGCAGGGTCATAGGGTAGCTGTATATTTAATTTCCTGAGGAATCTCCATACTGTTTTCCAAAGTGAAGCCAAGCAAACTTAACACATGAGGTTTCTGATCACTATTTCAATCTCGCTACTACACGTTGGTCTATTCAAGGTTGTCAATTTCTTCTTGTTTCAGTCTTGGAAGTATATAGGTTTCTAGGAATGCATCCATTTCTTCTAGGTTGCTTAACTTATTGGCATATAGCTGTTGATAATTTCTGATGATTGTTTCTATTTCCTTGGTGTTAGTCTTGATCTCTCCCCTTTCATTCATAATTTTATTAATTTGGGTCCTCTCTCTTTTCTTTTGGATTAGTTTGGCCAGTGGTTTGTTGATTTTATTGATCCTTCAAAAAAAAAAAAAAAAAAAACCAACTACTGGTTCCGTTGATGTGTTCTACTGCATTTGTAGTTTAGAAACTTGATTGATCTCTGCTCTAATCTTGATTATTTCCCTTCTTGTGCGTGGGGTTAGCTTAATTTGTTGTTGATTTTCCAAATCTTTAAGGTGTAAGAGAGCTGATGTATTCAGGATTTTTCAATCTTTTTGAGTGAGGCTTGGATGATTATGTATTTTTCCCCTTAGGACCTCCTTTGCTGTGTCCCATAGGTTTTGGTTCAATTTGTCTTCATTCTCATTGGTTTCCATGAATTGTTTAAGTTCTTCTTTGATTTCCCGGTTGATTCAAACATTTTTGAGCAGGTTGGTCTTTAGGCTCCAAGTGTTTGAATTCCTTCCAAACTTTTTCTTGTGGTTGAGGTCTAGTTTCAAAGCATCATGGTCTGAGAATAATCAAGGAATCATCTGAAACTTTTGGTATCAGTCGAGTCCTGATTTGTGACCCAGTATGTGGTTTGTTCTGGAGAAACTTCCATCTGCGCTTGAGAAGAATGAGTGTTCTATTGATTTAGGGTGGAATGCTCTGTATATACTTATGAGGTCCATCTGGTCCGATGTGTCATTCAAAGCTCTTGTTTCTTTACTGATTTTCTGTTTAAATGATTTATCTGTTACTGAGAGTGGTGTGTTAAGATCTCCTACTATTAATGTATTCATATCAATGACTATTTTGATTAACAGTTGGCTTATGTAGTTGGCTGCTCCTCTATTGGGGGCATAAATATTTACAGTTGTTAGATTTTCTTATAAGATAGAGCCTTTAAGAATGATGTAGTGTCCTTCTGTATCTCTGACTACAGTCTTTAGCTTAAAATCTAATTTATCTGATATGAGAATCACTACCCCAGCTTTCTTTTGAGTCCTGTTGGCATGAAAGGTGGTCCTCCATCCCTTCACTTTCAGTCTGGATGTATCTTTAGGTTCCAATTGTGTCTCCTGTAGATAGCATATGGATGGGTCCTGTCATTTTATCCAGTCTGCAACCATGTGCCGTTTCATGGGAGCATTTAGGCCATTCATGTTGAGAGTGATTTTTGAAAGATAAGGTTTTATTAACATCACATTGCGTGTGAAGTCCTTGTTTTTATAGATTGTAAGTTTCTGGTCTATGTCACTCACAGTTTCTCTTATTTTATAGAACATCCTTTAATATGTTCTATATTAAACATATAGAACTGGCTTGGTGGTCCCATACTCTTTTAAACCTTGCCAGGCCCAGGACCTGATGGATTCCCTGGGGAATTCTATCAAATATTCAAAGAAGAAATAATACCTATTCTTCTAAAGTTTTTTCAAAAAATAGAAATGGAAGGAAAACTTCCAGACTCTTTCTATGAAGCCAGCATTACCCTGATCCCCAAACCAGGCAAAGACCCCATCAAAAAGGAGAATTTCAGACCAATATCCCTGACGAATATGGATGCCAAGATTCTCAACAAGATCCTAGTTAATAGGATCCAACAGCACATTAAAAAGATTATTCACCATGATCAAGTGAGATTTATCCTTGGGATGCAAGGGTGGTTCAACATTCGCAAATCAATCAACATGATAGAACAAACCAACAAGAGAAGAGAGAAGAACCACATGGTCCTCTCAACTGATGCAGAAAAAGCATTTGACAAAATTCAGCATCCATTCCTGATTAAAACCCTTCAAATATAGTGATAGAGGGAAGATTCCTCAACTTCATAAAATCTATCAATGAAAAGCTCACAGCAAACATCATTCTCAATGGGGAAAAGCTGACAGCCTTCCCTTTGAGATCAGGAACTCAAGAAGGATGCCCACTCTAACCACTCTTGTTCAACATAGTACTAGAGGTCCTAGCAACAGCAATGAGACAACAAAAAGAAATAAAATACATTCAAACTGGCAATGAAGAAGTCAAATTCTCTCTTCGCAGATGACATGATACTTTATATGGAAAACCCGAAAGACTCCACCACTAAAAAAAAATACTCCACCTCCAAACTACTAAGACTCATACAGCAATTCAGTAATGTGGCAGGATATAAAATCAATGCACAGAAATCACTTGCTTTCCTATACACTAACAATGAAAATATGGAGAGGGAAATTAGAGAATTGATTCCATTTAATATAGCACCAAGAACCAAAAGATACTTGAGAATAAACTAACCAAAGAAGTTAGGATCTGTACTCGAGGTACTACAGAACACTCCTGAAAGAAATGAAGAAGACACAAAAAAGAGGAAAAACATTCCATGTGCACGGATTGTAAGAGTAAACACTGTTAAAACGTCTATACTGCCCAGAGAAATCTACACGTTCAATGCCATCCTGATCAAAATTCCTCCAGCATTTTTTCAGAGGACTGGAACAAACAATCCTAAAATTTGTATGGAATCAGAAAAGACCCCAAATTGCTAAGGAAATGTTGAAAAACAAAGCTGGGGGCATCACATTGCCTAACTTCAAGCTTTACTACAAAGCAGTGATCACCAAGAGGGCATGGTACTGGCACAAAAACAGACACATAGAGCAGTGGAACAGAGTAGAGAGCCCAGAGATGGACTTGCAACTCTACGGTCAAATAATTTTTGACAAAGCAGGAAAAAATATCCAGCTGGGGAGGGGGGAAACAGTCTTCAATAAATGGTGCTAGGAAAATTGGACAGCTCTGTGTAGGAGAATGAAACTTGACCATTCTCTTACACCATACACAAAGATAAACTTGAAATGGATAAAATACCTCAACGTGAGGCAGGAATCTTTCAAAACCCTAGAGGTGAACATAGGCAATAACCTCAACGACATCAGCCACAGCAACTTCTTTCAAGACATGTCTCCAAAGACAAATGAAAAAAAAGTGAAAATGTACTTTTGAGACTTCATCAAGATAAAAAGCTGCTGCACAGAGATGAAACAGTCAACAAAACAAACAGACCACCCACGGAATGGGAGAAGATATTTGCAAATGACACTACAGACAAAGGTCTGATATTTCAGATCTATAAAGAACTCCTCAAACTCAACACTCACAAAACAGATAATCACATCAAAAAATGGGCAGAAGACATGAACAGACACTTCTCCAAAGAACACATACAAATGGCTAACAGACACATGAAAAAATGTTCATCATCATTAGCCATCAGAGATTCAAATCAAAACCACACTGAGATACCACCTTGCACCAGTGAGAATGGCCAAAATAACAAGACAGTAAACAAGAAGTGTTGAAGAGGATGTGGAGAAAGGGGAACCTTCTAACACTGTTGGTGGGAATGCAAGTTGGTGCAGTCACTTTGGAAAACAGTGTGGAGATTCCTGAAGAAATTAAAAATAGAGCTATCCTATGACCCTGCAATTGCACTACTGGGTGTTTACCCCAAAGAAGCGGATGCAGTACAAAGAAGGGCCACATGTACCCCAAAGTTCATAGTAGCAATGGCCACAATCACCAAACTGTAAAAAGAGTCAAGATGCCCTTCAACAGATGAATGGATAAAGAAGATATGGTTCATATATACCATGGAATATTATGCCTCCATCAGAAAGGATGAATACTCAACTTTTATATCAACATGGATAAGACTGCAAGAGATTATGTTGAATGAAATAAGCCAAGCAGAAGGAGTCAATTATCATATGGTTTCACTTACATGTGGAGCATAAGGGAAAAGATGGAGGACATTGGCAGAAGGAAAGGAAGGGCGAATTGGGAGAAATTGAAGGGGGAGATGAAACATGAGAGACTGTGGACTCTGATAAATAAACTGAGGGTATTAGAAGGGAGTGATTTGGGGATTAGATGAGCCTGGTGGTGAGTATTGAGGAGGGCACATATTGCATGGGGCACTGGGTATGGTTCATAAATAATGAACCTTGGAACATTGTAAAAATAAAATAGAAGTTAAAAAAAAAAAAAGAAAAATCTTAACATAAGAGTTTCCATAGTAGTTAGCACTTCACTTGAACTTGTAAATCTGTTTCTGCCAACCTGGGCACCTCTCATGGCTATCAGTGATAGAAGATGTGAAAAGTAGTAAATCCTCAAAAGGTAGGAATAGCAATTGTTCAAAAAATTGTTAACAAACTTGAATATGAAACCATGGCATATGGTCTGTGTTTTAGCTTGATTACTTCTCCATGCACCACGCTACCTCCCTCTGTCCTTCGCAGAAACCCCCCTCCTTTCTTCCTATTCCTAGCCTTTATATTCCTTAATTTCTTTTCTAGTTTTTGTCTCCTCTCTTACTTGCCAAACCTCTCCTTGCCTACTGGTCCTCACTTATCCTGGAAGAGCGGGGTGTTCAGCATGGCACCCCTTGAGTCATAAGTGGGATGAAAGTAGAATCCCCACTTTCCCTTCATTAAAATCATGGAATAGGCTGTCACCACATTTATCTAGCTTCATCCAGAAGCAGGTGTTTTCTGGTAATGTCCTTTTAGGCAACAAAACATGTCTTTTTAAACATTTTAATGCTGTCTCACTGATGAGTGTTTAACTATATCTACTGTAACCTGTTTAATCAGTTTTTTTGTATTATTATCCAAAATCCTTTGTCCCTTCAAGGAACTTACAATGTAATGGAAGAAACAGAACTAAGGTAAACATTTTGGAGAACAGTGATTATTTCAAAAGTACTCAGGGCTAGCTAAAGTGAAGGCATGCAGCCTTCTACATTCCTTCAGTGGCTTCTCCTGTCAAGCCATTTAGCCTTTCTCAAGTGAAACTTCTCCAGCAGGGTTTGAGAACTTGAATCCATGGACACCATGGATGTATGGTGTATGACCATGATCCTTCTGAGTGTACACACATTTCTGTTTGTGTGAGCAGTTCTGAAGAGAAAATAAATAGTTTTCATCAAATTCCTGTAAGTGCCACATTTGCCCCCTATACATACAGGCATACACATGCACACACACAAAGAATTTGCTATAAAGTTTGAGTGTTTGAGTAAGATTTTTGTAAGGAACTAGACAGGTTAGAGAAACAAAGATAAATTAAGTAGGACGAGAAAGAAAATCACACACATGTGAGAAACACTGAGAAGACCCTCAGTAAAGGTCCCCTTCAGGGAATGCAGGAAAGTAAGATCACAAGGACAAGATCATAGAAGTCCAGATAAGTCTAAGACAAATAAGGTGTAAGAGGAAAAAGACTCATTAGAGGTTTCTGAGTAGAAGAATCTGTTGAGGAGGTATGCAGAACTCACTAGACAAGAACATAGATATGGAGAGCCCTTCCAGGAAACCTCGCCATCTGTAGATAGCAAGACAAAAAAAAAAAAAGTGGGAGGTGAACTTTACAGTGTGTCAGAAGATACATAAAAATTAATTTTTAATATAACAAATCAAATGTTCATTTGATCAAATGTGTTCAAAGGTAGTTTTTTTCTTTGTATTGAAGCTGATATTTACCATCATGACAGGAATTCTTTTTAATAGAACATGACACAGTCAAAGCAAGTTTACAAATAGCATATGCCTGTTGTGTCTTATTTCCAGATCTTTTTCTTAAACATCTTCCAAATATTTAGTTCTAATGTCACTGTCCTCAACAGCAGGAAGAAAAAGCAGTTACACTGGAAAGATGATGCTGACAGATCACATGGGGTCCAACTTTAAAATGCTTTAGCACCAAGGGAATATGATTTAAGATAGAGCTGGGAGCTTGAGTTACTTAAAAAATGTCCCAAGGGAACTACTGAAAGATATTTAAGTACCTATACTCATCAGCAGCTATTAAAGTGATGACAATTTTAATATCAGAAATGTCTACAGTTATAAAAACATTTTCTTCTTTTGAATTAATTTAGTTAAAATTGAAGAAAATTATTTAATTGCTTGAAAAATAAGTAAACTTGTCTCTCTTTTCTGGTTTAAGATAAGAAAGAATTGGAAGGGGAAGAAGACTGAATAAACTCCATAATTCATCATTATATATTTCTATGTTGACCTGGAAGAAAGCCCAATTAAGTTGCATTTTAAAGGATCATATGCAACATTTAGAAATGTGGAGCAGATTAAAAATCCATATGCTGTTTTTATAAAAATAAACCTGGGAGAAATATACAGAACATGTAATTGTGCTATGTTTAGTTAAGCAAAATAATTTAAATGTATATTAGTTAATTGTGACAGTGGCTGTCCTCCTAACTACAGTGCGTAAAAATATCCTCACCAAATCCATGATTAATATGTTTAATTAGAGACATTTCACCTTGTAATGACTTAACAAGTATCTACCTCAATTAGTAACCATACATACATAAACCAAATTAATATTGTGCTTCCTCATTTAACTGCAGATTTAATCTGAAAAAGTAATTAAACAAGCACTATTTTAAAAGGGACAGTGTGCCTCCATCCTTCCTTTTCTTCCTCCCCTTTTTCTTCCTTATCCTCTCCCTTCTCTTCCCCCTGCTCTTTTTCCTCCTTCTTTTTCCTAAATGAAAATTGATTTAGCTGAATCAAAGGCTTTAAATCAAATCTACCTAAGATCAAACTTGTTTATGAGTTCTGGCAATCAACGGCTTAGAGAAATTTATGCACTGGTTCCTAGGAATGTCTGATAGATGAGATAACCATTTGTCTCAGATTTTCATTCTTGGAGGCAAAGTTCCGACCTAGATAAAACCTAGAAGTGCCTGGAGCTCTATGGTTCTGTGAGTCTATAAGCAAAAAGAATGTCCTCAGAACTTTGAGCCAACCATGTTAAAGTATGGATTCCAGAAAATATTTACTTTGCCATTGAAAAAGAAGCACTGTTACTTATATTATCACAAAATTCAGTGATTTAAACATTTTTCAAAAGACCAATTCTTCAAGTCAAGAGGCAAAATGGAAAGAAAATATCTAGGTCAATTTCAAGCCAAGTTTTTCAATGCTACAACTCTGAGAATATTTGAATTGCCTCTAAGAAGAAGTAGTAAGAACTTTACTGTTGAGATATTTCTGATGAAACTGTATCAAGCCCTGGGGACGGGGGGAGTGACATTGTCTTAATAGTTGAGAATGGATTTGGTAAATTCCTAGCTCCTTTTCCAGGTCCTATCATGAATATATGAAGCCAATGGCAAAACAAAGCTGGTTCACTCTGTCTGTGAATGTCCTTCCTGTGAAATTCTCTCTTAGCTCTACAAAGTCCTTCCCTTCTCCTAATATCTCCACCCACACCCACAAAAAGGAGTCCTTCATTAGCTGACCCCACCCCTGTAGCTGATAGAAGAAAAAAGAAAAGTCATTTTTTTACTCAATGTTATAAGAAAGAGAAGCAGAAATCATCTTGAGCTTTGCACCAGCAACATGATCAAGGTATGGGCCACTGCATGGTCCCAAAGTTGTAAGCCTCTGTCTGTGTAGGGCTGGTAACCCCATTTTCTATAAGAAAGCAAGTTGGGTCTATATGCACCAGTGTTATTTGTATGTTATTACCCCAACCCCAGAACTCCAGGGTTGTGAAGAAGGCTGATGAGGATGCTTACCATTGTGAGCTTCATATATTGAATAATTATGTGTTTCTGACAGAGTAATGATCCTTTTCTACCAAAATAATCATTCTCAAACTTTGTTATGCATCAAAACTACCTATGCACCTATGTGAAGTGTAACAATTAGCTTTTTTTGAGCACTTTCCAACATACATTATTTTCATTGATTGATTTCAATTTCCCTATAAGGTAATAAGAGTTAAACAATGATGTGATGGTAGATATTTAATAACAGTTCCAAGAAAAGATAAAATCCCTGACTCATAGCATTTGCCAATTTATGTGGTGTAAATATATCTATTATGACAAATCTCCAGCTACCAATGTTATATAACTAATAGAGTAGGGAAGAGATGCCCACGATTGGTTCTCTTATCCCCATTTTACTGATGAAGAAGTAGAGACGCTAAGTCCCAGACTTTCTAAACCAGAATTCTCAAGTAGTAAAATCTGGGCAAGAATATTTTGACTCCACCAGCTCCACTAAAGGACCTGATATTCTTCAAGATAGATGACTCTGCTAAGATCCACATTGGTGTGTGGCCCACCACATCAGGGCTCAGGGTGTGTGTTTGTGTCCTTCGTTGATCTAGTTTCAATTAAATTCTGTGCAAAGATTTTGGACCCCATCAGAAAATGAAAGCATTAATTCTAGGGCCCAAAGGAGTATTAAAACCCCACTTGGATGACATAGTGAAAATAATAGTTTAGAGTCTAGTCACCCATTTTCCCAGGTACAGAGGATGAAAGAGAACTCAGAACCCCCTTAGGGTCCTTTACCAATTCCTTAGGACAATTATTCTCAAATTTCTTAGACTTTGGACTCCTTTATATGCTTAAAAAAATATTAAGAATGGAAAAAAAAATATTAAGGGCCCCACAAAGGGCTTTTATGAACACACACACACGTCTTAAATATTTAATTCATTTATTTAAAATAAAATAATAAGTTTATTACATGTTAACATGCATGTCTTTATGAAAAAAAAACTATGTTTTCCAAAACAAAACAAAACAAAAATGTGGCATTGTTTTATATTGTTGCAAATCTCATTTACTCCCGGCTTAAGAGAAGATGGTTGGACTCTCATATTAACTTTATATTCAATTTTTTGTGATATGTTGTTTTGGTTCAAGTATGAACCAATATAAAGAAAATCCAACCTCACTGATATGTAAATATGTCATTGGAAAAGGGGATATATTTTTCAATGCCTCTTCAGACAACTGTAGATATTTTTCTTTGATAAGACATCAAAACTTGGCAAGCAGTATTCCCTAAAGATCCATTGTAATGTAGACTCTGAAACCATATAAAAAGAACTTTTCACACTGTTATTTTAAAATCCATTTGTTTCTCTTGCATGATTTTAAAACATCATACATTGGTCATTTGAAAATATAGGTTCACTGTGGTATATAGATCTTCCAATGCTGAACATTTTATTACATAATATTAAAAATGACCTCCAACAATATTACCTCTTATTAGAAAAATCTTTAAGTATTGGGAAGCTGTAACACTTATAACAATAAATAAAAGTTTTCCAAAATTCTAGTTTCACTTCAAAACTCAAAGTGTATGATTGGCAGCAAATATTACCTGTTCTCTTCCTAAAGATATGAACTAATTTCCTTCATTTGTGAGAAAATATGTCATATACTCAAGTCTAAGTAACCATAATTTTTCTGTGTTTTCTTGCATGTAAAAATGTCCCATGAAAAAAGCAGCTAGTTCAGCTCACAGTTCAATCTCCAATGTTACTTGCTTCAAGATAACCACTGCAGCTCAGGTATACAGCAGAAATGTTTGATGCAGACTTCCTATTTCATCACCCAAAATGTGAACAAGACCTGTCCTCCAGGGCCAAGATGAAACACAATCACTGATTTTTACTGCTTCAAAAGGACCTTTTATTTTTTTTAAATATTTATTTATTTATTTGAGAGAGAGAGAGAGAGCACAAGGTGGGGGGGAAAGAGGGAGAGAGAAAAAATCCTCAAGCAGACTCTGCACTAAGAATGGAACCTGATGCGGGGCTTGATTCCAGGACCCTGAGATTATGACCTGAGCTGAAATCAGTCAGAGGCTTAACAAACTGAGCCACCCAGGTACCACAAGGGCAGTCTTAATTGAAACTAATTTTGTCATTGCTGGTTTGTTTTTCACTGGAGCATGTGAAGAAATACAATGACCAGAAGCCAGTGTTTTTCCCACTATTGCTTTGTGCAATCAGTGTAACAGTGAAAGGGAGTGAATTTTCCCAGGCCTCCAAGGGTCTGCAGACCACTCTTTGAGAACCACTGCCACAGAGGAATCAAGAGCAGTTTTAGTGAGGAAGCAGACACAGACTGAATTCTCAGCCCCTCTAATATGCCCCGCACTAAACTGGGAGTCAAAAGGCTTGAATGATCATGGTAGATAATTAAATTTGGATAGATCAATTAATTCATTCATGACTAATCTTTCTTTTTCATAAAATAGAGAAAACTGGAACGAATTAGTCTTATAAGTCATGAACTTCTAGTTCCCAGCCACCATGTTGAAAATGCAATAATTTGATCTTAAAACCCAAGTACATGCATCCACAGACCATATAATTCTGCCCTACCCTGGTCATGTTAGATACCAGGAACCTTTCAAAAACCAAGAAAGTTGAGAATCTGGACTACCTCTCTCCACACACTTGCAACAACTTGTCATAGTGACAGTTGTCACTATGACAAGCCAATTAGACATAAGCATAGATCTGTTGTGGATCTCTGGGAATGTTTCTTCTTTCCTGAAAAAGGAGACAGATATAGCTGATGTGTTCTTTCTTTTCCTCTGCTTCCTGTCTTGAATGTGAACATAATGGTTGGAATTGTGCAACTATACACTTATAACAATAAATAAAAGTTATTGACAATGCAGATCCTAACCTTAAATAATCTTGGACCTATCCAACACTGTATAGCCTCTTTTTTTCCTCATCTGTCAGTGGAAAAAAAAATAATAATACCTACCTCTTACACTTATTGTAACAATTAAATGGGATAGTGCATGGAGAATGCCTGGCACTTAATGAGTACCCTCTGCTGGTCAGCTGTTGTTAGGCAGTTATTAAAGCAAGGTTACCACCTTCTCATATTTTTTAAAAAGCAATACAAAAGAGAGTGTCAATATGTTTTGCCTTCACACACTAACAACCAGAAGGAAAATTCCACCTAGAAAAATGTGTGCTGATGCCAAGAAATGGAGCTGCATAATAGTGTTTAATGATGCCCAGGATAAACTACCAGACTATGGGTTATGTAAACTCTGCTAATTTATTAGAGAGGGTGTGGCATATAAAGGATCAAGGTTGATTTGTTCATGTCTGAGACAAGGAAAAAGTCATGATTTTCAAGTCTAACCATGTCAAACTATGACGGTTAAATGGGCGAACCTAATGATAATCTCCAAAATAGCAGGGCAGGCAGTGAGCAGGAAGGAGAAAGGCTTGGCTAAGCAGAAAAGCACTGGGTTGCTTCCTCGTGGTATTAATGTGAGATTTTCCCTGAGATGAATCTTTTCTACATATAAGCCCTCCTCAGATAATTTCCCCTCTACTCCAGCCACCCTGCTGGCTCTGAGCAGGGAGACTCCATCAAGTCCTGCAAATAAGCTTATTCTAACTGATATGTGTTTGGGTCGGCTCCTGACACACACACAGATTTCCAGAAAATGGTGTTTACAGCAAGTGAATAGAAGTATGTATTTGTCTATAATAAGAGGAAAAACAATAATAGATATCACTTCTTTGTAATAAAATATGAGAGATTGTCTATGGGTTAGAAAAGCACATAGCTGCAAGTAATAGAAAACCAAACTATAATGGCTTTAAAAGAAGGGTTCACTTTTCAACATAATAAGTTTCAATGTAAACAGTTAGTGTTCATTCAGCAACTCAGTAATGCCAGAGTGTATTTCTCTGAACTTCTTTCCTTCATGTTTGCAAGATAGTTGCACAATTCCAACCATTATGTTCACATTCAAGACAGGAAGCAGAGGAAAAGAAAGAACACATCAGCTATATCTGTCTCCTTTTTTAGGAAAGAAGAAACATTCCCAGAGATCCACAACAGATCTATGCTTATGTCTAATTGGCTTGTAATACAACTGTCACTATGACAAATGTGTTACAGAGAAGCTAGAAAAGTAAGAACTAAGATTATATCTACCCCTCCAAATAATTGTAGTTCCTTTAGCAAAAAAGTGGGAATAAGTAGAATGGAGGTAACTGACAGATTTCAAGTAAACTTCAGAAGCATTTTCATCATGAACACACTTATATTCATTATGCACAGCCACCAAAACTGATGGTGACATTAATTTGAATAATATACAATTGTAAGTTTGCTGTATTTTCAAGTATCAACTATGAAAAATTCTTATTATTCTCTAGATACCAAGATTATTATCTTCTTTCCCTTGAGGATGCCTGTTTGGCTGGAAAGAAAAACTTGAAGAAAACCACGTCTCTAAAACTCACCATGAGACAAAGGAAAACCTTTCATGACATCACATTTAAACCTGTTTATTTGTTGGGCCACCCTCCTATTTTGAGGTCTCTGTGTTTGGGTAAGCATAATAGACTTTGCTATATAGGGGCAAACCGGAAAATCACACTTCTGGCAAAACAGGAGGAAGAATATTACATTTGTTAGGATTCATTTGTACTAAATGTTTCAACCATCTTTGGGGCAAAAGACAAATACTCCTCATTGTTCTCAGGGCCCTCATTAAGAGCAAACAAGCACATTATATGCTTTTAAGTATGTATGCTCTTAATAAAGTTTAATCTAATTTTCCAAAATGAAGGATGAAGAACATGTTCAGAAAGTGTTAGAGCAAATGATGCAACCTCTTAAACTATAGATATGCATATGACCTTAGGATTAAGAAAGAATTTCAAGACTTGGGGTACCTGGGTAGCAAAGTCAGTTAGGCATCTGACTCTGTTTTGGCTCAGGTCATGATCTCAGAGTTGTGGGATTGAGCCCCACGTTAGAATCCTCTCTCTCTCTTCTCTCTCTCTCTCATAAATAAATGAATTTCAAGACTTAATTTCTTCTTCTTGAGGACTGGGTTCATGAAGTAGAGAGGGGAAGAACAAAGAAAACACAGCAGAAAGCCCCAGAAGTAGGTAAGCCAACCTATGAGACCAGGGAGGGAAGATAAATGATAATATAAAGAAAGAAGAAGGAATGAATGAAATAACACAAGGAAAAATGAGGGACATTATCCTTATATCAGCAAGTTCAACAAAAAGGAAAGGCAAGTGAGAGGATGGCAGAAGGGGGAAAATGATAACAGAATATCAGAGTTGGAAAATCTAGAAGTTATTTGATCACAACCATTCATTTACAAATGGTGAAACTGAGATCAGAAAGCTTGCACTAAGATCACTGAGTTAAAATAATAGCAGGGCCAGAGTGAAATAAGTCAAGCGGAGAGAGTCAATTATCTTATGGTCTCACTTACGTGTGGAGTATAAAGAAAATCATGGAGGGCATTGTGAGAAGGAAGGGAAGGATGAATGGGGGGAAATCAGAGGGGGTGATGAACCAGGAGAGACTGTGGACTCTGAGCAATAAACTGAGGCTTTGGAGGGGAGGGAGTGGAGAGGGTGGGTGAGCCTGGTGGTGGGTATTGAGAAGGGCACGTATTGCATGGAGCACTGGGTGTGGTGCATGAACAATCAATCTTGTAACACTGAAAAATTAAACTAAACACATTTGGGGAGAAAAATAAAATAAAGTAAAATAAAATAAAATAATAAAATAAAATTAAACATGAACAGGAAAAAAATACCAGAGCCAAGAGCAACACTCAAGCTCTGAGAAGTGCTCTGTTTCTTAAAGACTGAAGGGATGAGCACAGGAAATGAATGCAAGGAGAGGCCATGGGGTGAGGGGTAAACTGAATTTCCTGTAACCAAAAATAATAATGAGTGGGAGCAAGTAAAATCACAAAGAGATTGGGTTTGGAGGGGCAAATCCACTTACTGTGACTAATTTGGACTGTTTTGTTTTACAAATATATGATCTTCCAAAGCACTGGCTTGTTATCTTGAATTTTCAGGGCATTTTTCCAGCACAAATTTTAAATTTGGATTGATTGCCAATATTGCGCCTAGAATGAGTGTCTGAACAATGGTAGAACATTCAAAGTCATCAGCACTGAGTAGAGCATATAGGACTCATTCAGAGATTTCACATTCTCACCCTCAAGAAAGAAGTAGAAATTAGGAGCCACACCTTAAATTCTGAAATGGCACTAATGAATTCATGAGACCTACCTTCTCCCCCTCCCAGCAACAGGACTTAGAGGGTTTCAAACCCTAATAGAAGAGAGCTATCTGAGCACATACAGTGCTGACATCCCTCTCCCATGGGCTGATATGCAACTAACACACAGGGATCCAACAAAGGCAATGTATCCTTTCATGAGGCCAGCTCACAGTGAACAGGAACATTCTGATGGACTGTAACATGATTTTATTCTCCTATTTTTTTTCTGTCCTTTTCCTTGACTGACAGTTGCCACATCTTTAATAATTATACTTGGGGATTTACTTCAGTCACTGCTGGGTCAATTTCCCTTTTAAGTTAGTACATGCCTTTCATTCTAAGCATACAAAGAGATTGGAACTAAGATTTCATGTCAAACATTAGTGAAGTCAAACCACATATTATGTAACTTAAATGCTTAAACCTAACAGATTAGTTTTCTTTCCTGAAATTTCACAAATACTGTGTGCAAATATTATGTGTGCAAAGACTACATTGCTTAGACGTTTGCGATCTCTATTGCTTAATAACCCTTAGAGACATTTACAGTTCTACTAATAGGTAAAGCTGGGGGAAAAAAGAAAGAGGGAAAAGATGGGAGAGATATTTAGAGATAATATATATAGCAAACTATGGAAAAGGGGAAGGTGAAAGCTGGGAGACTTATGGCCAAACATCAAAAATCACATCCCCTCTCTGTATTGTTGGTCCTATAGCTCTGGGATAATTTTTGAAAGACTTTTTGTTGTCAGGATCTTTTCTACATGATAAATGGAAATAAAACTTCCACAGAAACTCCCAGTTAGTGACAGACTTTGCATAACTCAACTTTTCATCAGAAAAGCCCCAGTGCAGCAGGAATTATTAAGCTTCCATCCTGAAAAACTATCCAGGATCTTTCACTCTGATATACTTCATAAAGAGTGTTATACTTTGGCTCTTGGAAATACAAAATACTGGTTTCCAGGCTAGAGAAGTTGCTTGAATGCAACTTTTTATTCATGTGGAAATCTTACTAAAACTAGTTAAGGATTTCTTTTTTAAAGATGTAAACCCACAGTCTGGGGAGAACAGGAGAAGAAAAAATTGCCATAACATGTTGGAATCTGGAAGGTTTATGTAAAAGTGATAATAAATATAATGAACACAGCTAAGAAAGCTAAATACTTAGCCAGCAGTGGGAAAAGACTAAAAATCAACCCAAATTATATTGTGAAATCACCAAAGGTATGGGAGTTTTTGTAACAATAAGAATTGGGAATAAAGAGAAAACTCAAATAAGAAAGATTGGACACCAATTCTCTGAGAAGCAGGTAGAGTCATTGGTCACCTTTCTCTGCAACCTTGTGACAGAGGGCCAAAGTGATAAATGAAAAATTCTGAGCAGAGAGGTGAGGCACAGTTGAGGTCCTGGTTACTGTGTATAGGACAGGAGCAGATGAGGGCCCCTCTAGCCTTCATCGACCTTCTGTATCCAGGACCCCAATATGTCACTTCAAATTTACAAACCTTGGGTTATTCCATCAGCCATAAATCCACCCCAGTGTACTATAATAGAACCTACATTTCTTCATATTTTTCCCAAAAGATATCAGAAGACACCACTAAATTTCATGCCCAAACTGAGACTCAGTTAATGTAATTAAGCAACCTGTCACTCACTTATTTGGGGTTTTAAAACCCTCTTAATTATCTTCTGTCTATATTATTCCTTTGAGTTTTAATGTCACCCTCCTCCAAGGAAAGGGCAGGTATAAATTTAGGTTTAAATTGTTCTGTGTTCACACTTTCACCTCTAAGCATGACACCACCTGTCTCAAACTCAGTGTCTACACATACTATGTAGAACTTACTCCAAACATTACTTTGAAAACCTCTTGCTGTATCCCTAACATTTTCTAAGCCACAACTTACTTTCTGCTTTTGCTCTCCCAGCACTAATTATATAAGTCCATTCCTCCTGACTGTATGTGTCATTGATGATAGGCCCTTTCAAAATCTGAGTCACTCAACAGCTTCTGGTGTCAGAATATCAGTTTTTCTTTCTTGCTGAGATCACATGTGATTATATTGTCAGCAATAATTTTTAAAGCCTCCAGGCTTCTTGAGCCAAATCTCCTCTTAATCACTCTGGCCATCAGATCACAGATGATCTTTCCTCTGAACTAGGTGTTCTATAAACCAGGTCTGTCTATGCTCAAAGTCTTCAGCTTCTTTATTACAAAAGCTTAGAAAACATAATGAATCAAGAGAACAGACAGGACTGAGGTTGTTAAGAGGCCAAGTCAGCCTTTCCAGAACTTGACCTTGTGGTTTCAGATGCCTAGAGGTTTCTAAAGTTGTCTGGGACCACTGGGCCAAGCCCACCACTCCTCCCAACTTTGTCATGTCTAGAAAAAGAACCACCAATGTGGTAAAGCTGTGGTCCATTCTGTAAGCTCACAGAAAAATAGCCAGACACAAAACACAGGCTGATCCATCCCTACCCATTCTAGGTATCTACTGCTGTATAATGACCCAGCATGCAGTTCATGACTGCTCATGGTTCTATAGGAGAACTGGCCTCAGCTGGATATTTCTCATGTGGGGGTCTCACGTGGGGATTTCTCCAAGGACTGTAGTCATGGAACATCTCAACTGAGCTAGATGTGCAAGATGGCTCATTCATGGAACTGGAAATTGATGATTCTGGCTGTTGGCTAGGAGCTCAGTTGAAGTTTCAACCAAGTAGCCTACACCAGTAGGCAGCCAGGTTCCAAGAAAACACTACCCCAAGCAATCATTCCAAGGGACCTGGGAAGACTTATAGTATAGAACTGAAGTTCTAGAATGTACCCCCACTTTGCATTAGCCAAACAAATTCCTAAAGCTAGGCCTGACTCAAGGCTAGACTCTTGCTTTGAGGAACAGGGGCATGAAGGAAGACTTTGGTGGCATTCAAATGCAAAGACCGCTACCTCACAGGTCCATCTCTTGTTGGTTGACATTTCTGAGACCAGAGAAACCTAGCTTAAAATCCCATATCTTAGATCTAACAACCTCAAAAGGCAAATTGGTACAGTCATACCCTCAAGCATAAGGAAATATGATCTCATTTTATACTTAACATTAAACATGTTGATTCTCAATGTGTATGTATGGTCCTCAAACTCCCCCCTCCTCTTTGTCTTAGATGAATTCACCTTGGGAAATGGTGACTTTGAGGAGTTCAGAAACCTCCACTCTGAGTAGAAAAGTTCACCCAAAGAAGAATAGTAATCTCAATAATTCTGTAGCTAAAATCTGGCACTGGTCAAACAACACTGGACTATAAAATGCAAAGGCTACGGCAAAGTCTCCCTAGTAGGTTGCTAGGGGGATGGACCATACTCAAAAGAAAAGGTGGGGGTGGGGGGCAAGATGGTGGAGAAGTAAGAGATCCTGCAGCAACTGGTCCCCAAAAGTGAGCTGGAAATCTACCAGAACATGCTGAACACCCATGAAATCACCCTGAGGAGAAAGATTTCTCACTCCGGGATCACTCCGAGAGCAGAAGACAGCAGTGGAGAGGTAAAAGCAAAGTGGGAACAATGGAACTGATATAAGGATAAACAAAAGGGGGAGGGAGCCACCAGAAGCTAACCAAGGACAGTAATACCCCAAAGGAAAGTGCCCGGTGGCGGGGGACCAGCATTAATGTAGAGACCATTAAAAACACTTAAAAAGGGCAAAAAGGTCTGAGGAGTAACTAGTGGAAGGGGGTGGCGGTGGGCACTGGCTGGACCCACACTCGCAGGAAAGAGCGCCCCAAAGTGGAACTGGTGGGGGATCCAGTCCGTGATTCCTGAACCTACAGCTTTCCGTTCTCTGCAACAACTTGTGGGAAGGGCGTGCACCTGCAAGCGCCTTTAGAGAGTCTGTGGTGGTCCACGAGCCCAGCTTTTCCCTGCATGTGCCCGCCACCGCGACATTCGCTGCGAGCTGCAGAGCCTGAGTGATCCCCGCCGGCCGCGGAGAGAACGCAGGCAAGCAGCCTAAACTCCGTGGCGCACCTCGTGGAGACACAGAAAGGTGGCTGGGGTCACGACTTTCCTGGCCCGCCGCAGGCCACCCAGGTCTGCACTTGGGAGCCGCAGAAAGGCGGCTGGGGTCGCACACCACCTCGAACAGGCTGCTCTATGAGCAGAAATTTCACAGAGGGGAGTGTGTGTTCTGAACCACACAGAGGGGAGCAAAGACTCGGGCTTCCTGCAACTCAGAGGTCTGAGTGCTTCTGGGAAGATTCATTGCTTGGACTTTCTGAAAAGGTGAAAAAGCTACAAAAGGCCAAAAACCTTCAGAGAGGGAAAGACTGAGAAACTGGTTTCCACAGAGCTCAGCCCCTTGACTGGGGGGCAGGGTGACTCAACCCAAGCAAGACGGACTGGAAAATAATGTGGCAGGCCCCTCCCCCAGAAGACCAGCCAAAAAACAAAAGGACTATAACCACAAGGTCCCCATAAAATTTTAAACCCCCAACGCCAGGGGAAATCAATATATTAAGCTTCTGGTAATACCCTCAAACCTGTATATTTCATACATACAAGTTTGTTTTGTTTTTATTTTCTCTTTCTTATTCTCTCTTTTTTTAAATTTTATTTTAGTAATCACTTGCTTTCACATTTCTTTTTACATTTATCTTTTTTTTAACTACTTAACATTACAATGAAAGGTTTAATACAACTATAAACCCAGGAGGACCTGAAATAACCTTCCTCGACTGCGAGGAGTTATAACCACCCTCCCATCTTATCCCTCTGTCAGTGTTTCTACATATCTGCTTTTGTTCTGGTATTACATAAATCTTATTCTTGGACTTCATTCTGCTAGGTTCTTTTACTTCTTGTCATTTATTCATGTTGGTCTATATGTTTGCTCGTGCTTGTTTGCACACCTTAAAACCTTAGTTTTGGGGCCCATTCTGGCTGGGATTTCCTCTTTTTCTCCTTCTCTCTTTTTTTTATCCTAATTCTTTCTTTTTGGTGGTAAATCCCAATTGCTCCAAAACCCTCCAGAGTACACCCTGCCTGAATCGGGGGCGGTATATCCTGCTACACACCCTCTCATCCATTTCTCATCAAAATGACTAGGAGGAGGAACACCCAACAGAAGAAAAACCCAGAGACTACACACTCTCCTTCAGAACTATTGGACATGGACATCAACAGTATGTCAGAAAGGGAATTCAGGGTCACAATTATCCAGGCAATGGCTAGGATGGAGCAAAACATTATAGAATGGCTAAGGGCAGAAATGAGGTCCAGTATAGGAGAGGTAAGAAGTGCTATAAATGAGATCCAATCCAATCTAAATAGTCTAGCAGCTAGAGTTACGGAGAAAGAGGATAGAATTAGTGATCTAGAGGATAAAATGGTTTAGATGAAAGGTCAGGAGGAGAGTTGGAACAAACTGCTCAAGAATCATGAGAACAGACTTAGGGAAATAAATGACACCATGAAAGGTTGCAACGTCAGAATCATTGGCATCCCAGAGGGGGTAGAGAAGGACAGAAGTCTAGAAGATATAGCTGACAAAATTCTACATGAGAATTTCTCCAATCTGGGGAATGGAACAAGTGTTCGTGTCCTAGAGGCAGAAAGGACTCCTGCCAGGATCAATAAATCTAGAAAAACACCAAAGCACATATTAAAATGTGCAAATTATAATTTTAGACAGGAGGTCCTGAGGGCAGCTAAGGGGAAGAGATTCCTTACATACGGAGGAAAGCCCATCAGAATAATTTCAGACCTGTCCTCAGAAACCTGACAGGCCAGAAAGGACTGGCATGTTATATTCAGGGCATTAAATGACAAGAACATGCAGCCAAGAATACTTTATCCAGCAAGGCTGACATTCAAAATGGATGGAGAGATAAAGAGCTTCCAAGACCGGCAAGGATTAAAAGAGTATGTGACCACCAAGCTGGCACTCCAGGAAATATTAAAGGGGGGTTTATAAAAGCAGAAAGAACACATGAGTGACTTAGAACAGAAATTTTTCATCTATAGAAACAAGGACTTCACAGGCAACATGATGTCAATAAACCCGTATCTTTCAATAATCACTCTCAACGTGA
The DNA here is from genome assembly GCA_028533885.1 of Nasua narica. Lineage (NCBI taxonomy): Eukaryota > Metazoa > Chordata > Mammalia > Carnivora > Procyonidae > Nasua > Nasua narica. Next base: position 90,216,443 of record CM052802.1, on the reverse strand, counting down.
ACGACCTAAATGGTCCCATAAAACGGCAAAGGGTTGCAGAATGGATAAAACGACAGGACCCATACATATGCTGTCTACAAGAGACACATTTGGAACCAAAAGATACGTCCAGACTGAAAGTGAAAGGATGGAGAACCATCTTTCATGCCAATGGACCTCAAAAGAAAGCTGGGGTAGCAATTCTCATATCAGATAAATTAGATTTTAAGCTAAAGACTGTAGTCAGAGATACAGAAGGACACTACATCATCCTTAAAGGGTCTATCCTCCAAGAAGATCTAGCAATTGTAAACATTTATGCCCCTAAATAGAGGAGCAGCCAACTACATAAACCAACTGTCATATTGACATGAATACCTTTATACAAGGAGATCTTAACACGCCACTCTCACTAGCTGACAGATCTTCTAAACAGAAAATCAATAAAGAAACAAGAGCTTTGAATGACACATTGGACCACATGGACCTCATAGATATATACAGAACATTCCACCCTAAAACAACAGAATACTCATTCTTCTCGAGCGCACATGGAACTTTCTCCGGAATAAGCCACATACTGGGCCACAAATCAGGTCTCAACCAATACCAAAAAATAGAGATGATTCCCTGCATTTTCTCAGACCACAATGCTTTGAAACTGGAATTCAACTACAAGAAAAAGTTCGGAAGGAATTCAAACACTTGGGGCTAAAGACCAACCTGCTCAAGAATGCGTGGATCAACCAGCAAATGAAAGATGAGCTTAAACAATTCATGGAGACCAATGAGAATGAAGACACATCGATCCAAAACCTATGGGATAAGGCAAAGGCGGTCCTTAGGGGGAAATACATAGCCATCCAAGCCTCACTCAAAAACATTGAAAAATACCAAATACGCCAGCTCTCCTTACACCTTAAAGAACTGGAAAAATCAACAACAAATCAAGCCAACCTCACACACAAGGAGGGAAATAATCAAGATTAGAGCAGAGATCAACGAGTTAGAAACTAAAGAAACAATAGAACGCATCAATTAATCCAGAAGTTGGTTTTTTGAAAGAATCAATAAGATCGATAAACCACTGGCCAAACTCATCCAGAAGAAAAGAGAGAGGACCCTAATTAACAAAATTATGAATGAAAGGGGAGAGACCACGACTAATCCAAAGGAAATAGAAACAATCATCAAAGGGGC
>CM052802.1:90125959-90214764 GCA_028533885.1 Nasua narica | reverse complement strand
CCTACTATTAATGTATTCATATCACTATGACTCTTTATTTTGATTAACAGTTGGCTTATGTAGTTGACTTCTCCTATATTGGGGGCATAAATGATTACAATTGTAGATCTTCTTGGAGGATAGACCCTTTAAGAATGATGTGGTGTCCTTCTGTATCTCTGACTACAGTCTTTAGCTTAAAATCTAATTTATCTAATATGAGAATCACTACCCCAGCTTTCTTTTGAGTTCCATTGGCACGAAAGATGGTTCTCCATGCTTTCACTTTCAGTCTGGATGTATCTTTTGGTTCCAAATCTGTCTCTTGTAGACAGCATATGGACGGGTCCTGTCATTTTATCCATTCTGCAACCCTGTGCCATTTTATGGGACCATTTAGGCCGTTCATGTTGAGAGTGATTATTGAAAGATAAGTGTTTATTGACATCATGTTGCCTGTGAAGTCTTTGTTTCTATAGATGGCGAATTTCTGTTCTAAGTCACTCATGTGTTCTCTCTACTTTTATAGAACCCCCTTTAATATTTACTGGAGTGCCGACTTGGTGGTTACATAGTCTTTTAATCTTTGCCAGTCTTGGAAGCTTTTTATCTCTCCATCCATTTTGAATGTCAGCCTTGCTGGATAAAGTATTCTTGGCTACATTTTCTTCTCTTTTAGTGTCCTGAATATATTATGCCAGACCTTTCTGGCTTGCCAGGTTTTGTGGACAGGTCTGCTGGGCTTTCCTCCAAATGTAAGGAATCTCTTTCCCCTAGCTGCCCTCAGGACCTCCTGTCCAAAATCATAATTTGCAAATTTTACAATGATGTGTCTCTCTGATTTTCTAGACTCGTTGATCTTGGCTGGTGTTCTTTCTGCCTCTAGGACACAAACACTTGGTCCATTCCCCAGATTGGGGATATTTTCACTCAGAATTTTGTCAGCTATATCTTCTAGTCTTCTTTCTCTACCCTTCTGGGATTCCAATAATTCTGAAGTTGCAATGTTTCATGGCATCATTTATTTCCCTAAGTCTGTTCTCATGATTCCTGAGTACTTTGCTCCAGCTCTCCTCCTGACCTTTCTTCTCAACCATTTTATCCTCTAGATCACTAATTCTATCCTCTGTCTCCATAACTCTAGCTGTTAGACTATTTAGATTGGACTGGATCTCATTGACAGCGCTTCTTACATCTGCTATACTGGATATCATTTCTGCCCTTAGAGATTCTATGTTGTCATTAATGTTTTTCTCCATCCTAGCCATTGCCTAGATGATTGTCACCCTGAATTCCCTTTCTGACATACTGTTTATGTCCATGTCCAATAGTTCTGAGGGAGAGGGTGCAGTCTCTGGCTTTTTCCTCTCTTGGGTGTTGTTCCTCCTAGTTATTTTGATGAGAAGTAGATGAGAGGATGTATAGCTGGATATATCATCCAGGATCCAGTCAGGGTGCACCCTCCCCACTGTTGTCTTCTGCTCTTTGAGAGATCCAGAAGTGAGAAATCTTGCTCCTCAGGGTGATTTCATGGGTATTCAGCGTGTTCTGGTAGATATCCAGCTCACTTTTGGGGACACGTTGCAACAGGATCTTCTACTACTCTGCCATCTTGCCCCTCTCTGAGAAAACATTTTACCTAGCACCATGCAGTAGCTGAAAAAGAGGGAGAAGTACCTTGTCCTCTCCCTTTCTGCATTATGGTCCCAATGTTCCTGCATTAGATAGAAGAGAATGAGGTCGGCACCTGGGTGGCTCAGTTTGTTGGGCAACTGCCTCGGCTCAGGTCATGATCCCAGAGACCTGGGATCGAGTCCCATATCAGGCTCCCAGCTCTGTGGGGAGTCCACTTCTCTCTCTGACCTTCTTCTCTCCTTGCATGCTTTCTCTCTCTCTCTCTCTCAAATAAATAAATAAAATCTTTAAAAAAAAAGAAGAGGATGAGGTGTGGAACTGAATAGATGCTTAAATAATTTTCTAGAGATGCATTACCTGATAAGAGGTAAGTCTAGACTATCTGAAAATAAGATAGTACCTTTTCTTAATAAAGTCAAAGTATGAAGGAAAGGCTTTAGTATCATACTGACCTTTCAAATGAAATCTTCACATCCATCACTTTCCAGCTAAATGACTTTGAGCAAAACACTTAACTTCTTTGAGCTTTATTCACTTGATTTTTTTTAACTGAGATCACTAATGCTTACCTCAAAGAGTTGTGAAGATTCAACTAGGTAATAAATATGAAGTTTGGAGTACAGTGCATGATTTACAGTTGGCACTCAAAATAATAGGGTTCTTAGAAATTATATAGGTATATTGGTCTATCAGTTAGGAATAAAGTACTGAATGACAAAGACTAAGTGGGGAAAAAGTAATAGATAAATCCATTGTCACTTGAGAATGATGAGGAATCTGTGTACTAACAAAATCAACATGTTATTTATACATGCTGATTTCCCTATTCTGCAAGGTGTGAAATTTTGTTGCCTTAGAGATAGGGTAGTTATTAGCCACCAGTAAAAATAATCATACTGCTGAGAATTTATAGGAAAATGCATTTAATTAAGTGCCATCTGAGCCACCCACACTGTGAACAAGGATTCTGGCAACAAAAGGGTTATTGTTGCCAAGTTCCTGCCGAATGTTATTTTCCTAAGTTAGTGTGTTGTTTTTTTCTGACCAAGCCTGAACAAAGAGTTCCAGATGGTAACATAGAGTGAGAAAACCCCATCACCACAGACAAAAAATCTCCCCAAATCCAAAGAAGATTGGAAAAACCTTTAAAAATATTTCCCCTGAATGGATGAAGGGGATGAGTACCACATGCAAATATAAAGTAGGAAATAATGGTGATTAAACTTTAGTGTGAATTCTTTGAGGATGGTAATAAGGGATTTTCCATCTTTGAGTGTTCCCCCAGTGTAGGGCCCTGTAAAGGACAAGGTTCTTACTAAGTGCTAAAGGAACTGAATTGGACTTCTTGCCAGAAAGACATTAAAGTTCACTTTAAAAACATAAATAACAATGACCACTTTACGGAACACCTGTATGATTCAGGCACTGTGCTAAGCACTTTACATGTATTATAAAATTTAATCCTCACAACAACCCTATGAAAACCTTATTTTATCCTTAATTTTTTAAGTGCAGCAACCCAACCTTAGAGAGGTTCAAGAGTTTGCTTGTGATCTTGGATCTAATCAGTAACAGACCTGGGCTCCAAATTAGGTCTGTCTAAATTCAAAAGTTGTGTTCTACCACTGTACTAAGAAACTGGGATGAAATTCTAAAAATTCCACCTTTTCATGAATAGGTAACTGAAAAAAAATCAATGTACAAAATTAAGCTTGGCCAATAAATAAATACTGCCGAAATGAGAATTTTGATATCAGAAAGATATCTACTGTGTTGGGAAATCTGTATAACAAAGAAGTTCAGTGCCGTGAGGTTAAAATTAAAAGCATTCCAAAAAGTCACAGAGTGCCAAGTGTTTAACTCGGCTCCCATAAGTGCATGAGAGGAGGAAAGTTTACATATATACAGTTTTAAGCACTCATGTTGCCTTATATAGGTCTGTCTGTGGTGTGTACACTCTTTTTCCCTTTATTTCAGCAGGAAAATGGGATGAGGAAGTTGCAACAATAAATGTGAAAATTGCCTATTATTCAATTTTCTTCTGAATGATGAATGTAATGACAAAGACAATGATGGAAGTCTTGTTTTCATTATTTTTTTAGAGATAGAAAACAATGAAATATAGATATGGAAAGTACTCAGGTATGGACTGCAAGTTTAGTTTCATCCCATAGGAGTGACCTACCTCCACTTCAGAGTCTCCAATGTCATCTATACCTACCATCTGTAAACTAAATACCTCAATATTAATCCCACATATCTTTACTGAGCTGCAAAGACATATATCCAATTAGTTTCCAGACAACTCCAGTTATATGTCACAGACATATATCTGTTTCAATATACTTAATATATCCAAATTTGAGTTCATCATCTTGTAGTCCAAATATATTCTTTCTGTGGTACCCCTAATGCCACAGAATAGCCCAGGTCTTCTCACAGCCATTATAGCAGGAGACCCAGGGTCACCCTTAATCCCTCTCTCTCTCTCCCTCCACATCCAATCAGCCCCCCAGTTCTGCCAGTTCCATCTTTGTATATTTCCCAATTTCCTCTCTGCCTCTCCCTCTCCATTCCCAGTTCCACTCTTGGTTCATCATTATTTTTCATATTAAATAAACCAATTCTCTTTGTTATTCTCCCCGTAGTTTTGTTCTGACATAATTCTCTTTCTGTACTGCATCCAGAATGATCTTTATGATATTTAATCTTGTTCTATCACCTCATTGACAGAAAGCTTTAACTTTCTGTATAAAGTTGAAAAGCCTTCATATGACATACAAGATCCTTCATGATCTGTCACCTTCCCTTTTTAACATTTATTTTGTTTCTTTTTTATTGAGGTATTTTTAAAAAAAACATTTTATTTACTTATTTGATAGAGAGAGTGAGCATGTGAGAGAACACGAGCAGTAGGGAGGGACAACAGGTGAGGGAAGAAGCAGACTTGCCACTGAGCAGGGAGCCCAACACAGGGCTCGATCCCAGGACCCTGGGATCATGACCTGAGCTGAAGGAAGATCCTTAACTGACTGAGCCACCCAGGTTCTCCTTTTTACTGAGGTATTTATATAAAGTGTACAAATAATAAATATACTGCTAGAAAACTTTTACATAAGCATGTATGTGCATAAAAATCATCCAGATCAAGATACAGAAAATTTTTATTAAGTTTTTAATTTTAATTTCACTATAGTTAACATACAGTGTTCTATTAGTTTCAGGTGTACAATATAGTGATTCAACAATTCTGTACATTACTCAGTGCTCATCATGATAAATGTTCTCTTTAACCCCCGTTACCTATTTCATTCATTCTCCCACCCATCTTCCCTCTGGTAACCATCAGTTTGTTTGCTATAGTTAAGAGCCTATTTCTTGGTTTATTTCTCTCTTTTTTCTTTTTCTTTTTTTTTTTTTAAATTATGTTATGTTAGTCACCATATAGTACATCATTAGTTTTTGATGTAATGTTCCAAGATTCATTGTTTACATATAACACCCAGTGCTCCTGCAATATGTGCCCTCCTTAATACTCACAACTAGGCTCACCCATCCCCCCACCCCTCTCCCCTCTAAAATCCTCAGTTTGTTTCTCAGAGTCCACAGTCTTTCATGCTTCATCTCCCCTTCCAATTCCCCCCTTCTCTTTTCCTTTCCTTCTCCTAATGTCTTCCATGCTATTCCTTATGTTCCATAAGTAAGTGAAACCATATGATAATTGACCTTCTCTGCTTATTTCACTCAGCATAATCTCCTCCAGTCCCATTCATGTTGATGCCAAAGTTGGATATTCACCCTTTCCGATTGCTGAGTAATATTCCATTGTAGATATGGATCACATCTTCTTTATCCATTTATCTCTTTAAGGGTATTTCAGTTCTTTCCACAATTTGGTTGTTGTGGACATTGCTGCTATGAACATTGGGGTACATATGGCCCTTCATTTCACTACATCTGTATCTTTGCGGTAAATACCCAGTAGTGCAATTGCCAAGTCACAGAGTAGCTCTATTTTAAATTTATTGAGGAACCTCCACACTGTTTTCCAGAGACTGCACTAACTTACATTCCCATCAACAGTGCAAGAGGGTTTCTCTTTCTCCACATCCTATCCAACATTTGTTGTTTTTTGCCTTGTCAATTTTTGCCATTCTAACTGGTGTAAGGTGGTATTTCAATGTGGTTTTGATTTGAATTTCCCTGATGGCTATGATGATGAACATTTTTTCATTGGTTAACCATTCATATGTCTTCATTGGAGAAATGTCTGTTCATGTCTTCTGCCCATTTTTTGAGTTGATTATCTGTTTTGTGGGTGTTGAGTTTGAGAAGTTCTTTATAGATCTTGGATATCAGTCCTTTTCCTGTAGTGTCATTTGCAAATATCTTCTCCCATTCCCTGGGTTGCCTCTTTGTTTTGCTGACTGTTTCTTTTGCTGTGCAGAAGCTTTTTATCTTAAAGTCCCAAAAGTTCATTTTTGTTTTGTTTCCCTTGCCTTTGGAGACGTGTCTTGAAAAGAGTTGCTGTACCACATCTTCTTCACCTATTCATCTATCAATGGGCATTTAGGTTGCTTCTATAATTGGCAATGGTAAATAATACTATTATAAACCCAGGGTGCATATACCCCTTTGATTGAGTATTTTTGTTTTTGCAGGTAAATAGTAGTGCAATTACTGGATCATAGGGTAGTTCTATTTTTAACTTTTTGAGAAACCTCCATACTGTTTTCCATAGTGGCTGCACCAGTTTGCTTTCCTACCAACAGTGTACCATTACCACAGCCTCACCAACACCTGTTGTTTCTTGTGTTGTTGATTTTAGTCATTTTGACAGGTGTGAGAGATATTGCATTGTAGTTTTGATTTGCATTTCCCTGATGATCAGTGATGTTGAGTCTCACTTAATGTGTCTGTTGGCCATCTGGATGTCTTCTTTGGAGAAATGTCTATTCGTTGTTTGTTTGTTTGTTTGTTTTTGTCTGTTCATGTCTTATGACCCCTTTTTAATTGGATTATTTGGGTTGTTGACTTGTATCTTTTTTTAATATTTTGAATATTAACTTTTTATCAGATATGCTATTTGAAAATATCTTCTTATATTCTGTAGGTTGTCTTTTAGTTTTGTTGATGGTTTCCTTTGTTATGCAGAAGCTTTTTATTTTGATGTAGTCCTAATAGTTTATTTTTGCTTTTGTTTCCCTTGCCTCAGGAAACATATCTGGAAAAATATTGCTACTGCCAGTGTCAGAGAAATTACTGCCTGTGCTCTCTTCTGGGAATTTTACGATTTCAAGTCTCATGTTTATATCTTTAATCTATTTTGAGTTTATTTTCATGTGTGGTGGAAGAAAGTGATGCTGTCTCTTTTGCATGTAGCTGATCAGTTTTCCTGAAACCATTTGTTGAAAACACTTTTTCTTATTGCATATTCCTTCCTTCTTTGTTGAAAATTAGTTGACCATAGAGTTGAGGGTTCACTTCTGGGTTCTGTATTCTGTTGCATTGATTTATATGTCTATTTTCCCCCCCAAATATGCTTATTTTATTTTTTCAGTGTTACAAGAACGATTGTTCTTGCACCACACCCAGTGCTCCATGCAATACATGCCCTTTTCAATACCCACCACCAGGCTCGCTCAACCCCCACCCCCACTCATCCAAAACCCTCAGTTTGTTGCTCAAAGTCCACAGTCTATCCTATTTTTTGCACCAGTAGCATACTGTTTTGATTACCACAGCTCTGTAGTATAACTGGAAATCTGGAATTGTGTTACCACCAATTTTTCTTTTTCAAAATTGCTTTGGCAATTCAGGGTTTTCATGGTTCCATACAAATTTCACAATTGTTTGTTCTAGTTCTATTAAAAATGCTGCTAGTGTTTTGATAAGGATTGCATTAAATCTATAGATTGCTCAGTGGTATAGACATTTTAAACAGTATTTGTTTTTCCAATCAATGAGCATGGAATGTCTTTCCATATCTTTGTGTCACCTTGAGTATCTTTCATCAAAGTTTTATAGTTTTCAGATTATAGATAGGTCTTTTACCTCTTTGGTTAAGTTTATTTCTAAGTATTTTATTATTTTGGTACAATTGTAAATGGTATTGTTTTCTTAATTTCTTTTTCTGCTGCTTCATTATTAGTGTATAGAAATGAAATAGATTTCTGTACATTGACTTTATATTTTGATTTTTCTGAATTCATTTGTTAGTCCCAGTAGCTTTTTGGTGGTGGGTGTCGCTTTTTGGTGTCTTTAGGGTTTTTACTATATAATATCATGTTATCTGCAAATAGTGAAAGTTTTACTGCTTCCTTACTGATTAGATGCATTTTATTTCTTTTTGTTGTCTGAATGATGTGACTAGGCCTTCCAGTACTGTGTTGAATAAATGTGGTGACAGTGGACATCCTTGTTTTGTTCCCTTCCTTAAGGGAAGGGTTCTCAATTTTCCCCACTTGAGGATGATGTTTACTGTGTGTTTTTCATATAAGGTCTTTATTATGTTGAGGTATGTTCTTTCTAGACCTGTTCTGTTAAGGGTTTTTATCATGAATGGATGTTGTAATTTGTCAAATGCTTTTCTGCTTCTATTGAAATGATCATATGGTTTTTAATCCTTTCTCTTAATGATATGACATATCACATTGACTAAATATATCATTGATGAATTATTTTTATCATTCAATATCAATATTGATATGTCAATATCAACTATATCAATAATTTATATAATAAATTTTTATTGATATAATATTGGTGTGATCAATAATTGATATATCGATATCAATATCAAATGATATTTATCAATGATAAATATATCACTGACTATTTCTAAATATTGAGCCACCTCGGCCTGCCAGAAATAAATTCCTTTCGAGGGTGGCAAATTATATTTTTTAATGTAGTTTTGACTACAACTTGCATGTATTTTGTTCAGAATTTTTGCATCTATGTTCATTAGATATATTGATCTGTAGATCTCTTTTTTAGTGGTGTCCTCATTTGTCTTTAGTATCAAGGTAATACTGGCCTCGCATAGTATGATCTGGAAGTTTTTCTTCTCCTCCTACTTCATTGCATAGTTTAAGAAGAATAGGTATTACTCTTTTTTAAATGTTTGGTAGAATTTCCCTGTGAAGCCATCTGACCCTTTTGTTCCTTGGGAGTTTTTTCATTTCTGATTCAATTTCTTTACCAGTAATTGGTGTGTTCAAATTTTCTTTCTTCCTGCTTCAGTTTTGGTAGGTTGTATGTTTCTAGGAATTTATTCGTTTCTTCTGGGTTGTCCAAATTGTTAACATATATTTTTTTCTTACTACTCTGTTACAATTGTTTTTATTTCTGTGGTTTTGGTTGTTACTTCTCTTTTGTCTGTGATTTTGTTTTGAAACTTCTCTCATTCTCTCTTTTGTTGTTATTGTTGTTGTTCATGAATCTGGCAAGAGAGATTTATAAGTTTTGTCAATCTTTTCAAGGAACCATCTCCCTTTCCTCAAAAAGTTAAAAATAGAACTACTCTATGATCCAGCAATCACACTACTAGATATTTACCCACAAAATACGAAAATGCTGATTTAAAAGGATACATGCACTACAATGTTTACAGCAGCATTATCTACAACAGCTAAATTATAAAAATAGCCTAAGTGTCCATCAACTGATGAATCATGAAGATGTTGTATATATGTATACACATATTTATATACAGAATATATATAATATATATATCATATATATGTATAGGAGAGTATATAGTATATATAGAGAGAGTATAGAGTGCAGTGTATACCTAGAGAGTATAGTATATAGAAAGAGTATAGATTATAGTGTGTGTGCATATATATATATATATATATATATATATATATAATGTATATAAAGAGTATAGTATGTGGCATATGTTTATTTTATTTTTTCAGTGTTACAAGATTGATTGTTCATGCACCACACCCAGTGCTCAATGCAATACATGCCCTTCTCAACACCCACCACCAGGCTCATCCAACCCCCTACCCCCTCCCCTCCAAACCCCTCAGTTTGTTGCTCAGAGTCCACAGTCTCTCATGGTTCATCACCCCCTCCAATTTCCCCTACTCACCCTTCCCTTCCTTCTCACAATGCCCTCCATGATTTTCCTTATGTTTCACACCCAAGTGAGACCATAAGATAATTGACTCTCTCTGCTTGACTTATTTCACTCTGCATAATCTCTTCTACTCCCGTCCACGTTGATACAAAAGTTGGATATTCATCCTTTCTGATGGAGGCATAATATTCCATTGTATAAATGGACCTCATCTTCCTTATCTACTCATCTGTTGAAGGGCATTTTAGTTCTTTCCACAGTTTGGCGATTGTGGCCATTGCTGCCATGAACATTGGGATACGTTTGGCCCTTCTTTGTACTGCATCTGCTTCTTTGCAGTAAATACCCAGTAGTGCAATTGCAGGGTCACAGGGTAACTCTATTTTTAATTTCTTGAGGAACCTCCACACTGTTTTCCAAAGTGGCTGCACCCACTTGCATTCCCACCAACAGTGGAGGAGGGTTCCCCTTTCTCCACATCCTCTCCAGCATTTGTTGTTTACTGTCTTGTTGATTTTGGCCATTATAACTGGTGTAAGGTGGTATTTCAATGTGGTTTTGATTTGAATCTCTTTGATGGCTAAAGATGATGAACATTTTTCCATGGGTCTGTTAGCCATTCGTAGGTCTTCTTTGGAGAAGTGTCTGTTCATGTCTTCTGCCCATTTTTTGACGTGATTTTCTGTTTTTGTGAGTGTTGAGTTTGAAAAGTTCTTTATAGAGCTTAGATATCAGCCCTTTGTCTGTAGTGTCATTTGTGAATATCTTCTCCCATTCTGTGGGTTGCCTGTTTGTTTTGTTGACTGTTTCCTTTAATGCAGAAGCTTTTTATCTTGATGAAGTCCCAAAAGTTCATTTTCACTTTTGTTTCCTTTGCCTTGGGAGACATGCCTTAGGACAAATGTCCTAAAAGAAGTTGCTGTGGCCGATGTCAAAGAGGTTACTGCTATGTTCTCCTCTAGGGTTTTGATAGATTCCTGCCTCACATTGAGGTCTTTTATCCATTTGAGTTTTGATTGATAGAGTTTATCATTATGTATGGTGTAAGAGAATGGTCAAGTTTCATTCTTCTATATACAGCTGTCCAATTTTCCCAGCACCATTTATTGAAGAGACTGTCTTTTCTCCACTCAACCAGTGGGACTTAAAACCTGGAATTTTAAAAAATTGTCAGGCTTGACTCTGGGAAAGCTCCAAGGACTTTAGAATTGGAGTCCCCACCCTTAAAGAGACAACACAACAAATAGCCAGTGGAGAATAGTATGGAAGTAACTGCTCTAAAAACACTGGAGGCAAACAGGAGGAGTTATTTACTCGTCTTATAGCATAACCTGGAAAGGCAGGGATCATGGTGAAACCCTACAGGAATTGAAGAGCTGAGAGGCACCATTTCCCTGTCCTGCCCCTTAGCATAAACACAGGGCCAGCTGTAGGAACCTGCAGTGCACCAACCTTCACTATCTAACTTTCTTACCCTACCCACCTTATACTTCATTAGATCCACCCTTCACAATCACACTAGCCTCAGTCCTGGTGCTGCAAGCGCCCTTTCCTAGAAGACTTGCACAAACCCCAGAAGACTGCATCTCCTGACCTGTGCATTTTACAGGACCTCAGCTCCAGTGATGCTGTGGCACAGTAGTTATCATCTCCAAGCAGACTAGTTCACACCTTGTTAAGATGTGTGCCATCCCTGCCTGGAACCAAACATTACCCATAACAAGCAAAGAGAGCTTTTGCAGACAACTGAACTGAAGGAAAAAGCACCCAGTACTGAACAGCAGGGCACATGCAACACACATGGGAGATACTCCCTGAAGTGCCAGGCCCTGAGGAATAAAGGACACTGCACTGCCAGGTACTACAGGACATCTTCTTCATAAAACTATTACCTTCAAGAGTAGATGTAGTTAATTTCCCCAACACACAGAACAATGATGTACAAAATAAGGAGACAGAAGTATGTCCTAAATGAAAGAACAAGACAAAACCTTAGCAAAAGACCTAAGCAAAAAGGATAAAAGCAATATGCCAAATAGAGAATGTAAAGTAATGATCATAAAAATACTCAGTGGACTTGAGAAAAGATTGGAGGACAGCAGGACATCAGAGACCCTTAGCAAAAAGACAAAAAAGAACCAATCAGAGAGGAAGAACATAATAAATGAAATAAAAAATACACTTAATGGAATAAACAGCAGAGGAATGAATTAATGACCTGGAAGACAGTAATCGAAAGTAATCAAGTTGAGCACATGAGAGAAAAAAGAATTATGCAAAATGAGAATAGATTTAGGGGACACGATGACTCCATCAACCATTATAATATTTGCATTATAGGGATTGCAGAAGAAGAGAGAGAAAGGAGGGGTGGAAAATTTATTTGAAGAAATAATATCTGAAAACTTCCTTAATCTGAGGAATGGAAACTGATAGCCAAATCCAGGGGCGCATATATCCCTTAACAAAGTCAACATAAGGAGGTCCATACCAAGACACACCAATTAAAATGGCAAAAAAATAGTAACAAAGAAAAAAATTTTAAAAGAAACAAGAGAAAAGAAGACAGTGACATACAAAGGAAACACCAGAAGACTATCACCAGCTGTTTCAGCACAAACGTTGCAAGCCAGAAGAGAGTGGTATGACTCATTCAAAGTGATGAACAGGAAAAATTTGCAGCCAAGAATACTCTATCCAGCAAGCTTATCATTTAGAATAGAAGGAGAGATAAAGAGTTTCTCAAACAAACAAAAACTAAAGGAGTTAGTTTTTGTTGATGACCATTAAACCATCCTTACAAGAAATGTTAAAGGGACTCTGAGTACAAAGAAAAGACACAAGTGAGAGTATATTAAAAGTTGGAAACACAAAAGTAGTAAAATAAGTATGTCTGTAAAAATCAGTCAAGAGATTCACACAAAAAAGTGTGTAAAATATGACATAATATACCTAAATTGTGCTGTGAGGGAAGGAGTAAAGAATGAGTTTTAAATTAAACAACCATCAACTTAATATAGACTGCTATTGTAGAAGATGTTATAAACAAACCTAATGGCAATCATAAAACAAAAACCAGTAATATATATGCAAAGAATAAAGAGAAAGGAATCCAAGTATATCACAAAGTAAAGCTAACAAACCATGAAAGAAAGCAAGAGAAAGGATCAGAGAAAAACTACAAAACAACCACAAGACAAATAACAAAATGGCAATAAATACATATCTATTAATAATCACTTTGAATGTAAATGGACTGAATGTTCCAATCAAAAGACACAGAGTGACAGAATGTATATATATTTAAAAAAAGCCCAACCATATACTGCCCACAAGAGACTGATTTCAGATCTAAAGACACATACATATTGAAAGTGAAGGGAAGGAGAAACAATTATCATGCAAATGGGTGTCAAAAGAAAGCTGCAGTAGCAATATTTACATCAAACAAAAGAGACTTTATGACAAAGACTGTAACAAGAGACAAAGAAGGACTCTAAATAATAATAAAGAGGGCAATCCACCAAAAAGATACAACCACTGTAAATATTTTTGCACCCAATATGGGAGCACCCAAATACACAAAACAGTAGCAAATGAAAAGGAATAAATCTCTGGTAATACAATAGTAGAGGACTTAAACACCTCACTTATATTAATGGACCAGATAATCCAAACGGAAAATTAACAAAGAAACAGTGACTTTTTTTTTAAGGTTTTATTTATTTTTTTGACAGAGCGAGAGAGGGAACAGAAGTAGGGGGAGTGAGAGAGGAACAAGCAGGCTTCCCCACCATGCAGGGAACCCAATGAGGGGCTCAATCCCAGGACCCTGGGATCATGACCGGAGAAGAAGCCAGACACTTAATGACTGAGCCACCCAGGTTCCCCAAGAAACATTGACTTTGAATGACACACTAAACCAGATGGATTTAACAGATACATTCAGAATATTTCATTCTAGAACAGCAGAGTATGCATTCATTTCAAGTGCACATGGGACATAGACCACATATGAAGCCACAAAATAAGTCTCAACAAATTCAAAAAGATCAAACTCTTATCATCCCTCTTTTCTGACCACAATGCTATGAAACTAGAAATCAGTCACAAGGAAATATCTACAAAGAGCACAAGTACATGGAGGTTGAGTGACATGCTCCAGAACAATGAATGAGTCAACCAGGAAGTCAAGAGAAGAAAAATTACACAGGGGCACCTGGGTGGCTCAGTGGGTTGGGCCTCTGCCTTTGGCTAAGGTCATGATCTCAGGGTCCTGGGATTGAGCCCCACATCAGACTCTCTGCTCAGTGGGGAGCCTGCTTCCCCTATCCCCCGCCTGCCTTTCTGCCTACCTGAGATCTCTGTCAAATAAATGATTAAAATCTTAAAAAAAAAAAGAAAATTACATAGAAATAAATGAAAATGAAAGCACAACAAACCAAAATTTTGGGATGCACCAAAAGCATTCCTAAGAAGGAAGTTTATAGCAATACAGGCCCACCTCAAGAAGCAAGACAAATCTCAAATAACCTAAACTTACACCTAAATGAGCTAGAAAAAGGACAATAAACAAAATGCAAACCAGCAGAAGGAAGGAAATAATAAAGATAATAGTAGAAATAACCACCATTTGGATGGAACTGGAGAGAAATATGCTAAGTGAAATATGTCAAGCACAGAAAGACAATTATATGGTTTCACTCTATGTGGAACATAAGGAATAGCACAGAGGACCATAGGGGAAGGAAGAGAAAGAAAACTAAATGGGAAGAAATCAAAGAGGGAGACAAACTATGAAAGTCTCTGGACTTCAGGAAAAAACTGAGGGTTACAGAAGGGAGGGGAGTGGAGAGATGGTGTAACCAGGTGATGGGTATTAAGGAAAGCACATGTTGTGATGAGCACTGGGTGTTATATACAACTAACAAATTCTTAAACACTACATCAAAAATGAATGATGTACTATAAGCTCGCTATTGACCTTAATAACAAAAAATTAAAAAAAATAAAAAAAATAATCTTCAACAAAGCATGAAAAAATATCTAGGGGAAAAAAGACAGTCTCTTCAATAAATGGTGCTAGGAAAATTGGACAGCTATATATAGAAGAATGAAACTTGACCATTCTCTTACACCATACATAATGATAAACTCGATCAATCAAAACTCAAATGGATAAAAGACCTCAATGTGAGGCAGGAATCTATCAAAACCCTAGACTGATTTATAGATAGATGATAGATAGATGTACAGATAGATAATAGATGAGTATATAAGTACATAGATAAAATAGATGATAGATTAGATAGAAAGATCAATACAGAGATAGACTATAGATATAGATATGGAGATGATATAGCTATAGATATAGATAGGCAAGAAGGAAGGAAGATAGGGACACCATACATCTTTGATTGTGAAGTTGTAGCAGTGGAGGTTTGTAGAGCAGTAAGTGGAGGTAAAAAGCATTAGTAGTGGAAAGGTGGAAGCCAATGGATTGCCAGAGGAGTCAACCCATAACTGAAAAGAGTTATAGTCTGATCAAATGGATGGATGGCAAAATCTGTGGGAGAGTAGCCCCCTGACACAAAAGCTGGAAAGAGGAAAAGAGAAACTAACCAAGAACTAAATACGTGGAGAGAAAAGAATATGGGAAACATGAGGATTTAGAGCAAGGGCAGAGAGAAAATATACATTCCAACTGAAATGAGAAAATAATACATCAGTACCAAAAATATAGAAGTGAAAACAGCACTAAATTCAAAATATATACTTCTGGCTATGATGGAGTAACATAGATTAGATTTACCCTCTTGCCTTAAACAACAAGAAAATGGAAAATTTAAAATATGATTTTCAAACATTGGACCACAAGAAGCACAAATGATTCTTGAGAGAAGAGAAACAAACAAAGGAAGCTCTGGGATTGCACCAGTTTATGGATTGGCAAGTGTTTCAGTTAAGTTACAATACATGAAAAGAGAACAAAGAGAACGTTGGGATTCTCCCTAATTCAAGTAGACATATTTGAGAATTCAGGGATGTCAAGGGTACTAAATTTTCAGAATAAAGTAATGGAGAAGAGAAAGCTTCATGGAAAAGAGAGACCTACACAGAGAAACTACACAAGGGGGTAACTTCAGAGATTTGAAGACAATTTCTTTCTACTCTTCAGAGGTACACTGATAAGTGCATGGATGTGAAGGAACAACTTGAAGTGAGATGGAGAAGCAGTGAAATGAGTAGGCAGAACAATCCCTGAGTTTACATGGGGCAAGGAATAGTTGGTGCTCCCACAACCAGAGTAGAAAAACCTTGTAATACATGATGAATGGTGCATTGGGTATACTCAGAAGGGAAAAAAAAATCTCTAAATAAAGGTTGTTCTGGTACTACCTAACCAAGATTGAAAGCAAACTTCAGAGGGAAAATTCTTGTCCCACTTAGCGAAGCATGAAAGCAAGCTTCAACTGTTTCCAATTTACTCTGCCCTAGAACAAAGCCCAAAAATATTTAAAAGAAAAAAAAGTACACAACACCCAACAAGACAAAAATTACAATGTCTGACATCCACTAAAAAATTACCAGACATGCTGGTTATAGTTTGCCCATGATAAATACCACTGGCAGCCCTGGGCTTACTAGAATTACATTTCTTTTAATTTTTTTTATTTTATTGTTTGGGTTTTTTTTTTAAGATTTTATTTATTTGACAGAGAGACACAGTGAAGCGAGAGGGGGAACACAAGCAGGGGGAGTGGTAGAGGGAGAAGCAGGCCTCCCACCGAGCGGGGGACCCGATGCAGGGCTCATCCCAGGACCCCTATCCCAGGATCATGACGCGAGCTGAAGGCAGACGCCCAACGGATAAGCCACCCAGGCACCCCTATTTCTTTGTTAATAATAAAGAAAGAAGGGAGGTATTAGTAATGACATCGCATTTTAAAAAGGATAAGAATGTCTAAGGAATATCCTGATTTTAAGTCCATTATAATAAATATGCAAGGGCCAGCTTCACACGTATGCAATGTGGGAAGGACCCTATACTTTTTTAATACTCTGTTGGCACTGTCCTTGTCAATTAAGGCCACTTTAACAACATACCAGAGACTGAGTAGTTTATAAGGAATAGAAATTTATTTCTTTCAGTTCTGGAGGCTGAGACTCCAAGATTAGGGAGCCAGCATAATTGGGTGAAGGTGTTCTTCAGGGTGCTGACTTCTCATGCCCTTTCAGGGAGGAAGGGGAAACAGAGGTCTCTGGGACCTCTTTTATAATGCCACTAATCCCATTCATGTGAACAGAATCCCAATCCCTTCCCAAAGGTCCCATTTCCTAGTACCACTACATTGGGCATTAATAATCTAACATATGCATCTTGGGAGAAAATAAACTTTCATAGCATGGCAGTCATCATATGAAATTCTAAATAATTTTGAACAAGAGGCCTGCATTTTCATTTTGCACTGGGTACCACAAAATTATCTAGGTGATCTTTAAAGACTGCTTATGTAGAATTTTCTAGTCCTTTAATTTCTAGTCCTCTAATCCTTTTCACAACTATCAATTCATGACCCAGAGTAACAATTCTGAAGATCATTAGAACAGGATTTCCCTAATATCATTTAGGTTCCTTGATAGTAAGTAGCAGAAAGTAACCTTATTGACCTGAACATACATACAGTGATTTTTTGAAGGATGTGGTACAAATCAGAGTATGGAGGTATCACCCAATCTTTGGTAAAGACAGATTAGCAAAATTTAAGAGACTATAGGATAAGAGATTAGTACACTTTATTTCATTGTGCTCCTCATTTCCAGCTGCCTACCTACACTGGGTACATTCCAAAAGATTAAAATTCCTAGCAGAGAGAGAGAGAGAGTATAAATTTGATTCTTTTAATGAGGTCTATATGTTGTCTCCCCCTAGATTCATATGTTGAAACCTAATCCCCAGGGCGGTGGTGTTTCGAGGTGGAGCCTTTTGGAGGTGGAACCCTCATGAATGAGATTGGTGCCCTTGTGAAGGGGACTCCAGAGTGCTCCCTGGTTCCTTCTTTTATGTGAGTACACAGGACCTCCCACCAGACAGCAAATCTGCTGCTGCCTTGATCACGGACTTCCTAGCCTGCAAAACTATGAGAAATACATCTCCGTTGACTATAATCCACCCATTCCATGGTGGTTTTTGTAGAGTAACCTGAGCTAAGACAATCCCTTTGAATCCATTTAAATTTCTTGTAGTCATTTAAAAGTTCTCTCTTTCTCAATGTTCAGATTTTCTGCATCTGACTTCAAAATTCTCCAGCTCTATTAGCTACATTTGACTCTATTCGACCCACACATAATTGTCTTTCAGACAGAAGAGAATTGCTCGAGAAGTGGTATCGCACAGTGATCAAGAGTGTGGACCTTTAGACAGATTGCTATGTTCACATGTTGGCTCTGACAAGTTTCATCTTCAGCAAGTTACTTACTCTTGTCTGTTAAATGGGAATAGTAACAGTTATTCTGAAGGGCTATCATAAAGATTAAACTTGTTAATATATGTGAAGTACATATAAGAACAGTAACTGGGATATAATAAATGCTATATAAACATTAAAAAAAATTACCAGACATGGCAAGTAGCAGGGAAATATATTCCATAATTGGGTGGGGAGCAGATTGATCAGTATAAACAGACCCAGCAACAACATAGATGAAAGAATTAATTGACAAAGACATAATAACTGTCTTCCATACATTCAAGAAGGTAGAGAAAAGATTTAACATATATACACACCACATCTTCTTTATTCATTCCTCTGTTGATGGACATCTGGGCTCTTTCTATAGTTTGGTTATTATGGACATTGCTGCTACAAACATTGAGATGTGGATGCCCCTTTATATCACTACATTTGTATCTTTGGGGTAAATACCTGGTAATGCAATTGCACTCAACACCCAAAAAAACCAAAAATCAGGTCAAGAAATTGACAGAAGACATGAACAGACATTTCTCCAAAGAAGATATAGAAAGTCAGACATAGTCAGACGTACATAGTCCGAATGGCTAAAATTAAATTAGTATTTTTGTATTTGGGGGATAAATATCAAGAGTGTGATTGCTGGATCATAGGGTAGTTCCATTTTTAAGTTTTTGAGAAACCTCCGTACTGTTTTCCACAATGGCTACATCAGTTTACATTTCCACCAACAACACCAGAGGTTTCCTTTTTCTCCACATCCTTGCCAACATTTGTTGTTTCTTGTGTCACTGATTTTAGCCATCCTGACAGGTATGAGTTTATAGTTCCTTGTAGTTTTGAATCATATTTCCCTGATAAAAAGTGGCATTGAACATCTTTTCATGTTTCTCTTGGTCATCTGTGTATCTTTGGAAAAATATCTCTTCATGTCTTCTGCCCATTTTACATTGGATTACTCCTTTTTAGAGTGTTGAGTTTTATAAGTTCTTTATATATTATGGATACTTACCCTTTATAAGATATGTCATTTGAAAATATTCTCCCATGCATGGAGCACAGGGTGTGGTGCATGAACAATCATTCCTGTAACACTGAAAAAATAAAATAAACATATTTGGGGGAAAAAAAGTCAGAACTATAAACAAACAAATAAATAAATAAAACCATCAAAAAAAATATTCTCCCATTTCGTAGGTTACCTTTTAGTTTTGTTGATTGTTTCCTTCACTGTGCAGAATGTTGGTATTTTGATGAGGAAGCATACCTCAACATAATAAAGGCCATACATGAAAAACTCACAACTAATATACTCAATAGGGAAAAACTGAAAGCTTTTCCTCTGTGATCAGGAACAAAACATAGATGTCTACTCTAACCACTGTTATTTAACATAGTACTGGAAGTCCTAGCCACAGCAGTCAAGCAACAAAAAGAAGTAAAGGGCATCCAAATCAGGAAAGAAGAAGTAAAACTTTCACTATCTGCAGATATCATGATACTCTATATAGAAAACCCAAAAGCCTCCACAAAAAAAAAAAAAAAAAAAAATGCTAGAGCTGATACACAAATTCAACAATGTTGCAGGACACAAAATCAATGTACAGAAGTCTGTCACATTTCTATATACCAATAATGAAACATCAGAAACAGATATTAAGGAATCAGTCTCATTTACAGTTGCCTCCCAAAATATAAAATATCTAGGAATAAACTTAACCAAAAAGGTGAAAGGCCTGTATCTGAAAACAAAACATTGATGAGGTGACAGAAAGAAGTAGAAAGACATTCCATGATCATGGACTGGAAGAATAAATATTGTTAAAGTGTTGATCCTACCCAAAGCAATCTACACATTTAATGAAATCCCTATCAAAATACCAACAGTATTTTTCACACAACTAGAACAAATAACCCTAAAATTTGTATGAAACCACAGAAGACCCCTAATAGCCAAAGCAACCTTGAAAGAGAAAACAAAGCAGGAGGCATCACAATTCTGGACTTCAAGATATATTACAAAGCTGTGGTCATCAAAACAATATGGGCACAAAAATAGACATGTAGATCAATAGAACAGAATAAAGAACCCAGAAATGAACCCACAACTATATGGTCAATTAATCTTTGACAAAGCAGGAAAAAATATCCAATGGGAAAGAAATAGTCTCTTTAAGAAATAGTATTGGGAAAACTGAACAGCAACACGCAAAAGAAAGTGGACCATTTTCTTACATCATACATGAAGATAAATTCAAAATGGATTAAAGATCTAAATGTGAAACCTGAAGCCAGAAAAATCCTAGAACAGAGGCAGTTACTTTTTTGACATTGGCGGTAGCAACTTCTTTCTAGATATGTGTCCTCAGGCAAGGAAAACAAAAGCAAAAACAACAACAATAACAACAACAAAAACTATTGGTACTCCAAGATTGACTCTCTCTCTACTGTGTTGTGTCTAACTCTTCCACTACAGTCCAGGTTCAGATATAATCCTTCCTCTGATCAAAATTAGCCAACTCAAGTCTCTTTCTCACAGGACACTGTTGTTTACTACTCAAGGGGAGCTAAGATAAAAGCGTTGTGAAAGAGTGAATTAGCTCTTTGGTAAGATCATTATATCATAAGTGTTACCTTTTGAATATAATGCCTTAGACCAGGAGCTCAAAGAATGAACATGTCATACATCTTCTGAAACTGGCTTTCAGGATAACCCTCAAATTATACAGTTTTGGTATCTTCTTTTTAATTAAATATTGGCAAATCTCATACCATCAATACTCTAAATTATTTTCCAAAGTAAGTCAAAATATTAATGCTTGCCAAAGAGAAAGATAATCTCTTGCAAGGTAAGAATCAAATCTCATGAAATAATGTTTCAATCCACTGGTGAGAAAATCCAATCCAAGAGCATAGTGTGAAAAGGCACTGAGTGAGTTGATGACTGAAGTGTCTCCCTTTATTTCAATGAGCCTCTGTTCCTGTGAATAATTAGATTATCACAGATCCTGACTTCATGTTATGACCGGATTGAAATCCAAACCTAAACCTGTCCTGGAGCATGTGATAAACCAGATGAACCTGGAGCTCAGTTGTCACCACCTTTTCAAATACAGGCATCTTAATTAAAAAATTATAAGCTAGACTTTTGCCAAGGAGTCAGATAAAACATCAAAAAAGTGTCTTTCTTTCAGTTAAAGTTCCAAGGTTGGGGGATGGGGTAGAAAATCACTCAGAGAAGGCTCCCAAGACCTGGAGTGAAAACTGACCAAAGGCGAAGCATATCCCTTGCCAGGGAAACTTCACCATTTTGAAGAGAAATTGTACTATACTGATGACCATGCGTGAAAACAAGCTCTTCTCTCCACTCCCAAAGCTTACTTCCAAAAGCAAGCCTGTCCTAGCATGTGGGAAAAAAAAAACATACAAAGCATGCTGAGCTCAGATATGAATCTGAATGCTATGGAAAATAGCCAAAAAAGTGGCATCTTGTCAGCCACTGACAATACCTCAGATGTCTCCATTCCTTTCAGGTAAATGAGAACTAGAATTCAGCCTTGGCTCCCAGCGGATATGGTTTAACACAGGGAGCATCTACACTCATGTGGCAGTGGCCTAGAGCCTGGTAATAGTTGCAGGAAAAAAAGGTCCAATTGTTAGTAGCAGATAATATCTTAGGATGACAAAACTGACATAGTCAACCTTGAAGCCAAGAGAAAAACATTCCTTCTTTAGTAATGTACTGACAGTAACCTGGCAGTCTGCAAACATGTGGGCATTTAAATAAACAGATTTTTGTAAAATGTCTAACTAATAGCTAAAGATTACCAGTGAAGGCTGGAATATTAAGAAAATAAATGGCTGGATTTAGTTTATCTTGAGTGCTCTCAATTTTTACCTTATCTTTCCCTGTAAGAATGACTGACCACTTCCTGGGAACGTAAGTGAATCTAAGCAGAACCAAGGACAACCAGCAGATGACATTTAATGAGGATTCACCCAAGTTTCCCTTCAGTTTGGTCCCCAAGATTAGCTCTTTTCAAGATTCAGACATACATATTTCTCCACTTAGAATGGAGTTTTATACCTTGAGTTAGCAAAGGTATTCCAGGATATTTAAGTCTATAAAGTAAACCAAGAACACTTTTTTCTTGAGCAACAGTTTCTCCAGAAGATTTAGAGGAAAAAGGAGCTAAATTTCTTATTTTGTTTAAGAACAAGTCTAAGGTTTTTATATAAAAGTATAAATGACTTATGGGGTTTTACATAATTTGCAAGAAAATTGAATTTGGACTTTAGATTTTAGGGTATTTTACTTTGTCATCAATCTTGTGATGTGTCTTCTTCAGCCCTTCTGTTGTACTAGTCCTATCTTTCTATTTAGGTCTAGAAGTCTGAAATACATCGCTCTAGATGAATAAAGTAGTCCTGGATAGCTCCTGCTCCTGGTTCATTGCTCATTTTTCTTCATAAATCTCAGAGAAACCCATAAGAATCAAGCATCATTAACAACGACCAGATATAGATGGGTGAGAAATCCCTATCTGCATAGATTTATCAATTTCTTACCACAATGTTTCCTGGTTATGGTATGGAGATGTCTCAATGGTAAATTAAATTAAAGATCAGGCAATCATGACTACAGATGCCCACAGTTGATCACTGATAGGATAGAGCAGATGACAGAAAAATTCATACTGAAGATTCCTCCCCTGGGGGTGCCCTGGGCCAAATGGCATCAAAACCAGCAAGCAAAACAAAGCAGTCACTTCCTGGGACTGCTTCCCAGGATGCCCAGCAGGTCAGACAACCTCTAAGGACTGGCCAAGGGCCAAGAAGGACACACATCTCCCCAGGTACTCTCACAGCTCTTCACTGTGCCCTGGCATTCCTGTTGCCCTTGCCTCCCAACCCTGTCTAGCTGGGACCACATTCCTGAAACAAGGAGACAAGAAGAAATGTTTCCTCTTGCTCATGACTTCTTTCCTCTTTTATCTACATCCTCCTATTACTTCCTTTCTTGGCTTCTTCCCAAAATTTGTTTCTTTCGGTATAAATTCAGAAACAACAAACTGTATCATGTAACTATAAGAAATCAACATGTGAATTTTTCATTTGGCTAAGGAAGAGAGAGATTGAAGTGTTAGGTTTTAACATGCTCATAATCATGGGCACAAAGGTGTGTGTGTGTGTGTGTGCATATGTGTGAGTGGGTATGACTGTGTGTACTCACTACTCTTTAGTAAGCATTTAAGGAGCATCTACTCTGTGTAAGTTATGCATAAGGATGTGTAATGTAGGTATACATACTTATTCAAGGATTATGAATTCTCTCTGTCCAGCATGACTTCCCCATATATACACAGATAACTTCCTCACCTTCTTGATGTCTTCAAATGTCAGTTTTTCCCAACTCCCACTCAACTTTTTTCCTTTTCCATTACATTATCAACCTTCTAATGTACTATAAAATGCACTAATTTAATTTGTCTATTGTCTATTATTTAATTCTCCTTAGTGAAATTCATAGTCCATGGAGATAGGGATCTTTCTTTTGTTCACCAAATTACTCACCAAGCACCTAAAACAGGGTCTAGAGCATCTCAGAAAACTTACACTGAAAAAATTAGTTTTATATGCTACTTTCCTAAACATTATTCCTGTAAATGAAACCCAGTTGTCAGTTGCCTTTGGTTCAGTTGGTTAAGTGACTGCCTTTGGCTCAGGCCGTAATCCTGGAGTCCCAGGATCGAGTCTCACATTGGGATCCCTGTTCACCAGGGAGTCTGCTCCTCCCTCTGATCCTCCCCTTTCTTGTGGTCTCTCTCTCTCTCTAATTCTCCCTCTCTCAAATAAATAAATAAAATTTTAAAAAAAGAAACCCAGTTGTCCTTTCCATTATTATATTTTAAGGATAAATAAATGGTATGTTGCTTACAATGGGGTGTGTGAGCAGCTAGTTTTAAGGAAGAAAATAATCAAGATTTTAAGGTTTTATCAGTGAATATGTAGAAGTCCTGAACTTCTTTGGGGTTTTGGCATCTTGACATTGTTTCTCAGAGCCAATAATCTGTTGTCCTAGTAGGGCTCTGCCAATTTTTTTTTTTTATTAGCCATGTAATAACATCATCAGCGTGGCATCCACACATTTCTTTTCATCAAGTCCCAGTGAGGTAGTTTCCCATCTAGCCAAACCAGGGGCTTAGTTGAAAATGAGCTGGCCAAAATTCAATCAAGATAAGATTAAAGTGTGTGCTTGAGCAAAGGAAAACAGTTGAAGAGCCATGGGAGAAATCTTTTCCATATATTGATGGGATGCATTTAATCCTTGCCATTGATAGTGACAATTGTACATCAAGAAGGCAGCAAATCCCAAGGAGATGATACTAAATTAGAAATCAGGACTCCTGGATTCCAGTGTTGGCTCTCTCATTAGCCACCCGGAGGAGAAGGCATGCTGGAGGATGTTTCGCTTTCTTTATCTGTAAAATGAGAGAGTTAGAATAGGGCATCCCCGGGGTCCTTTCATCTCTAATTTAATGTTTCTCCAAGTTTCTCTGGCTATGTCTAAGGTCACCTGGATGCCACCTTATGCTGGTCCAGAGATTGCTAACTCCTCTAACAAGTGCTTGTCTGGGTGAACTCTTAGTTTAATTAACCAGAACCATTATTGATGAATGGTCTCAGTTACTGAGTGTTCAGAGCAATTGCCAAGAAAATAAGACACAACCAGTCTTTATATGCTGCAGAAGTCTGTGAAGTCCCCAATCTTGCTTGGCAATGTCCAAAAAAGCATGAGGACCACACTTTTCAAGAAGGGTCAGGTAAGATCATCTATTGGATAATTCCTCAAGTCTATCTGCAGGGAATGAAAAGTCACACAACTTTTCTCAAAAAAAATTTTTTTTCCAAAGGACTCTGATTGGCCAACCAAATACCAGACAATTTGTTTAGAAGTAGAGAAAACACAACTGGGCTAGCCTGAGCCTTGGGAGAAATCCACTCAGAAAGAGCTTTGATTAAAAACCATCTGGAAGAAGAGCCAACAATATTTGACCAAAGAAGAAAGAGAAGGCATGCTCCATCAGCTACCAATACATGGTGTAAAGTGCAATAATAAAGACAGCATGATATTGGAGTAAGAATCAATGACAAATCAATTGAATAGAATGAAGTATAAGATCAGATCCAAATACATATATATATGATAGTTTCACATATAATAAATGGGAAATGTATTAGTTAATAAAGGACTCTGCTCCTAACATCATACACAAAAATAAACTACAAACTGATTACAGTTACATACTGAGAATTACCAATTAAAAAACTAGAAAATAATATAGCCAAGTACTTATCTGATCATTAGTAGACACAGTGCTACTAAACATATGCACAAATACATATATATTCACATATGTATATATAATAAAATATATAATATTTTGTATATAAAGATATATAAATATATAATAGAAAAACGTCAGTGTGCAGGAATTCATGAAAAGTTGGTATTATTTATATAAAAAGAGTATTAATTAAGTTAAAAGATTAACAATAAACAAGAAGCAGAGAACTTAAAGCAATCAATGTACAAATCATTAAAATACAAAACAAAGCTCTTACTTAATCAGTTTGCATTACTAGCTGAGTGAGTTTGGATGGGTCATTTAATCTTCATAAACTTGTATCATTTTAATAGGGATAACAATTATCACATAAGACTGTGAGGATTAAAGAGATAATACATGACAGCATTAGCACAATGAAAGATATTAAAGCATATTAAATGTTTATTGTCACTATATCACTATTATTTTTAAGATATCATAAATAATATTAAATATTTATATTGATAAATAACAAATAAATTGTTATTATAAATACAATAGAATTATGAATAAAGACTTAAAAAGCTGGTTCATTCAAACCAGAAGAACACAAATGGAAACAAATTAATAGAAAATTTATCAGCTATTGAAGCAGACATACTAAAACAATAATAGGTTTAAATGACAATATATGGAATATGGGGAGAATTCTCCTACCCTGTTGGTGAAAATGTAAATTAGTATACTCTTCTTAGAGGGCAACTTATCAAAAGGTATCAAAACATTAAATGATATAAAATGATATTTATATAGTTTGATTGAATAATTCTACTTCTAGAATTTGATCTAATGAAACAATGTTATGTGCAAAAGGAAAATGGATATCAAGATTATTCATCATAGGGGTGCCTGGCTGGCTCAGTGGGTTAAAGACTCTGCCTTCGGCTCCGGTCATGATCTCAGGGTCCTGGAATCAAGCCCCGCATCGGGCTCTCTGCTCAGCGGGGAGCCTGCTTTGCCCCCTCTCTCTGCCTGCCTCTCTGCTTGCTTGTGATCTCTCTCTCTCTCTGTCAAATAAACACATAAACTCTTAAAAAAATATTAGCTTAGAAAATAATATAAGAATGAAAATGATCTCAGGGGCTATTAAAATGCATATTACATTTTTTTCTAATAAAATAAATGGTACACATAAATAGAAACTTTGGAAAGTAGAGACACAAAGAAAATATAAAAAATATATAGCATTTTCACCAACTAAATATAAACAGTGTATTTCTGTTTCAGATATATATGTGAACATTTATTTATATAAATCTGTGTGTTTTAAAAATGTTTTTACAAAATTGAGATGAAATATAGAGCAGGGTTATAACTTTTTTAACCTTTGAATAAGTATTTTGAACATTTTTTAAAGATTTTATTTATTTATTTGACAGCGAGGAGAGAAATCACAAGTAGGCAGAGAGGCAGGCAGAGAGAGAGGGGGTAAGCAGGCTCCCTGCTGAGCAGAGAGCTCTATGCTCTATTAGCCCCTAAGCTAATATTTTTATCTCAAATTGGAAATCAGGAAGGTCTATCAAATCTCTTCATTGAGAGGTGCCTGTGTAGCTCAGTTCGTTAAGTGTCAGACCCTTGACTTTGACTCAGGTCATGATCTCAAGGTAATGAGATGGAGCCCTGGGGCAGACTGTGCTGGGCATGGAGCCTGCTTAAGATTTTGTCTCCCTCTCCCTTACCCCTACTCCTTTCTCTCTCTCAATCTCTCTCTCTCTCTCTCAATCTCTCTCTCTATCTCTCTTTCCTAAAAAAAAAATCACTCAATTGAGGGTCTTATTTCCACCCAACCTGTGGTGTGGGTACCTCTCTAGAGAGTCTCTGGTGTAAGTTATTTCTAGATCAACATAATCATGCTGGCCACCTCTGCCAGTTCTCTTTTCCCTTTTTGGGAAGTAGAGGCATATGCAAAGAGTTCGGGATTTGGAAACTTATAGTCCTGGGATGGAACTCCACCTTCCTGGTTCCCTTGACCTTGAGCCTAGTGCTGTGAATGGTGCATGTGCTTAGAAAGAACCCTGAGAATTTCCATGCAAGATAGAGAAGAGCTTGTGATGTAAAGTCTATCTAGGGAATCTGGATTTTCCTCTATGATCAGCTGGAGCTAAAAGAAGTTTTTAAAGCAGTATAACCATTTTTTACTTAGCAAAGTAGCTCTTACAGCAAAAAAAGACAGAAATGGGAGGAGAAAATATCGACTGTTGAATAGTTTGGGAAAGATAAGGATGGATCTAAGATACCATAAGCAAAGAATAGATGTTAGATTAGTGTATGTGAGTGTGAGTAGTTGCTTAGATGTGAAAGGAGAGAGAGAGGAACTGATGATGAGTCTTAGATCTCCGAAGGAAATTACTCAGCTGTGGGGACTACCAACCCACTATTTACTCTCCCTATCTTCCTTCACAGAGCCCCAATTTCATTCAGGGTATCAATATTTCTCAGCCTCTCTTGCAACTCAGTGTTCCTCTGAGTATTGTTAATCAAATATAAGTTATGAGGTGGGACTTCCAAAAGAATTTCTTCTTCTCCTTCCTCCTCCTCCTCCTGCCCTCCTCCTCTTCCTTCTCTCCTCCTCCTGCTCCTCCTCCTCCTCCTTCATCTTCATCTTCTTTTATTTAAATTCAAATTAGTTAACATATAGTGTATTATTAGTTTCAGGGTAGAGTTTAGTGATTCATCAGTCGCATATAACACCTGGTACTCATTACAGGCCCTCCTTAATGCTCTTCAACCAATTACCCCATCCCCCCATGTACCTCCTCTCCAGGTTCTTCCCTATAAAGGTGTCTTATGGTTTGTCTTTTTCTGTGTTTTTATCTTACTTTATTTTTCTTTTTTTTTTTTTTACTTTTTCTTTCCCTTCCCCTATGTTCACCTGTTTTGTTTCTTAAATTCCACATATGATTGAAATCATATGGCATTTGTTTTTCCTTCACTGGCTTATCTTGCTGAGCATAATACCCTCTAGTTCCATCCACATTGCTGTAAATGGCAAGATTTTACCCTTTTTGATGGTTGAATAATATTCCAATATATCTATATCTATATAGATATAGATATCTCACATCTTCTTAACCACTCATCTGTCAGTGGACATCTGGGCGCTCTCCATGGTTTGGCTATTGTGGACATTCCTGCTATAAACATTGAGGTGCCTGTTCCCACTATATTTGTTTCCTTTGGATAAATACCTAGAAGTGCAATTGCTGGGTCATAGGGTAGCTCTATTTTTTAACTTTTTGAGGAACCTCCATACTGAGTGCAGTCACTCTCTTCTCCAGTAACACTGAAATGACAAATGTAAAATATACATCACTACCAGATAGAAATACACATGTTCTTCATAATCATTTTCCACAATTAAATAGGTAAGTGATTTATATTTGGGGCTTCAGACTGTTATAACAATCCATCAAGATTCTTATGGACTGTTTGATTTTCTTTTCCGTTGTCGGAATCTCCTTGAGGCCTGTACTGGACTTGGTATTCCTGGAGGATTTTAAATACGTCATGGTGTCCAAAGTGCAGCGCTTCATCCATGGGCGTGTTATTCCACCTGTCCTTGGGGAAGGGGTTTACTGTGCATGCTTCCAGCAAAAATTTAACAACTTCAACATGACCCTCTGCAGCAGCTACATGGAGGGCTGTTCTAGAGTCATAGTCTCGCTGTTCCATGTCCATGGCTGACAGAGCAAATCTTCGAAGTGCAGACACATCTCCAGTATACGTGGCAAACAAAAGGTTTATCACTGACTTCACCCTTTGATCACCGCCTTCTCTTCAAGAAGAGAGTGACTGCACCAGTTTGCATTCTCACCAACAGTATAAGAGGGTTACCCTTCCTCTGCATCCTCACCAATATCTGTTGTTTCCTGGGTTGTTAATTTTAGTCATTCTGACAAGTGTGAGGTGGTATCTCATTGTGATTTTAATTTGTATTTCCCTGATGTTTAACATTTTCTCGTGTGTCTGTTAGCCATTTGTATATACCATATCTTCTTTATCTATTCATCTATCTATGGACATCTGGGTTCTTTCCATATTTTGGCAATTGTGGATATTGCCACTATAAACATTGGAGTGCATGTGCCCCTTCAAATCACTATTTTTGTATCTTTTGGATAAATACCTAGTAGTGCAATTTCTGGGCTATAGGGTGGTTCTATTTTTAACTTTTTCACTTTTTGAGGAACTCTTTTCCAGAGTGGCTGCACAGATGCATTCCCACCAACAATGTAGGAGGGTTCCTCCAGGAGAGTTTCCTAAAAGGACAATTAGTGTGCACATTTTTAGCCCCTCTAATCCTTTCTCCTACATCATATTTGGAACCTGGATGTGATGTCCAGAGCTCCAACAGCCATCTTGAATCATAAGACAATATTGTAATGGAATCCACATTTTTAAGAGTGATGGAACAGAAAAATAGAAGTACATTGATGTTCTGAAGACCAGTATACTTCCATACAAGCCCCATGTTGCCTATATCCAAATGTTTTTTATATGTAATGTTTTATTTAAGACTTATTTGTCTTCTTTTAAGTGCTAAATTAGTCATCATTAACTAATATGAAGAGCATAGGAAATAAGCAAATTTAGGGATATTTAGAGTTTGTGTAATGCTGTATATGATATTCTATGAGACTTATCCAGAAAACAGTTGAAAATCTGAAGTATTGATTACAATTGAAATTTTAAACAGGATCATATCAGCTAGAGAAGGTATATGCAGAAGAAGAAACAGTTTAACCAACATTGCTTTATTGGTTAAATCACCAACATTGCATATGTTGTAGATCACCTGAAGATCACCAACATGCATTATAATTCTAAAAATGTATTCTCTAATAAGAGAGCTTCAAACCACATGTAGTAAAACTACAAAGAGAAAGAAACTTACAATTATACTCAGAGATTTCAGCACTACTCTCAATAATCAGTAGAACAAGTAAATAGAAAAACAGTAAGGACATAGAGGATTTGAATAACACTGTCAACCAAATTTACCTAATTGATATTTATAAAACACTCCACCCAAACTTCAACATAGTACACATTTTTCAAGTGCACACATAACATTTATCCTGATAAACCATATTTTGAGCCATAAAATAAGTCTCAAAGTACACTCTCAGACCACAATGGAATTAAATAATGAAAAAATAATGGAAACATCTGGAAAGTGACAAAAAATTAGGAAACATGCTAACATATGGTTAAATAACCCATGGATCAAAGAAAAAAAAGAGAATTAGAAAGTATTTTGAAATGGATAAGAATAAAAGCATATTTCAGAAATTGTGGGATGCAGATGAAGCAGTATTTAGAGGAATATTTATATTACAAAAATGCCTATCTTAGAAAGAAGAAAGGTCTCAAATAAAAAAATCTCAGCCTTCTACCTTAAAAACTAGAAAAAGAAGAGAAATGAAACTTAGCATGAGCAGAAGAAAGGAAATAATATACAGAAGAAATCAATGAAATAGATACCAGAAAGTGATAGGAAATAAAATCAATGAACCAAAAAGATCGTTTCTTGAGAACCTCATCAGTTAGGTCTCTGATATGTCTCCTCTTCAGCAAATGCTCTCCTTAACACTTAGACTAAAGCAGAAATCAAATCCATTTTTCTCATTACTATATACCCAGCACTATGGACAGCTTTTGAAACATAGTAGATATTCAATAGGTAATCAATGACAAGAGGGTAATTGCTCAATGATAAGAGCTGGAAGAGGAAAAAGAAGAAGAAAGAAGAAGAAGGAAGAAAGAAGAAAGAAGGAAGAAGAAGAAGAAGAAGAAGAAGAAGAAGAAGGAGGAGGAGGAAGGAGGAGGAGGGGGAGGGGGAAGGGGAGGAGGGGAGGGGGAGGAGGGGAGAGGGAGGAGGGGGAAAGGGAGGAGGGGGAGTGGAGGAAAAGTGGAGAGAAGAGAGGAGGGAGAGAAGGAGGAGGAAGAGGAGGAAAACAAGAAATGAATTAATATGCATAGAGGAAAATAAGGCTAAAAGGAGTAGCTTTTTTCACCTTTTCAAAGTCAATAGTCAAGAATGGTTTTCTTTAAGAGGTGAGGACTGATTGTTCTTAAAATATATATCAATATAGGTAAGTAGATAAGATGAGGAAATAATCTCATCTTATCTGAGATTTTCCATCTGAGATGGAAAAATAATCTAGTTAGAGAGAACAATATATGGGATGGGGAAGGAGACAAACCGTAAGAGACTCCTACACTCACGAAACAAACTGAGGGTTGCTGGGAGGTGGGGGTGGGGTAGGGATATGGACATTGGGGAGGGTATGTGCTATGGCAAATGCTGTGAGATGTGTAAGCCTGATGATTCACAGACATGTACCCTGGGGTAAATAATACATTATATGTTAATAAAAAAATTTAAAAAAAAATTAAAGAGGAATAAAAGGAATTGACCCATTTGAGAATATGCCAGTGATTGGACATGGCTAGAGCTCAGAATACTGGAAGGAGAAATAAAAGAAGATGTGGACTAAGGTGGTGTAACAGATTCTGAGCTATGTACTCTGATAAAGATTTTGAACTTCATCTAGTAGATCTTTAGAGTCTCTGAAAAATTTTAAGCAATGAGTGACTTGAGCAAATTTCTATTATAGAAAGCTGACTCTGATACTCTGTGGAGAATAGCTTGGAAGAAAAGAGGAAGTGTAGAAAGGAAGAAGAGAGAATTTGATTGAAGCATAACTATTGAGCAAAAAGACAGAATTCAGTGAGAGTTTGGATTGGGGAATGGGTGCCATGAGGGAGAGCTAAGGTTGATTCCCAATTACTCAGCTTATCCAACAGAGTTAATAAAATAAGAAAAATAAGAGAAGACTTTGCAGACTTTGTCCAAATATCTTTTGGACAAGATCAAATGTTTCATTCTCCATTTTTGAACCAACTACCCTCATTCTGCCTAATGGCACTATTTTATTTATTTTATTTTATTTTATTTTAATTCAATTAATTAATAGATAGTGTCTCATCAGTTTCAGAGGTAGAGTTTAGTGATTCATCAGTTGCATATAACACCCAGTGCTCATTACATCATGAGCCCTCCTTAATGCCCATCACCCAGTTACCCTATTCCCCCCACTCACCTATCTTCCAGCAACCCTGTTTGTTTCCTATAGTTTATAGAGTCTCTTATGGCTTGTCTCACTTTCTGATTTCATCTTATTTTATTTTTCCCTCCCTTCTTCTATGCTTCTCTGTTTTGTTTCTTAAGTTCCACATATGAGTGAAGTCATAGGATAATTGTCTATCTCTGACTGACTTATTTCACTTAGCATAATATCCTCTAGTTCCATCCACACCATTGCAAATAGTAGGATTTCATTTTTTTTTGATAGCTGAGTAATATTCTATTGTGTATAAATACATATATATAGATGTATAGATGTACATAGATATATAGATGTATATATACATATATAGATGAATGGATAAAGAAGATGTCATATATATATATATATATATATATATCGACAGATGAATGGATAAAGAGGATGTGATATATATGTGTATACACACACACACACACACATATATACATATATATATCGATTGCCCAAAGCCACTGTTAAAGAATCTTATCTAACCTTACCTAGAATACCTGACCCTCTCACCAGATCAAAACTCACCTCTTCTTAGGTGTCATCCTCTTCAGAATCAGAAATCTACTACCTGGTAATGAAATAACTGAATAAATGACCCTAGGCAACACGTCCAGGTGTTATCACCCCCAGGTTTCAACGGGGTCCTTGTCAAAAAATAAGCATGTTAAGTAATATTAGTTTGATTTGTTGGGGCTACTAACTATAACTGTTTTTTAAAGTTTATTTGCATTAATATTTGTATATAATAAATATCTAAAATGAAAGCATGATAGGAAAATAACAAAAGCTAAAAGCTGTATAATAATGACAATTTTTTGAAGAGGACTTTCAATGGTGAAACTATAGAAATATAGGAGAGAAATTAGAGCTGTTCAAGACATAGACTATTTCCTCTCTTGGCTCCTAAAATTAAAGAACAGAAGCCTAGCATCCGGGTTACTGTAGTGACTAAATTAACAATATATCTCTGAGCTCAAAATATACCTAGGATTATATCCCAACACTGCCGCTTCTTAACTCTGTGACCTTAATATCAGTTTTTTTGTGTCTCTGTTTCCATTACTGTTATTATCTGCAAAACAATGATAATAATTTCTACTTCATTGGGTTAAGATTAAATGAGACTATACATAAAGCACCTATAAATCACAAGAAATGTTAGCTATTTTTAGTAGACTTACAGGGACTATGTGTGCATTTTCATGATTTTCTGGACTTATATGGTTACTTTTCTCATGTTATCATAGGCTGACAACTGTCACATTTCTTTGTCTCCTCCTCAAAGAGTTGGAGACAGGGTGCGATTCTGAGCAAACAATGCAATCCCTAAGAAGCAGAAAGTAAACAATGTGAAACACAAATAGAATCAAGCACCATGTAAACAACTGCACAAAACTCACAATATCTTTGGTGATTCTTGTAAAGACATCAGGAACAATAATTATGACAGTGAAGCAACAATTATAGCAATTAAGTTAATGGAGACAATTAAGCCAACTTAAATGAATGAGCGTTCTTTAGATAGCTTGCTTACTTCTTCCACTGAATGTTCTTAAAATTCAGAAGAGCAAAGCAAACATACAACCCAAAGTTTTCTTACACAGTGTCTAGGGAGAAACCACCAAAGCTGCAGATGTGCCACGTGTTCACACACACACTTCTAAGGGGATATAGCGCTAAGGATGGGGAGATGGGTTAAGAACTGGATTCTGTTTGTTCACATGGGGCTTCCAGGCAGGCCAGGCATCTTTTAATAGTTTCCTTGTGTTTTCATACCTGGAGAGCTAAATAAATTCAATGCCAAAGTCTCTGACAATGATCATGGGATATCTAGTAGGGTAAAGACCTTTCTGCTTAATTTCTCCTCCTCAGCAGATTCTCTTCTGAAGCTCTGCCTGTTCTATGAGCACCTGGATGGAGAATGGAAAGAAGCTTCAGTATTTTTACACCTTGAAAGAAAGATAACTAAGACTAACCTATCTCAAATGACAAGCTTTTGTTGATGAGGCTTAGGGGAAAACATGGAAATTAATGCATACAAAAGGAAGGAAAACAGTACCTATGATCTCAAACACTTTCCCACCTTACCTCCAGAGGCCTGCTGGTGATTGAAAAGAGCCTAATAGGTTGCTTAGCTACACAAGAGATAGAGGGTAGTGGAAAAAGCAAGGACTCAGATTGCTTGGGTCGAAATCCTGACTTTGTCACTTAGCCACATGTCTGAACTTTGTCAAGTTACTCAATTTTTCTTTGTTTCTATTTCCTAATTTCTAAAATGGGAGTAATTATAATATCTATAAGATCATTTACAGAATTAAACTGAATTGGTCAATGTAAGAACAATCTCTGACCTATGCAAAGCATTCAGTAAGTGCTACAATGGAACTACATGTGTAGTTCTTCATAGCGACTTCATAGTCAACTGTAAGTTTATTTCATCCTCTTACTACTGAATTATATCCTATCATGGGAGCTACTCAGAGCATATGTAATACTTTCCATTTTTGGTACTGTTTCCTTGGGGAAGGGGAGTTTTTTTTTTTCTCCCCAAATTTGTTTATTTTAATCTTTCAGTGTTACAAGATTGATTGTTCATGCACCACACCCAGTGCTCCATGCAATACGTGCCCTTCTCGATACCCACTACTAGGCTCACCCACCCCCCCCACCCCCTCCCCTCCAAAACCCTCAGTTTGTTGCTCAGAGTCCACAGTCTCTCCTGGTTCATCACCCCCTCTGATTTCCCCCCATTCGCCCCTCCCCTCCTTCTCACGATGCCCTCCATGATTTTCTTTATACTCCACACGTAAGTGAGACCATAAGATAATTGCCTCTCTCCGCTTAACTTATTTCAGGGAGTTCTTTTAAATCCAACTCATCAGGGATGCCTGGATGGCTCAGTTGGTTAAGTGTCTGCCTTTGGCTCAGGTCATGATCCCAGGGTCCTGGGATTAAGTCCGACATCCTGCTCCTTGCTCAGCTGGTAGCCTGCTTCTTCCTCTGCCTGCTGCTCCCACTGCTTGTGTGCTCTCTCTGACAAAAAAAATAAAATAAATTCAACTCATCAAACACTATGTATTTGATTTAGAAAGTTCTCTCAGATGACAGAATCTCGGATTCAGCATGTTTGCTTCTGATAATTTGAATGTACATTATCTCCTATCCCAGCCATGTCTTCAATCTGGTCAACCTTTTTCTAATTCTGCCTCCTGTTATTAACCCTGATATTTCACCCATGTTATATCCAATTCTTGGAAGAAATTTCCCACTCCCTGTTGAGAAACAGTTCATGGATATTTTCATGTTTCTGCATGGTCAAAGCTTTTTGAGCAAAAGTTACTGGCACACTGGGTTGTGGGATGATTGTACGGTAAACAAATTTAGAAGTTAAAGAAACTTCTGGAGGGAGTTAGAAAAAATCTGTTTACATTCCAAGGATTATAAACCTAGAGACATAAAAGTCTTTCTCTCAATCTTTCTGTCACTCTTTTCTGCCCCACCCCCCACCTCTACCCAGAGAAAAAGAAAGGCAGATGTGCCAGCTACTCCTATATAAGCTCTGAATTTCATAATTTTAAACCCCAAATGCATAGATACATCTAGTGGCTTTCACCACATTGCTCTGTGGTAAGTTAAAGCAGGAGGAACCAACATAAATTGCTCTGTTACTGAAAGCCCTATTCCTTGATTGAGAGGACTTGTGTTTATGTATACTATAAATTTCTAAAGGACTGATATCCTAGTGTGTGCACAAACACACACGTGTGTGTACACAAACACACACGTGTGTGTACCTATCGATCTATCCATCCATCCATCCATCTAAACTGTGGCAGGATAACTGGTTAGCTTGCAGGTGATATAACATGTCCGACTCTTCACAGTTTTAGACTTAAAATTTCCTGTTCACCAACACTCAACTCATCTCCAAAATTCACCTTCTATTTTATGGATAAAATCATGAATTCCTAAAAGACTAGTTCTATTGTTTATTTTTTTCCCAGAATTTGGTACACTCCCCTTTTTCCAACAAAGGACAAATCCATAAAAGATTTTTTAAAGCACTCAGAGAAATAAGTGATTTGAAAAAAGAAGTCAAATCCAAATATTAAAAGACTCACAAAATTACACCAGTATTACACTGGGTTTGGATCCCTGCTTGGCTCTAGACCAGGAGCTACTGAGCACAGGAGCTTGGGAAGTCATTCAGGTTTCTAGGACTCCTTTCATAGTCATCCCATCCCACCCTCCATTGCTTCCAGCTCTCTTTTTCTATAAAATGGAGAGAATAGAGCTCATACTCAGACTCCTCAGATTCCTCCAATATTTATAAAAATTCGAAAATGCTCTTTGTAGGAGAGCATGTTTTTTGTTGTTTGTTTTGTTTTGTTTACACTTTTTCCCT
This sequence comes from Nasua narica, assembly GCA_028533885.1. Classification (NCBI taxonomy): domain Eukaryota; kingdom Metazoa; phylum Chordata; class Mammalia; order Carnivora; family Procyonidae; genus Nasua; species Nasua narica. Next base: position 90,177,661 of record CM052802.1, on the reverse strand, counting down.
GAAATCCAAAGCTATGGTGACTGTTAGATCTGAGCAATAGAATAGAGTGAGAAGGGATGGCAGAGGGAAAGACCAGAAAACAGGGAAATATTTTTCTCCACTCTAAGCTTCAGGATGTCTTTTTGCTACTAGTCACCTGTGTAGGCTAAAAGATAAGTTGGTAAATGAGTTGATAAGAAAACAAGCTGATGTGTGTCCTATTGTGCCCAGCCCTATCCTAAGATAGAGACCCGAGGATGGCAGGTGAAGTGGGACCCTCCCCAAAAGGAAGAGCGGAGATGTAAGTACTTGGAAAGAAGAAACAAGATTGGGAAAAAAGATGGTGGCGGGGGGTTCCATTAGGAGTAAAGACTTGGGCAACTCCCCTGCAGAGACCCATGGGGATGGGAAGAATCTCAAGGGGTCATGACACAAAGACAATTCATGAGACTGTGTCCTGGGCATGGGTCTTCCAGAGTAAACTTTGCCAGAAAGCATTAACAGAGGCCTTCAGAAAAGGACACAGTGCAGATATTGCCCAATGTATACTAAAGACCACTGAGCTTTCCTATTATCAGCTAGCAAGAGGCAGAAGAGAGGTGCAAGTCTAGACATGGCTGATGCCAATAAGGCCTCAGAAGCCTGATCGTGGGACTTTGCCTGACTGTGCAGCCAGCACCATGTCACAAGGACCAGGTGGGACTACAAAGAAGATGCAGATTGAATTTCTGGCTTCCCTGAGTAAGGACTCAGTGTCAGATAGATTTTGATGGTAAGGCAGACAAAATGAGTGAAAAGGAATGGGAGGTGCAGGCTTTCAATTAAGGAATGAATAAATCATAGGAATAAAGGGTACAGCATAAAGAAAACAGTCAATGATATTGTAATAATGGTGTATGGAGACAGATGGTAGCTACACTTGTGGTGAGCATAGCATAATGTATAGAATTATCAAATTACTATGTTGTACACCTGAAACTAATGCAACACTGCATGTCAACTACAGTCAAAAAGAAGAGAGATTTCTGGCTTCACCTTAGGATGCAGAAAGCTAAAAAAAAGGTGTTATGATTTTTGTTGCGAGCTGGGGTGGTATAAAAATGTATTCCTGCTTCATATATATACCTCCAAGGCATTGGCTTGTTAACAAATTCCAATAGTTTGCTTTATGAACAGGGCTGCAGTTATTTTGGCATGAACAATCTGAAATCTCCTTTCTTCCTAATTCCATGAAAAGGCAGGGTCATGCCTTGGCCTTTTGTCTCCTGTCTGCCTCCTTTGAAAGCTTCTGCAAGTCCTGGGGTCAGTGACATTATGGCAATCCTGTTGATGACAGATTGGCTCAATGTGCTAACTGTTCACCCTCCTCTGCTGCTTGGCTAGATAGGGCAGAAAGAAGTTATAAAAACATCGGCAGTCATAGCCAACACCAAGGAAACAAAAAAGTGCAGAGTTGCCCCAACTGTTCTCTGATTTTAAAGCATCCTCTGACCTCTTAGGAGCATAAGCAAAGTCAGTTCCAGCCTAGTAGAACAAGTAGTGGGTCTCTGTTCTTCAGGGCCCTCCCTACCTGTACACTCAGCAAGTCCTGGTCTCCATCCAGCTGCCCTGTGAACTCTGTCATTCATTCCTACTTTCTTGTCAAGAGGTTTGAAACTGAGTATTTGGAATTGCACAACACACAAAGTTGGAGCAAGTTCAACTTTGTAACTAGTCTCGTTTGTTTGATTATCAATACTTCTTGCTTCAGGCTCCAAAGGAAAATTACAACCAAATAAGCTCTGTGCTTTTATAAATTGTGTGCATCTTCCCTCTGACTTTGATCCATTCTCATATAGCACAGTAACTGGGTGTGGTGATGGCCAAGTAGTATTCAGAATAAGATATTGATGATGGGTCACAAACCACGCAAACAACTGCTTAGAAGGTCTCATTCCAGTAGGCTCACTTTGTTGTCCCTGTTCACCAAGAATTTGTGTGGAATTTCGTTCTTGCCCTTGTATACTTCCGTATGTCCTCTGTGCCTGGATGCGGCTTCACTCTGATTTGCCATGCTATGGTGTTAGAAGGAAGGAGGAAGAGTCTTCTGGGGACTGGGAGTGGAACTTCACTACTCACGTTTGAGTGTGGTGATTTCTCCATTTTAAACATGGTGTTCCAGAAAAGGAGAGCACTAATAATAAAAGTTATAATCCACTGAGGGTCTATGAAACAACATGAATGTGTGTGTCTGCATGTGTGTGCTTACTCAGTCAATCCTCACAAATGGAGACAAACTGAAGTGCAGAGAAATTGTGTAACGGGCTCAGGGGTCCTGTCAGCCAGCAAGTGGCAGAGGAGAGGGGCAAGCCCAGATACAGCTGATGCCCACATGCTGATGTATTCTGCTGTCCTGCCTGTTCAGCCAGAGTAAGTGAGCACAGAGGCAACATGGAAAGACTGGGGTGATGTCACTGGGCTAGGTGGTGGTGCCCAGAGCAAAGTAGGACGCAGATTGGCCCAGATTCCTCCACCCCTTCTAGTACATGCCCATGGGTAACTAAAGGGGAGGTCAAATGGAGAGAGCAGCTAATCATCTAGGGGTGGTTGGCCATGCTTCCACATATCTTCTCTGCTTCTGTAAGGTTCCATTTGAGCTTCTTGAAACCCCAGACAGCTGGAAACCTGGCTCTCCCTGCCATTTCCTAACAATGTTACTCTTGGGAATCAATTCTCTTCCAGAGAAACACTGCCTTCGAGCACTAAACAGGTGGTAGAGCAACTCCTGATGCATAAGACAGAGCCCTCTCCTCCTCAACCCGCATCTTATATCCCATATGAAAAATGGGCAGCATGTCAATATTTCCCACCAAGTTTATTTGGAACCAGAAACTAAACTACTGCGTTCAATGAACTTTGGTGAAGAGATGTCCCTCAATAGGCTTTTTAAACATAAAAAGAGAAAAAAAATAAGTCACATATTTAAAAGAAAGTGATCATTTCATGGGGTGCCTGAGTGGCTGAGTGGGTTAAAACTTCTGCCTTCGGCTCAGGTTATGATCTCAGGTCCTGGGATCGAGCCCCACATCAGGCTTTCTGCCTGATTTCATGCCCAGGACACACACACTCACGTTGTTTCATAGACCCTCAGTGGATTATAACTTTTATTATTAATTAGTGCTCTCCTTTTCTGGAACACCATGTTTAAAGTGGAGAAATCACCACACTCAAATGTGAGTAGTGAAGTTTCACTCCCAGGCTCAGCGAGGAGCCTGCTTCCCCTTCTTTCTGCCTGCCTCTTTGCCTACTTGTGATCTCTCTCTCTTTCTCTCTGTCAAATAAATAAATAAAATCTTGTAAAAAAAAGAAAGCGATCATTTCTTAATAATAATAATAATAATAATATACTCTAAATAACAATCTGCTGAAGGTCAATCTTCTGTCCCTTTGAAGCCCTGTAGTTGGTGAAAACTTTAACCTTCATCTATGACTCGTTTGATCTCATACTCCCTTTAAATCTCCCAAGTGATTAGTTGCTCATTCTGAATGTATCTTCTATAATATCACTTAATTGTTGGCTTATGTAGCAGCCACATTAAAAATAAAGACTACTGATATCAGTTGGACCTCTATGCCATCCACAAATCCTTCCCAGCTTTCCATCCCAGCATCCTCCCAAGTAAGCTTCTCATCACCTCTCTGACTGGGACTTTACTGCTGCAGGTGCCCGGCTAGTTTCCTGCCTCATCCTAATCATCAGTCATAAAATCAAGGCAGTGTTCTCGGAGTTCTGGTCACTTAACACCAACAGCTTTCCACTCAAATGAAGCAAATATATTCCTTATCTGACACATACAGCTCCAAGCTACCTTCCAGAATTACCTCACATACGTCTCCACCAGTCAAACTTGATTGCTCATTCTTCCCCTAAATAAGCGCTAAGTCTTTGCTCATTCAGTACATTCTGTTAATGCTGTCTCCCTCATTCCCTTTTGTTAAGTTTCTGTGGTATTTTTAGCCCTGGGGTCACCTGGATCATTTTTTAAACAGGTGCAAGCCCATCATCACACCTTACACCTTTCAACTGAAGCAACACCTCTAAGGGTAAGGGTACTGGGATTTCATAAAAGCCTCCCCCAGGTTATACTTGAGCTTGGCCAAGATGAAAGGTACTGAAAAAGCCCTTAAAGACCAGTTTCAGGTGCTCCCTCTCCACTCCACTAAATCCCCTAAACCTCTTCATCTCCACTAAAGCCTATGTGCTTTGGTCCTCCTTGCACACACAAGGACAACTTGTTATCTCCTAGATGAGCCCCCCCCCAGGGTCAAGTCTGAGTTTTCCCATATTCCCTCAACTAGACTGTAAACTGTTTGCTGCAGGGGTGTCCTCCCATCTCGTATCTCCTATAAGTGCCAGCACAGGACTCAGCCTGGGACAGGTGCTCAAAATGTGCATTCAGTCATATGTGGAGGATGGATACATCCACACACACATGGAAAGTTCATGATGTGGTCTTATTAACAGGGTTATTTCTGAATAAATAAGCCCTGAATAATTAACAGGGCTTATTTCTTACCACTGTCTCCCATCAAGTGACAATTAAAAACATTATTTCCAAACTTCATTTCCATGAATATGATTACTATTTAGTTCCTCTAAACAAGAATACTATGCAGTACATGGCAATATTGATCTTAAAAATTAGAAAACTTTATGGCATGAATATCAGGGTGGAAGTTGAAAGTCAGACATAGACCAAAAAAAGACTTTTGTATTTCAGAGGAAGAGATGTGGGTAGAAGAGATGAGATCTGCTCTGAGAAGAAATGAGACCGTGAAGGGATTGGCATCACTTTTAGGATTTTGGCCTTTATTCTGAATGCCATCAGGAGCCACCGAAGGCACTCAGTTACACATTTTAAGAGATGCCTGACCTACAGGGAAGAAGACTGGAGTCACAGAGACAGTTAGGAAGTGATTACAGGTAAATTTTGCAGGAACTAAGAAAGAGACACAGAGATATAGAGAGATCAACTGACTCTCAGCAAGTACCTAATGTGGGTACCAGCGAGAAAGAAGAAAAAAACTGAAAGGCTTCTGGTCTGGTCAGCTGTGTAAGTGATGATGCCACACACAGAGGTTGAATAATCAGGGAAGAAGCAACTCCAATAGAGTGGTCAATTTTGTATGTCCGAGGGACATCCAGTGACAGGAGTCCAGCAGACAATCAGATGCCTGAGCATAGAGCTAAGGACCACATTCAATGTTGGGGTTTATATGTGGGAGCCATGATCACATGGGTGCTCCCTGAAACCATAGGAGAGGATGGGTCACCCAGGGGAGAGAGCAAGCTAATAAAAAAGGAAGCCGAGAATGAAGTTGGCTGGAGTGCAAACATTTTAGGGACAAGACACTGAGGAGGAGCAAACAGAAAGACAGACAACTGACAGAAGTGATGGGAAGAGGGACAGTCACCATGGGAATAAAGACCTTAGGGAGGTACTTCTGGGAAGTCTCTGAGGTGAGAGGATGGGGGAGACACCTCAGAAGGAGGCTGGCTAGGCCTGATGGTGCAAAGGGAAAGAAAATGTGATGCAAGGTCCCAGATGGTCTGCACCGGAGGTCTCAGTTTTGGAGCAGTGTACAGGTTAATGTAAATCTTGGAAAAATGAGTTTGCTTGGTGGGAAAGCTGCATTAACACCAGGGAAACTGCTAAGAGAACTTCAAGAGAGAGGGGATGCAGAGTGCAGAAGATGGAAGCTACCAAGTGATAAAATGTAAAAGTGGCTCCTCTGTAATCAGATGGCGAGCCTGAAAAAGGGCAGCCTTCCATCACCCTATGTGTCTGAGGCACCCTGAGAATGAAATTTTGGGAAATCTCACTCCTTCCTGACTCCAGCCTTCATGCCTGGTTTGCAGCTCCCCTTCAGTTCCCTGTATGTGAGAGTAAGAGGGCTGGGGAGGCTCACTTCTCGTTTTCTCTGCATTTGCTTGCTTATCCAAAAAAGAACTCAGACATGTTTCCTTGCTCACTCCCTCTTCTTTGAGTATTTCTGTTCCATCAAGAGTTCTCCCTCTGAGGACCAGCTAGCAGTAGCATAAAATAGCCACACATGACTTGAAACACTAGAAAGTCAATAGCCAGAATTTAAATTAATCAAATTACGGTAGGTCTACAAGGAGTATGGTTTGATCATGAAATCCTCATAACAGTTAAGAACTAGGTCAATGCCCAGGCCAAGTACATTCCTGGTGTTAATTATCTAAGATGTGTTGATTCTCTTGGCTATCCAATTCACATTCATAGTAATGTGAATAATTAGGAGCTCATAAAATAATTAGAAGCAAGCTTAAGTGAACTGAATTGACTTTTAGTTTACTTGGGAGTAGATTTTAAAAATAAAAAAAATATTCATTGTCCTTTGCACATGAATATTATTAGCATTTATTATGACCTACATAAATATTATGCATCATGATGAACACTGCACACTAATGATCTCATTTAACCCCTTAACAATACTATGAGGTAAGTTTGTTTTACTCATATTTTTATGATGACCAAAGATGCATGCCCAGGTGAGCCTGACTTCTAAACCCAAATGCTTAGGCACTGTGCTGATCTGCCTCTCATGCCTTTGGAGGAAATGTCATTAATGATCAACCCTAAATAGCTGTAGCTTATGACACTAATGAGAGTGGTAGTTACCAAAAAAGAGAGCTCCGTTCACCAAGCACAAGTTAGCAGTGAGTAACTTGAGACTTTTTTTTAAAGGTTTTTTGGTTTTTTGTTCTTTTGTTTTTGAGAGAGAGAGAGAGAGAGAGAGCAGGAGGAGGAGCAGACGAAGAGCAAGAGAGAGAGAGAGAGAGAGAATCTTAAACAGACTCCAGTTCAGGACAGAGCCCAGAGGCTCCACATGGAGCTCCATCTCAGGACCCCGAGATCATAACCAGAACCAAAATCAGGAGTCAGACACTTAATTGACTAAGCCACCCAGGCACCCCAGCAACTTGATACTTTTTTTTTTTAATTTATTTTTTTTATTGTTTATTTGTTTGAGAAAGAGAGAGCAGTGGGGAGGGGCAGAGGGAGAGAGAATCCTCAAACAGACTCTCTGCTGAGTGTGGACCCAACAGGGGCTCAATCTCACCACCTCAAGATCATGACCTGAGCTGAAATCATCAGAACCTCCAGCCAGGTACCCCAACTTTTAATGAAAGAAAAGTGTTCCGGAAAAGTGTAAACTCTGTCATGGTGCCCGGATTAAATTCCTCCAATGACTTCTTGCTATGAGATAGGTTTCTAATTCCTTAGCAGAGTAAATTCAGCGTCTCGGGCCTGCTCCACTTCCTGGCCAGCTCCAGCAATCAGGCATTCTCTCCATCCTCAGAGGCACAGCCTCCACGAACCAGAACTTCGAACATGCTGTTCTTGTCCTCTAGCACTCTTCCCTGCCCCTAGGCTTCCAGAACTAACTCCTAAACCTTCTATTCTCAATTAGTTTATAGACTTTCCTGATACCTACCCACCCCATTAATTATGTCCCCCATCAGTGACAGACTTTGACAGCCCATTGTAATTTTTCAAGATAAAATCAACTAATTTTGTAGTTAAATACTCATTTGTTTAATCTCGGCCTCCTCGTTCCTCTGCTAGGCTCTCAGAGTATGAAGACAAGAGCCCTGTCTGTTGTAATCTGATATAGTTCAGCCCCTGGCATTGTACCTGGCCTACAGACATTTGTCAAAGGAAGGAAAGGAGGGAGGGGATCCTTCTGCATCCAAATCCAACCTTTGGAAGAGCAGGCCACAGCAAGCCTGTGGCACAGGCTGCCTCCTATGGATGCACACGCTGGGTCACCACAGGGGTGCCTAGGGGTGAGTGGAACAGAAAGCCGTCCAGACTTCTTACCTAATTTACAGTCAGTGCCATCTCCGCCAGTGCTAGCCCCATGAACCTCCTTCATGTACTAGATATCACAATTGTTGCTTTCAAATCTGTTGTGTAATCTCCTTCATGGCCCCATGACTTAGGTTTGATTAAGACCCTTTCATAGGAAAATGGCCCTCAGAGAGATCAATCTGCCCAAAGTGTTCCTGGCTTTGTTCAAATTTCAATGTTTTCACACATACAGGTAGTGTTGACAGATAAAACACAAAGCACCCCATTTAATGTGATTTTCAGATAAACAATGAGTAATTTATTTTAGTACAAGTATGTCTTATACACTGCATGAGATATACTGAAAAACAAAACAAAACAAAAAAAACCCTTCATTTAACTTGAAAGTAAAATTTAACTAGAGGTCTTGTATTTTGATTTGCTAAAACTTCCAAAGTCATTTGCTCTATCACACTACTACACTGAGATATAAAGGCTGGGGTAGTCTGAACATTCAGCTTATCAGCCCACTACTAGGATTCAAATGGTTCTTCATCACCCACCTTCTCCACATCTAAAACCCTACAGTTGGCCAGCTGGACAGCCACATGGAAATGAGAGGATTTCGTCTCCTCTGGAACCTCAGACACTTCCTTTCCCCCCTCCATCCTCAGCAGGCTGGGGTGCTTCTGGAATTGTTAGCCCATGGCCCCTTCCTCATGACTGACTACTGGAAACCTTCACCAACACCACTGCTTTCAACTCTGACTTGTCTGTTACTTTCCCTCGAAAACACTCAACATCTCTTTCCTAGTGGCTGGAGATATTGTATAGTAAGAGTTACTTGTTCATTTCTTTACATCTTCTCACTTTCCATTTTAAACAGCTTTTTATATCAGCCCCCAGGTGTTTTCCTGTCTTTCCAAATATCACGAAATCCTTATGAGAACTCCCGTGGGCATTGGTTTTACTACCATCTGTTTCTCTATACATATATAATATGCATGTTCCTTTGCTCTTATTTGTTAGTAAAAATAATAAAATCAGAACAAAACAAATATACAAACAAGCCCAAAACAGTCCTGTATCTGAGACTTCTGTGTGACTTCTAGGCCATTTCCATCCCCAGGTATTTCTGCCAAATGGTTGCTAAACTTTTTGTATCTGAGGAGAAATGGAGTTGGGAAAAGTATTACTTAATTCCTGGCATTCCATTTGATGTGAGAAAAGAATTGGAGAAGGGAGTACACAGAAAATAAAGGAGAAATGCCCTCAACCATAAGTTAAACAGCTTAACCTTTTGTCCAACCTAATTATTAAGATGTTTGTTTTATTGAATATATGTAACATATAACATTGCTTAAATTATAAGACCTGATATTACAAAACTCCTAGAAGAAAATATAAGGAAGAAGTTTCTCAACATAGGTCTTGGCAATGATTTTTTTAATATGACACCAAAAGCACCAACATCAAAAACAAAAATCAGTAAATGGGACTACATCAAACCTAAAAGCTCCTGCATAGCAAAAGAAACAATTAACAAAATGGAAAGGCAACCTCCAGAATGGGAGATAAGTTTTGTAAACCATGTAGCAGATAATAGATTAATATCTAGAGAAAGACAATTATATGGTTTCAGTCATATGACGAATATAAGAAACAGTAGGGGAAGAAAGGGAAAACAGAATGGAAAGTAATCAGAGAGGGAGACAAACCATGAGAGACTCTTAACTATGAAAAAGAAACTGAGGGTTGCTGGAGGGAGGGTGGCTGGGGGATGGGGAAACTGGGTAACGGGCAATTAAGGAGGACATATGATGTGCTGAGCACTGGGTGTTATACACAACTGAATTACTGAAGTCTACATCTGAATATAATGATGTTCTATATGTTGGCTAATTGGCTTTAAATTTTTTAAAAAAGCGTTTAATAGCTAACATATATAAAGAACTCATACAACTCAATAACAACAACAACAAAAAAGACAGTCTTTTAAATTTATAAAGTGTCTTTTTTTTTTTTAATAAGGGGTTTGGATAAAGCACATAGCACTCATGCCCATACTTCACCTATTCTCCAACTTCTATGTAACTCTGGAGTGTCAGTGATTTTTACGGAAGCTCAAGGCCAGCAAGCTCCCAGCCCTAACAATAGGGTCTGGGTTACTGCCTTCTCACCCACCCTCTGTTCAAAGGTCGTCTGTCCAGAGAAAATATCCCTCTTCTTATATGTCTTAGATCCGTGGCTTTTTTCTATATCCTAATACAATGTGTATTGGAGTTCCATTTACTGCTGGTGATGTCTCCAATGAAACTATTTCACATTGCACATTGTGTAGTGGTTGAGGGAACTATAAAAGTTAAAATTTTGGCTCAACCACTTACTGGATATATGACTGACCTTGGACAAATGATTTAACTGTGCCTCAGCTCCTCATCTGATAAAAGAGAATTATGGTGGTAGTGAGGAGTCAGCAAGAAACAGTGCTTAGTATGGTGCCAGGAACAGTAGGCACTTAATAAATGTCCTTTAGAGGCTCCTGGGTGGCTCAGTGGGTTAAAACCTCTGGCTTTGGCCCAGGTCATGATCTCGGGGTCCTGGGATCGAGGCCCATATTGGGCTTTCTGTTCTGCAGGGAGCCTGCTTCCCCCTCTCTCTCTGCCTGCCTCTCTGCCTACTTGTGATCTCTCTGTCAAATAAATAAATAAAGTCTTTTAAAAATAAATAAGTAAATAAATGTTCTTCAATTTTTTCTTAGCATAATCTCATTCAAATCTTGTTTTCTGCACCATGCTAGTCAAACTTCACAGGAAGACATTTAAAGCTAGTTTTCTAGAATGATATTTTCCTGTTGGATGTCAGTAGTTTTCCCCAGGGTGAAATAATGACCCAATTAGCCCTGTAGCCATACAATTTAAATCCTATTTAAACTTGATAGAGGTAGTGAAAGAGAACCAGATTCAAAATGCACATGTTCTAGGCTCCAAGCCTGATAATAACTAGCTGTCAGTTCTTAAGCCATTTTCTTCTTATGTTTAGTACTCACTTTAAATCACTTTTCCTGATCCTTTCAGCATTAAAATTTAAATTCTCCAAAGCTTCAGGATCTGCAGAATACAACTACACTGGATTTGTTAAATAGTGATTGTTAATAATGCAGAGAATGTTCATACTAAAAAGATTACCTATGTCAAAACCACACTGTTTTTAAAAATAAAAACAAAATCCTGTAATTAGAAACTTAAAATAGTGCCTAAATTGCTAAAAACAACTCACAAACCACAGGAATGCATCTGTGAAACTTGCTCATCAAGTAGTTCGTGTTATTCTGTAATGCCCACTCATGCAGTGAGGTGGGGCAGCTGCTGTAAACAGGAACCCAAGCTTTTTTCTGAACTTAGCCTGGGGAATAAAAGATCCAAATTCCTGGGGGCGCTTTGGTGACTCATTATTAAGTGTTGGACCCTTGATTTCAGCTCAGGTCATGATCTCAGGGTCATGAGATAGAGCCCCACCTCTGACTCTGAGCTGGGTGTGGAACCTGCTTGAGATTCTCTCTCCTCCTGCTTGAGATTCCCTCCTCCCCTCTTACACTGGCATGCACACATGTGCTCCCTCTCTCTCTGTGTCTCAAAACAAAAACCAAACAAACAAAGCCTCCAAATTCCCATTTTATGTGGTGTGCTCCCAGCTCCACACCAGTACATGGTAGTTTGAAGTCAAACAGTATTTACATCACAGAAATTGGTGAAAGGGACTAATCACAGGCTTTCAGCTCCCCCCTCTCTGGCTGATTATTAAACATCTACTAGCATATCTTATTAGATGTTTAATTGGGTCCAACTAAACTATGCCATTTCGAACCAAAATCTAGAACCTATCTTGAATTAATCTTCTAATTCATGGGATCCTTTACAGAGACTTAGCATTCAAGTAAAGTAGAATTTATTCTACTATTACTTAAATATATATGTGTATACATACATACATGCATGTAGATGCATACGTATATATATTTAAAATTAATATTTTATAGGAGAACAGAGGCCTAGTCCAATGTGAAAACCAGGATAAATAAATAAATGATGCTTACCGCAGAGCATATTTAATTATCTTCCCTATCCTATGCCTTGCCTGGCCTTATGCTTAAATGTCTAAATTTCTCTCCTTTCTTTCTTTTTTCTATCTTTTCTGTTTTTTCCTCATTCATTCTTCTCCTTGTTCTTGGAAGAATTTATGACATATATCTGTATGCTAAATTGTTATAACATTGATGTAAAGGCTAGCCTTTAAATGTGGACAGAATTCATGAGCAAAGACAGGGAGGGGTAGACAGAGATATTAGGTAAGCAAGAAGAAAGCAGGAATTACAATATTAATCTCAAAAAAGCTATAATTTAAATGTATTTCAAGATTCCTTTAAAGCATTAAGCAAGATAAAGACTATAGAATAGCCACAAACATGTATTCACCAGAAAACAATTATGACAGGTTTTAATACACTCCTTGCAGAATTAAACAGATCCAATAGAAAAAGCTAAGGTAGGATATTGGGATCATACTCCAATAAAATTAAGAAAATATAATAAAATGGCAATAAAAATAGTTTAACTGCTTAGAAACTAAAATATAGCTTTCTAAATAATCCATCTAATAAAGTAAAAAAATCAAGTTGAAATTAAATCTATCTAGAAAGCAATCAAATAATATTTTTACCAAAACAGAGATATAGGAGCACCTGGGTGGCTCAGTCAGTTAGGCATCTGCCTTTGGCTGAGGTCATGATCTTGATTTGCTTTTGTGGTTCTGGAATATAGGTGAGGTTCAGTGGGGTGAGGTCTGGAGCTGATGACCAAGAAAGAATTCTTAAGACATCTTTGGTGCAAAATGGTGGTTTTATTAAAGCACGGGGACAGAACCCATGGGAAGAAAGAGCTGCTATACCAGAATCTTGAGGAGTGGTGATTATATACTCAGGGTTCTGGGAAGTAAGGAAAAGGGAGTTTCCGAAAGAATTTTCATATGCTGAAGAGGACCTACCTACAAGATACCTACAAGATTCCTGAGGCCTTGCCATTGTCAGGTTAAGGTTTTCTCCCCCTCTAGGGAGGTATTAACATTAATATAGTTGGGGGACACCTGGGTGGCTCAGTTGGTTAAGTGGCTGCCTTCGGCTCAGGTCATGATCCCAGGGTCCTGGGATCAAGTCCCACATCGGGCTCCTTGCTCAGCAGAGAGCCTGCTTCTTCCTCTGCCTCTGCCTGCCACTCTGCCTGTTATGCGCGCTCTCTCTCTCACAAATAAACAAATAAAATCTTTTTAAAAAATTAATATAGTTGGGAGATTCCTGGAAGAATGTTCCACATGTCCCACCTGGGAGTGAGGGTTTGGGGGGATATTTGCAGGGTGTTAGCTTGTGATTTACCTTCAGCTAGCCTTCTGCTCCCTCATCAATCTCAGGGTCCTAGGATAAGGCCCCAGGTCCAGCTCCCTGCTCAGCAGCAAGTCTGCTTCTTCTCCTCCCTCTGCAACCCTCCCCCCAACCTCATGCTCTCTCTCTCAAATAAATAAAATCTTAAGACAAAACAAAACAAACAAAGCAGAGATATAACTAAAGCAGTACGAACTGCTTTATCTTACATTAGAAAAAAAGCTTAAGAAAATAAAGTAAAAAGAAAAGTAAGAAGAAGTAATAAAGATATAAACATTGAGATTAGCAGAAATTTTTTAAAAAGTAGAAAAAGTAAATGAATTCTAAAGCTGATTATTTGCTTTAACCATTTCATTAAAAATAGATAATCCCTTCATTGGCCTGATTAAGGAAAAAAGAGAATAAAAAAATATACAAAAATCAAGAAAGAAAAAATACAGATATAGAAGGGATTTTAGTAAATAGTACCTAACTGTGGCAATGAAGTTGAAACCCAGAGAAAATTTATTTTCTTTAGTGATTATTCTAACAAATATTAAAAATCAACATTGCCCCATGAAGAAGAAAAACATTGGACATACTGAAAAAGTTTAAAAACCTACCATTGAGGGGCATCTGGATGTCAGTCAGTTAAGGCTCCAACTCTTGGTTTCAGTTCAGGTTGTGATCTCAGGGTCTGAGAAAGAGCCCCACCACAGGCTCAGTGCATAGTCTGCTTAGGTTTCTCTCTCCTCCCTCTGTCCCTCCCCCCAATGTTCTGTCAAATAAATAAATAAATAAATCTTAAAAAAAAAAAACCAAAAAACTCTATCATTGAAAAGGATCACAGGGCCAGTTGGGTTCAAGGATGAGTCCTATCTAATATTTATATAATGTTAAATGTAATGTCATATATATCTGCCTAATTTGTTCTATAAAGCCAGTATATCTTTAATGACACAACTTGATACTCAAAAAACACTATAAACAAATATCATTTATGGTTTAAAAAAATTTAAATTCTAAATAAAAGATTAACAAGGGAAATCTACAGTGTTTCAGAAGAATAAGAGGATGATCAAACCATATTCAATCCAGTAATGAACATGTATATACTATCTGAAAACATAACATTATTCATTACATCCATAAGAAGTAGAATCATACAAGCACACCAATTGATACTACAAAGGCCTTTTGTAACAATTCAACAGCTGTTTTCCTCAACAGTTCAGTTAAGTAGAAGTAAAAATAAATACTTAATATAAATACCATAAGGATAAAGATTATTTTACTTTCTTTGTAGATAATATGACTGCATACATATAGAATTCAAGACAATTTGAGAAAAATACTAGAATGAATCAAAGAATTTAATAGGGTATTTATTATCATACAGATAAACATACAAAAATCCATAACTGTTTTTCTATACTGATATTAAACAGCTAAAAATGCATATCAGGGAAATGTTTAATTCATAATAGGGATAAGTTTATAAAATATTAAAACATCTAATAAGAAATATTGTTCAGGCCATGTAAAGAAACGATGAAATCTTATTGAAGAACATAAACAAGTTCTGAACAAAGGTGAAAATACATCATGTTCTTGAATGAGAAGATTTAATATGATAATTATCAATTATAAAAAAAATACAATTACGATTTTAATTCTATTGGATTTGGGAAGAATGTGAATAATTTGGAAATTTGAGGGTTGACTAAAGTTATCTTAAAGTTCATACAGAAAAATAAATGACCAGGAGCACCTGGGTTAAAGTATCTGCCTTCGGCTCAGGTCATGATCTCAGGGTTCTGGGACCAAGCCCCGCATCGGGCTCTCTGCTCAACAGAGAGCCTGCTTTCCCCCCTCTCTCTGCCTGCCTCTCTGCCCACTTGTGATCTCTCTTTCTCTCTGTCAAATAAATAAATAAAATCTTTAAAAAAAAAAGAAAAAGAAATGACCAAAGATAACAAAAAAAAAAAAAAAGGTTTTAAGTGTGTGGAGTCGGGGAACAAAGAATGTGCCTTACCAGTTATGAAGACATACTATATAATCACCATAACACTATAATCAAAATAAAATGATATCAGCATAGAGATAGACAAAGAAGTAAAGGAAACAAAACAGAAATCTAGAAACAGATCTTAATTTATATGATTTCAGTTGGTTTTTCAATTTGGTGAGTAGAAGTTAGTTTATTAAATAATGATGTTGGCACAAATGGGTATCCATCTGGAAGGAAAGGAAGCTGGACCACCTCACGCTACATATAAACATAACATTAAATGAAATAAAGATTTAAATGTAAAAAATAAATTATTAACAAGAATAATTTAGAGTAAATTTTAGGAGAAGACCCAAATGACTACAAGGATAGATTGATATGTTGACCGAAAAAAGGAAAAAAGAGGGAAACTCAAAATGTATACAAAATATATTTATACATGTACATATTTAACTAGAGAAAATATTTTTTTAAGATTTATTTATTTATTTTAAAGACAGACTGTGTGGGGTGGGTGGTTGAAGGGGAGGGGCAGAGGGAAAAGGAGAGAGAAGCTCAAGCAGACTCCTACATGGGGCTTTATCTCACAACCCTGAAGTCACAACCTGAGCTGAAAACTAAGAGTCCACAGTTTAACCAACTGGGCCACCCAGGTGCACCTATGGAAAAGTATTTTAAATATGCAATTTAAAAATAGTATAAATAATCAAAAGACAAGTGATGCACTGAGGACCAATATCTATAATGCATATTATAAAGGGTATTATCTGTAGATAAAGGCAATCATCCATAATATACACAGTGCTTGCTCAAATGGTTAATATAAAGAAAGACATACAATCCAAAATAAAGAAAAAGCTATTCACAGAACATAACCAAATGGCCACCACATATCTGAAAAGACACTCAACCCCACTGGTAGGAAATGGAAGAAGTAACAAAATATCATTGTCAGTGAGGAAAAACATTTGAACATGGTAATATCCTACCAGCAGAGAAGTCGGTAAAAAAAAAAAAATACACACTTCTGGTGGAAATGTAAATGGTTGCAGCTTTCACGCAAAGCAGTCTGACAATAGTTATTAAATAATCATAAAGAAATACCTGTCCTTCAACCTAGCAATCCTGCTTCCAGGAATCTAGCTGCCATAATACAGGCATGGGTAGATTAAAGATTTTTTTCAGTCAATCATAGCAATATTCATAGTAACAAAAAGCAAAAGAGAAAGAGAAATCGAAATATCCATTGAAAGAGCCATTTGATAGGTGGTGGAAATTAAGGAGAAATTTGTTCTGATGAGCACTGGGTAATGTATGGAACTGTTGAATCATACCTGAAACTACTATAACACTGTATGTTAACTAATTGGAATTAAAATTAAAACGTCTAGGACACCTGCATGGCTCAGTCAGTTAAGTATCCAACTCTTGATATCAGCTGGGGTGGAGGTCTCGTGGGGTGGTGTTCTGGATCATGAGATAAAGCCCCAGTGGGGTTCATGAGGGTGGAGCCTGCTTGGGATTCCCTCTCTCCCTCTCCTCTACTCCTCCCCTCCCCCACCCCTTGTTTGCTCACATGCTTTCAAATAGAATAAAAAATAAAATTAATTCAATTAAATAAAAACTTTTAAAAAAATATTAGACAACCAATAAAAGAACAATTTAAATAAATTTTTGTAAATTATGCAACAAAATATTATAGTCATTAAAAGGAATGAGTTGCATAGAAGTTTTCTATATAATAGCCCCAAACTGGAAATAGCCCAAGAGATGGTCAACAAGAGAATGAGCAAATTTAGGGTGGCAAATTCATAAAATAGACTACTGTTCAGGAAAAATCAAGGGGAGAGGGGATGGGCAAACTACTGTAATAATCTGGATAAATTTCAAAAACAGGCTGTGTGAAAGAAACATGGCATGAGTACATATTGTATAATTCTGTGTGTGCAATAACACGCGCTCTCTAAAGTAGGCAAAACTAATCTATGGTGGGAAAAATAAGAACAGAGGTTGTCTCTGGGATTGACTGGGAAGGGATTTGGGTTGCATAGGTATATGCCTTTGTCAAAATTCATCAAATGATATAGTCAAGATTAGTGTGTTAGATTGTATATAAATTTTACCTCAAAAAATAAAATATTGAACACTAGCTAATGACATGGATACAAAGTATTTAGAGGGAAATATACTGATGTCTGCAACTCACTTTGAAGTACCTTAAAAAGTATAAGATGGAAAGATTCACAGTTAAAAGGATGGATAGAGAGAAAATCAGGTTAATACCTAGAAGGTCAATGGTAGAATCCAGGTAATAGGTACAAGATTGTTGTCTAAAAAATTCTTAACACTTTTCTTTGTGTTAAAATGTGCCATCATACAATATGGGGGTGAAAAGGGCTAAAGGGATTTCTACAAGGAAACAAGCAAGCTGTAGCAAAAGTGTACATAATAAGATACTATTTTAGTAAAACAAACAATGACAAAAATACATTTGTGTGTATCTATCTAAATAATCATATACTGTATATAATTATAAGACCATGAAGACAATTATATAAAAATGCTCAGTCCCTCAGGGACAGAGGTGGAGAATGAGAGGTCAATTCAGGGTAAGAACAAAATAAAAAGAGGGAAAATATTTCTGTACATGAAGAGATTCAAGAAGCATGGTCACCCACATACTGTTGTTAAATCAGGGCGGTAGAATTCCAGATGATTTTAATTAATTTTCTTGTAATTTTCTGTACATTTAAAAAATCTTTCCTACACTGATATTTTATTATGTGTGTAATTTAAAAGCTATTTTTATTTTAAAAAACCATAAAACCAAACAAATAAAAAAGAATGAGAGAGACAGAAAAAAAATTTTTTTGAGACAGAATTTTTGTATTCTACTTCTTAAGGGGCCCCCAAAATGATTTCAGCCTGGGGCTTCCAGAAACCCTAGACTGCTCAGCCTACACGCCGCACAAGTTTATCGTCTCCTCTCAGCTCCATGGCGCCACCCTCACTAATTCCACTCAGGAAATGGGATCATGCACCACCAAGGGTTTGTTCTCTGTGGTCTGCAGTCAGCCGATCACGATCACGGAGAACCACGAAGACTCCGGAAATCGTACTCTTGCCGCCCTCACCCAGGGCATCTGAAAGCCCTGAAAGTCATCGGAACTGGCAGCAGCATTCCATGGGGCTGGTCCTGCAAACTTGGTCTGTGCACTGTCTCGCTTGAGGCCTCTGCAGCAGTTGCAGTCCCCAGCTCATGGGCTCATTAGAGGGTCATCACAACTGGGAAGCTCCCCTGAGGGGGAGCTTCTGACTTAGGACAGTTCTCTGAAGAAAGGTTATGGGCTCAGGCACAGGGTGTTGCTGCCTCCCATCGGCCCAGAGGCAGGACACAAGCATTCCTGGGTTCAGAGACCAAGAGGTAGAGAGCAGCTTTCAGACCTGCAATGAAGGAAGCTGCCCCTTTCCCCGCCAACTCCCAGGATTCCTCCAGGAGAGAGCAGAGACATCAGCCTCAGGTCCATCCCTTGCCCCAGGGCACCAGGCCTGGTGGAGAAGGCTAGAGAGCTGACCTGGAGGAACCAAAGGAAGTTTCCCAGGACTGCAGTCTTCTAGAATCTACACCAACGGCAGGTGTCCTTCCTCCACATAAGAGAGACTCCAAGCAGCAAAGCATTGACTCTCCTTCCCTCCCAGAAGCAAGAGCCGCAGAGATGCTGCATGCATCTTGAGTCACAAGAATGCCCTTTGCTTTCATGCTTTCTGCCTGTATGTGGATTCCTAGCCCTTCTAATATGTCCCAGAAGGTTCAGAAGAGATAAGTGAGGTGGCAGCAGAAGGGCCAAGTGCAAGCAGGAGGCATTCTCAAAGACCTCCAGACTCACTCTTCCTTGCAACAGGTAAATACATCAGTGTGGATTTGGGGATGCAGGCCACATGAAGCACCTCTGCCCACAAAGTTCCTGTGCCCAGGTGACACCCTAAAACACATGTCACTGTGACAATTGGCCTTGAAATGGCTTTGCTTTGGCATCATTCTATAAACAGTTTTCACCGTTGCAATCTGAACCAGTTTTCTCTGGTTAAACCAGCACAATGTTTAAAACAAGTACCTCAAAAAAATAAATGAATAAAAATAAAAATAAAACAAGTATCTCAAATGGCATTGCAAAATAGAAGTGAAACCTGACTATCTAGAGTAGTGAAGCTGTTTGTCCTGCTGTGCTCTGTGGCGGAAAGGTCGAGAGCCCACCTTCAGGAGGCAGACTGCTAGATCTTGCTAGCTGTTTAACCCTGGGAGAGTGACTTACTCAAGCCTCATCCACAAAATGGAGATGAATGCCAGAATTGGCCTCAGGGGGTGGCTAATGAGGTAAGACAAATAATGTCAGAAATATAGTGAGGGATCAACCAGTGTTAGTACTTTCATGATTATTGATTATTGTGCGTGTAGTTTTAAAAACATTTTTGTCATTTTTCTAATATGTATACTGGCTATCAATGCTTCCACCAATTCATTGCTGCTAGAAAAACGACGATGCTGTCTGAAGTACTTTTGGCTCTTTCAAAGGGATGTTTTCAAGTATGATAGAAAACTAATAAAAAATAATGTAATATACAACATACTCACCCATGGTTTTCCACTGAAAATACAATTTCTTAATAAGAAATGGCATTTATAGCAACTTTGTTTTTTGTTTTGTTTTGTTTTCTGCATTTGTGTGGGGGAGTTGTTTTTGTTTTGTTTTTTGGGTTTTTTTGTGTGTGACTTAGTTTTTAACTATATCAGTTAAAAGCAAGAATTAAAAAAAGAAAAAGAAAAACCCTTTCTAAGCATGAGTTGCATAACCTTGTCACTAATTAACTGTTCCACTTATCTAAACACACGCTTGCCTTTGAACCTGCACCATTATCTGGCCCTCATTGTTGAAGACCTGACCCCGTCTATCCTCCATTTCCATTGCAGCTGTGTGGAATGCTCCGTTCCAGCAGGAGCCTACATCTTATTCCATTCTGCATCTCCAAAGACGGTGACACAGTAAATGTTTGCAAAATTTAAGTTAAAACCCCCTTGTTATCCTCCTGATTTATTCTCCTCCAGCCATCTGGAACCCTAAGTCTCAGAAACACTCTCCCCAATATAACATCCTTCTGGAGTTCCTCATGCCTGAGGGGGTGACTTAACCATCTGTCTTCAAGAGGAGATGTTTAAGGAGCTAGAACTTTTTTCTTATAGTATTGACAAATCTATACCATATAATGTTCTCTGGTAGGAGGTTTTAAACAAGAATATTGTGAGAGCCCACAAAGCAGGGCAGGGCAGCCTTGAAAGGATCAGGGCTTAGAACAAGCTTATCACAGGGGAGTGGGGAGGGGTTGCCAGGGAGAGGCACATACCTGTCCCACAGGCAGGTTTTAGGACTGAGCTTCAGTGCCATAATTCTCACACCTACAAGAACAACGGGTGAGAGTAAGCCTCAGTTCCAAAACTACCTGAATCCAAGGAAGATTCTAAAGATAGACTCAGACATGGGGACCAACACCCACTCCCATCTTTAGAAGCAAGATACATGGGGACCAAGGAATAAGTCTACTTATCAGAACTATAAATCACATATATAAGTCACATCTGCCACATCTGCCAAATCAAGTGTGATTTGGCCTCTAGTAACAAACTGTTGACCTCAGGCTGCATTTTAAGTCAGAAATCCTAAACAATCCTTTACATTTAATGAAAATCTACCCAACCATTTGTACATGATATAGAAACAGAAAAATAATTATTTTCATTGAAAAAATTTATGATGTGGGGATGCCTGGGTGGCTCAGTTGGTTAGGCAACTGCCTTCGGCTCAGGTCATGATCCCAGAGTCCTGGGATCGAGTCCCGCATAGAGCTCCTTGCTCGGCAGGGAGCCTGCTCCTCTCTCCGCCTCTGCCTGCCTCTCTGCCTACTTGTGTTCTCTCTCTGTTAAATAAATAAATAAAATCTTTAAAAAAAAAAAAGAAAAAATTTATGATGTGCAAGTGTACATTGTGCTGTGCAATTTGTAATGTAGCTTTATTTAATCTCTGCAAACACTCAGAAAAACATTATTATCCAAATAAAGAACTAGATGTGGTAGAGTTGAAATTCAAACTCAGCTTTTGTCTGATTCCAGTATTCGTGTGCTTTTTATTACATGAAATAGACTCTCAACTCAACTATTCTTTTGCATGGGCATGGTTATCTTCGCACTTACATTTTAACCTCCAAAAGGGCAGGATTATATCTTAAATTGAACAGCACTCATTGTAGTACATAGCCTAGTTTTTTTTGATCAATGAGATTCTTTTATTTATTTTTATTTTTTCCCTTTTTTAAAAATTTTTTATTAACATATAATGTATTATTTGCCCCAGGGTACAGGTCTGTGAATCATCAGGCTTACACACTTCACAGTATTTGCCATAGCACATACCCTCCCCAATGTCCATAACCCTACCCCCCTACCTCCCAGCCACCCTTAGTTTGTTTCGTGAGTTTAGGAGTCTTTTATGGTTTGTCTCCTTCCCCATCCCATCTTGTTTCCTTTCTCTTCCCCACCCCCCCATAACCCCCTGCCCTGTCTCTCAAATTCTTCATATCAGAGCGATCATGTGATAATTATCTTTCTCTGACTGACTTATTTTGCTTAGCATAATACCCTCTAGATCCATCCACGTTGCTGCAAATGGCAAGATTTCATTTCTTTTGATGGCTGCATAGTATTCCATTGTGTGTGTGTGTGTGTGTGTGTGTGTGTGTGTGTGTGTGTGTGTGTATATATATCACATCTTCTTTATCCATTCATCTGTTGATGGACATCTAGGTTCTTTCCATAGTTTGCCCAGCCTAGTTTTTAATATAAAGTAGGTTTAATAAATATATTTCAATTAATGTAGGAGTCAATGGCCATCAGTTTTCAGGAAAGCAATTTCAATGGAAAGCATGACCCCAACCCTCCTTCCTTAAGTGTGAACTCACAAGTAGAGGAGTTTGCTCCATCTAAGAAATGCAATGTTGCACAAATAAAGAAACTGCCATCCAAACCAATTCTTTGCTTCAGATGCTATATGTGCTGTGTCACACTAACTATCTAGCAGCCACAGTATAACTCTACTTGCATTGGCTGATTTCAGCACAGGGAGTAGCCTAGAGTAACCACCTAATGAGAAGCTGGTAGGTGGTTACATGCCATGAGGACTGGGTGGGGCCTGAGTGGTTGGGCCCAAACTTCCTACCCCACTTGAGCCAGAACAATCCCACCACATTTGTCTCCAGGTAAAAGTTAATATGGACCGTGGTGTTACAGTGTGCCGACTTTGTAAGTATTTCATTTACCACTTACAACAGTGCTATGTGATAGCTACAATTACTCTCATTTGAAAAATGAGAAAATTGGTTCTTAAAGAATTTTTGATATGTGCTTCTCAGAGTAAGTAAAGTGGTAAAGTTGGGCTCTGAGCCCAAGAGGACTATCTGCACTCTGTACAACATGTATAATAAAATGTCTCTTTCAATTCCACTGGGCAAAGGTCTTTCTTTGGTGCCACCTTATTATGTTAAATCCTCTGACTAGAAGCTACAGATAAGGGCCCATCCATGCGATTTATCCAACTGATCCTTTAAAAAAAAATGGGCAGACAATGTTAAATATTATAACATTACATATAGAACACTTAATTACTTGGAAAGACATTAACACATTTTAGAATAAAATAGCATATATTTTAATACTTTTATGGAATTTATGAAACAGTGTTGGAAATAGGACATATTTATGGAGCAATGTTGGAGGCAGGAAAGAGTAGTGGTTCTTAATGGGGAGAGGAAAGAAGATTCAGTTACCCCTCCCTTGTGGGACAGATATTTGGCAATGTCTGGACACAGTTTTAATTGTCACCCCGGAGGAAGGGGGTGCTACTGGCATCTAGTGGATATTGGTCACTGATACTGCTATACAACTTGCAATGCACAGGACAGGCCCCCATAACAAAAGATTATCCAGTCCAAAACGTCAATAGTGTCAAGGTTGAGAAATCCTGAGAGAGAGAGACAGAAGTGTAGGTGGGTCAGTCCACAGGTAAGTAATTAAGTAGGTAGGTAGGTAGGTGGATGGATGGATGGATGAGTGGTTAGGGGGATGGTTGGATAAGACTGTGCCCTAGACCTTACCTTTGAGTCAAAAGGCTGACTCACAGTATCATAATTGTCCTTCCAGTTTTGGTATGTTCTTGTCCTGTGGCTACTGGTCCAGTCATTCAAATTTAATATGTCTTCCTAAGCATGTAATAATGGTATCAGTCATATTAATGAATAATGTGGAATCTTATAGAATTGATGAGTAGTTATCATCATCCAAGATACAGTTATGTGAGAAGAGAGAGAAAAGAAAATATAAAAGGTTATTTAAAAATTCTGAAACTAAAAAAAAAAAATTCTGAAACTATTTAATTAGAAAAGTAATGAGGTCATTCATGGAAATAAAGGAATTGGGGGAAAAGACCAATTATGTTATTGTGGATTTGCATATGTTGAGTTTGAGATGATCATGATGTGTTCAAGCAAAGATGCTTGGAAAACAATTCAGAACATGGTGCTGGGAAAAGAATAGTTCTAAGATGAGAGGCTCAGCTTTGAAGTAATAGCTGAGGTCATGAGACAAGAAAATTATTTACTAGGAGCAGGAAAGTAGCAACATTGATTGAACACTGGTTTTGGAGAGCATCCCCAGAGAAGAGCCCAGAAGAGAGGAAGTCAGTTAAGAGTTAGCTTTGATGTCCCAAAGTCTCAGGGAAGAGAGAGTTTAAAGAACAGTGTGTGGTCATCAGTACGAAATACTACAAGAAGTTCAAGAGAAAAAGGGCAGAGGAAAGATCAGATATTTTAAAACCTGAACAGTATCATTTGGAAGAGCAATAGTTGCAGATAATTAAGGAATAGGTAATTTTAAAAATGAAGCCATTCTAGGTGACCAATTGTTTGAGAAGTGGAACAGTGAAAGGAAACTAATTTGGATGATACTTTGGCATGGACTGAGGAAAATACATTTTTCCCTAAAACAAAAGCTATTTAAATATGTTCTTAAAAAGGTGGGAGAGGGGGTAGTCTATAAAAAGTGATCTCAATTGAATCAATTGTTCTTCTTCTAGGAATAGAAGAAAAAAGGAAAGGATGATTATAACTATTTGAAATGTTAAAGTGACAAGGAAAATTTTACTCTACCAAATATACATTAGCCAAGAAGGATCAAATTCTTAATTTCTTAATCTACCTGAAAAAATGAAAATCTTTTGGATCTATTTCCAATTATAAAAAAAAATGCTGCAAAGATAACTGGACCAAAGAAAGCTATCTCAGTGTGTATTATATTAACATCTGTAAAAGTTGTTTCTATTTTCCTATTCAGATTAGATTTTACAGCTTCCAGGAGAAAGTTATGCAAGATGTTTGGTATGAGCTTACCAATCAATGCTTATATTTAAAAGCAAAAGCAATGTATTAGCTTAGTAAACTTGCTTTAATGCCAAGGGGGAAATGGGAGCACTGACCTGGAATGGCTCCAGTGAGTGATAATCTATATAAAACAAAAGTGATGCAATTGGAGTGTTATAATGACTATTGGTGATAAGAATAGCAGAGTAACATGTTTGCTATTTGGCAAGACATGGTCCTGAGTTCAATTACATAAACATCCTTTGTAAAACTTGTTACAGAGTCAGGAAACCCAAATCCAACTACAGTAATTGCAAAAGAATTTTCCACATTCTTAGCAAAATCCAGGAATCTGGGTCAAGAATAGTCATCATCCACATTTATTCCATCAACTTGAAATAAAACTGTATCTATCCATTTTTTCATACTCACATTGTTCTAAAAAGGATTTAATGTTAAATTTATTTTCTTTATAAGTATATAACTATCTTAAAATTCATAGTGAATATATGACTAAAACATGAGAATACATAGCATAAGGAAAGAATGCTTAAATTTTCAAAGACACAACCTCTTTGGGGAAAAAAAAAAAACATGTTCTAGAAGATAGAATCCATGTTTGTGAACAAGATGAGGACGTAGAGATCATATAATTCAAACTCCAAGTCCACCAATTTGTATAAGATTAGCAAACTGAGCCAACATTAGTGAATTGCCTGAAGCATTCCTTTAACTATAATTTTTAAAAAGAACTAGAATCAAATTCATAGTTATTTTATCTTCAGTATAATTTTATTTCTACTCCTGAAAGTTGTCTCTATGTGTGGCATAGATTTTTGTTAATAATAATATAAATACATATATGCCTATATACATACATACATGTAACCATAATAATAAGTCTTGTTGTTTGCCCCAAGTCATTTTTGGGAAAAACAGTGATAATTTTCAAAACTCTTGATTTCTCTTGTGAGTTCATCAGAGTAAGAATAAGCTCATTTCCCTCATTCAACCCCCATTAATGGAGATAGAGAAAAGACTTGATTCCTAAGTGCTCTGCTAGAGGCCAGGCTGAAGATGAGAGAGCAGGCAGTAAATTCCTTCCCAGTCTCTGGCTTACAAGGGGTAGGGAGCTAGTTGGTGGGAATACTGGATGATGGGGCTTAATTCGATTGAAATCCCAAGCACAATGGCCATCACACAAAATTTTGAGGAATCAAGCCAGCAGTGGGATTGACCACAGGGCTCAATGTAGGCTCATCAAGGAGATTTCTCCGTTTTACTTAGTCTGTAAATTGAACCTAGATATCAGGCAGCTCAGGAGAAGAATCGACCAAGATAGTCTTAAGGCAAAAAGGGTAACATCACTTTGTCACAGCTTCCCTTTAAAAAGTCTTGACAGTTTTCCAGGTTGCAGTGGGAGCACCATCAGAGAGCATGTGCTTCATACCAAGCAACACTGCTAGAATTAGTTATGTAATGAACCTTGACTTGAGCCCGAGCAGGACACCAAAAGCATCAAACCTCTGCTCTCACTGTATCAGATGACAACACCATTGAATAATCTCCTAAAACCACAAAACATTTTTATTTCCTTTTACACAGGTTTCTACTCTTCAGGGCTTGAATATCAAATGACAGTCACTCCCAACATATAAATGGCCTTCTATTTTTTTTCCAACTAAGTAATGAAAAGATAAGTGGTATTCTCCACTATATTCAAATTGTCTTATCACTTTAGAAAATTATAAAACCTTTTGTTAAAATGACTACCAGTGAGTGCTCTAAGATTGGCCTCTATCATGTGATCATATGATGCTGGGTGTATGGCAACTCTGCCATGCAGAAATGGGTCCTTAAAAAAAAAAGAACAAAAGAAAACCAAGAAAATATGCAAATTACACTGGATTTAAACTTTTAGATCTCTAATATTTATTAACAAAGAAATGTTATGTGTTTTTAGGGGGCACCTGAGTAGGTTAGTGGGTTAAGCATCTGCCTTCAGCTCAAGTCATGATCCCAGGGTCCTAGGATCAAACCCTGCAACGAGCCTACTTCCCCCCTCTCTCTCTGCCTACTTGTGATCTCTCTTTCTCTGTCAAATAAATAAATAAAATCTTTTAAAAAAAAGAAGTTATGTGTTTTCAATCTGACTCACCTTATCAATCAATTTGTCTTTAACACAGATAAATTATCAATAAAGAAAGGACAGCACTGGAAAGGAAAGAGGGAGGAATATGCTGAATTGTCGAATACAACTGATGTAAAAACTGCTTCTTGTGCTCAAGAAAATACGTTAACTTGAACTAGGCCAGTTCCATCAGTGCTTTATTAATAAATCTATGCAGTGAAGATGTTTAATGAATGGAGAAGAGTTATAATCACCTTATAAATTACTGTGACTCAAATGGTTACTTCTAAAGCAGCATTTCTCAAACTGTGTCCCAAAGGAAACTAAAGCTATGTGTAGGTGTTTGGAGGGAAACAAGGCTTCCATTGTGAGATGGCACGTCCTGTATACTTATACAGATTGTTAAGACACATTACTGTATGGACAGTCTATTTGACCATGGAATCATGTGTCCCTTGAAATTCCTACTAAAACTCCAATGGGTTTTATGTTCCCTGAATACCAGTTGTGAAACATTATTCTGAAGTCTCTTAAACAGTCCATTCTATAAGTAGTTTGAAGAGCCCGCCTGTGATTTGTTTTCAGTAGTGGTTTGCTTGGTAAAACCTTTCCTCAAAGATAATCGCAAAGCATATTTCTGCTCAAGACATTTAACAGATTTCTGATAAACATCAAAAGGTCAGAGTTGACAAGGTTTGAACCAATGAGGGTTTAAGGACATAGATATGCCGCTACAGAAATGGTGAGGAAATCCCCATATTGGCATACTTCTCTGAACACACCTAATAAACCTTTCTTGTCTGCACCCACCCCCTCTCCAAACTCCAAAAAGCAGCAAAACATCCACACTTGGCCACTGGTAAGACTCTGAACTTCCTGAAGCTTGAATTAGTGCTCTATCCTTTTCGGCTCTCTCATTTTCTACCCCTCACAGTATCTCCTTCTCCCAGTTGAAACATATGGCTGGTCCCTGCTTGCTCATTATCCCTTGTCAAAAATCTGCTTTAGAATGGAATCTAACATAAAAAATCTCATCATGACTCAACTATCCAATAAAACTTTAAATGTTACCTCTAATAAAGACATTTACATTTTAATAGGATCAAATAAGTCAATCCCTAGTTAAAGAACACAGAAATTCTAAACTAAAAGGAACATTAGAGATGAAGCTGGTGGCTCAAGATCACACAAGTAAGTAGAAACAGCATCAGACAAGAATCATCAAAGTCTTTAACTTAAGGGGCGCCTGGGTGGCTCAGTGGGTTAAAGCCTCTACCTTCTATTCAGGTTATGATCTCAGGGTCCTGGGATCAAGCCCCACGTTGGGCTCTCTGCTCAGTGGGGAGCCTGCTTCCCTCTCTCTGTCTGCTTCTCTGCTACTTGTGATCTCCCTCCTCTCTGTCAAAAAAAAAAAAAAAAAGTCTTTACTGTGGAAACAGAAACCCTCTCCTCAGTTTTTCTTTTGTACATATGAGGGGAGAGAACAGAAGTCCAAGGCCTCATAATCGTCCAACAAGCACCCACTCTGTTCCTGTCACTGTTCCAGATACCAAGAATACACTGTGAATATAAGAGATGAAGTCCCTGCCTTGTGGACCTGATAGTCTACTGGTGAAGACAGAATAATGAGCAAACACATAAAATACATATAAAATGTAATGTCGGATGGAGATCAAGGCTAGGTAGAAAATAAAGCAAGATAAAGGGAGCGGAGCAGGATATTCTCTTGTTTTGTTTTGGTTTTTTAGAGGTTTTGTTTGTTTGTTTGAAGGATACATTTTTAGATGCAGTAGTTAGTAAGGTCTCTTACTAAGGTGAAAGAGAAGGTGAAATTTGGTAAAGTTCTGAATTACACAAAGAAGCACATGGAAAATCCCAGGGAAAACTCTCCCAGGCAAAGGGAACAGTGAGGGTAAAGGACCTAAGGCCAGTACCAGCTCACCCAGCTGCTGAGTGTCCAGGGCAAGTGTCCAGCAAAGGAAGCAGGACCTGAACCTGCAGGATTCAGGGGTCATGAAAAGAAGCCTGGACTTGATTCTGAGGTTGATGGGGACACTTAAAGGGGTCTGGTTAGGAGAGTGATCTGATTTTATGTGCATTTTGTTAGGGTCACTCTGATAGCAGTATGAAGAAATCAGACTGGGAGACACTATGGGAATAGAGAGGAATAACAAATTCAGTCGGTGGACCATTGCAGTAGACCAGAAGGGAGGTGATGTCAGCCTGGACCCAGAAGCAATGGAGAGGAAGGGAGAGGAAGCTAAATTTTAAAGATGCTTTCAAGGTAGAAGTTGATGGGATTTGGCCTACATCAGATAAGGAGGCTGAGGAAAATAAAGGAATCAAGAATTAATCTTGTGTCAGAACAATTGGTGCTAATCCCTAAATGGAGAAGAATGGGAAACAGAGGCTAGCGTGAGGTGGTAGAAGAGTGCAGAGCTCTAGTTTACACATTTTAAAATTTGAGGTACCTCATACAGTCTATGAAGAGAAGTTATGTAGACAGTGTGGTACAAGTCTAGGATGGGGGAGAGAGAACAATGTGGGAAGCACCAGGTGTTTGATTCAATCAATGGCACTTCAGGTTATGTGAGACCTCCTGAGGAAAAGAGAAAAATGGTGTAGAGAAAAATCCAAAGCCTATGTCTTGGACATGCTAGCATTTACAAAGCAGAAAGAGAAGGGGTACCAGCCAAAGAGACTGACAGGAAGCTATCCATCAAACCAAAAGTGAAAAAAAGAACAAAAAATAGACACAAATAAACAAACAACAGCAAAGCAAGTTTTTTATGTTCCAGAAGCCAAGGGAGGAAGAGGGAAGTGATCAATATCAATTATATCAACTGTTATTGAGTGACAGAATAAGATTGGGACTGGGGATTGGACATTTGTTTGGGCGATATGGAATTCACTGAGGAGTATGTTAGGGACAGAAGAAGTGGCAATGATGCACACAACTGTAAAGAATTTTTCTGTGAAAGGGAAGAGAAAAATAAGGTAGCCCCTGGCATGGGTGGTGGATCAGGAAAGATTTTTTATTAGTAGAAAAGAGTCTGAAATGTTTGTGTGCTGCTTGGGATGACCCAAAAGATCATATAAAGAGTATGAGAGTGGGGGGCGCCTGGGTGGCTCAGTGGGTTAAAGCCTGTGCCTTCAGCTCAGGTCATGATCTCAGGGTCCTGGGATCGAGCCCCACATCGGGCTCTCTGCTCAGCGGAGAGCCTGTTTCCCCCTCTCTCTCTGCCTGCCTCTCTGCCTACTTGTGATTTCTCTCTCTCTCTCTCTCTGTCAAATAAATAAATAAAATCTTTAAAAAAAAAAAAGAGTATGAGAGTGGTACATAGTGGGATCAAAGCCAGGGAGGTTGTTAGGGTGCATGGATGTCAGTATCAGGGAGTCAGTGTGGGGGCAGGATGATGAGTAGGAGTGACAGAGGGAATGGGCTGTGAAGATGACAGTGGCAAGGACAAAGCCATTGGTGATGGCCAGTCTAACTAGTTACCCTGCAAATAGATGGCTGAAATGAGGTGGATGGAGAGGCCTATAAAAGTAAAACCATCCAAGTATGAAGAAGCCACAGTGTTAGAGAATCATCCACATGGACTTGGAGTTGCCACGAGTGATGACAGCTGTAGAGGTGAAGAAGAGAGTCAGCCAGCCATATCGATCTTCAAGGAATAGCCAGAGACCAACCAGAAGTCCAGTAGAAAAATGTACAGAGAACACAGAGAATGGTACTATCTGAGAATGTGTAGTTCAAAGGAGATTAGGAATTTTAAGGCTAACAGAAGACACACTGGGGAACCAGCAAGGAGGAGCAAGGTGAGCATTTACCTCCAACTTTGGGCATGATGCTTCATGAAGTTCAGGAGAAAAAACAGCTACTATTTGAGCATTGCAGAATGTTGTAAGATGAGCAATGTCTTCATGGGCCTGCAGGCTTCAGGTAGAGCAAAAAGTGAATTAATTAATAATGAAGCCAGTGGTTTTAGAGTGAAGCAGAGGGAAATGGTCTCAGAGTCATATGTCTTAGGGCTTCTCAGCCTGAGCACTATTGGCATTTGAGGCCAGAAAATACTATGTTATGGAGACTCTCCTATTCATTGTAGGACATTTAGCAGCATCCCAAGAACTCTACCCACTAGATGCCAGTAGCACAGGCACACACACACAGAGCCATTTTTGACAACCAAAAATATCTTCAGGTATTGCCAAATGTCCCCCGGAGGATGCAATCACCCTACTTGGGAACCTCTGACCTAATGACCTTGGTGCCATCTCTCTTTGCCCCTATTAGGTACCTAAGCTGAGCCATGGGAGAGAAAAAAATACATCCTTGTGAGGCACTAGCTTCTTCAATTAACATACATCAAGCTTTCCTGTGGTCCAGTATTAACCTTGTTTCAGAAGCAACTTAAAGAAGGCTATGTGAAGAAACCACTATTTGTTCCACATTTTCCTTCAGCCCTAAACACTGGGGTAGATCTCTCTGGTCTATTCAGTAATTACAGCTAAAATTTCCCAAATGCAAACATAAGCCAGAGAAATTACTATATAGGTCTCTGCAAGATCATATGAAAACCTGCCACTAGGTTTTCTAGCAAAGACTAGCCTTATCCCTAAAATTACTTTGCAGATTCTGCATTGAACAGTGTGCCTCACTACCACATTCAGTGGACTTGTGTGAATAAATGACAGTAGGACAAGCACATTGATCTTTGCACACAGTGTACTCCTGGGCCACAGGCTGGCAGTGTGCCTGATGGTTGCACTACTACAGTACCACCATTGTGTAACTTGACTCTCCCTCTGTCAGCAAACTAGCCCAATCCAGAATCACTGATTGCCAAATAACAATGTAATCACCTGTAATCTATGTGTTTAGAAAAAGAGAAGCCACACATATACAAACACAAACACGCACCATTTCCTTGAAGTAACCAGAATGGCAACCTCTAAAACAAATAGTCTGCTTTAGGAAGCTCATTTCACCAAGGTTAACCACTGATGGGCTGGGAGAGTCCCTTTGTACACTAGGTGCCCACACTCAAAACTAAGAATTAAAAATCCATCAACAATTTTTCTAAGTGATTGTCCTCTTCAGGACCTATTCAGAAAGGAACAGATTTCCTAGAGATCCATAGTCCAGAGGTGGGAATTTATGGGTACATAACCTACGTTTATGGAGAAACCATACTTCTGCCCTTCTGATGCCTGGAATTCATTCTGTCCTCAAGATTTCATTTGAACTCACACTTCTGAATAAGAATAAAAGCCCACAAAGGCCATATCAAGTAGACTTAGATATTCCACAAATGCATCCTTTCCCTGTCTTGCATCTTTATCTCCTGGTTAGTTGGATGCTCACTGAGACCAAATACTTACAAGGGTTGAGCAAGAGAAAATGACCATGAAACCAGAGAGGTTAATGAGCCACTCTTCAAAGAGGCATGTGGGAGGTAAAGTTGCCAGCTGAAGCAAGGTCTGGGAGGCTCTGTGACCTGTACAGAGCTGTGCTCTCCAGCCCTCCATTATTCCAACTGGCTGATAGTTTTCCAGATATTTCCAGCCTGGAATCTCTCAACTTTCTCCAGGAGGGCACAGTCTTGTGGCCGACAATTGCAAGACACTGACCAGCATTTTTTTTCATCATCTCCCTTTTTGAAAGGCACACTTTCCAGGTGAATTCATGGCCAAACCTTCCATTCCCTGGCAGGGCCTGTAGGTAGGGAGGAGTGCCCCTCAGCTGACTTGACTTAGAGGCCCTAGCATCCCTCCCCTCCCCTGCCCTGTCCTGTCTTACTTCCTTTCCCTTTGTGGGAACTGGGAGGCTGGAAAGGACATTTTTCTAAAAATAACAATTCTAAGCAAAATGAAGAACTTTTACATCTGAAAGTAAGATTGACCTGAAGGAGTGATCAGAGAGCAACGTGTTTATGCAGAATTCCCAGGACACTTGAAAAGTTAACTGGATTCCCTGAGTTTGTCACCATGAGCAATGGCATTTCTTCTTCCACCCATTTCTTCAGTTAAACAATTTATCAACAAGTGCTTATTGGCACCTGCTAGGAATCTAGCTCTGTGCTACGGATTTAGAGTAGGAGACAAAATGAATGGAAGACATTCATTCTTTTAACAAGACTTGAGTGCCTACTGTATATCAGGCACTCAATATACAAATGCTAAGACTCCATCATTGCTAGTGAGGAACTCAGTCTAGTAGGAAAGGTTCATAAGTAAACCAGTTTCTCAGCCTCACCACTGTTGACATTTGTCACCCTTTGTCATGGGACTGCCCCATGTGTTGTAAGATATTTTGGCACACCCCAGCCTCTACCTACTAAAGCACCCTCCCACAACTTGTGACAACCAAAAATGTCCCCAGATATTGCCAAATATTTTCTGGAGAACAAAATTGCTGCCCCTACCCCCCATTGAGAACCAATGATATAGACAAATATTTGCAATATAGTATAATAAATGTAGTAGCAGGGTTAGACACAAATTATGGTTATTGCACAAAAGAGAGTCTGAACATGATCATGATTGCCTCAGAAGGAACTCAGAAGAGATGATGCTGAAAAGGGCCTTGAAAAGAAAGTAGGAACTCAGTGGGTAGATAGGAAAGCCCAGGGGTGGGGTGGTTCCATTCAGGCGCACACACACACACGCTGCAAAAAATAGTGTGTACAAAAGGCAAGAAAATAACAAAAGTACTGCAAGTACTTGTAGGTATGAGAGATGGCCAGTGTGAGAGGCAGCTAGATTATTGAAGGCCTTGGAAACAGAAAATAATCTGCCTTCCTTTCAGCTGAAAAAGATGGATATGGATGGAATATTTTAAGCAGGAGTTTGACAGGAATAAAGGTTTTAATTTTTTTTAATCCCACTGACAGAAGGACATTGCCACTGCTCTAAGGAAAATTGAAATCTAACGTGGAAAAAAGACACATAGGCAATATTACTAACCATATGGCAACATCCCATACTCATACAATAAATAGAATATCTCAGAACAATCATTATTAGTACGCTAAAAAAATTAACTCATCTTATGAATAATATGAATAATATTAATGTTATTGTTTGTATTGTTGTATTGTTTGTATTGTTTTGTTTTTAGTAAGGCAGCCTCTGGTTCTTTCACCACCAGACTGTGGGAAGTTTTTCGAAGTCAGAATGGTGTCTGGTTTTTCTCTATGCCCTTAATGCCTAGTAAAGAGTCTGGCATGTTGCAGAACCTTGATAAATATCACTGGGTGAATGATATTCTAGACTAAGGGTCAGCAAGCTTTTGTAAAGAGCCACATAGTAAATACTTTTGGCTTTGCAGTCCAAGTGATCTGTGTCCCAACAACTCAGCTCTGCCATTGTTGTGTAAATGTAGCCACAGATTGTGTGTAAATGAACGAGCAAGACTGTGTTCCAATAAAACTTCACTTATAAAAACAGGTAGCAGGCTGGATTTGCCCCGAGGGCCATGGTTTGCCAACTTCTGCTGCAGACAAATATATCCTCAACATGTTAAAGAAAGGCAACTCGGGAATATTTTCCCCAAAGTAAATGTCCCCGCACATAGAGGGAAGGCAACCTCTTCATCCTGACCTCAACTAATTGATCTGTTCTTATAGATGCATGTACCCAGTTGTTCTAAGAAACTCAAAGTGATAGAGCACTAGTAACAAAAGATCTAAATTAATCCTTTTTTGTTTTGTTTTACTGCTAAGGAAAGGAGGTCCTCATAATCCAGAGTGCCTACCTCAAAAAGGCTAGTTTGCTCTGATACAACATACGTGGAGGAGAAAAATCAACCCCAATGACTTCTAGATTCAGAATTCGTGTACGTTCACTGCCTCATTCTTGTCAGAAGTGAGCCAGGGAGATACTCTAGGATTAGAAATGAAGCATTCATGAAGCCAAGTTAAGGTGGGACGATTGGCAAAACCATTCTCTTTTGCATCATACCCAGCGCCAGAGGGCTGCAGACCCAGGAGTGTCCGTACTTAACAGCAAAGCCAGGGCCACTCTAGGATTCCAGAAAATACCAGGGAAAAAGGAGTGTCTAGCACCTGACTCAGCCATGTACAAAAGGCAAGAAAGAATCTATTGAACTTGGATAGAGAGGGCTTGGACACCAGCAGTCTTAACAATGGCATTCCTTTCAGTAACATTGCATCACAAGACTCAACTCAGGAGATCTTTAAGAACCTACCTACCACTGATTTGGCAAAAAGATGTCTCAGAGTACTGTAATTTGGTTCCAAGCACAGAGCTGACTTTCTAACGCAATACTAGTTATAATATTGTCTGAATCTCTGTGATACTTAAAGCTCTCAGGCCAGCTTCTTGTCCAACAACCCCCTTCAGCCCACGATAAAAACAATCTGCAGTATTTTCTCTGTTTTACAAATTAAAAGACAAAGGCAAGGGGAGCTGACCTGGACAATAGTCCATCCCAGTTTGTGCAAGGGCCCATTGTATCTCTCTCCCCTCTGAGCCTATTACTGCATGAATTAGGGACATTTTGTGGTTGGAGAAACCTGTGTTCTTTATTGATTTCATTTTTGTTGTAATCTTTAGGGCGGTTCCCATTCAAAGATTCCAAAGTAGCTAGATAGATAAGACAGTTTGCAGAAATGGCATCTCAAGTGGGAAACATAACAGGAATTTAGGAATCCAGTGTCAAAATCTTCCTCAAAACAGTTTAAAAGTGAGAAAGGCATATTTATCAAGGTAAAATCCCAGGTTCATTCCACAACAGGACAATGATATAAGATGACATCTTCCCATCTCCTGTCAACAGCTCCTGGTTTGTTGAAGTGAACCATCCCTATCTTTAAGGTCTTGGTAAATCTGGATTATCAAACCGGCACACCCATCTTATATAAACTGCTTTACTTAAACCTACACGCCCCAAACTCACACTCGAGTGAGAGATCCTTGCAGGAAACTTAAACAAGTCAATATGGTAATCAACATTTTGATTGAAAAGGTTTTTATGGTTGGACGGCACCCTCAAAATGGAAGAGAAGTAATAGCACAAAAGACCCGCCATGCAGCTGCTTATGTTGTTCAAATGTGAGCAACCTCTTAAGGACATTAAGACAGATACACCTATTATTTTTTTTCATTCAAAACAAGATTTATATTATTTTTAAAGTGCTAAATTAGAATAAATTTGATCTCAAGAGAGTCTCTGCTATATTTTAATTTAGGAACTACCTGAAAACAGGGACAGTGGGAGACACATTTTTGGGGGGGGTGGGTCTCACACAATTTTTGGAATAAATAAAAATGAACTGGGGCACCTGGCAGACTTAGGCAGTAGAGCATGCAACTTTTGCTCTCAGGGTCATGAATTCAAGTCCCAAGTTGGGCATAGAACTTAATTAAAAAAAAAAAAAAAGATGGACTGTGTTTTCAATGGTACATCATATAAAATGTTACAATATATCCTGTCTATGCACCGCCATCTCCCCACCCTAGCCCCCTAAAAATTCTTAGTTGTGTTATTTTTCCCAGGTTCTCAACAGGGAGCAATTTACCTCTCAGGGAGGACCTAACTAAGGCAACTTCTGGCAGTGTGCAGAGACATTTTTGCTTGTCAAGGCTGGGGACAAAGGTGTTACTACTATACCTACCCCAGTGGGTACAGAGCAGGGATGCTGCTAAACATCCTATAGTGTACAGAGCACATCGCCCCTGCAAAGAATTATCTGGCCCCAAAGTCAACAAAGCTGAGGTTGAGTGTGTATTTATTTGAATACGTGATTTATTTGAATGTATGATGACTATGAACCACACCATGAAGCCACCCAAATAAACTGAGGGTCATTTTAGACTGTATTCACAGTATCTACACTAAGAGAGTTCATACTGTTCACATAGGAGGCACTGGAGGAGCGCTGCTCAGGAGTATGGAGCAGTGGGAGGCTGAGGAAGCTTTCTGGACACAGTCCTTCTATGGAGCCAGAATGGTTCCAGGTGATTGGGCTTCGTTCCACGGTCTGTCTGGATTTGGGCACTGTTTTCAGCAGAGGACATGACATCAATTGATCTTTCTTTTAGGAAAGATGATTGAAGATGTGAATGAGAAAGAGGTTGAGGATTGGCTGATATTGCTTTGTGACCTTATGATATTCTACAGAATACTTTAAATTCTGGAAGGGATGCATTAAGCTTCCTCAGGACCAAAAAGTTGATCTTAAATATAAAGTAAAAAGCAGTAATTACATACACTGGTGAGTTGTTTCTGCACGTAGAAAATAATATCTTAAGTCTTATCTGAACACTGGTTCTTAAATGTTTTAATTAAAATATTTCTTATGATTATAAAAGTGGTACACATCCAGGATGAGGTTGGGACTGGTCCCTAAGCCAAGGTGCAGCATATGGAAGAGTTCAAGAACAAAAGCACTTGACACCCTCAGAAGTTGGAAAAATTCACATGGCGAAATACCAGGGGAGGATGTAGTATACTGGACCATAAGGACTAAGCCTGCCTGTACTCTCTCTGATGGCAGGGACATTTGCCTGCTGTTTGAACAGTCCTCACAAGGCTCTTGAGTCCACTGACAGTGGTTCTGTGAATGCATCAGCACCTGAAATGCAATCAGTGTGCCCAGATCCACACTGCAAACTCACTCAAAGTCACTTGAGGCCTTCTTCATCTCTCTCCATGAAGTCTGGGCTGGGTTATTTCTCATTCACCTTGGTTCTCCCCATTTGGGCATGAAGATAGTTCTCCTTGATGGAAAATATGGAAGCAGAACAACAGGGTGGAGAGCTCTTTTTCTCCCTACCTTCTGTCAGCAAAATACCTGACCTAAGCAGGGGCCTGGGCCTCCTCATTCTTCTCTTTGCTCCAAACCAGTACCTGTTGAAAATACTTTTGATTCAGCTCTGCCCCTTTTGTAAGCCTCACTGCCTTAGGGACTCAGCCTTCCTGACTCCTCTTGGTCTGTGCCTCTTCTTCACCTTCATCTTTGGGGATGAGCATCCTCTTCCACATTTACAGATTCTTTTTCTATCAAAGCCCATCAGAAAATTCCTAGTCAGTCTGTTAGGGTTTCTTCATATGTCAGAGGAGAACACACATCCTTGAACATTCAGGACAGGACTTACAGTCTCTGAGCTCTTTCCTCA
The DNA here is from genome assembly GCA_028533885.1 of Nasua narica. Lineage (NCBI taxonomy): Eukaryota > Metazoa > Chordata > Mammalia > Carnivora > Procyonidae > Nasua > Nasua narica. The sequence goes on along the minus strand of CM052802.1, from coordinate 90,139,661 downwards.
CTTTCCATGACCTACCACCTTCTCACCTCCTTGAAGGTCAGACTTCCAAAATCTACACCTGGCAAGGCTATACCCATTCACCCAAACCCATTCACTCCATTTGCAGGCTCTACTTTGATGCATTTTTGTTTGTCACTGTTGAGGAGGAAAGTGTTACTGGCATCTAGTGGGTAGAGAGCAGGGATGCCGCTGAATATCCTACAGTGTACAGAACACCTCCTGCCAGCAAAAAGTTATCTGGGCCCAAAGTCAATAAAGCTGAGGTTGAGACCAGAAAGGAAGGAGAATCCAAAACTAGAAGCATGTGCAGAAATACACATAGGAACTGGGTAGAGGAACTAGGGAGATGACCATTGCCCAAATGGTAATCAAATGTAGTTCAAGCCACGTGAGTCATGGGTACAGTAAGTTCTAGGAAATAATATTATCCCAATCTGTCTGAAGGTGAGTCTCAGGAACCAACCAAGGAACGGTTCTATGTCCCATGTGGGAAACCAATAAGTGTTAAGGAAAGTTAGATTTGGGGAGGGGGGAGCAAGGTGGAAGGCAGCTTTGCAAGCCCAGGTTTAAGGTTCCATCTGACACAAACAGAGTTATTAAAATTATCAGGATGGAACGGGATACCTGGATGGTTAAGTCGGTTAAGTATCTGCTTTTGGCTCAGGTCATAATCCCGGGGACCTGGGATCGAGTCCACATGGGGGTCCTTACTTAGCAGGGATCCTGCTTCTCCCTCTGCTTCTGCACCTCCCACCTCTTGTGCTATCTCTCTCTAACAAATTAATAAATACAATCTTTCCAAAAACTTATCAGGATGGGGGAAGAGGAAAATTTTCCTATTACCAGGAATTTCAGTCAAAATTACCTCAATCACCCCATGACTGTGGCCATAAAAAGCACACCCAATATTCTTTAACATTTCTATGATTCCCTGAGAAAGTTATGTCCCACAGATGCCTCAGCCTCTAGTTGCTTCATATCCTGAAAAGAGGCTTATCACACATCATGATCTCACCTCATCAACAGCCTTCCTCCATGCCCAAAGCAATCCATTGATCAGATCAGGAACTTACACATTTAGTAAACCATGCAAACATTTCTGTGGAGTCACTGAAAATCCCTAAGCAGTACCTGGTTCTCCCTGCCTCCCTGTTCCCTCTCCACTAGCTGTCTCCCATCAGCATCTCCTCCAATCTTGCCAGAACCCTCTGGAAGCTCCAAATTCTTCTTATTCCTTCAGAGCATCTTTGAGAGATAACTCCTGATTTTGAGTCCTGTTACCACCCCAGCACCAGCTCTGTGACACTGGCCCAGTTACTTAAGTTCTCTTAATCTCAGTCTCTCTAGCTATAAATTGGGAATTTTCAAAAACAAAAAAAGCAAACTACAAGTAAGAATGTGGATTTTTTCTAGAGAAAAATTAAAAATTAAAAAAACAAAACAAAACAAAATGGGAATTTTCATAGTACCCACTCTGATGTTCAAATGAAAACACCCAAAAAAATGCCAGCACAGAATCAGGCACATAGTAAGTACTCAGTGAGTGTAAGCCATTATTATCCTTAGTATTAGTTCCTAAAGCCATGTGATCTTGACAACCACTGTCCATCCTAAAGGCCAAGCAAATTACTTTTCTAAGTGAGTAAAGAAATATTTCTCTACTTGTTAGCTGGAGAATGAGGAACCCTCACAGAATCTGATAAGGCACTGAAATTTTAAAATAACCGTGTGTCTGTGTGTAAGTCTCTCTCTCTTCCTCTCTTCCTCGTTCCTTCCTTCTCTCCTTCCCTCTGTCTCTCTTCCTCCATTCCTCTCTCCCTCTCTCAATCTCTCTCTCTTCCTCTCTCTCAATATCTCTTCCTCTTCCTCCCTCCTTCCTTCTATCTCTCCTGCTCTCTGTCTGCCTTTCTCTGTCCCTTCTTTCTCTTGTCTCTCTCTCTGGCAGATCATTCTCTTACCTTGAGGCAGGAGTCCTTGTTCCCATGTACCTACAACAGCAGTTCCCCCAGGTCCTTGGTGCTGTGCCCTCTGGGCTCAGCTCTGCTCATCTTGTGACAACCTTGCCAACATTGTCTGATGAAGACCCCAGGCCTCTTCTTCAAATTCTCAAGGCTAGACATGATGACTCAGTTTAAATGAGGTGTCCACATTTGGTCTGCTTAGCTGTGGCCAAAGGACAGGGCAATCTGGCACAATATGGTCCTGCGCCCACCTATTAGCAGAGAAATGGGAATGCATGCAAGCAAAGGATGTGGCTGACAGCCCACTTACATTTATCAAAACAAGAATCCTGGCCCAAGCTGACATGTGCATGCTGTGCACACAGAGCTGGGCTCTAGAGGTAAGCTGCCCCAGGCTTCAGTGAAATATTAGCCTCTGGGCTTCCCCAGTGGTTCTGCTACACGTCTTCTCCAACCATCTCCAGAACTGGATCAGGCACTGAGGGGTCAAAACCTAGAAAATGCAAGACATCAGTGCCGTTCACTAAGCAGGCAAGCATGCAAAAGGAAGGGAGGCATTGAACTTCCAAATCAAAGTGATGTCACCCCCTTAAAAGTCCTTCCTCTGTAGGGCGCCTGGGTGGCGCAGTTGGTTGAGGGACTGCCTTTGGCTCAGGTCATGATCCCGGAGTCCCGGGATCGAGTCCCACATCGGGCTCCCAGCTCCATGGGGAGTCTGCTTCTCACTCTGACCTTCTCCCTTCTCATGCTCTCTCTCACTCTCTCTCTTTCCTAATAAATAAATAAAAATAAAAAATCTTTAAAAAAAAAAAAAGTCCTTCCTCTGTAGCATTTCCCAAACGATGTTTGAAGAAGCACAGATATCCTTAAGTCATCACCAACTGTTCCTCACCTCACTTCCTTCAAAGGACCTGTTCGATAAGCTTCAAAATTCCCCCCACAAGGTCTATCCCCCTGAAAGAGTCTGCAGGAATCAACCCAGCATTCCCAAAACATATTTGACAAAAGGGCTCTTTTTGTAAAAAAAGGTTTTATTTATTTATCTGAAAGAGAGAGAGCACGAGAGGGAGAGGGTCAGAGGGAGAAGCAGACACCCTGCTGAGCAGGAAGCCTGATGCAGGACTCCATCCTGGGACTCCAGGTTCATGACATGAGCTGAAGTCAGTTGCTTAACCAACTGGGCAACGCAAGCACCCCAAGAACTCTTTTTAAATAGAACACCTATTAACATCATATAGCACCTCCTTGGAATACAGTTTGGATAAAGCTATCCCATAGCATTCTGTTTTATTCTGCCTTCCTTTGGGGGGCTGATTATGTTCCTATATAATCTGCCCTAAGATACTGTAAGCTCTTTGAGGACATACAACATTGACTCTTACCTGACTTTGCTTCCCTGGACTACCCCGGCAACTGAACCTTCACTTTTCTCCAACAAAACCCACTGTAGACAGTACCTCCTTCTTTGAACTCTCTTTTCAATCTCACTTGAATTTTACCTTCAGTGGCTTCATGTCTTACTCCATATTCTAATGTTCTATTTCCGAAATTTACTCCTCCCCATCTCCTTTTCTCCTTGATTAATAGGGTGTGCACATCTTCCAACAGCAGCCCCATCCACATGTTCTCTCACTCCTGCTTTGGCCCTGCAGCTCCCTATTCACTGATCATGTAATGGGCCCCCTGTTCTGGCAGGAATATGCCCTTAGGATTGGGGGTATAAGGAGGAATAAACCCCATTCCCTCTGAGTTCCCAGTCTGAACAGGGAGTCAGGACATGTAAACAGTAAGGACAGATCAGCATGACTGGTGATGGATAAAGATCCACAGGCTGCAGAAGAGGGAAGCATAAGCCAGACTGGAGGGACAAGGGAAAACCAGCTTATAGAGAGGAGGCCTGGGGTGAAAGAAGCCTCAAACAAATAGTGGGAAGGGAGTAGGGCTTCAGTGTGAGGGATGCAGCTGGAGCTGTCCAGTCAATATACATGGAAAACCAAGGGCAGTTTGATGGTGCTGCTGTTCCATATTGGATGCAGAGAGGAGTAGAGAGGAGCCCTAAAAGACTGGCCTGGTAGGGTCTTGTCAGCCCCAGTGAGGACTCTGCACTTGGTAGTATAGATTGTGAGCTGAATTGGTGGGCTTTACTCATACTGGTGACTTCTCTAGTGCACATCTTAGATCACTCGTGCAGCTAGGTCAAGCCAGGTGATGAATCAGACGAGGGATACCAAGACCTGGGCAGATGGGGAGGACCATGGATATTTATGAAGAAAATCAGTTGTATTTCACTGAGCTTCTCTAACTGGAGGCTGCCTGTCATGGCTTATTGTTTATTTACTCAGAATCACCATCTTTTCACCCAAACATCTCTCCCCATTTATTTTCCCATTCTTCTTTGATTTTTCAAGTCTTCTGGCCAAGAACCCTAAGGCTACTTTTGATTCCTCCCTCTCCATGTTCCGTTAATCCTTCCTTCATCCATGTCCACTGTCTCTGTCCCTCCATCTCCATCCAGTGGCCTCCTCCCTAGCCCAGTCCACAGCATACTGGACCATTGTTCATGCAGTCTTCTGTCTGGCCCTCTCGTCAGCATCTCCACTGTAATGTAATGACACACATTTCTCTTTCTGCCTTGCATGATATGGTTCTTAGATATATTTGCACTTCTCTCTCTGTAAATCTTTGATTCCAGCCAAATCCATCTTCTCAGCTCTCCACCCCTGCAATCGTGCTTTATTCCTACCCAGAGTGCTATCCTCTCTCTCCTTGGACATGAAGTCCAACCCATTGCTACCTTCTTGGGAAGACTTTCCTCTGAACAGTTGTATCTGTACCTTTTACTCCACAACTTGGACCCTGACCATGTGCTTTCCATGTACTTTCCTGAAATTTATCTCTACATTTAGGTCTTATTTTGCCAGCTAAACAGTAAACCCTGAAAGAAGAGAGAGACTTTATTCTTCATTTTGGCCCCTCCTCCTCTAATATACACAGAAGGAGCATATTAATGTTGCTGATACCGGACTTTGTGCTCCTATTCACTCTATGGGCCACTATTAGCCAACCATGGTCTTCCATGAGTAGAGTGATTTTCTGAGATTCCTACTATAGGAAGGGACTCGGGCAATAGGGAGAATCTGATTCATTTACTTTTTTTTTATAGATAATCTCTATAAGTACTAAAATTTTTAGTTCTCTAATTTGCTAGAAAACAACCCAAACTCGATCCAACAAATAGCAGTTCCCAGGAGATTATAGACTGAGATACTGTGTTCTAAGCATGTTTTAAAATCATAATAAGACTTAGTGAAGAATTATCATGGGTTTTCCTACCTTGTAATACTTTCCCATGATACTAAATGTTCAAAACAAACAAACAAAAAGTAGAATCAGACCAATAAATACAAAGAACAAACTGACAGTTGCCAGAGGAGAGGGGATTGGAGGGTTGGGCAAAATGATTGAAAGGGAGTGGGAGATATAAGCTTCCAGTTACGGAATGAATAAGTCATGGGAATAAAAAGCACAGCATGGGGCATATAGTCAATGGAATTGTAATCGCATTGTATGGTGACAGATGGTAGCTATACTGGTGGTGAACATAACATAATGTATAGAGAAGTTGAATCTCTACGTTGTACACCTGAAACAAATATAACTGTCAACTATATGTAAATTAAACTTTTTTAAACCAAAAATAAAATATTCATCCTCTTTTCCCTACAAAAATCTGATTAAAGAAGCATGAGTACAATATTTTAAGCATTATTCTAGATGTTTTTGCATTCATTATATCGCTTTGTGATCATATGTCTTCACAGTTTTAGCAAAGCTGAGATGACTGTGTTTTACTTATTCATGTCTGCAGATTTAACTGAAGCCAGCTTGTTCAAAATTACAATATAAACTATGTAAATCAGATAATAGGATCTACTGAGCTACATTTAACTAGATAACTAATAAATATTTGTTGAATATACTTTTGGAAACATCAAACTTAAACTTTTGTACAGTCTCACAAGGTTGGTGTTAGCCACATTTAGTATGGAAAACTGAGGGCAATAGGAAATACCTTGTCTATCATTACACAGCCAATAAATGAAGCAGGATTAGAACTGCTCCATCTTGTTCCAAGTCTTGCTCTTGACTGTCTTCCCATAGGTAACCAGAAGAAAAGACCCAAACACTTCCAGATTCAAATCTTCTCTTCATTTTCAAGTGAGCTCAGTAGAAAGAGCTGGAGTATGTCTCTGCACAAATTATGCATAACCACAAATATGTCAACATACAGGTCCTGAGTGGGACGCCTCTCCTCCCTGAAGAGTTTGCACTTATAATGCAATGAGTGGGTTCTGCTACTTTACTAAGAGGAGTTGAAACCCTAGTGGATTTGTGAGAGGGTCTTCTCCACCTCACCCTCCAAGAAGATACTTCTGCAGGAGCTGACAAAATTCAAACCTGTCTCTTGGGATCCTCCCCACTACATGCCACATGCAATTGTCAATTTACAAATAAATGGGATCCATAAAAAAAAAAAAAAGTACTCTAAACAATGCTGGAAATGACCACTTCCATTCTATACCACCAAATTGCAGCACGGTATGTCTTTCAAATGGGAAAGAGGCCATATATGAAAACAACCAATATAAATAGCTATAGTTTTTACACCTTTAACCTAAAACATAAGTAACTTTTAGAAAGTAGCAATTGTTTTAAATAAAGTCCCTAGGAATATAGGTATGTATAATAGCCCTTGTAAAAACTCTCACTATTTTCAAAGTAAATGTTTCATGCAAAGGAAATAGCAGTGTTGAGCTTGAAGGTGGAATCTTCATTTGGAAAACCTGAATTCAAATAGAAGAAAGCTATTACCCTAATGTGAATGATTCACTTATTAAGAAGCAGGAAACTTGTTCATAAGAGAACATCTATTCATTGCTCACTGACTTAATGATATTCATGGTATTATCCCTTGTAGTTCTACAATTAACTTTTAGTCATGCCATTTTTTCTTACATAAGAATTACCTAGATTGTATATAAAACTTGTTTATATATGCATGGTCTTTGATCTCAAGCACTCATCCACACAGGACTAATAACATGATTGTGAAATTCTAAGGAAGGCTGAAATTCTCTGTGATGTTGGAGACATAAAATCATTACATTTTGCTGTTGTTATTCTGAGCGGTAGTGCTTTCAGTTTAATTATTGGTGGTAAATCTCTTAGCTGAGTGATTCCTTTAAGGATGACTGTTATATTAAGACAAATGGATCTATTCCTAGGCCTAGTAAGTATAGTATGTAAAAGGTCTAAATATTTGATCAAATTGTATGGTTAATCCTCTAATTGCCCACTGAGAAACTGTTTCAGGAATAATTATAGTACCTGGTCCTATTCATATGCATTGCTAATCCTTTTAAAAATATTATGAAGCTATTTGGCTCAACAATACCCTGAGGCTGAAGTTGCTACAAGTTTGATAGACATTTGCTTTAAATTACTGCCATGTAGACACACACAAACACATTTGTTTCTTGCCCCCTGAATTTTAAGTAAGTGTAAACTCATGAATTTTTGCCTGAGAACTTCATATATGTCACTTTTTTCTCAGAGGGATGGGGAGTCAACATAAGTAAAGATCAGCTAGCCTGAGGAAAATGCACACTCTTCCCGTGCCTCTTAGCCTAGCTAAATTCTTTTAGCCCTGAATTTAGAGGTCAATGGTAAAGACCCAAATCGAGGCCAGACAGTCTCCTTTCTGCTCTCCAGGTGTGCTGGGCCTCCTTCCTCCATACAAGTACCAGCTGCTGGTGTTTTAGGGAAGTGAATAAGGCTTGTTCCTGCTCTCAAGGGATGAGCAGTTATGAAACTATAAAATGGTGAGGTGTCTATTAATAATCTTCAAATAGTGGAGGCCAAAGAATGGGCTGGGCCTGAAGAAATCTGAGGTTTCAGAGAGAGGGTGAGCAAAAGCAGAAATAATTTAGGCCACTTTCCAGAGTCTCCAGGGCTGCCTATCATAATAGACAGCTAATCATGATTATTGTTTTAAACTAAGTGGAATAAGCAAGTGTAAATTATGTGAGTCTTTAACACAAAAAAAGTTAGACTGGTCAGTCCTAGTAAAAAAAAAAAAATATATATATATATATATATATATATATATATATATATATATATGGCATTTTTTGAAACCCACCCCCTTAATTTTTAATTTTTGGTTTTTACCATCAATAGTCTCCTCTCCTCCAAAGCCCATAGAACCAGATAGACTAAGAGAAGCCAAGACCTAAATCAAGGACAGAAGAACATAGAAATGGGGAGCAGGAAGGAGAGCCAGCCACCACCAACAGGGAACAAAGTCAGAGCCTGGTTTTGGGACTTTAATGACTCTGTAAAGTCAGTGTGTCTGTGAGAAAGAAACCATGGTTATATAACACAGGGTAGAGGGCATCAGGGAAAAATTATTCTTTTTTGACATAAGGCAGTAAAGGGAAGAAAAGAAGTATAATTTTGTACTCTAATATGTACATATTAATTGCAGTCTCATGGGAGAATTGATTGTTTCTTGTGGATAATTATCCTAAGCATAATAACTATTAGGTATGACAGTACATGTCACATTAAATTTGTTTTAAGTTTTATTTTATTTAAATACTAAGCCTTATTCTTGTTTGTTCAATCTTCTGTTGCCTTTTTAACATGCTTATCTGTTCATAACTCTAAAAACATAGAAATAGCATCAGTTCAGCCCAGTTGGATGATTCTCCCACCTCCAGTATGTTCTTTCTCTCCTCCCCAGTCCCCCACCATATCCATCTCTACAAGGAACAGTTTAGGAGAATGACAATATGTGTAATGAACAGGATAGTAGGGTAAATTGTTTTAAAGATATAAAAAGATACTAAAAACCTAATACTATGTCATGCATAAATATTAAGGAAAGTTGACTAGGAACTATACAACAGAAGTTTTATCAGAATAAATGACCGCTGTAACATCTTCACATAATATAAAAAAAAGCCACAAAATTACAACTCCACTAACTAACTGAAAAATCCTGGAGCAGGAGGAGAAAAAAAATGAAAGTACAAGGGGATCCCCAAATCATCCCTGACATTGACCCTATAATGTATGTGTATGTGTGATGGATTAAAATATAATGAAAGTCATCCAATTTTTTTCCCACTTCACAGCTCAAACAACTGTTTGACTATCATTGGTTTTAATCCACTGCATAATGCTAGATAAGGGCCAAAGGTGAGTCAGAGGAAGGACAGGCATCCCAGGAGTCTTCAGGAGGCATTTGGAATGGCCATATGGAAGAGACATTGGCATCACACTGTTCAATTTTCAACTCACTAGCCACTTCTTTCACTCCAAAAAACAACAATAACAACAGTCCAAAAAACAAAAATCAGTGGCCAAAAAGTTCAAGTGCAACCATATGAACACCAAAACATAGTCATGAAAATTAAGAAAGCCCTGATTTTAATGAGATACCAGGGAGCCGATAACCTTTATTTGGCATTAAATATGAAGGTCCATGACATGTTTCAAACATGTACACCTCTTCATATAATAAAGACCAAATATCAAATCACACAAACTAGGCTATTACTTGGGAAGTTTCTGCTTACCTACTCAGTGTTTTCACCCGTGGGTGGAAGGATGGGGTCACATGGCTCTAACTGGGGAGACAGGAGGGGCAGTGGGAAGTTAATGGGCTTTGGAGCCTGAAAGCCAAAGCTAATTCCCAGCTCTGTTTACTTACTAACTTTGTAACCTTGGGCAGGTTACTCAGCCTCAAATTACTCATCTACAAAATGGGAATAATCACAGTACACTACCCTGATAAGGTTGTTGTGAGGTTTTACACCTAAAGTGACACATGATTTCATGTGAGTTTCTCCCTCCCACTTACATGAGATTCAAGCAAGTATCTCACTCTCTTCTTATTTTTCTTGTTTTTAAATGGGAATCAGTAACAACTGCCACCATGTTCTGCCTATAGATGCCATGAAACCAATTATACAATTGTTTCTGTAATTCATAAATGTTTATCTTCTAAGAGAGAGGAATTATACAGAAGTGATTTCCTCCCCAAAATAATAGAGCCTTATTATTCAACCTATACTTACCCACTTGTGATAACATAACATTATTATAGGCATGTTCCTGGATAGAAAATTGCTATTTAAACTAATGAAATAGAGAAACATCTCTATATTAGATTGAATTATCAAAGCTCCCATTTCTATTGTAGAAACTCAACTGTGATAGCAGCCTCCAAGACAGGCCTCAAAGGCCCCCATCCTTGTCTAGTCCTCTCCTATGCTATACTGGACTTAGACTGTATAACCAATAGAATATGGCAGAAGTAATGGTAAAAAGCCCCCAGGGTCTGCCTTCTATCTTGAATCACTGCTTGGGGAAAAGCAGTGGCCCATCCTTAGGATATGCAGGCAGATTTTGCAGATATCGACAGGACAAGGAGCTGAAATCCCAGCCAATAGGAAGAGAGACCTGCTAACAACCACAAGAAGTGAATTCTCCTTCAGCTGAGCATTTAGATGACTACATCCCTGGCTTGACTATAACTTGATGATAGAGCCTGAGCTAGAACCCCCTAACTAAGCACTCCTGGATTCCTGGTCCACTGAAACTGTGATATAATAAGTGTTTATTGCCTTAAGTTACTAAGTTTGGAGTAATATGTTACTCAGTGGTAGGTAACTAATACATTACCTAATCAAAACATACAATCATACACATACATGTGCACACACACATTCATTAAGAAATCTTTTGCATAGTACTTCAACCTAATAATCATATTGTATTCTGGACTCTTGCCCTAAGGTTGTTCATACAGAGGTACCATAATATGATGCCCTTTAGTTCTTCAGCCAAAAGACTTTAGTCACTGGTGTCTAAGATGTACTCATCTCACAACAAATTCCATCATACATCAAAAATATAATTTAGGTTGAAGAGATCCTCTTGGCTTCCATCAAAGAAGGACAAATATAAATGAAAGTATTTGGCCTACTAAATATAAAAGGCCTCATTAGATTCTTCCCATGAAATGAAAGGAGAATTTACAACCTCTGGAAAATTTGCTAAGTATGATAAAGAATTAGTGAACGCTTAGTGCATTGTCTGTGATTGAAAAGATTCTTCTGAAACATTTATAATATGGGTTATTATCAAAAATAAATCAAAGAAAAGAATGAATGGATAATTTATGCATATAGTAATTGTTATGCTTTGAAATACATAGGAGATTTTGTAAGAATCTAAAGATATTCACTAGTCAATTACTCAGCCATCAGAAAGGACGAATGCTTACCATTTGCATCGATGTGGCTGAAACTGGAGGGATTATGCTGAGCCAAATAAGTCAATCAGAGAAAGACAATTATCATATGGTTTCACTTATATGTGGAATATAAGAAACAGGGCAGAGGATTATAGGGGAAGGGAAGGACAACTGAATGAGAAGTCATTAGAGAAGGGAAAAAACCGTAAGAAACTCTTAACTATAGGAAACAAACAGAGTTGCTGGAAGGGAAGTGGGTGGGAGGATACGGTAATTGGGTGATGGGCATTAAGGGGGGGTACATGATGTGATGAGCATTGAGCATTGAGTGTCATACGTGACTGATGGATTGTTGAACACTACATCTGAAACTAATGATGGCTAATTGAATTTAGATTTAAAAAAAAGGAAGAGGAAAAAAGATATTGACTATTTAGTATTTATGTAAAATACATATATAAGTACATTTGTGAAAGATTTAAAAGATTAAACTTCAGATCTGTCATGACCTAGTAAATCCTACATCTATCACTTAGTTAATCCCCAAATTCTTTGTCATTATCACGAGATGAAACACCCTTGATCAACAAAATGATTTGTTTATTTAGGTAAAATGAATCATGAAGTAAAACTTTATTTCTGGTTTAGACTATGAAATTCATTAAGTGAGTAATGCTGTACTGAAATACATTGCTCTAAATACTAATGGTAATGACATTAACTAAAAATATTGGAGATGAGTAAAGGGAATAAGTAGACAAAATGTAGAATACTTAGGTGTACTGTAGCTGGGTTAAATTTTTAAGAGCTTGGGGGCACCTGGGTGGCTCAGTTGGTTGGGCGACTGCCTTCAGCTCAGGTCATGATCCCGGAGTGCCAGGATTGGGTCCCTCATCGGGCTCCCGGCTCCACGGGGAGTCTGCTTCTTCCTCTGACCTTCTCCTCTCTCATGTTGTCTCTCACTCTCCCTCTCTCAAATAAATAAATAAAATCTTTAAAAAAAAATTTTTTTTAAGAGCTTGTCTGCAATTTGAGTTATTAAAACTGTTTTCAAACAAGTCTGGCATGCTTTATTCTGGACTTCAGTCTATTATATAATGAAAATCTCCATTGTAATTCTATTCATAAAGCAGCGCATTGCTTGTGGACCTTTAGGAAGGAAAGTGGACTTGAAAAAATGTGGTATTATTCTTTGAACTAAGGAAAAAATAAAAAAAAACCCAGACCCAGTGTCATCAAATAGCCAAGAACAAGAACTTTCTGCAACTTACATCAGTACAATTCAGATCTGAATACTTAGAAATTTCCTGAAATTCCAGCCCCTTTTCAATTTAGACTTGATTCCACAGAATCCAATGATGATAAAACACTTAGGGAATGTCTCAAAAGCCAGGAACTCAACCAATTAAACCTAAAACCACCAAAAGTATATCGTCATTTAAATATATGCACAAAAAGGATTTGGCCAATTTTAACATTCATTAATGATTTTTATTAATTTTTATTATTAATATATAATGTATTATTTGTTTCAAGGGTACAGGTCTGTGATTCATCAGTCTTACATAATTCACAGTACTCACCATAGCACATACCCTCCCCAATGTCCATCACCTAGCCACCCCGTCCGTCCCACCCCTCTCCCCTCCAGCAACCCTCAGTTTGTTTCCTGAGATTTAGAGTGTCTTACGGTTTGTCTCCCTCTCTGGTTTCGTCTTGTTTCATTAATGATTTTTTAATAATTCTTAGCAAATTTGTATAGAAGGGTACTTCCTCAAACTGATAAGAGAATCTATAATGTGAAACCTAATGTGAAATATTAAATGCTTTGTTTTCTTCCTAATACGGAGAATAAAGCAAAGAGTCCACTCTCACTATTCTATTCAAAATTGTACTTAAAGTCTTAGCCATTGTAATAAGGTAAGAAAAAGAAATGAAAAGCCATTAAGACTAAAAAGGAATAAGTAAAACTCTCTATTTGCAGATGACATGATGGTTTATTTAGAAAATCCTATGAAATGTATAACACAATGACTAAAATTTATATGAGTATTTATTGAGGTCTCAGGATTAAAAGATTAATATACATAATCAATTACATTTTAAATACTAACATAAACAATTGGAAAAGAAATCTAAATTTCATTTACTTAGCACAAAAAGACATAAAACTTAGGGATAAGCTTAACAAATTAAAGACATAAAAATATTGCTGAGAGGGGCCCCTGGGTGGCGCAGTTGGTTGGGCGACTGCCTTCGGCTCAGGTCATGATCCCGGAGTCCCGGGATCGAGTCCCACATCGGGCTCCCAGCTCCATGGGGAGTCCGCTTCTCACTCTGACCTTCTCCCTTCTCATGCTCTCTCTCACTCTCTCTCTTTCCTAATAAATAAATAAATAAAATCTTTAAAAAAAAA
>CM052802.1:90105406-90125459 GCA_028533885.1 Nasua narica | reverse complement strand
TGCAGCCACTTTGGAAAACAGTATGGAGATTCCTCAGAAAATTAAAAATAGAGCTACCCAATGACCCTGCAATTGCACTTCTCGGTGTTTACCCCAAAGAAGCAGATGCAGTACAAAAAGGGCCACATGGACCCCAATGTTCATAGCCACAATGGCCACAATTGCCAAACTGTGGAAAGAACCAAAATGCTCTTCAACAGATGAGTGGATAAGGAAGATGTGGTACATCTATACAATGGAATATTATGCCTCCATCAGAAAGGATGAATATTCAACTTTTGTATCAACATGGACAGGACTAGAAGAGATTATGCAGAGTGAAATAAGTGAAGCGGAGAGTGTCAATTTTCTTATGGTCTCACTTACGTGTGGAGTATAAAGAAAATCATGGAGGGCATTGTGAGAAAGAAGGAAAGGATGAATGGGGGAAAATCGGAGGGGGTGATGAACCAAGAGAGACTGTGGACTCTGAGCAACAAACTGAGGGGTTTGGAGGGGAGGGGGTGGGGAGGTGGGTCAGCCTGGTGGTAGATATTGAGGAGGGCATGTATTGCATGGAGCACTGGGTGTGGTGCATGAACAACCAATCTTGTAACACTGAAAAATTAAAATAAACATATTTTGGGGAAAAAAAACTGAGAAAGATTGACAATACTAAATATTGGTGATGATTTGAAGCAATCAGGGAAAAATATAAAATGGTATAGTCACTTTGAAAAAAAAATCTTGCCATTTCTTAAACTAAACATGTATCTACACAGCAATTCCATTTGTAGGTGATTTACCCAATAAAAATGAAGGTATATTTCTACTGAAAGTTCTGTATGAGAATGTTTATAATAGCTCTATTTATAATAATAGCCAAAAAGTGAAGTCAGCCCAGGTGTCCAACTGTAGGAGAATGGATCAGCTAACTGGGGTGCATTCATCCAATAGTCCACTATTTAGGGATTTAAAAAAAATGAACTTCTGATATGCACAATGACACACATGAATTTTTTTAAAGATTTTATTTATTATTTGACAGAGAGAGAGAGATCACAAGTAGGCAGAGAGGCAGGCAGAGAGAGAAGTGGAGGCAGGCTCCCTGCTGAGCAGAGAGCTCAATGCGGTGCTCGATGGGGGGCTCAATCCGAAGACCCTGAGACCATGTCCTGAGCCAAAGGCAGAGGCTACTGAGCCACCCAGGCGCCCCAACACACATGAATTTTAAAACCATTTTGCTAAGTGAAAGAAGGCTTATACAGAATATGTGATGCATGATTCTATCTAGATGAAGTTGTACAGCAAGAAAACTTTATCTGAGGATGATGGAGGTGGAGCTTGGTACTTTTTTGGGTGATCGTTGTAGTGCTCTATGTTTTGATAAGGACAAGCACTACTGTCAAAACCCAGAAAACAGTAGACTTAAGGTTTGCCTTTCACTTTTTGAAAATATTCTCTCAAAAGGGAAAAACCTGTATATGAATAACAAACTATTTTAAGACTAAATATTTATGAGAAAAATGATACTCTTGAAATGCACTAAAATGTAAGATGATTTGACAGATGGATCAAGGAATGGATAGATGACAGGCATGTTGTAAATCTAGTAAGCTCGCTTGACTGGATAGGTAGACTCTGTGTGGTGGATATATAACTCTTCACTGTGAATTCAATTCAACTTTGCTCTGTGTTTTAAACTTTCAAACTAACATGTTGGAAAAAAATTTCTCCAAGGCCATAATTTCCTAGTAACTACATATTTTAGCTTCAAATTTTCACCTAGGGTTTGGCTTCTTCTTTTTCATGCCAACAGAACATCTTCAAGTCGTCTGAAATGGAATGATAGCCAAACAAGTCCTAACCCTACGTGTCTATACCGGCCACAGGACCCAACAAGTCTGTCAAGCTTAGGCCAGATGAAGCTCAGAGTCTCACAGACCTTTCTAGTACTGTTATACATGAAGAAACAAGTTGCCAGTTTACCAAATAATTTATAGAAAGGAAATACATGAGAAACCACAGAATTTATCATTTAAAGGTCAAACACAATTAGAAAACAATTGTGAACCAACTTTTAATTGAGATAATATTAAGAATATTTGAGGCAACCAACAAAACTTCAAATTATCAAAAATCTGAGTAAGTTGACAAGTTTCATAACAAATACTTTTGAATACCTTCTAAGTAGGGGCGCCTGGGTGGCTCAGTTGGTTGAGCAACTGCCTTCGGCTGAAAACCTTCTAAGTGTACTAGTTCATTAAAGGATACAGAAGAAACAAAAATTGACTTGGTATTTGAAATAAACTTTCACAAAACAACTAAGCAACAGTGAAATATTAACTTGTGAGGTAGAGATTCAGATTTCTGGAACAGGAAACCTCAGTATAGACTGGAAACAGTCAGAAGGTAAGTTGGGTTTGGACCTACTGACAATAGCTTACTAATATTAGTAGTGTAGAGCCCAGATTTGGGTGTCAGGCTCACAGTGGTTCCAACCTCAAACCCAGCATTACTATGTGGCTCCTTACAAACTATAGTCTCTCATCTGAAAAACGAACAACACCTTTAGCATGATAGCTTTATGTTCTTTTTCTTAAAGAGGACTCCCTAAACCCTATAAGCTTCAGGCCCCAGGGAATCTTGATCTTTCTCTGTACTCCATAATATTAGCTACTCTTATTTTATAACACATTACATGGGGCAGAGTTACAAGGAGACAGTGAGAAGGACAGCTTCTTCCACACTGCCAATTATCAGCAGAGGTGAATTCAAAAGCAGGAGCCCAGAGTCCCTGCCATAAAGATACATACTCTATTGCCTCTCCAAACACCGAAAATATGAATAGGTAACGACAGCAAAAACAAATACTTGTACAACTGAGCAGATCCTCACCACAGTTTCTAAGAGTCTGTCAGTTCTCAGAGGTGCTTATAGGGAAAAAAAATTCCAAAACTTTAGGTGTTAATGTTTCCCCTGAATTTAAACAAATTTCGCCATATGTCCAATCCCCTCCAGGCTATACGGATCTGTCTATCTATGAGGCAGCAACCAGAGTGCCACCTTTCAAACCGATTTGATGAATTCTATCTCACTCAGAAGAGAAACCAGCCATTGAACTGGAATTAGAACCAAATGTCCTCAAGACATGGCTCTGCTCATAGCAATGGTAATTTTTCAATGGAAGTTAGCTTTTCTGAAGCTCCAAACTCAATGCTTTACACAGAGACCTCACATACTATGAGCTAGGTATGCCAAGATGCTTAAATGGGGCTTAAAACGGGCCTAAAGAGACCACACACCAACCTAGTATTAGAGTTAGGATGCGTGTCCAGCATCCACCCTAAAGTCTGTGCCATGAGCTCTTCACTGCCCTGCCTCTCTAAATGGGATAGAATGGCAGAGTGTGGGAGCCAAGGGACAGTGAATACTCACATAACCCAGGTTCCTGATTTTGAGACTTATAAAATGCCAGATGGTGGCAGAACAGAATGTATAAGAGAGTCACTAGAAAAAAGGGGTCTTTCTCCACTCTGATGCTCAGATACAGGGTCTTTGGAATTCTCCCATCATCTCTATACCCACAGTCCAGGAGAAGCTTCCTCACAGCACACCTGTGCCTCTCATATTACCTGGGCTGGACACCACCTTGTAATTTTGTTGGGGAAGCCAGTCCTTAATCTCCTGACCCAGACTGACCAAGAAAACTTTTGCTAAGCCCCTGACTCTTTCCAGGGAAAGGTGAGCTGAGGGTAAGAAGTTGTTTATGTAGATTCCAGGTTTAGAATAACTATCATCAGACTGGCAGTCAACGTAGGTGAGGAAGGTCAAAACAATAACAAAATGCCCTTCATTTGAGATCATAGCAATTGCTTAATTATATAGTGCATTATGTTATGACATTGCTGGGGTTTCCAACCTCCTGTAACAAATGCCGTTGAACATCCAGCTCTGTTTGTCTGGACGTGGCCTGTAGAAACTTGCCACTAGCTGAATGGTTTCCATGTGGACTTAGGTCTTCTGGCCTTGACAGTGGGGTCACTTGGTGAATTAAGACTGGGAAAAGTCTGGCACCTAGAATTAACCTGAGAATCAAGAAGCTTTTAGTTTGATGACAATATCTCTCCCTGTCTATAAAACAACCCTTTCTTCTATTTTCTTTCTAAACAAAAAAATGCTTTCTTTGCGTTGCTTGGTCACTCACTCAACACGGAAAAAGGAACTGTTTCTATTCTTTATCATTTGCTATTTATTTAGTGCTCAGAGGTGCCCAATGCTTGTGGAAAATCCTGTGCATGAACTGGCAATTCTGACTTCTTAAAGAATATTTCATATAATTTTATCTTGGGATGTACAGATTTTCTTTTCACTGATTGTCAAAAGAATATTTAATATTGCTGAGTGGGGCTTTTGTTTTGGTTTTTGTTTGGTTTGGCAGTCTTTTAAAGAACTGCATAGTTGTAGAGCAGTAAGATTAAGGTAAACTTTTTATTTTCTTTTTTATTGTTTTCTTTTTTATTTTATTTTATTTTTTCCCAAATACTTTTATTTTTTCAGTGTTACAAGATTAATTGTTCATGCACCACACCCAGTGCTCCATGCAGTACGTGCCCTCCTCAATACCCACCACCAGGCTCACCCAACCCCCAACCCCCCTCCCCTCCAAAACCCTCAGTCTGTTGCTCAGAGTCCACAGTCTCTCATGGTTCATCGCCCCCTCCGATTTCCCCCATTCACCCTTCCTTTCCTTCTCACAATGCCTCCATGTTTTTCCTTATGCTCCACACATAAGTGAGACCATAAAATAATTGATTCCCTCCGCTTGACTTATTTCACTCCACATAATCTCTTCCAGTCCCGTCCATATTGATACAAAAGTTAAGTATTCATCCTTTCTGATGGAGGCATAGTATTCTATTGTATATATGGACCATATCTTCTTTATCCATTCATCTGTTGAAGGACATCTTGGTTCTTTCCACAGTTTGGCGATTGTGGCCATTGCGGCTATGAACATTGGTGTACATGTGGCCCTTCTTTGTACTGCATCTATTTCTTTGGAGTAAATACCCAGTAGTGCAATTGCAGGGTCATAGGGTAGCTCTATTTTTTTCTTTTTTTATTTTAGAAAAGAACCTATGTTAAAGGAAAACTGAATATAAGTATTTTAAATAAAAAATACATCAGTGGGGTTAGGTGGTTTAGGACAAAGTTGTTAGTATGTCAGTAAGAAGGAAAATAAAGAGGAATGAAAATCTTAAATTGTAAAGTTCGTACTAGACTTTTTAATCTACATTCTCTAGAATGCTCACCACCCGTGCAAAGTAATGGTCCTATATATTTGTTTACACTCATGGATGAAGAATAAAAGAAGGATAAAAAGAAAACACTCAATGGAAAAAGTGGAAACATCTTCAAATTAGTATATTTGAAATATTCCAAAGCATTATTTTACTAAAAATTAACCTAGTGGTTAAATGAATAATTGAGATTTTTGAAGCTGCCTAATTTTTTAAGTTGTAAAGTACACAGTTTAGACCCAAGGAAAACTAGAAAACCCAACTTCCTAGAGACAGTATGCTATGAAGAATAAAGAGCTCTCCCAGACGATAAATTGATGACCATGTGGCTTTTAGAAATAGAATTGGGCAAAGTGAAGAGACTCTTCTTCTAATTTCATTTCTCCCACCAACTCCATGTGCAGCTTTGGTTTGAACTGCCTGGACTTGAGTTTTCCCATTTGTAATAAAGGCAGCTCAACTATAAGGTTACTTTTAGAAATACAAATCTATTGCCATTTACATTTTTTAAAAGATTTTATTTATTTATTTGAGAGACAGAGAAAGCCATTTGCATTTTTATCGGTCAGTTTACTTTCACTTGTTATTTATTTAAACCTTTAATGTTTGAGAATATGTCCGATTGAAGACAAAGATATATGCTATTCATTTGCTCCTGCAAACACATTTTTTATAAGATCAGCAAACGTTCCACTTTTTGGCTTTGGCAGAGATCATCAAATGCTATGGAGTGTTGGAAACTTCCCCTCTAGATATGGGAGCCTTGTAGCTCTTTTCCTTTGAGATCTCTTCCTGCTAGAAAATATCTTGTTCATTTCAGTATCCCAACAGCCCTTTCAAAAAAGTTTTAGGCCAGCAGAAGAAAATACTATACACAGAAAGAACTACTATCTGAGGTCAAGAGTGGCAGATGCCATAATTCAGCTGTAAAATTCCTGCCTGTTACAGGAGCTGCAAACAATTCATGATTCACATACACATCCTCCCTGGAAGAGATTTCTGCTAGCCTGCAGGATGGCTCTGCTCTCCTCTCATCAGGACCTAATCTATTCAACATGCCTCCACCTTACAGAGACTCCTAGGTCAAGGTTAACCCCCTACAGATTTACGATATGACACTTCATCTCCTCATGTGTGTCTCTCTCTGCTTGGCCCCTACCCAGTGTCATAACCAGCAGCAAAACCGGCAAAGGAAAGCTGAGGAACTGCGGAGACAAGGGTAGGAAGCCTTAAAGACCAGTCAAGTATGAGGTTTGACATAGACAAAATAACACATTTGTAGCTAGAATTTTTACTGATTATGGCAGGCTGAATTGTGGCCCCCCTCAAATTCATAAGTTGGTATCAACCCCTAATGGTATATGGGTTTATTTGAAGGTAAGGTCTTTGAAGACAAAATTAATTTAAATGAATTCATTAGAATAGGCCTTTATCCAAATCTGACCAGTGTCCTTATAAGAAGAGGAGGTCAAGACACAGACACGCAGAGGGAGAAGGTGGCCATTTACAAGCCAAGGAGAGAGGCCTGAGAAGAAACCAGCCCTGCTGATACATTGATCTCAGAACTGCGAAGAAGTAGATTTCTGTTCTTTAAGCCTATGGTACTTTGTTATGGCAGCCTAAGCACATCAGTGTACATATCAAATAATTGTCTTAGTGGGCACTTGAACTTAAGTTGCAAGAGAACATTTTTAAGGATCCAGGAAAGCTGCTATGGGAGTTATCATTGCTTACACATCAACTGACTCATTTGGCACTCTCCTAAAACCCAGGACTCCTTTGCCCTGGAGACTATATTCGTGATGCTGGGCCCAGACTGGAAACTAAATTGCTGTTCAGTAGATGGCTTGCTGAGTCCAAGTCAGATCAAACAGTGGAATTCTTTTTAAGTTGGCTTTTCATTACAAGACTGGAACGAGATTGGCATGTAATGGGTGCACCAGAAATATTTATTCAATAAGCCTCTGAGAGCCTGATGAATTCCCTTCTCCAGATGGGGAATCTTTCTACCCGAAGAAGATGTCTATAGTCCATTTCTCCTTTTTCAGAGCTACAACCCTCTTCACCTCTTTCAAATTCTCAAACTGTTTTTCTCAAAGTATCCTTTCTGAGCTACATTCCCCTTCTCTTTTCACTAACAAAATTTGATTGATTGCATTCCAAAGGACAATGTACTTTTGCCTGCAGGAAGATTCCTGGCAGATAGTAATCATCCTGAAACAAGCCAACCAGTGCTACAACAGGGCAAGGAAGGGATCTTTCTCAGAGCTTGTTTCACATTTCTTTTTTTTTTACACTTTTTTTTAAATTTTATTTTATTTTTTCAGTGTTCCAAGATTCATTGTTTATGCACTACACCCAGTGTTCCATGCAGTATGTGCCCTCTTCAATAACCACCACCAGTCTCACCTTTCTTGCAAGGCCGAATTTTCCTCTCAAAGATAACAAGCTGATGCTGGCTTCGTGCTTCGCAATTTACAAAGCATATTAACATATATTATCTTATGTAATCTTCACAACACAGTAAGTCAAGTTTTATCAGTAAAGATGCACCTCAGGAAGGTAGTAAGATCTTAATGTTCAGATAAAGTATCTTTTGACTTATTTACACGGCACCTACTGTCATCTACACATGAAATGGGACAAATTATTTATAGTGATAAGTTATAACAAGACAAAAAACATTTCAAGGATCTCATGGAGCTGGTAAGAAAAGCTGACTTTTCCTTTATCATCTGGGGACAGGAATGGCATATGGGTGACATGAATCCAACAGTCTGCCTTGCATTTACAGAAGATATCCTAACTACGCACACCTTTCCACCTGGGTCAGACACTGCCTCTCCTACATGGACTCTGTAATGCATTATGCTGTTTCTATATCTAAATAAATGTTCATGAGAGAGACTGACTAAGCCATTATGTCTTCTCATTCTCTCTGGGGATTCAGGACCGGTGAGCAGCATTCTCTTTATAAATGACCAAAAGAATTCTGAACAAGTCAAGGCTGATGCATTAGACCAAACAAAGTGCTCCCAAAAGTATAGCTATGACATTATTACAAGCTGCTGAAACAGTAAAGGAAACCAGCGACAGCCTCTCCTTGTCAGATGCATTTCATTTTCCAATGAAACCCACATGCCCAGGTCCTAACAGGAGTTGTCAATCACAGATGTCTTGGGGAGATGATGATTTTTTTTCCATTTCTAAGCGTGAGTCATGGAATACAAAAGCACCAACGGTTGAGACACCATATGCGAACCCCTGCGCTTTGGTGCTCCATGCTGAGCTAGAGCTGCCTGCTTTCTTCGTGCCTCCTTCAGCAGCACCCAGAGAGCTGCTGCAAGCTGTTGTCTCCTCAGATGGGTATCTCTGTTGAAACAACAGTCTTTGAAACACGGCTTTCACAGAACATTCAAGACAACAAGTTAGCAGGGGAAAATGTAAATGTATAAGGCTGCATTTGGTCCTGAGGTCAGCAACTCCCCCCCCAAAAAAAAAGTTTGACTTCCTACAAATCAAGAAAACTTACAGTTGTTACCAGTCTCATCACTTTTTGCAGTGTTTTGCCTTTGTTTTACATTTGATCAAAGATGACAGTTTTGCTCTGCCATCTGTACAAGTCAGTTTTGAGTCATTTTACTTGCTTAAGGAATAGGATATAAAATATCTTTCATGTTTGCTTATTTCATTCCTAATTCCCAGGTGGCTGGCACTTAGGCAGAAGCAGAGTTTCACAGTGAATACATGACAGGAGTGTGCAGCCCTGAAGTGTGTTTCTTCAGCTTCATTTCAAACCTCGCCCTCACCAGCTGAACCTAGTCACTTGAGAGTTGGACCTCACCCAGCCTCTTCAGATGGAAGCAGCCAACCATAAAACCCAGGTTTATGACTGGGCAGTAATAAAACTACTGCAGGAGTGCCACTCCCAACACACACACACACACACACACACACATGCATATGGGCACACATATGCACACCCACACAGACATACATGCACATCCACACTGCCTCCCATCTACATGCACATCCACACTGCCTCCCATCTGCCCATTCTAATGGGCTCCTCCTTAATCCAAATTATGCCTGTTTTTTGTCCTCTGCTAGATTTTAAATTATGTAGGTGTTTGAACTACTTTTCCTAAACTTCTTTTTTTTTAATTTATTTATTTGACAGAGAGAGAGACAGCAAGAAAGGGAGCACAAGCAGGGACAAAAGGAGAGGGAGAAGCAGACTCCCTACTGAGCAGGGAGCCAGATGCAGGGCTTGATCCCAGGACCCAGCATCAGGACCA
Source organism: Nasua narica (assembly GCA_028533885.1). Classification (NCBI taxonomy): domain Eukaryota; kingdom Metazoa; phylum Chordata; class Mammalia; order Carnivora; family Procyonidae; genus Nasua; species Nasua narica. The sequence continues at coordinate 90,115,879 of CM052802.1, read as the reverse complement.
GAATGGAAGGCAGATGCTTAACAACTGAACCACCCAGGTGCCCCTCAACTGCTTTGCCTAAACTTCTATTTTTCTCAATTTAGAGCCATTAGAAGGAAGGTAAAGCCCCACAGGACTGACAGGCCAGATTAGTTGCCACCACCAGCCAGCTTAAGGAATAGGCTGAAAACAGATGTGGACGTTGAAATAATCACAAAACACAGTAAAAACTACAGCCCCTTCCCATAAATGATGGTCATTGACTCCTTTCCCAGGAAGAAAACAGCAGAAGAAAAGAAAATCTAAATACCCAAACTAAAATAACTTCTTAAAACATCTTTAAAATCATTTTCATTTATTTTTCCTGTTGACATAACTTACAAGAAGCTTTCTGGACCCATGGCCTCTTCACCACAGAAAAAAAATTACTTCTATTCTTCTTCTGGTCTGCTGCAATTGATCTCAAAATACAGGACAAAGGAAATCCAAATAAAAAGGAGCCAAGTTTCAGAGAAAGTAACAGGGCAAGAGGTACGCTTCCTACAGTGGCAGCCAAGATGTAATGCCCTAAACCTCTTTCTTGTATGTGAAAAAAGAAGGCGATCACAAGCTATTAGCCCTCGGCAGAGATCTATGGTGATAAAGGTAACAGAAAACATGAATCAATTAAAGCTTGGAGTTAATTCTATCTAACTCCTTATTTTAGCTGAGGAGAAAAAATGAGATCCAGAGATTTGAAACAACTTACTTAAGGTCACTAAGGCAGTTTATGGCAAAGAGGGGGTTAGAATCTTGATTTCCCAACTCCTAATCATGACCTCATGTAATCCCAGGTTAGGAGGAACCAACCAGCTGGTTACCACCAGGTTTGTGCCTGAGCTTTTGAAAATGAGATCATTCTCATCTCTTTTCAGGGCGACCTGTCCTCCCTTTGGACCTCTCTAAATGTAAAAATTTTTATTCCACATCCCCAGTTCTACTTCTGCCTTTGAGGTTGCCCACAGTTTTACCTTGCTTTCCTAGGCCATGCCTTCAGAGTAGAAAGTAGCTGAGAACTCTTCAGTTTTTCATTCTTCTTGAGGCCCTTTTATAGCTGATCTCTGTGCTTTGGGCATATTTTGTCCTTCTCTTAAATGTATTACCCAATACTGAATGCCAGTATTCCAAAAGTGGTCACATTGGCCCAGAGAAGAGAGAAGCAGTTCAACACTACTGAAGGAAATATCTTTCCATAATGCACCCAAAGATGGACTGAGTAGACAGATGAAGTCTACTTTCTACCAGAAGCTCTAGATTCTTTTTGTGCTCCCAATAGCTAGTGAAGCTAACTATTGCAACCCAGTTGAAGAGAATTTACATTTAAACTTTTAAAATGCTTTTTTGTCTTATTCAGCTTTTCTTTATAAACTGTGCTATAAAGTCCTTTGAGAGCTTCATCTGTGCTGTCCTTCCAAATGTGTTTATCCTGGGTTAAGACAGAGCTGAGTCCCGTGACTCAGCATGAGAAGTATCTCTCCAAGTTACTGCTGGTCATCACCTAGACCAATGGGTGTAGTCATTGAACCTGCTAAGGGACTGCCATCATAGTGACCTCTAGTCACATGCCTGTGGTGTGTACATAAGGATATTATCAGGAGAGATTGTGCCAAATGCCTTGAAAATACCCCATAGTGGCAGCATTTCCTTGACCTACCAGTCTATTGGCCCTGTCAAAAGAAACAATGAATTTGCTTTAAGGTGACTTGTACTTGTGAACTTAGACTTGAACATTTGCCACTACTGCCCTGCTATTCCAGCAAATATTGATGAGTATGCCCATGCCCTGGTTGTCAACTCTGCTGCATAAAAGCGGCAAGAAAGGGGCACGTGGGTGGCTCAGTTGGTTGGGCAACTGCCTTCGGCTCGGGTCATGGTCCTTGAGTTCTGGGATCGAGTCCCACATCGGGCTCCCGGCTCCGCAGGGAGTCTGCTTCTTCCTCTGACCTTCTTTCCTCTCATGCTCTCTCTCACTTTCTCTGTCTTTCAAATAAATAGATAAAATCTTAAAAAAAAAAGCTGCAAGAAAATTATCTAAAAGAGAACTTCACCAACTTAAGGGAGGAGGTTGTCCAAGGTAGTGTGTGTGTCCTTGACCCTGGCTACCCTTATATGTCTGAAACCTCAGTTCCTATTTTGAATTTGCTGACGTCCTAACCTCCAAGCTATTTTAGGTCCAGTGTACACATTGTGGGAGGGCAGGGGCTGGTCAGGCAGAAGACTCCTCTTCAAGAACTAGCGATAGAAACTGCATACCCATACCCCAGCTAGTGTGTCTATAAAGCCACAGAAGACCAATCTGGGCTATAGCCACCATACCTTCCCTGATTTTTAAGAACTGGGGGGCTCCCATCCATCCCAGTTGGGGGGACCTTCACCCAGATAATCATAGGAGTAGCTGTCTCTGTTTTCTCACCCCATCCAGATGAAACTAACACTTATTATTCTTTTTTAAGGAATTAAGGAAACAGCTATTCCTCTATGCTTATACACATAAATTTATTTTTCTTAAGTTTTTATTTAAACTCCAGTTAGTTAGGGGCGCCTGGGTGGCTCAGTTGGTTGAGCGACTGCCTTCGGCTCAGGTCATGATCTCGGAGTCCCGGGATCGAGTCCCATATCGGACTCCCGGCTCTGCGGGAAGTCTGTTTCTCCCTCTGACCTTCTCTCCTCTCATTCTCAGTCTCTCTCTCTCTCTAATAAATAAATAAAAAATATTTAAACTCCAGTTAGTTAAAACACAATGCAATATTAGTTTCTGGTATACAATCTAGTGGTTAAACACTTCCATACAACACCCAGTGCTCATTGTAACCAGTGTACTCCTTAATCTCCATTACCTATTTCCACCCATCCCCCCACCCACCTCCTCTCTGGTAACCATCCCTTTGTTCTCTATAGTGAAGAGTCTGTTTCAGGGTTTGCCTCGCTCTCTCTCTCCCTCCCTCTCTCTCTCTTTTTCCCTTTGCTCATTTGCTTTATTTCTTAAATTCCACATGAGTGAAATCATATGGTATTTGTCTTTCTCTGACTGATAATATTTCACTTAGCATAATACTCTCTAGTTCCATCTTTGTCATTGCAAATGGCAAGATTTCATTCTTTTTGTGGCCATATACTAGTCCATCGTGTGTGTGTGTGTGTGTGTGTGTGTGTGTGCGCGCCACATCTTCTTTATCCATTTATCAACTGATGGACACTGGACTCCTTCCATAATTTGGCTATTGCAGATAATGCTGTTATAAATAGCAGGATATATGTATCCCTTTGAATTAATGTTTTTGTATTGTTTGGGTAAATATCAAGTAGTGCAATTGCTGGGTCATAAGGTAGTTCTATTTTTAACTTTTTGGGAGAACCTCCATACTGTTTTCCACAGTGGCTGCACCAGTCTGCATTCCCATTAATTTGCACAAGGATTCCCCTTTTTCCACATCCTCACTAATACCTGTTGTTTCTTGTGTTGTTGAGTTTAGCCATTCTGACAGGTGTGAGATGATATCTTATTGTAGTTTTGATTTGCATTTCCCTAATGATGAATGATGTTGAGCATCTTTTCATGTGTCTGTTGGCCATGTGGATGTCTTCTTTGGAAGAATGCCTATTTATGTCTTCTGCCCATTTTTAATTATTTGTTTTGGGGAGGCATTGAGTTGTTTAAGTTCTTTATATACTTTGGATACTGACCCTTTATTAGATATGTCATTTGCAAATATCTTCTCCTAATCCATAGGTTGCCTTTTAGTTTTGTTGATGTTTCCTTCACTGGGCAGAAGCTTTTTTATTTTGATGAAGTCCCAGTAATTCACTTTTGCTTTTGTTTTCCTTGCCTCAGGAGACTTATCAAGAAAAAAGTTGCGATGGCTGATGTCACAGAGGTTACTGCCTATGTTCTCCTCTAGGATTATGTGGTTTCAGGTCTCACATTTAGGTCTTTAATCCGTTGTGAATTTGTCTTTGTGTTTGGTGTAAGAAAGAGGGCCAGTTTTATTCTTTTGCACGTAGCTGTCCAGTTTTCCCAACACCATTTGTTGAACAGACTTTTTTCCATTGGATATTCTTCCTGCTTTCCTCTAGGTTAATTGACATTATAGTTGTGGGTTTATTTCTCAGTTTTCTATTCTGTTCCATTGACTTATGTGTCCTTTTTTGTGCTGGTACCAAACTGTTTTGATTACAACAGCTTTGTAATATAATTTAAAGTCTAGAATTGTGATGCCTCCAGTTTTGCTTTCTCTTTTAAGAATGCTTTGGCTACTCAAATTCTTTTGTAGTTACACACAAATTTTAGGATTGTGAAACTAATATTTCTGATTAAAGTTTATTGGTGACAGAAGAAAGGAAAGTAAAGGAAAGGGAAATAGGAAGGAAGGAAGAAAGAAAAGAAAAAAGAAAGGAAAAGAGAAGAGGGGGTGCCTGGGTGGCTCAGTGGGTTAAAGACTCTACCTTTGGCTCAGGTCATGATCCCAGGGTCCTGGGATCAAGCCCCGCATTGGGTTCTCTGCTCAGTAGGGAGCCTGCTTCCCCCTTTCTCTCTCTGCATGCCTCTCTGACTGCTTGTGATCTCTCTCTCTGTCAAATAAATAAATAAAATCTTAAAAAAAAAGAGAGAGAGAGAGAAGAAGAGAAATGAAAAAAGGAGGGTTGTCCTAAAAGCTCTGGAAACCACTGATGTCTCCAGGCTCAGCTTCTCCCAGAGTTCAGGTGGATGTGCTTCCAGTGAGCTGGCCTGCCCTTTCTTTCATGGGCTCATGGGAGGACAAAAAAAGGCAGGGAGTGGTCCAGTGCTGCTGCCCACGTATGGTCCAGCAAGAGTGTGAGCATGCCACTCCTGCAGGGAGAGGTTCTCAGTCCTTCCCCCTCTTCAAGCACTGACTTGTATCCCTGAACTAAGCCTCAGTTGCTGCCTGCCTCTAGTTTAGCTCACAGATCTCTATAAGCCTATTTCTACCTCTAACCCCATTTCCACTGAGCCTAGCAGAACGCATGTGCTCTCAGGGCTGTCTGGATGGATTTTATTATTTTATGTTGTTAAGGAACCCCTCACAGCAACAGAATAAAACATTCCAATCAAGCAAAAGATAAAAATTTATGGAACCTAAAAAAAAAAAATTTATGAAACCTATGATCGTTCCTTAGATCAACTGATGTGCCACTTGTCAATTTGAATTTCAGAGAAAAATACTTCTCTCCCTAGAGATCTAATAACTTTTGTGTTTTCAAAGTCACAAATCTTCCTGATCAAAATTCCATTTAAAATCATTACAACTAGGTCAGTAATCTCTGCCTTCAACAAAGAGGGGCACCATTCCATTTTTTCAGCACCATATTGAAGAAATATTATTTTTGCCATAATTCTTCAATGCATAGGTGGTATCTCCAGTGGACAGAGACAGTGATAATTGAGCCTCAAGGTGTTACCACTCTTAAAAAGAGTAGTTGAACAAGTGGTCCCTTAACAAGGAGTTATGAGGACTAAAGTCATTTTCAGAGGCAGCTACTAGGGAAGGCTCCTCTGTAGAGAATTCTTAAAAAAAAACACTGACCTGTTTCATAACTATATGACCCTCGTGTTCTCAAAGAGACAAATATAATGCCCATATGTTGAATCCAGTTGAATCCAATTCTGTCAATTTTCTCTCTATTCCAGCAAATTACATCTGAAGTTGGGCTACAAATAGCACAATACATAGTGGTGGACTTTGCAAAGCAAGAGAACATACACTACTTAATCTGATTATATGGTAAGCACTGAAGTTGACTCTTCCTCATTATTTAAAGAACCCACTCCAGAAATGTGAGGGACTTAGTCAAGACTGCCAGGTTAATTATCAGAAACTAGAGTTCAGATTTCTTTAGCCCAAGACATAGACTTTTCAGAGGAGAGAGATATTAAAGGAAGTTGGAAGAACTATGGAGTTGAATCTTGGGTCTAATCCTAGCTCTCCTTCCTACCAAATATGTGGCCTTGGGCTGTCATCCAAGCAGTCTGAATTCTAGTCTTCTTATATATAAAATAAAAGTGTTGCAGACTCTCAGGATGGTGGTGAGAACTGGAAATGATGCATGTAGTGTCCTTGGCAGGGATTAGTTGCTACCATAATGCCTCAGTGTTCCCACTTACCTTGGTCTTCCTCACTGTGCAAGTGTTTTCCAAAGCTCATCCCCCAAAATACATGTGCCAGAAAATGTTCTCTTAGAGAGGGTCTCATCATTAAGTACGTTTGGGGACCCAGCTCACTTTATTTCCCTCTTTGAAATTAATATTTTAAGAGCTCCACAGGGGTTTAATCTCCATTAGGGCAGGAAACATACCTCTCTTGCTTTGCACTATATTCCCAGGGCCTAATATAAAGCCTGATACACGGTAAGCACTCAATAAAAATGGTTAAATGGTTACTGAGTGAAGAAGTAAATGAATGGCAGCATAAGAAGTCCTGCTTCAGAAAAAAAAAAAAAAACTATTTAACTTTGTGGAGCCCAGCCATTCCAAAGCTTGTATCAGAGCCCATTTTTCTCTGAATACCTGTAAAACTGCCTTCCTGAGAAATACTATTATAGAGGACTTAGTGCATTCTCAGCCCCTCTCTGGCTATGGTTAGTCTGCTGCCGGAGAGATGAGGTGAGATAGAACCCAACAGGTTTTCCATTTTAACCATTGCCAATTTTATAGAAAGCCCAGACTGGCTTTTTCCATACCTAAAGATATAGCTGACTGTCTTTCTCCATCCACCAATTAACCGAGAAAATACAAATATTAATTTCACTGTTAGTCTATGAGAAGAAATAATTAAGAAAGTCAGCACAATGCAAATCTGCAATGTATTCCAAAAAGACGTAAGAATTTCTTCTTAGAGGTACAAATAAATTAACAAAGTCCCAATTACCACCATTAGAATGATGTTAAGTCTTAATATTCAGATTTCTCCCTAGGAGGGGGTGGGGAAAGGATGTCATTTCTACAATCACAAAGACATTTCAAATGAGGTCATTTTATTTGTTCAGAAGTCTTTGTAAACATGACCCTTGCCAAGGAAAAGCTCTCAACAGTGATGGGAGCAGGGTTAATGGTCCCCAGGACTCACAGCTTTGACTCTCCCTCATGGGTACCATACAGCATGACTGAAGAACACACACAACCTTGAGGCTACTAGCTGAGGGGGAAAGAGTTCCTTTCTCTTATAGGTCACTAACCATCTTAGTCAACTGAGGCTGCCTCAACAAAATACCACAAACTGAGTGGCTTAAAAACAGAAACTTACTTTGCCCAGTTCTGCAGACTGGAAGTTCCAGTGAAGGTGCTGGCTGATTCAGCATCTCATGAGAGCTGTCTTCCTGGCTTGCCGAGGACCACTTATTTGCTTTGTCCTCACATGGTAGAGAGAGCTCTAGTCATTCTTCTTCTTTTTTTTTTTAAGATTTTATTTATTTATTTGCAAGAAAGAATACAACCCAGGGGAAGGGGCAGAGGAAGAGGGAGAGGTGGACTCCCTGCTCAGCAGGGAGCTCAAGGTGGGGTTTGATCCCAGGACCCTGATATCATGACCTGAGCCAAAGGCAGATGCTTAACTGACTGAGCCACCCAAGTGTCCCCATTCTTCCTCTTCCTATAAGGGTCTCCATCTTATTGGATTAGGACCCCACTCTCATGAACTATTTTACTTTTATCATCCCATTACAAGCCTTATCTCTAATACAGTCACAGTGGAGTTAGGGCATCAACATGTGAATTTGGGTATAAACAGTCAGTCCAGAACACTAACCTTGTGCTCAAATGAGCACTACCAGCACAGACCCACAATGCCAATTGTCATGCAGTTGTGAGAGAGCCTGAAGTTGAATGGACTTGACATAAACTAGCTATAGTTGTGCACAGCTGAGCTCAGCAATAAGGAGTCAGGCGGACATTTCACACCACTAGCCTACACCTGACACACCTGATCCCAAGGGCTGCATTAAACTTGAGGGGAAAAAAGGAATAAAAAAATGCACCCCCAGACAATCCCAACATACATCAATAAACAAAGTGTGGTCTAAAAATACAATGGAATATTATTCAGCCTTAAAAAGAAAAGACATCCTGACATATGTTACAAATGGATGAACCTAGAGAACATTATGCTTAGTGAACAAAGCCAGTCCTACAAGACAAATACTGTATGACTCTGCTTATATGAGGTACCTAGAGTAACAGAATTCATAGAGATGGAGAGTAGAATAGTAGTTACTAGGGCTTTGAGGAAGGGGTGAGTGGGGAGGTATTCTTTTGTCAGCACAAAGTTTCAGTTTTACAAGAAAAAGTTCTACATATAGATGGTAGTAATGTTTGCACAACAGTGTGAACATACTTGGCACTACTGAATTGTACACTTAAAAATGATGAAGATGACAAACAGGCAAAAATATCCAGTGGAAAAAAGACAGTCTCTTCAATAAATGGTGCTGGGAAAGCTGGACAGCTATATGCAGAAGAATGAAACTTGACCATTCTCTTACACCATACACAAAGATAAACTCGAAATGGATAAAAGACCTCAATGTGAGGCAGGAATCTATCAAAACCCTAGAGAAGAACATAGGCAGTAACCTCTATGACATTAGCGACAGCAACTTCTTTCAGGGCATGTCTCCAAAGGCAAAGGAAACAAAAGCGAAAATGAACTTTTGGGACTTCATCAAGATAAAAAGCTTCTCTGCAAAGAGAAAGAGTTTGACTTCTTCATTTCCAATTTGAATACCTTTTATTTCTTTTTGTTGCCTGATTGCTTTTGCTAGGACTTCTAGTACTATGTTGAACAAGAGTGGTGAGAGTGGGCATCCTTGATGTGTTCCTGATCTCAAAGGGAGGGCTGTCAGCTTTTCCCCATTGAGAATGATATTTGCTGTGGGCTTTTCATAGATAGACTTTATGATGTTGAGGTATGTTCCTTCTATCCTTTTACTTTGAAGAGCTTTAATCAGGAACGGATGCTGAATTTTATCAAATGCTTTTTCTGCATCTATTGACAGGAACATGTGCTTATTCTCTCTTCTCTTGTTGATTTGTTCTATCAAATGGATCGATTTGCGAATGTTGAACCACCCTTGCATCCCAGGGATAAATCCCACCTGGTCATGATGAATAATCTTTTTAATGTGCTGTTGGATCCTATTAGCTAGGATCTTGTTGAGAATCTTGGCATCCATATTCATCAGGGATATTGGTCTGAAATTCTTTTGGATGGGGTCTTTGCCTGGTTTGGGGATCAGGGTAATGCTGGCTTCATAGAAAGAGTCTGGAAGTTTTGCTTCTGTTTCTATTTTTTGAAACAGTTTCAGGAGAATAGGTATTATTTCTTCCTTGAATGTTTGGTAGAATTCCCCAGGGAATCCGTCAGGCCCTGGACTCTTGTTTTTTAGGAGGTTTTTGATCACTGTTTCAATCTCATTACTAGATATTGGTCTATTCAGGTTGTCAATGTCTTCCTGTTTCAGTCTTGGGAGATTATGGGTTTCCAGGAATGCATCCATTTCGTCTAGGTTGTTTAGCTTATTGCCATATAGCTGTTGAAAATAATTTTTGATGATTGTTTCTATTTCCTTTCATTAGTCGTGGTCTCTCTCCTTTCATTTCTAATTTTGTTAATTAAGATCCTCTCTCTTTTCTTCTGGATGAGTTTGGCCAGGGGCTTATCAATCTTATTGATTCTTTCAAAAAACCAACTTCTGGATTCATTGATGTGTTCTACTGTTTCTTTAGTGTCTACCTCGTTGATCTCTGCTCTAATCTTGATTATTTCCCATCTTGTGCGTGGGGTTGGCTTGATTTGTTGTTGATTTTCCAGTTCTTTAAGGTGTAAAGAGAGCTGGTGTATTTGGTATTTTTCAGCATTTTTGAGTGAGGCTTGGATGACTATGTATTTCGCCCTAAGGACCGCCTTTGCTGTATCCCATAGGTTTTGGATTGATATGTCTTCATTCTCATTGGTCTCCATGAATTGTTTAAGTTCATCTTTTTTTTTTTCTCCCCAAATTTGTTTATTTAAATTTTTCAGTGTTACAAGATTGATTGTTCATGCACCACACCCAGTGCTCCATGCAGTACGTACCCCTCTCGATACCCACCACCAGGCTCACCCCTCACCCCCACCCCTCCAAAACCCTCAGTTTTTGCTCAGAGTCCACAGTCTCTCCTGGTTCAACACCCCCTCCGATTTCCCCCCAATCGCCCTTCCCATCCTTCTCACAATGCCCTCCATGATTTTCTTTATACTCCACACGTAAGTGAGACCATAAGATAATTGCCTCTCTCCGCTTGATTTATTTCACTCCGCATAATCTCTTCTAGTCCTGTCCAAGTTGATACAAAAGTTGGATATTCATCCTTTCTGATGGAGGCATAATATTCCATTGTATAGATGTACCACATCTTCCTTATCCATTCATCTGTTGAAGGGCATTTTGGTTCTTTCCACAGTT
>CM052802.1:90092011-90104906 GCA_028533885.1 Nasua narica | reverse complement strand
CTTGTAACACTGAAAAATTAAAATAAACATATTTGGGGAGAAAAAAAAAAAGAACGGATGAATATCCAAATTTTGTATCAACATGGACAGGAGTAGAAGAGATTATGCTAGGTGAAATAAGTCAAGCAGAGAGAGTCAATTATCTTATGGTCTCACTTATGTGTGGAGTATAAAGAAAATCATGGAGGGCATCGTGAGAAGGAAGGGAAAGGTGAATGGGGGGAAATCGGAGAGGGTGATGAACCATGAGAGACTGTGGACTCTGAGCAAGAAACTGAGGATTTTGGAGGGCCGGGGTTGGGGGGGTTGGGCAAGCCTGGTATTGGGTATCGAGAAGGGGACGTATTTCATGGAGCACTGGGTGTGGTGCATAAACAATCAATCTTGTAACACTGAAAAATTAAAATAAACTTATTTGGGGAGAAAAAAACAAACATGTAACACTGAAAAAATAAAATAAACATATTTGGGGAAAAATAAAAAACATAACGACAATACCATTATCATATCTACAAACATTTTTTTAAGTATTTTAAAAATATATTTTATTTATTTATTAGAGAGAGAGAGAGTGAGCACAAATGGAGGGTGGGGCAGAGGGAGAAGGAGAAGCAGACTCCCTGCTGAGGAGGAAGCTGGACATGGGGCTCAAACCCAGGACCCTGAGATCATGACCTGAGACAAAGACAGATGCTTAACCACCTGAGCCACCCAGGTGCCCCATCATATCTACCAAATTAACAGTACGTCTTTAATATCATTAAATACCCAATAGGTGTTCAAATTTTTGATTATTTAAAAAATGTCATATTGCTTTAAAATCAGTTTCATTGAGATGTGTTTTACATATAATAAAATTTACCTATTTAAGGGCACAGTTAAAAGACTCTTGACATGTATGAACTTCTATAGCTAGCTACCATCATAATGAAGATTTAGAACATTTTCATCACCACAAAAAGTTGCCCTTTTGTCCCCTTGCAATTGGTTCCACCGGCCCTCTCCATTCTCAGCCCCAAGCAACAGTTAATCTACTTTCTGTACATTCATATGAATTATATGAGTATATGTCTCTCTCTTTTTATTTTTTTCTGACCACTTAAAACATTTCTAGCTGGTCTCCAGGAATTTAATTATGCTCTTGCTTGCTATGGTTTGCGTTTCTCTACCTTGTGCGTCCTTGAGCATCTTAAATCATTGGATTTGTTGTTTGCATGTGATGAGAAATTTTCAGTAATTTCTTTATATATATATATTTATATATAATATATGTATATGTTTATATACATTTATTTAGTTTTTTTTAATTTTTAAAAAAGATTTTATTTATTTGACAGAGAGAGATCACAAGTAGGCAGAGAGAGAGGGGAAAGCAGGCTCCCTGCTGAGTAGAGAGCCCCATTTGGGGCTTGATCCCAGGATCCTGAGATCATGACCTGAGCCAAAGGCAGAGGCTTTAACCCACTGACCCACCCAGGTGCCCCTTAAATTTCTTTATATTTATTTTTATATATTTATATATATATTTATATTTATATATTTATATATAAATTTATATTTAAATTTATATATTTTCCATCTACTCTCTCTCTTCTTCTTGGACTCCAGTTACATGTATATTTGACTGCTTGGTATTGTCATACAGGTCCCTGAATGTCTTTGTGTGTGTATGTTTTGTCTTTTTTTCTATTATTTAGATATTTTCTGTTGCAATGCTTTCATGTTCACTGATTTTTTTTTATTATGTTCAGTTAGCCACTGTGTAGTACATCATTAGTTTTCAATGTGGTGTTCAATGATTCATTAGTTGCTTATAGCATGCACTGCTCATCACCACATGTACCCTCTTTAATGCCCATTTCTTTTGTAATATCTGATCTACTGTTATGATTGTCCAATGGAATTTTCCCTACAGTTATTGTATTTTTCTTCTCTAGAATTTCCATTTTATCCCTAAAATATTTTATTATATTCATGTTTCCTTTAGAATCTTAAGCATATTTATAATAGCTTGTTAAAAGTCTTTGATTGCTATTTTTAACATCTCTATCATTTATAGATCTATTTTTGACTGACTTTTCTTCTTGTTATGGATCATAATTTGCTGACTTTTTGCATGTCTAGTAATTTTCAATTGGATGGAGGACATTGTGAGGTTTATGTTGTTGAGCATTTGGATTTTGTTGTCTTAAAGAGTTTCAAAATTGGTTTTGGCAGAAAATTAGTTTCCATGGTACTGATTGACTCTTAGTGGACTTGTTTTTAAGCCTGTTTAGGGCAGTTCTAGAATAGTCTGTACTTTAGGGCTAAGTTAGCCCTCTTACTGAGGTGTGCTCCTTCTGGGAACTCTGCATATTGCCCAGAGTATTCTATTGGCTAGTTAGAATCTGTATACCTTCCAGTCCTATAAAACCTCTAGGAACTATTAATGATTATAGTTCTTTTTCAGTTCTTTGTCCAGACTTGTGGATTTTTACACCATGAATGCACAGATTCATATTCGGTGAAAGACTTAAGAGGACCTCATCCAAATTTTTGGAACTCTTCATTGCTAGTTCAATTCTCTCTGGTACTTTGCCCCACAAATTCCAACTGACTTGGCCTTCTTGAACTCTGATCTGTTTCTCCTCAACTCAGTGAGGTTGTGGAGCTCCTCTTGGCTTTTCCTGTCACTTTGCTGTTGTTTTAAAATTGCTTTCAGGTAAAAATTCAAGATGATTGTAAAGCTCAGCTTTTTGGTTCAGTCATATTGCTTGATTTCCTATGTCTGAAAAGGTTTTTATAGAATTTGTGCAATTTTCTATTTGTTTTGAGGAGAAAAAATATTCTGAACTAGTTTCTCCTTTATGGCCAAGAATCGAAGTCATAATTTGTTAAAACAGTTTAAATATTTGAATCAGGATTCAATAAAGTTCACACATTTTTATTGGTCAGTATGTCTTTTTATCTTTATCTAAGTCCATCTCTTAACCTTTAATTAAGTCCATCTTTTATGTTCTTCACATCTTTTTCCTTCCATTTTCTTTTGTCGATTAAAAACTGCAATGTATGCCTGCAGGGTTTTCCACATTCTGAATTTCACTGATTGCATTCCCATAGTGTCTTTTAACATGTTCTTCCATACGGATTTCCCAGTAATTGGTAATTGATTTAGAAGTTCAGTCAGATTCAGATTAGTTTTTTTTTCCCAAGACTAAAGTTGTTGGTTTGTTTTTCCACCAAGAGGCACATGTCTCCCTTTTTGTAATGTTAGCAGCCATGGATGTTCAATAACAAGATAAAAGCACCCCTTTAAATTTGCTAATTTACCATAGAGCCTGGGCTCCTGCTAGGTGGAATTTCTAGACTATGCAAAAACATCCCAAGATGTTTTTAGGCATGTACTTGTTTTCACCAAAATATCTACTATAATGTCATATCTGAACTCCAATAAAAATAGAATTTAAAAAATAATCTATATTTTTATTTCTATTTCTTTATTTTTTTTAAAAAATCTTAATTCCAGGGGCGCCTGGGTGATTCAGTGGGTTAAAGCCTCTGCCTTTGGCTCAGGTCATGATCTCAGGGTCCTGGGATCAAGACCCGAATGGGGCTCTCTGCTCAGCAGGGAGCCTGCTTCCCCCTCTCTCTCTGCCTGCCTCTCTACCTACTTGTAATCTCTCTCTGTGTCAAATAAATAAATAAAATCTTTAAAAAAATCTCAATTCCAATATAGTTAATATGCAGTGTTCTATTAGTTTCAGTTGTATAATGCAATGATTCAACAATTCTAACATTACTCAGTGCTCATCATGATAAGTCTACTCTTAATCTCCTTCACCTATTTCACCCATACCACCCTGAGCCCTCCCCTCTGGTAACCATCAGTTTGTTATCTATAGTGAAGAATTTGTTTCTTGGTTTGTCTCTTTTTTTCTCTGTTCATTTGTTTTGTTTCTTAAATTCCACATATGAGTGAAATCATATGGCATTTGTCTTTCTGACTGACTTATTTCCTTAGCATTATACTCTGTAAATTTATTTTGTTGCAAAAAAAAAAAAAGTGGAGTTTTTTTAAACTTACTCAAGGAAACATTGACCCATTTTTACAAATTGAAAGGAGGCCAGCCTGAATTATATAAATTCATACATGTTACTTTCAAGATTGTGCTCTAACTAAAGCTGGGTTCAAGTGATACTGTGGGGAGGGAAAGCACCTTAAGTCTTTCAATGAGAGGCAAGGATGGCTTTTCATATCAGTTGTAAGACAAGGATGCTTTTTTGGTGCTTAAGGGCATGTAAAAGATGTTCGTAGTCTAAATTTGTTTAAATATTTCCTTTCAGGCTAGTTTATGGGGCTGACTCATATTAGCTGTGAACATGGGATTTTTTTCAGTTTTAAAAATTTTAATTCCAGTATAATTAGCATGCTATTTATATTAATGTTACATTAATTTATAATTGTATTAATTTCAGGTGTACAGTACAGTGACTGAACAATTCTATACATTACTCAGTGCTCATCAAGATAAGTGCACTCTTAATCCCCTTTGCATATGTTCACCTATTCCCTCTACCTGGTAACCATGAGTTTGTGAACATAGAATTTTTAAAGCAAAAGTGAGTGTCCTTGCTTTCATACTAGTACTCATTTTTACAAAGAACTTTCTATTATACTCTTTCATTTATTCTTCCTCATGATTTTTATATGATATTATCAGCCTAATTTTGTAAGACTTAGAAATTGGGGCACAGAAGATTCAAGGACTTGGAGAAACTCATGTAGCCAGGGCTCCCTGCCTCTAATCCCTTTGTTACACACTTGCACTCTATGCCCTAGAACACAGTGGGAAGGTTCTCTTTAGTCTCCCTACTCACCACACCTGTGCAGAAGACTCAATGTTGATGTTTCCCAAGTAACTTTTGAGATAGTTATTGCAGGTCAAGCCTGCTTGTGGTGTCTTGCTTTGAACTTCATTTGTCTGCAATGTCCGGGAAACTGGAATGTCTGTCTAGTGTGTTGGTTAATCTTCATTGGTATGCTCAATAAGTTGTGTGTGTAGGTGTACTCCCCAAAGTGGTCTGAGCCATGCAGGCAGTCTGTCTGGTTGCTTATACTAATCTGCAGCTAACCCTTGTCCTTCTGGAATGCTCCCAAGATGTCTTGTATATTTGGTAAAGCACAATATTGGTTTCTCAAGTTTTGTGCTGTTTATTTTTGGAGTATTGCGGTATTAGTATTTCTTCCTTCACCACACTCCAGGTACACCTAAGAGGGTAATCTCCTCCTCTCTAAGTTAAAATATTTGTTTAGTGTGGGAGTTTTGGTCTCAACTTTCTGGAAAGTCTGTTTTAAAAGCTACTTCAGCCATCTCCACTCAGGTGTGGTGACAACCTTTTAGCATTGATGTGGTCAGTTACTGACTTATTGCCAAACAAGACCTGATACTTTTTACCTCTTTGTCTCACTCTCTTGAGGGAAGTAAAATTAAACTTTATTTTCACCATTCTTGTAGAGCTATAGCGACAATACATCCATTTGGGCAACAGTCCTATTTCAAAATTTCTGACTATTTACATAAATGATTGAGATGCTCTGGAATTTTGTATATTTCAATGCTCAATTTGTCTCTTCCAGACTGCTTCCTTGAATGTAGAAATGGCATCAAAATATTTTTTGTAAGGTCTCATGTCCTGTTTGTTGATTTTAAAGCTGTGATCATTGAAATTTTTGCAGGAAATGATTTGTCTTAGCCTGGGTTTCCCTGAGACACAGCTAGAAACAGAGGCTTGCATGCAGGTAGTTGTTTTGGGAAATGATACCAGGAAGCAGGAGAGAGGAGCAGGGAGAAGGAGACAGGGAAGGATAGGTACATTTTGGAGAAGAGAACAGCTCCCTGAGAACTCCTCAGGTACCTTAAGAAATGTATGTTGGAAGCGTCAATCTTTCCCCCAAAGGGTGAAAAACAGTGGGGTGGTTAGCCCCTGTGCTTCCCATGTATGTTAGTGCCAAGGTCCTAGCAGACACTGGAGGTTTGGGATGAGGTGCTGTTGAGCCACATTTGCTTAGAACTGGTGGCAACAGAGGCTAGAATAAGCTGTAGGATAAGGCTAGGAGGAGAGGTGGGCCAAGGGGGACTTCAGTGGTGTCCATGAGTGGGGTTAGATATCTTATTGGGAATAGAAGGAAACAAATGCCAGCATATGGATCTTTAAACAAAAGTTTTTTGAATTTGTACCAGATCTCAATTCTTGTTGGTATGTGAGTAAGGATGAGGGAGCATCTGCATTTATAGAGCTGCTAACACCTCTTTCCCGAATTCCATTTGGGTTACATTTTCAGTGTGCGCCTGGCTCTGACACTGAGAAGCAGCACAGGAGCTCATGATGGATGCACATTTAAACAATAACATTTTGAGGGGCTGTATGGTTTACCCCAGGACTGATGTCAGTTCAAGTAAATTGTGGGTCAGTATTTCCTTTATCCTTTATTATTTTTCTATAGGTCATTTAAGGATTACTAGAATTGTACAGAGGGACTTATACAGATTAAAATGTATTCAATTAGTTGTACACAAGTGTTTAATAGCAATTAAGGCTCTGTCAAAGTGAAAGCCCCCAGGGCATTCTTATGGAATGGAAAACCAGCCTGTCATTCTTCAGAACTTAATAGATGTGAGGCTGTATTAAATGAGAGCTGCCTCTTGTTATCTCTAAAGTCCTACTGAGGGGGTGAAGGGATGAGCTGGCACCCGCAGGATGGGGCATCAGAAAATAAAATAGTAACAAGAGCAATCAGGGAAGCTATCTTTTACTGAGCATGTTAAGCTCTCTGTTTTAATATCCAATTCTCATAACAATCCTGTGAGGTCAATATCAGCATCCCTCTGTTTGCAAAGGAGAAGAAAACACCAAGAACTTGTTTCCCAAGTAACTTTTGATGTTCCCATACCTCAGCTAGTGAGCAGCAAAGGGGCCTTTTGGATTTAGGTCTGGCTGAGGCTAAGCATGGGCTTCCATCTCCTTCTAGCAGTGTAATCTTGTCAAACTCCTTAATCTCTTAGCAACTGTTTCCTCACCGGAGAAATAAGAATTGTGGTGAGGATTAGATTAAATATGATAATGTTCCTGAAACAATCAGCTCAGACTGACTGCTCAGTACATAATGAGGATTTCAGAGTATTAGAGGGCAACTCATGGGAGCCATATATTTTCTGGTACCGAATCCTTAGCAGTTTCCTATACTTTTTTCCCTGAAAAGTTTCAGTGAGTCACTGAGCTGTGACCTAAGTACATCAGAGACTTCATGTGAGTTTAGGCCACTTTCATGATGGTTATGATTTGAACTTGGAGATGCTCAGGCTGAGCCAAATTTCTGGTTCCACCATTTCACATTGGCCAAGGGATGGAATGGGGGGAGAGTCTTTTTGGACACTAACCCTTGCCAGTAGGGACTTCTCACAGTTGACTCTCCCAACATATGGCTCTTTCTCCTTCTCTTGTTGCTCTTGCTTCTAATATTTCCAGATTTGAGGGCTGACTATAGAGCTGAGCTTCTTTACTAAGTAGGCTCTGAGTGTGTGAGACCTCCAGAGTGTTTGACTTTGTTTTGAGAGCATGCCATTCTGTGAAGTGTCTTGCTCCTCCTATGCATTTGGCTCATGCATTTGGCCTTTGAGAAGCTTACATTCAGAACGTGTGGAGAGGGAGAAATCAGGACCTACGTATACCTCTCCCCACACATAGAAATGAGTGTCTGGAAAACAGTGACTTTCAGGAGAATCTCTTAACAAATGCCAGGGGCCTTGCCTCAAGGTTTGGCTGGGGTGGAAAGAAAGATATTCTGGCATCAGGCCTTAGAGTAGCTACTGGGTCAAAATGTTCTCTCAGTTGGCATGGGGATTATTGCCCTTTAGGGCATTATGTTCTACTTGGGAAGAGTGAACCCAGATGAAATGATTTGAGAATGCTCAGAAAGAATCTTAATAATAACTGGAAGGTATTATTGTACAGACCAAGTGCTGAGAATCTACCTAGAAAGGATCCATCCCAGTCAGTTCAGAATTCCCAGGCAAAGACTTCCTGATTAGGTGGGTTTTAAAAGGGTTTGAAGAAACTTCCCTTCTACAGAAGAGAACTGTATACCAATTCTATGCCACACCCAGTGCTTTGCAATGTGGGATTATAGAACTCACCCTCAAGGAGGAAACTGCAGTCCTAGGATTTTAGGGAAGGAAAGGACAGGGCGGTGCATTTCTCCACCATATGCAAATCATAAACCTCCTTGCTTTTCTGTTTGTTTAGCACTTACTGTTTGTTGGCTCAGAGTCAGGCAGCAAGCATGTTCATTTACTCCTTGCAGTGACCTACGTATATATGGACTCCAGAATTGAGTGAGGGTAGGCAAGCTGCCCAAAGTCAAGAACAGAAAGGGGGCATTATGGCCAAGCTGTTTGACCACAGAACCCCTGCTATTTACATCCAGGTCTTCTGCCTGGAAGACACACCCCCAGCTGGGACATGATTTGGAGTCTGTTGTGCACCAGGCACCAGGTTTGTGAATATTTTTGCACTCAGTCATTTAACTGCTCTATAGCCCACTACTCTTACTGGCATAAATGTCAACTTTTTAAAAATAAAAAGTTGAAAGAGAACCAGGTCCCTCATGGGGCACAGTGGTTCTCTTAGTAAGCCCCATGGTCAGACAGGTCATCTGAATTATATTCCTGTTTGAATGTTCAGAAGGGCTTGATAAGGATGTGGTATATGGAGTCTGTGGCATGAGGTAAAGAAGAATGTGTTAATGTGTGTGTGCACACTGTATGTGTATGTATGCAGATATGTGTATATGTGCATGAATGCAGGTGCATATGTGTATGTAGGGTGTAAAGGCACGTGTGTGTGTATGTATGCAGGTATGTGTGTGTGCGTGTATGTGTATGTGTATATATATATATATGTGCTCATGTATAGAGGAAGAAGAATTGGAGGAAAGATTCATTGCTTAAATACGTGTGTGAAGATGTTGTTGGAGCTCTGTCACCTGATTTCTGGTCATTTTTCTGCCATTGACCAGCTACATAACTATGACCAGTTAACTTATTTGGACATTAGTTCTGCCAACTGTTAAATATAGGGATCAAAATGGCTTATCCCAAAGGGACTTTCAGCTTGAAAAGTCTGTGTTTCCAATGTGAATGCTCCAAAGCCTTAATGATTCCTTGTTGAAAGTAGTGTAAAGTGGCACAAGCTGATTGAGCTGGTACCTTCTCTGGCAGATGAGTTGTCCTTGATATCTTACGCCCTTGAATCAGGCGGGGCATGTATGCCTCATTGTGCCAGCTCCTCTTGTAGTTTTATTCTAATCCTTCATCTCAGCAACATTTGTTTTGGCTTCATTTCTGAGCTTCCTCCTTAAGAGTGGTGTTTGGTTTTAGCCCTTATTATGCAGTCCTTAGGGGCTGGTTATATTGATCAATTTTCTTACAAGTCATCTCACCTGTGGAAATGAACTATGGGGACAGTACTTCCGGAAGTGACCACGTTGAGGGGGAGGGCTGGGGAGCCCAGAGCCTTTGAATTCTGGTCAACACTGACTTAGATCTTGCTGAAATATAACATTATGTCTTCCTTCAACAGAGAACTTCTCAGTGGGGCCATGAGCTTTCTGTCAGGCGACCCCCAGGGCCTGGTGGGGTTAGGCCAACCCCAGGGGTTCTAGGTGACAGTAGGGGTGCCTACATCCTGCATCCTCTTTCAGTCTCCCATCAGTAAATAGAAGCAACAGGAGTTGTGCTACTCAGAAAGATTTTGGAGAAAATCAAGGAGCTAACAGTTGTATAAATGCTTTGTGAAGGTGCAGAGGGCAAGGGCATGGTTGGCCTGGTGGACAGGCTTCAGGGGCAGAGGCACCTGGGTCTGAGCTGCACTTTAGTCATTGTCTAGCTCTGTAGCTTTGGAAACTGCTCAATCCTCTGAATCTCAGTTTCCTCCTGTGTATAGGGCTTGCAGAGCAGGGCTCAACTCATGGTAGGAAACTTTAAGTCTGAAATGCTTTACAAAGGAAAAGTATTATAATAAACATGGCCTGAGGTCAAAGGAGAGGTGGGGTTGGGGGGTTGGGAGAGATGCTTAGGAAATAAGTAGGTTATCAGTGAATGAAGGGATTGCTTTGGTCCTTACAATAAATTTGGCAGATCACCTTTCTCATCTATCTTCCCGATGTACTGAGGGATTTTCTCTGAATGAATCGTGGTATTATTTCATTCAAATGAGAACTTTGCTATCCTGTATCCAAGGCAGTTAGATGCTTTTGGGACCATGAGATCGTTTCGGAATAACTACTGAGGCAAATGATTGTGGATCACAGACATAAGCAGTTTAGCTGCCTGCACACAGATGGGGTAGAGGGGGAAGCCAACTGCGGTTAGGTTGTTAGGTTGTTAGCTGTCTTCCTGTTTAACTCTGGCAGTGTCTCATGAGACAATTTTGGAGACACGTAAGCTGAAGTTCTAGTTTAATAGCAGAGCAGCTGAGTTAGACCAAGCTTTTGCATTCCTCTTGTGAATCCCATGGAACCCTCTCTTTCTCTTTCACTTGACTTAGTGGTGGGGGCAGAGGACCATCTGCTGAGCACTTAGGGTCCTATGAGGCACGAATACTTGGATACTTTAACATTTTCTTAGGTTATTTCCAAGCCGCTGTGTGACACAGTTATCATTATGCCAATTTGGCAGATGAGGAGAGTGAAATGACTCGCTAGGTCACACTGCATGTCCTCACCTGGCAGGGCTCCAAGATGGGGCCTCAGACCCCACGTCCTCTCCTTTGCACATGCTCCCCTTTCTGGGAGATGGTCCATGGCCAAAGCATTGTCTTTGTTTTAATAACATGTGATTAAATTGGGTAATGAAAAGAAGAGATTTAGATCTCTATAAACCATACCAAGTGATAAAACCCTATTTCTTGGGGGTGGCCAAGTGGCAGAAGAAGTCCTGCAGGGGGAAGAAACTCAGAAAGAGACCCATTAAAGGGGAGATTACCACCTTGTGACTTGATCTGCCTCTTTTCTTTCTTACTTCCCCTTTTCCATTGCCATGTGCTGTTGTCCAAACCCTTAGTGTCCACGATTGCACTGCCATTAAAATCTTAACACCATCAGCTTAGCTAATCTGTGTGTGCTTGTTCCCATGTCAAGGGTACTACATCAGGCTTATTACAGTTATTACTCAAGTCCTTACACTAATTATAAACAGAAGTGAAAATTGTAAATTGGGTATAAGTACATTCCACAGAAAAAAAAAGTTGCTAGCAAAAAAATAACAACAAATCAGTATTTTTTTTTTAGATTTATTTATTTTAGAGAGTGAGAGTGTGCAAGTGGGGGGAGGGGCAGAGAAAGAGGGAAACAAGCAGACTCCCTGCCGAGGGGGGAGGTGAATGCAGAGCTTGATCCCAGGACACCAAGATCATGACCTGATCCAAAACCATGATTCCAACACTTAACCAACTGAGCCACCCAGGTGCCCCAAAAACCAATGTTCTCAATAGAAAGGAATTATTGCTAATTAATAAGGAAAAGAACATCCCAATTGAAAAATGATTAAAGTCCATAAACACATAAAACTCATATAAAAAAGCATACATATGAACAATCAATCTTGTAACACTGAAAGATTAAAATAAACAAATTTGGGGAGGAAAAAAAAATAAAATAAAAATGGGATTTATGTACCAAAAAAAAAAAAAAAAGAAGAAGAAACAGAATTAGCACTCTTGCATATAGTAAACGGAAGTACAATGCCCTGCTCAACAACATGGCTTTGGAGCCAGATCTACCTGGACTGAGTTCAGGGTTTACTATTTTACTAGCTTCACAGCTTTTAGCAAATTACTAAGTCTTTGTTTCTATGTGCGAAATAGGGATAATAGTAGTACTTATCTGGAGAGGCTATCATGGGGTTTAAAAAAATAATTCTGTAAGGCACTGTTTAGTGCAGTGCCTAATGCATAATACACTTTCAATGCATGATAACTATTATCATTACTAATAGTATATGTGCATTGATAACAGGTAAGATTAATATTGAATGTCTCACTGAAATCAAAGAAATGCAATTCAAACAACAGCGCAATATTGTTACCTGTCAGATTGGGGAAAAAAAAGTGAAAGAATTGATAATACCCACTGTTGGTAAGGTGTGGAGAAATGGGTTCTCTCCTACATTGCTGGGGCAATGGGATGTGGCACATTATTTCCACAGCGCAATCTGGCAATATGCATTAACATTGAAAGTGTGATAGGTTTTGGTTCATATCCTATAAATTTATCCCGGGAGATAATTGGACAAGTGTACAATGATGAATGTATAAGAAAGCTTATATTGGTGGTGTTTCTTTTAATATTTTATTTATTCATTTGAAAGAAAAAAGAGACAGCATGAGCGGAGGGTGAGAGGCAGAGGGAGAAGAATAAGCAGACTCCCTGCTGAGCAGGGAGCCAGATATGGGGCTCGATCCCAGGACCCTGAGATCGTAACCTGAGCCAAAGGCAGATGCCTAACTGAGTCACCTAGGCACCCCTGGTAGTATTTATAAAAGCAACCATAAGTAGATCAGATCAACATATTGTACACTTTAAACTTATACAATGCTATATGTCAATTATACCCCAATAATAAACTCAGAAGCAATTTAAATGTCCTTCACGGAAATTTATTAATAAATTAAGCTTCATTTGTATGATGGAATACTATATGACTGCCATAACAGTGTTCTAGATCTTCATTCACTATTATGGATGAAGCTTTCTGACATACCGGTATATAAACATGTGGGTTTCAAAAAAACATCTGTGCAATGTTTTTGTCTATCCACCTGATAGTTCAGAAAAAGAAACAGGTGTGGAAAGATGCAC
>CM052802.1:90060467-90082923 GCA_028533885.1 Nasua narica | reverse complement strand
TTGACCATTCTCTTACACCATAGACAAAGATAAACTCAAAATGGATAAAAGACCTCAACGTGAGGCGGGAATCTATCAAAACCCTAGAGGAGAACATAGGCAATAACCTCTATGACATTAGCCACAGCAACTTCTTTCAGGACTTGTCTTAAAAAATGTAGGTGGCAGGGGAAATGTGAAGAGTATAGATAAAACAATACTAACCGTCAGTTGATATTTGTCAAATTTGGATTTTGAATATATGGGATTCATTACACTATTTTCTCTACTTTTTAAAAAATAACTATTTGAAAAAATAATAAAATAGCTATTTGGAACTTTTCCTAATAAAAAGTTTCTTAAATACTTTAAACACATGAATGATGTCATAAATTACTAATTTAAAAATTATAAACTGAGCAACTATTTTGAGATAAAGGACATAAAAATGTAAAATAACATTCTCAAAATATTCCCAATTATTGATTCACTATCAATACTTCATTTAATTTAGCCAAGATTAAGGAATTAAATGGAATCTTATGGTAACTTTGAAATGCATTTTTTAGCAGTATCAAAGACATGAGTGTTCTTCATGAAGTCCAGTTGCCCATCATAACTTGAACTTCTCTATTAATATAGTATCACCAGCACTAGGCTGATATATATTAATTGTGATTTGGATAATTTTCTAGTTCATAGATATAGAGCTTAAATGAGAAGAAAAGGGAAAGAGAAATAACCCAAACTTCCTGATAAGGAATTAAAAATGGTATAACTATATTGGTTATAATAGTTTCCTCAGAAGGCACTGTTAATTCAACAGAGAATAGCTTGATTACAGTCTAGCCTGACAACAAAGCTGGCCCCATAGACTTTAAGTGAATGGTGAAGACATTGTGTAAAAAACTAACATGTAAAAAACCTTGAAAATTAAGAATATGAACTTGAAGTACTATTCTATCTGTACATAAAAATAATAAGAATATGGGTAGATATCTCATTTCTATAATTTGAGAAGAACTTGGTAATTATAAGAATTCCGCTAAGCTCAAAAGGGACAGTTAGAGCAAATGGTTATCACTATTATGCAAAAGAAACTATTTTTATTTTTGCAAGCAAGTATGCTGATTAACTCAGTGTGCATTGCCAGCACGGGTTCTGAATATTATATCCAGTGTTTAAACTCTGCACAATTCATGATGCAACCTTACATATTCTGCCAACCCTTTCCAGGTGGTCAGAGTACACCAACAGACCAGTATGAAGTCTTCTTTTAAGTAACAACGCAGCCTCCATCTTGAGAGGCTGAGTTAATTAGAAAGTGGCTGACAACTTCTTGAGTATACCAGTCAGAGCTCAGTAAGATCAAGACAAGTTTTTCCCTAACTAGAGTTTGGAAAATGTCCAAGGCTCATGGAATCACTTATGAAAAGGATAATGGAATCCTTGGAACAGGCTGATTCTGGCTTAGCACCAGAATCTGCCAAGAACTAATAGGAAATAATGTAGAACTCAGACTTCAAGCCATGCCTACAAAGTAATAGGTTTATACTTTTAATATAGAGATCATTACTTTATTATTATTTGTTGGACCTCTAAAACTAGGGTGCCCATAGAATTTATTGTCCAAAATTGGAACACTTTTAAAGAGGGAAGGCTCTAGTACCCTATATTCCTGCAATTGCACTACTGGGTATTTATCCCAAAGAAAAAGATGTAGTGAAAAGAAGGGCCACATGTACACCAATGTTCTTAGCAGCAATGGCCACAATCACCAAACTGGAAAGAGCCAAGATGCCCTTCAACAGATGAATGGATAAAGAAGATATGGTCCATATGTACAGTAGAATATTATGCCTCCATCAGTAAAGATGAATACCCAACTTTTGTATCAACATGGACGGGACTGGAAGAGATTATGCTGAGTCAAATAACTCAAGCAGAGTGAGTCAATTATCATATGGTTTCACTTACATGTGGAGCATAAGGAAAAATATGGAAGACATTGGAAGAAGGAAAAGAAGGGTGAATTGGGAGAAATCAGAGGGGGAGATGAAACATGAGAGACTGTGGACTCTGAGAAACAGAGAGTTTTGGAGGGGAGAGGGGTGGGGGTTGGTTGAGTCCGGTGGTGGGTATTGAGAAGGGCACATATTGCATGGAGCACTGGGTATGGTGCATGAACAATGAATCTTAGAACACTGAAAAAATAAAATTAAATTTTAAATAACAATAATAATAATAAAGTAATAAAAAAAAGAGGGAAGGCTCTATTAAAAATGACATGAAGACAACCAGAAACTGAGACTATTCTGGGCAGTTGACATTTATGATCAGACCATCTAAAACCACAGTATGTGGTAATAAACAATTGATCACATCATCTTTAAAAGGTGATTAAATTGAGGTATCTGTGTGGCTCAGTCAGTGAAGCGTCTGATTCTTGGTTTCAGCTCAGGTCATGATCTCAGGGTCCTGGGATCAAGCCCCACATGGGGCTCCGTGCTGAGCAGGGAGTCTGCTTCTCCCTTTTCCTCTGCCTGCCACTTCCCCTGCTTATACTCTCTCTCTCCCAAGAGAGAGTATAAATAAATAAATTCTAAAAAAAAATAAATATATTCTATAAGTAAATAAATTTAAATTCTAAAAAATAAATAAATAAATTCTAAAAAAAAAAAAAAAAGGGAAAAGAAAATGAAATTTCCCTGACTATACCTCCCATTATAGCTTTGACTTTGAAACCAGGTAAAATTATATACTTATGAAACAAACTAAAAACAATAAAGACAATAAAAAAGCAAAACTCATCAAATAATGCTAGCCAAATATCAAGTTGAACAGTACACTTAGAATTATCTGAAGTTATTAAAAAACTTGGTAATTTGTATAGCTAATGAGTTGTGCCCAGTAAAGGCAAAAAAAAAAAAAAAAAGAAAAGGCAAGCAGAAATGCACACCTATATACAAAGTAATGATATAGCAAATAAGTAACCAGATTGATGTGATATTCAGCACAAGTGAAAAGAGATAAAGATATCGAATGAAAAACTTCAGTAAAAACCTTATCATCCTATAGTGAACTGGAAATATCATGATATAGTCAGGGAAATTTCATTTTCTTTTCTTTTTAAATGGATTATTTAATTATTTAATTAATTATTAGTATTTTAAAAATTCTGTGAGAATTTTTTTTTTCTTTTTAGCACTGTCCATTGTAAAATCCTGGAAGCAATGACCAACCCAGAAGCAACAAACATCTCTAGAACTTAGATGTTGGTCTTAATACTATTTCTATCAACAAAGAAACAGGACTACTTGGATAAATAGGTAATTCCACATATGAGGCAGGATATGTAAAGTGAGGAATATCTTATCATATTAGAAATCTAGAAGGCTATGAATGGATTTAAACACATAATACATGTTTAAAAAGCTGTTAGTTAATTATATACTTATATAGGGGTGTGTGTGTGTGTGTGTGTGTGTGTGTGTGTGTGTGTGTGTATCCTTTGCAGGATTTTAGGAGAACCATCAACTTATTTGAAAACAGGTAAATAAACAGAATTAAGTATTTAGCCTACTTCTGCACAAAATGTATTTCTAAGTAACAAATAGTTGATGAGGAAAAGCTTTTCTTTACATAAGTTTTCCAACTTATAAAGAAGGAATGGAATGATAATGCCACTATCTTGCAATCTCTGATGGCAATAAGCAACTGTCATTAATGGCTCCAAAGACCATGAGGCAGTAAGCTAATGGGGAGTTTAGATGAATTAAGCTTAGACTCAAAATCAAAGATACCTTAATTTGTAAAAAGAGCAGCAATCATTTTAAGTCATTATAAGCCTCCATAGAATAAGGAAGATGTGGTACATCTATACAATGGAATATTATGCCTCCATCAGAAAGGATGAATATCCAACTTTTGTATCAACATGGACAGGACTAGAAGAGATTATGTGGAGTGAAATAAGTCAAGCGGAGAGAGCCAATTATCTTATGGTCTCACTTACATGTGGAATAAAAAGAAAAACATGGAGGGCATCGTGAGAAGGAAGGGAAGGGCGAATGGGGGGAAATCGGAGGGGGTGATGAACCAGGAGAGACTGGGAGAGACTGTGGACTCTGAGCAACAAACTGAGGGTTTTGGAGGAGAGGGGGTGGGGGGGGGTGGGTGAGCCTGGTGGTGGGTATCGAGAAGGGCACATACTGCATGGAGCACTGGGTGTGGTGCATGAACAATCAATCTTGTAACACTGAAAAATTAAAATAAACAAATTTGGGGAGAAAATAAAATAAGCCTCCATAGAAAAATCCACATCATCAGTATTCTTAAAAAATAAAAATAAAAACTGAATATGCTCAAGCCTCTCAATTTGTCAATTCACCAAAATTATAGGGGACAGAAGAACATGTTGACCAACACTACATAATCAAAAAGCCCAAACTGTAGGAAAAATCTACAAGATAAACAACCTGACTTATTTAACAATTTAACTTCAATGATAAAAACAGGGAAGGAAGATCTATAAAATCTAGGGAATTAGAAGACTTATCAACTAAATGGGAGCATATTTGGATTCTGGATCAATCAAACTAATTGTTCATTAAAAATGACACTATTGGGGAAATTTTTACATATTTTTATTGAGGTATAACTAACATGCAGTGCTATATTAGTTTCAGTGTACAATATAGTGATTCAACAATTCCATACATTACTCAGTGCTCCTCATGAGCACTGAGTCACCCAGTGACTCACCCATCCCCCATCCACCTCCCCTCTGGTAACGAACAGTTTGTTCTCTGTATTTAAGAGTCTGGTTTTTTGTTCTTTTTCTTTTTGTTTATTCATTTGTTTTGTTTCTTAAATTCCACATATGAGTAAAATTATATGGTATTTTTCTTTCTCTGACTGACTTAGTTCACTTAGCATCATACCATCCAGGTCTATCCATGTTGTTGCAAATGGCAAGATCACATCCATTTTTACGGCTGAGTAATATTCTATGCATCTTATTCATTCATTCCTCTTTGGATGGACTATGGGTGGACATTGGGTTGCTTCCATATCTTAGCTATAGATAATTCTGCAATAAGCATAGAGCACATATATCTTTTGAAATTAATGTTTTCATTTCCTTTAGGTCACCATCCAGTAGTGGAATTGCTGGATTACATGGTAATTGTATTTTCAATTTTTTGAGGAACATCCATACTGGTTTCCACAGTGGCTGCATTCTCACCAACAGTGAACAAAGGCTCTTTTTTCTCCATGTTCTTATCATCACTTATTATTTCTTGTTTTTTTTGAGTCTAGCCATTTTTACAGGTGTAAGGTCCTATTTCATTGACGTTTTGATTTGCATTTCTCAGATGATTAGTAATATTGGGCATGTTTTCATGTGTCCGTTGTCCGTTTGTATGTCTTCTTCAGAAAAATGTCTATTCAGATCCTTTGTCCACTTTTTTCTTAAAGATTTTTTTATTTTATTTGACAGAGAGAGAGAGAGATCACATGTAGGCAGTAAGGCAGGAAGAGAGAGGGGGAAACAGGCTCCCTGCTGAGCAGAGAGCCCGATGCGGGGCTTGATCCCGGAACCCTGAGATCACGACCTGAGCCAAAGGCAGAGGCTTTAACCCATTGAGCCACCCAGGTGCCCCACCTTTGTCGACCTTTAAAATCAGATTATTTGGGGTTTTTTGATGTTAAGTTGTATAAATTCTTTACATATTTTGCATATTAATGCCTTATTGGATATATCATTTGCATATATCTTTTCTGAGACTACTAAGGAAATTTAAATACTGGCTAGATATTTGATAGTATTATGAAAATATTGGCAATATTTTGAGGTTTGATAATGATACTGTGGCTATATTTTTATTTTTTTAAAAAGAAGTCCATATCTTGTAAAGATATTAATGTAATTAAAGAAGAAGTAATACAGTGTCTTGGACTTGCTTCAAAAAACCTAGTGAAGGGTAGGAAATAGAGACAGTAAAGATACAAATGAAATAGAAGTGGCTATAAATTAGTAAATATCGATTGGGATAATAGTTACATGAGATTTCATTATATTTTGTCTTTACTTTTGTATATGCTTGAAATCTTCCATGATAAAATGTTGATAGATAATAGAAAGATAGACCCTTACTCAGACAGATATTCTCTTCATAGCTCAATCACAATCTTTCTGTGATTTGCTGAGATGAGTTTTACCCTCTCTGAACAACACAATTGTCCTCAATTTTCTGGAAGAAAAACAAGGACTTTGACTTTTCTCTTTCTTTCTGGAACATTGACTAAGGCATTAGCTGCACTCTAGGCCTAAATAGTCCAAGGAAGTTTCCCATCCACCCAGGGACTGTTTTCACTTTTCCAGTTTCCACATGGAAACTTTGCTTAGTAAATAATGGCCAAGGAATTTTCCCAACTGGGCTTACAAAGACAGTCTATCTTTGCAAGATGATCTCCCCAAGGATGAGGAGAATGAGAAGACAAAGAATGTAATCTAGGTAGTTGAGCTGTTAGAATTTGGACGAGTTATTTTTCTAGATTAAAAAAAAAAGAAAAGTGAGGACCAGTAACTTCCCTGGTAGAACACAGATACAAACCCCAGATTATCCATCTCCAAATTCCAAACCTATCCAAAAAGTGACAACACCTTCTCTAGAGTTAAATGGAAGAGTTCTCTTCACCTCTACCTCACATGTACAAACCTAGACTGTGGGTCCAGAAGCTAGGGACTGCTGGCCAAGGCAAGAATGACACAAGACCCCTCCCTAGCCTGATGGGAAGGGCTGAGTGGGACCCTTCAAAGACCTGTTTTGTTTTGTTTGCTTGTACATCCTCATTTGTAGATCCAAATGCCACTGGATCTCATTTGCCACTGTCCCCTTCTCATCAGATCTGTATGACAGTGTGACAATGGGGCAGTACCCAGGGGTGTAAGAGTCGGAGGCACCCTATACAGATTTCCCTTTGGAAAGACAGACAGTCTTATCTCAACAAACACTGGGAGAGGGTCTAATTTTTAACTTGTTATGGAAAATGGCAGCCTCAAATTTAACAAGAGAGGACTGGATAATTCATTGTAAAAGGAAGTTCAATTTTTCTTTCTCAGCTTTTAAAAGTTAAAATTTAAAGAACTTTAGGTAATAGGGAAACTGGACTAGAACTAGACAAGGATTCCTCAGACTTGGTCAGCTCTGAAGTGATGGACTCTACGGCCACAGTATCAAAGCTGTCATCTTACTGTTATAAATCATCCCAAGGGCTTTCTTTCATTCTCTGATAATATTTCAGGCATTGCGCAGGATTTTGTCTCTGGATTACAGAATCAGACAGCTTTTTCAGTGATCTCTAACCCCTATCATACTGTGGCTAATCTCCTTTATATCTTCGCATCTTCTCTCCTTCCCCTTTACCTTTCCTCAGTTTACTACTTTCTCTCTTCTCCATCATCACTAGGTCTGCCTGCTATTTCCCCACTACCCAGAATCCACCACCTGGAGGTTGCACTCAAGTAGCCCAATAATACCTCAAGTCAATGGAAGCCCAAGGGGTTCCTCACTGGTTGTGAACCTTAGACTCTCAAAAAAAAAAAAAAAAAAACAAAACAAAAAAACTTCAAGGCTAGCCCTTGGGTTTGTACCTGTTCAGTAATGCCTAGCAAAATACTGGACTGCTTTGGTTAAACCATGTCTATGGGCTGGGCCAGAGTACCAAAAGCAGAGTGCCAGAATACAGGTAGCAAACAGACACACAAGGCTGTGTGTATTACAAAGATATGTAAAATTACCTAGGTTTTATCCATTCCTTCACATCCACCCTGAATCTCTGTAGGATGTTCAGAATCTACCAAAGAATCAGCCAAACAACGGAGATATGGGTTATAACAGGGCACAAAGTACTGTTTCCCATGTTTTCACTAAGAAAGGAAGAGACATGGAACTTGCACTGCCACCTGCCTTCTAATACCACGAGTCAGGACCCTCTCTGTTCCTCAAGAGAAAATTCACATAGGTCCAGTGCCGTGCATTTTGCCTTGTCTGAACATTTTGCCTTGTCTGAACTCTGAACGTTAGACTGTCCTCTATGCCTGGGGCTCTTAGGTTCTTTTTTTTTTTTTTTAATTTTTTTAAACATTTTATTTATTTATTTTAACAGAGAGAGAACACAAGCAGGCAGAGAGGCAGGCAGAGGCAGAGAGAGGAGCAGGCTCCCTGCCGAGCAAGGAGCCCGATGTGGGACTCGATCCCAGGATGCTGGGATCATGACCTGAGCCGAAGGCAGCTGCTTAACCAACTGAGCCAGGCGTCCCGGGCTCTTAGGTTCTTAAGGGCATTATAATGTAGCCTCATCCACAGGCCCAGGGTCCCACAGGAAAGTGCTTTTAAGTTCACCTTCTCTTCATACCCAGAGGCCAACAGCAGCTACCAGAGGAGATTAACAAGGCAAAAGACTCAAAGCTGTTTCCAGGTTACCCACAGGGAATGTTATCAAGGTGATTCCATGTTCCCACTGTGCAAAGTCTAGATGCTCTTCATTTTTTTTTTTAAGATTTTATTCATTTATTTGACAGAGAGAGACACATAGCGAGAGAGGGAACACAAGCAGGGGGAGCGGGAAGCATGCTTCCCAATGAGCAGGGAGTCCAATGTGGAGCTCCCCAGGACCCCAGAATCATGACCTGAGCCGAAGGCAGACTCTTAATGACTGAGGCACTCAGGCACCCCATGTATGCTTTTTCAATTCAGGGGACAAGTCATTGGTATTTCCACTCAGAATCAATTTCCAGTCTTCCAAATTACCTTAAGCATTTTAGGAATTAAATTATTTCCCTCCCACATCAGAATTTAGAACTGGGGTATGAAGCACTATCAAATTATTAAATGTTCAGATAGTTTCCACAGTTAATTTAACTGTTGATGTCTGTAGATAGAGACATTATCTTCCTTTGCCTAAAACCACTTCAGGGAGGCCACAAGATCATGGGAATGTGAACTCATCTTTGGCCATAGCTTATTCACTTCTCTCCATGGAAATTAAAAGGCAAGGGGAAAAGAACAAACTAATAGGTCTTTTATACCTGCAATGTTTAGTCAGGGTCCACCCACTGGCATTTATTATTAACCCATCAAAGTAGACCCCCAAAGGATTCAGAATTAGAGAGCAGAAATCTCCAACCATTTCTGAAGAACTTGCGAACTAACAAAACGTTGAATGTGAATTTTTTTACAGTGCCTGGGCTTGAGGATATTGTGGATAGAGATGTAGAGAATGGATCCTTTCTCCACCCATTCTTGTTTTTCTTAAATCTGGACAAGGTGAATGATTTCCTTGGCTATAAACAGCAGTTAAAGATAACATACCAAAATCAACCACAAAGGGAAAGAGTAGTTTTATTTCTGATCTTAATTAAAGACAAATGTAGCATGTCCTCAGCAAATGGCACAATGTGACATTCTGGAGGTAAGGACTGGGCATACAGCAGTGAAGGAAAAAGACAAAACATATGCTCTAGTAGGGCTTACACTCTAGTTCTTGCAGATCTTTTTATCTCCTTAAGGTAGCCCACCTCCTGCTACTCTTTTTTTTTCCCCCAAATACTTTTATTTTATTTTTTTGGTGTTACAAGATTGATTGTTCATGCACCACACCAGTGCTCCATGCAATACGTGTCCTCCTCAATACCCACCACCAGGCTCACCCAACCCCCCATCCCCCTCCCCTTCAAACCACTCAGTTTGTTGCTCAAAGTCCACAGTCTCTCCAGGTTCACCTCCTGCTATTCTTACCAGGGCCTTCCTTCCAAGGTCTACGGCCAGTGGTCTAAGTCACTCTAAAAATAGAAAAGATTTTCTTGCTGAGAATTCTCCCACCTCCACCCTTCCCTTCAAATCTTTTTAGGCTCCAAACCTGCAGACAGCTGCCCACCCAGCACTGAGGCAAGGGAAAGGCGCATCCCAAAGGAGTGACTGGCAATTCCCTTTCTCACCTGAGATGGGGTAAGGAGAGGGCCTGCTCCAGCTGGGGATGAGGGAGAGAGAAGGCACTGGGTTAAAAAAAAAAGAGAGAGAGAAAGAGAGAAAACAGGCAGTGATGGGGGCAGTCTGCCTTCCTTGGGGGCAGGCAATGCTCCTTTGATCAAATCCCCATCTCCAGGTTGCCTGCCCAGGAGCTCAACCCCCTCCCTCTTCTCACCAGGGTGGAGGCGCACATTCTGGAACTAGCAGGCTAAGGCAAAGAGTGGCGCTGCCACTATAGTCTGGGGGCTGCATGGTCACACACCACCTTGCCTTGCCAACTCCCTAGAGGTGAAAATGCACTTCTCGTACATTCAACCCAAGAAAAAACAAGTGCCAACAAACTACCTCTGCAAGAGCAAGGAGAAAATTTAGGAGTCCATTCGGATGGGCCTCTTTTTACAGGCAAAGAAGATCCAAACTGCAGCCCCTCACCTGGCCATGTGTAAGTGGCAGCAGGGTTCAGTATGTTGCCCAATTATCTTCTCTGATCTCTGAACAATACCCCTATCAACAGTTCATTGGAACTTCCTAGACTAACATGAGAACCTCCCTGCCTCCTGCACCTGGGCTGGGGGATCTGGTGAGGGAGGAGGAGGGGAGATAGGGGAATGCACAGCACCAGGGTGGAGGAAGCCAACGGGGGTCCGGGGATCCAGGGAGGACAGCCCATTGAGGTGAGTGTTGTTGCTAATCTGAAGGTGTCTGGGGTGCATCAGGGTCACGAGTTTGGTATTAGCTGTGTGACTTCAATCCTGCAGGTCAGCACACCTATGCAGTCTCTAAGATGGAACTGGATGATGGCTGGGCGCCTTGGCATTGGAGTGTCTTAAGAGTCTCCCTTAGACTCTGCAGCCAAATTGGGCCCCCACCTCAACTCACCCAGGCTTATCTCACTCAAAAAATAAGCCTTCCTCCTCTTGCCCCACCCACCTCCAGAGTTCAAAAAAGGTGACACTCACTGTGCCTGTCTTTTATCACTACCCAAATCGCTGCCTCTTTACCTGGCTGCTATCTTGCCTTAGCCCACTCCTCCACTCCAGGTCCAAGGGACCATAAACTCCCAGGGCTAGAGTGAGCAGATCCCTTAGAGAAAGGCTCATCTCCGGGAAAGAATCCATTCCCCATCCCATTCCCAACTCAAACACGCAATAAACGTCAGTCTAATCTCCAAATAATTATTTCTCCAAACACAAAAATTAACAGAACCGCCGATGGGTCTGTCAATTAGCCCGCCCCATTCTAAATGCCTTCACAACTGCCTAAATAAAGATAAGAGAGGATTGTGTACGTTTTCTACACAAATGGTGGAAAGTAATAAAATAAACATCAAAGGTGAGCTTCCACGTACTCGCAGCTCCGTCGCTATTTCCAACAAAGGCAGGAAAAAGGAGGAAACCTCAGCGTGGAAGGGCAGCGGGTTAGAAGTGCACCCTTCCGGCGGGGAGGGGGGGTCCAGGGCTCCCAGTCCCTGGGGCATTGACATTGCGTAGGCCCAACCATCCTGCGGCAGAAAAAGGTCCTCCCTTTCTCGACCGTCCGAAACCACTGCAAAAGCCCTCAAGGAGAGAAATTGTGAAGAAATGGTCTTAAACACGTCGTGCTCTCGCCGCCTCCCACCCCACCCCGGGAACACACCCTTTCATTCCTGTTGATTAGTCGCAACCGGGAATAGCTAGTCCCCCGCCTCGCCCGCGTCTGGAGGATTCTGCAGGGGTACACACACAGGCAAAGCCTGGCACCCTGCGCCACACAGCCGCCCCAGGGAAAGAGGGGAACACTGTTGCTCTTACCCAAGAGCCACCAGCCAGGTAAAGAAAAGGTAAAGGTAAACAAAAGAAAAGTGAAAGTCAGAGGCCATTTAAGCGAGCAAGAGTCAAGGTCATTAAAAAAAGAAAGAAAAAAGAAAGGTTTACAATTTCAAGTCCAGTATGAAAGAAAACAAGAGAAGAGAGAAGAGAAGGAGGAGGAGGAGGAGGAGAAGGAGGAAGAAGAAGAACAGGAGGAGGACGAGGAGAAGGAGAAGAAAGACAGGAGGGACGGAAGGAGGGAGAAAGAAAAAAGACAAGACCGCAAAAGAAAATCACAGAAAGGTGCACAGCATGTGGCTCCCATAAGCGGTCCCTACAAAGTGTCCTGCGCGGTCGTTGCTGTTCAGCACTTCGTAACGACAGGGTTTTGATTTCTGAAAAGTACGGTTTTCACTATACCGCGTGCTCCTTGGGAGAATCGCAGGCTTGAGCAAAGTCCCTGCTGCCCTGGACCCAGCCCTTCCAGGTGTCCCCAAGGATAGCCCCCCTCCACTGTCCAAATTGCCTCCTTGGGCAGCAAGACGCAGGGACCCTCCCAGAGGGCGGGCGCTCACACCTGAGGGAGAAGCGGGCGGGGCCCCGCACAGTCACACTCAAACACGCGCACACCCCCTAGCCGCGCGCCGGCTTCCCATTGGCAGGAGGCGGAGGGCGGGGCCGGGCCGACCCAAAACAAACAACCTGTGCCTCGACTTTGCGGGCGTGCTACCTCAGGGCCTCCCGCCTGGTTTGCGCCCTCCTGGGAGCCTCGGCCACCTAGGCCACCTCGTTCCCCCACCCCTCGGCGGTCGGTGCCCAGGCCCCGCCCCCTCGGAGCCTCCGCAGAGTTATATTGAGCCGGGGCGAAGGTGGAAGCGAGACGTAACAGCTGCGGGCCAGCGCGGAGATGCAGCTTAGGAGACCCGGGGCGGAAAGGCGGCTACGGGCGCCACGGCCACGGGGACTCGGTTCCGCGGGCTCTCAAGGCTGAAGGCTCCATACCCTACCCCAAGGGTGGCACGAACACCGCTTGGCATCATCTCTGTGCCCCAAAGATTCCTGCCCCAGACCTGGGACCTCCAGTGAAGAACAGCTCCTGGTCTCTTGAATGGATAGCAGATGCTAACGCTTCTTCCTTCCAGCAAGAAGTCTCGAGCCCAGCACACTTGGGCATCAGAGGGTGGAACCGCACCCCTGTACGCATTCACCCCGAAGTCTCTCATCCTTCAACTGAAGACAGTACCCACCCAACTCCTCCCTCTCCGCCCCTCTTAGTTCACCCAATAAGCACAACCCCTCCAAAAAAAATTCCAGCGGAAGAAGACTCTTCAACGGAAAAGTGACTGTTTCTGGCAAGAGGAGGGAGCGCTCCCAGGAAAGAAAGGCGAGGACCCCTGGCCTCGAGATCTCCATTCCGGCCCCCGCCACCAGCTTCCCAAGGCCGCGCGAAGGAAAGGGTACGGCGCAGGGGAGGGACTGGGTGCGCGGGCATGAAGTTGGAGGTGTTCGACCCCCGCGCGGCTCACGGGGACAAGCCGGGTAGTGATCTGGAGGGTGCAGGCGGCAGCAACACGCCATCTCCGCTGTCGGCAGCTGGCGACGACTCCTTGGGCTCAGACGGGGACTGTGCAGCCAACAGCCCCGCGGCGGGCGACGGCGCCGCGGAGCTGGCGGGCGGTGGCGAGCGAAGCGCAGGCGGCGGGCCGGGCGCGGTGGAGGAGGGCCCGGCGGAGGCGGCGGGGCACGCGGAGGCCTGCACGGAGGGGCTGGGTGTGGGGAGCGCGGGGGTGGGCGAGGGCGCGCGCAGCAAGCCATACACGCGACGGCCCAAGCCCCCGTACTCGTACATCGCGCTTATCGCCATGGCTATCCGCGACTCGGCAGGCGGGCGCCTGACGCTGGCGGAGATCAACGAGTACCTCATGGGCAAGTTCCCCTTCTTCCGCGGCAGCTACACAGGCTGGCGCAACTCGGTGCGCCACAACCTCTCACTCAACGACTGCTTCGTCAAGGTGCTGCGCGACCCCTCGCGGCCCTGGGGCAAGGACAACTATTGGATGCTCAACCCGAACAGCGAGTACACCTTCGCCGACGGGGTCTTCCGCCGCCGCCGCAAGCGCCTCAGCCACCGGGCGGCGGCCCCCGTACCAGGGCTTCGGCCGGAGGAGGCCGCGGCCCACCCCTCCGCTGCGCCCCAGCCGCCCGCGACGGCCGCCCCGGCTTCTCCCAGCGCGCGCTCGCCCGTCCGCCAGGAGGGGCGCTCCAGCCCCGCAGGCAAGTTCTCCAGCTCCTTTGCCATAGACAGCATCCTCAGCAAACCCTTCCGCAGCCGCCGCGACGGGGAAGCGGTCTCCGGGGCGCGGCTGCCTTGGGGAACCTCGCCCTGTCAGCCGCTGCCCACATATCCCGCGCTACTCCCCGGCGCCTCTGGAGGGGCTCTGCTGCAGCTGTGCGCGTATGGGGCGACCGAGCCGGCGCTGCTGGGCACGCGCGGAACCAACGCAAAGCCCGCGGTGCCACCCGCCACACCTCACCTCCTGCTCGCGCCCCTCTCCACCTCGGCCCCAGCCAAGCCGTTTCGAGGCCCAGCGGCCGGCGGCGGCGCGCACCTGTACTGCCCCCTGCGGCTGCCTGCGCCCCTGCAGGCGTCCATGTCCTGTGGCCCCGGCCCGCACCTGCCTTACCCAGTGGAGAAGCTCCTGGCCTGAGCAGCGCCGCGGAGGCGGTCAAGGGTGGGCGCTGTCGGGAGGCAGGAAACGCAGGCCGGGACTTTGCATTTTCTAGACAGGCAAAAAAAAGACGTTAAAAGAAAAATCTTCAAACGTGCCTTAAAGCTAAAGCATTTTTGACAAAAGTGTTTAAATTTAGTTCAGAATATTTTCCTTCATCTTTTGTGACTTTACAGAAGACCAAACCAATTATCCATAATTTTTAGGTTCTTGACCAAGCCTGTCCCTCCCTCACTTCACGAAGACTTTTCCTATCTTGTTACTCTCCCTAATTCCTATTTTTGTCGCACCTTCCGTTGATTTGTCCCTTTAAAAAAATCAGGGAACCATTCCATATGATAAATGATGACTACTGTTTGGGGTTTAATGGCCCCCTGCTCCATGTAAGTATGTGGCATTTATAGGCATGACTGAGTGTGAGAAATGTATCAGAGAATCTTCAGTCATTTCTCCGCTATTGACCAATGCTTCACTGTGCCAAAAGATTTAAAAAAAAAAAAAAAAGTTGGGTTTTGTAATTAAATTATTTATATATTTTTGAGACCTGAATTGAAAATGTTGCAGGCAACGGGCTACAGCTTTATTAGTGGTTGGGTGATCTCTAACTGTGGTCTTCTTGGGCCAAACAATTTCTTTAAAGGGAAGGTTAGGATTATGTATGTGGGGTGCCAGGATCACTGCCACCTGAAAGCAAGTGTGATTTTTATTTTTAATATTATTTTATTTGTGTCTGTACATATTTGTATAAATTTTATGAAACCCAGGCATAGTGCTTATTTTTAATAAAATTCACAACTGACTTTAACACTTTGTGGTGGTGGGTTGGAGATGGAGAGTTTTTTACATTCTTCTCCCTCTATGTAATTTTTACATTACCCTTCCCCTGCCAAGAAAATGGGTTCAGGTTTGACTCTTAAAACACTTCCTATGGGGGTCAAATAATTCTTTGAAATAATTCAATAAAGGTAGAGACAAGTTTCCTCACCTAAACAATTACCCTACAAATCTCCAGGATGAGACTTCTGTAGACATGATTTCTTAAACTTCGAACCAATAACCTCTATGAAAAGTCATGTAAGGGTTACCAGAACAAATGATAAGGTGTTTGCCCCTCTCCTACAAGAATCCTTTAGCAGGCAAATTGAGCTATTAGCAAGCAGACATTTTTAAGTAAATAGGTTCTGACTTGGGGTTCAAAAAGCTGGAAACGATCTTGGCATAAGACTGTCTTAATACACCAAATACATCAGGGCAGTTTTAAAATCAACTTGAAAGCCTGTGGGTTTTGTCAAAATGAACCGATCTACCTTTTTAGGAATGCAAAAGTTAATTTGTTTATGAACCAATCAGTAGTATTTTTTTTTCATATGAGGATAGCATTTGTAGAGGTGGGGCTGTCAAGCCTATTTCAGTTGTGATCTGAAGAGAAAACACCACCTGAGATGGGCCAAAGACAATTTCTCATAGTAAAAAGGAAGGTTTTGATCAGAAGAAGTACCAGAAAACAGTGTGAACACCTGTTGTTCAGTAAATTCAGAAGCAGTGGGGCTCTAACAATTTATGGATTGAGATATTCTAAAAACTAATGCAAAGAACAAGAAATTCAGAATAAAAAAAAAACAGAAAAAAATTAAAAAAAAAAGAAATTCAGAATCTAGAAATTTAGGCCCCATTGATGTTCCTGAAGTTGTGTAGATCTCATCTAATTTAAGACAAGAGGATGATTTAGGGTTTACATATTGTGAGGTGGGGAAAAGAAAGTGGAATTTATTTCAAGGTGCTGTCTTTGGGCAGAAATGGGGGGGAAGCCCATCTGCAAGTCTAGTAACATGTCTTGACAGATTTTGGTTATATCTACTTAGTAGTCACGAAAAGTGATGATAATAGGGTTGAATTATGACAAAAGGTAGACACTGAAGTGGAGATTTGCACCCACAAGGCCAATAATTAGACCAAAAAATAAAACTGAAATGGTATAGGAGCAAATGATGGGGACAACAAGTTCACTGGGTTGAAAATATCAGGACTCATATACTCAATCCTTTGCTTTTTCTCTTGTAAACACACCCAGACTAAAGGCACCAGGGAGTCAGACACTTGAGGTGCTTCTGAACTTCAGCAGACCATTTCTCTCCAACTGTGTGCCTTGCCTGGAGAGGCAAGGTGCTGTCTACTTTTAAATCAGTTTTGGAAAGCCACAATTTTCATTTCTACATTGATACATGAAGTCAGGTTTGCAAATGGAGACTTTAAATCGCAGTTTATTTATGTTAAAGAACACAGGACAATGTGAAAGAGGTAAAGGGAAAGGTAATTTTAAAAAATCACAGCTATTTTCCCCTCTCTTGAAAAAAATCCTTCCTAATAAGGGCTCCGGAGTCCTGCCACCTGGGGTCCCCTCACTGGCTTTAGGTCCCCAGGTACTGTAAAGTTTTCTAGAGAATGGTCAGAGGCCCTTGAACTTTTCGTCCCTGTACCACCTCCCACGATAATCTCCAAGCTCCTACTCCCACGACCTAGCCAGTGGGGGGAGGGGGGCAGGATGTGGAGGGATGGAGGGACTTGGGGCTCAGTAGCTGCCTCTCTGCCTCTCCTTCACACTCTCCAGTTTCTCCCAGCTGGGCCGGAGGAGGTCCCAAGGAAAGGGAACCGCACAAGCTCTGCTTTTCGAAATGAAAGTGGAAAGTTGCAGGGACGCTTTTAGGTCAAGCTACACTCCCAATTGCACGGTAACAGCACCTCGCGAGGGAGACTCGGACCCTCAGCGACCAAGCTCAGTCTTACTCTCAGGACCCCCGCCTGGGCTGCAGCATCGGCTGTGTGACTCCACCAAGACTGTCCCTTGTGGCATCGGCCAAGAAAACCAGATTCCTCGGCGGCGCCAGAAGACCGTTCAGGGCTCCGCGCGCGTCTGGTGAGCCTAGGGCTGCCTGTTCCTCTGCCTGTGCCAAGTCCACCCCCACCTCCCACTGCCTGCCTTTTCCCCCAGCTCGACCCTTGCCGGCTTCTGGGGGCCCTGGCCCACCTGTGCAAACACTCGGCCGCCAAGCGCGCCTACCCTAGTGTGGGGGTAGGAGTCTGTTTGGTTTGGGAAACGCCCTTTGATACCTGTCAGGCCTGCGGGGAGCCAGAGATGTGGGCTTAGGGCTCCAAGGGTCAGTTTTCAAAGATCCCCTCTTCAAACCCCTGGCATTTTGCAGTCCCTTTTCTACTCACCCCTCCACGGCTCAGAACCCCTCCAGACCGACACGGACAAACGCGGGGAGAGAAGTGCACAACCGCAAAGCCCAGTCCAGATGGGCCTCTTCTTACAGTGCGGGACCTACTCCCATCTGCCTTCCCCAAAGGCAGGGATGGAGTCCGCTGCTTTGAGAAGCTGAAAAATGCTGAGCGAAGCGACACACAACATCCTGATAAATCTAAAACCAGCTTTCTAATGTGTTAGACGACTCTCCTAAATACAGGAAATATGGGGCTGGGTGGTGGGGGTGTCATAGTCCTGTGCCCAGAGGCCCACATTACACTACCTCTTTGCCTGTGTGTGAGCCTGAGTGGTGAATAACTACTACCATCACTGGTGATGGCTCACTTCAAGCCCCCTTAGCTTATGGATAAGCCACCTAAACAATTCTACATTGTTAAGTCAGCTTCTTGATCCCATAGGAATTCTCAAAAAGAAAAAAGCAAAGAGAAGAAAAAAGAAATCAGAAAAAGTCTCGCCCTCAGCTAATGGACAGGGGTTCCTCTATGAGAAGCCCAGGGTTGACCTTGCTGAGCTGGAAGCACCCTTAAGGAGAATTATCTATGCCCACTCTGGTTCCACTGTGGCACAATTTCACAAACTGGGCATTTGTCTGTCCCCGGGAATGTGTAATCACACACAAAATACTAAGTTAAGTTCATTGACTTCCTTAGGTAGACCCCTAATTTTATATTTGTGAAAACAGGCTCAGAGTAGCTTAAGCACGCTTTCTGGCAGACTCTGGTGGAAACCAAGATTCAACTCCCAGTTCAGAATTCTTTCCACTGTAACGCAATTATCTGGATAATTCAGACCAAAACAGACTTTGGCCTGAACTGAGTTGAACTATTTAGATAATTGTCTCAACCCACTTTTATTACAATGGTGGCAGATTTCTCAAACTGGTAGGTGGTTTCTTTCATTACTAAGACCTTGCCACCCACCACTAGCACCACCATAATTGTCCTTTTCTGGAAGAAGCCATGTCCACTCCTGATCTGAGAGACCTGTATGTGAAGTGTCTTAGACCCTTTAGCTTTAATATATAGATAGATTAGATACCTGGCTACCACAATGGAATTTGGCACTGCTTTCTCTCACTTCTGCAAAGTACCAAGTGCTTACCCTTACTGAAGGTAGCATGCAAAATTCTGTGGTTAGAAAGAAGGATCTCTAGAGGAGGCAATTCCTGTTCTCTGGTGATGAGCACTAACAGAGGGGCACTCCCTGATGCGTACCTCTCCTACTTTTCCACACCAGGCCCAAAAAACAAAAATGAAAAAGAAACTAGAAAAAGAAACTTTCCCACATGAAAAAGAAACTAGAACTTCTCAAAATGATTTGCCTTCCATTTTTAGCTTTAAAAAATGTCAAATCAATCCAACACATAACTGACAACTTTCTTAGGTATTAAGGGACTTTGTTAGTATCAAAGGTACAAGGATATTGTTCCTCTGTTTTACTAATTTTTTTAATTCTTTGGATCAAGATAAGCTGAGCTTTGCCTTGGTTCCAGAAATTAGACCCCGAAGAGTCCTTCAGTAAATATTTCCTGCTTTCAAACACCACAATATTTCTCTCTTAAGTAACAGACTTTATACTTCTCTAATGAAACCATTAAACTTTTGTTATACTTTAACAACATAATTTGTTAATTCTTAATGTTGTCAACAAATGGCCCTAATAAGTATCTTCTAAGAAGATCATGATCAAAAACATAAAAATGTAACTCTCCCCAGATTCGAGGTCCTCTTTCAAATTGGCAAAGATTCCAATGTCAT
Organism: Nasua narica; assembly: GCA_028533885.1. NCBI lineage: Eukaryota > Metazoa > Chordata > Mammalia > Carnivora > Procyonidae > Nasua > Nasua narica. The sequence goes on along the minus strand of CM052802.1, from coordinate 90,063,369 downwards.
GAAATGCTGGTTGTTGTGCAATAGTTTCTGCACTGTATCTGTTCGGCATTATTAAGATGGATGGGTGATTAGAAGCAAATGTTGTTCCTGTCATTTGCCAACTTACACACAGACTGGAAGAGAGAACTGTATTGACCTTCATTTTTGGTGAACTACAGCCAAACATAAACATTAACATAATACCACATTTCCCTTACCACTCCTGAACTCTCTTTGCAGCTCTTTTCAGGAAAAGTTTAACTTAGAAGACTGAGCTTTTTTATCACATCTGTTTGAAGCCCAAAATAATATACATATTCAATATCTTTGACATGTATTTGTTGTTTCTGACCACCAATTTCTAACCATTAATGGAAAAGGTAGAAAAGTTTCCCAACCTTTGGCTGGCTGTGCTCACTATAGTTACATGTCTGGTAATGCTCAAAATCACAAAAGTGGTCAAATCAAGAAAGAACTCAGAATGCAAACCCAAAGATGACCCGAGTCTAAATTCTGGTTCTGTCTCTCACAGCTGTGTGACCTTGGGAAAATGGGTCATCCCTCTAAGCTTCAGTAGAACAAAGGGATTGAGCTAGAACATATCATGGTTCCCAGCCATGAAAACTTGTATAAAATGTCAGAGATGTCACTGCAAATGGATGCTTTTTCTTTCCCCTAAAGTCTATCTCTAAATACTCTAAATATGTATTTCAGGGACAAGTTTCATGTTAACATTATTCAACATAATTGAAATACTATAGACATAGCAAAACATATTGGAGACCATTAGGGTACAGAGCACATATACAACTTGTCATTCTAATGAATCATAACATGTATCTCCAGTAACATTTTCCCCCCAGTGCATTCTCAACAACATAATTTTTGCACAAAATTCCAGATTTCAGAATTAGGTATAAAACACTAGCATGCTTATTTCAGTCTGGAAAGCAAGGCTGAGAGAGTATAATAAAACCTCTCAAGAGGTTTTATTATAAGCTAAGCATCTAGGGTTGCTTTCCTGACTTTGATGGCCCCCAGGCTAGTGTTCAAATCCTGGGATGAGAAGATCAAATCAACCCTTCATTTGTTTATTTAAGAACAAAGTCCAAAGATGCTAAAGGCAATTCTCAGGGTAGCAAATTCGATGTAACCAAAAAATGCAACTAACACAAAAACAAACATGTGCATAAATGTGTTCAAGTAGAATATGGAAATACTAACATTAAATACCAACATAAAATAAATGTGGGAATACTAAAAGAAGGCAAAACTGGAAACTAGAGAAAACCCCTAGAAATATGAAACTAAATGCTAATAATTATTATTACTTAATAAGGCATACATTCTTAGGCTCAGGGAAAGCATGAATGACAAGAATTACATGACTCTTACAGATAGACCCACACTCCTTCGGAGGAGCTGGTATTTTTATGGGGGAGTCAACATTTGTATTTGCCATCCCAGGGTCAACACTCCTGTCCCTGGTCCCGGCACCCTGATTTTCTCTTGGCGAGCCACCTCTCCCCACAGTGTCCTATCCTGTGTGTTATGCTTTTCAGCCTAAGGCAGGCCAGGCAGGCCTTCTCTTCTCCAGGACTCTGGACCTGGAGCAACAAGATTCAAGGGCCAACCATGAACTGGGTTACTTTGTCCCTGCTGCCTCCAAATGAAATTTCCTGCTAAGGAACCCCTGGAGGTGCCCTGGCTCTTCTCCTTTCGAGAAAAATCCTTCCAAACAAGTCCTGCTTTGCTCACATTAGTCAAGTTATCTGTCCTTCTCATGGTTCTATGTAGTCAGGCCAGACACAGTTCAAGGCAGCCAAGATGACCTTTGTGCTCTTGCCCATTTCCTTTGGTAACTCTTCTCCTCTTCCTGGCCCTTCTTGGACACACAGTGCTGTGGGAGGATGTGGGTGACACAGAAACTGGAGGGAAATGTCACATGGGTGTCACATGGGTGACAGTCAGTGCAGAGCAACTCTCCCTCTCGGGGAACAACCAGCGAAGGAAACCTCATGCTATGGATGGCTACTCAGGAAGACAAAAGAATGAGACTAAGTTCAGCCACAGGGGGACCCTTTAAACATAAGGCTGAGTGGAAGGAACCAGTCGCAAAAGTCTACACCCATACAATTCCAATTACATACACGACATTCTGAAAAAGGGACAGTAATCAGATTAGTGTTTACCAGGTGCTGGGACTGCAGAGCTTGAAGGAGCACATGGGAATGCTGGGGTGATGTAAGTAATCTATCTCATCATCATAAAAGTGGTTTCATACTGCAGATGTTGGTCAAAACTCAGTGCTGTATACCTAAAAATTCTGCGTCCCTGTATATAGATTCTACTTCAATTACCCTGACTTACCAAAGAAATGCATAGAGAATAAATGCTAAGACTTACTATATGGCCCAAACAAGTGACATTTCCCAATAATAGCTTAAGTTAAAAATAAATAAATAAAGACTTATTTATAAAGGGGAACCCTCTTCCACTGTTGGTGGGAATGCAAGTTGATGCAGCCACTTTGGAAAACAGTTGGTGTAGCCACTTTGGAAAACAGTGTGGAGATTCCTCAAGAAATTAAAAATAGAGCTACCCTATGACCCTGCAATTGCACTACTGGGTATTTACCACAAAGAAGCAGATGCAGTACAAAGAAGGGCCACATATACACCAATGTTCATAGCAGCAATGGCCACAATTGCCAAACTGTGGAAAGAACCAAGATGCCCTTCAACAAATGAATGGATAAAGAAGATATGGTACATATATACAATGGAATATTATGCCCCCATCAGAAAGGATGAATACCCAACTTTTGTATCAACATGGACAGGACTGGAAGAGATTATGTGGAGTGAAATAAGTCAAGCGGAGAGAGTCAATTATCTTATGGTCCCACTTACGTGTGGAGCAT
>CM052802.1:90024060-90060367 GCA_028533885.1 Nasua narica | reverse complement strand
GTGATGAACCATGAGAGACTGTGGACTCTGAGCAACAAACTGAGGGTTTGGGAGGGGAGGAGGTGGGAAGTTGGGAGAGCCTGGTGGTGGGTATTGAGGAGGGCATGTATTGCATGGAGCACTGGGTGTGGTGCATGAACAATTAGTCTTGTAACACCGAAAAAATAAAATAAACATATTTGGGGGAAAAATACTTATTTACAAATTTCCCTAACTATAACTAGTTAGGGAAGTATTTTCTGAGGAAAGTTACTTTCCAGTGCCTCTTAAATCCTACATGGCCCTTAGCTGTCCCCTTCCCACTGTGGGCAAGGCAGCCTATGGCACTGGTGCTCACTCCACTTCAACATGGGAATGATCTCAAGGACCACCATCAAAAAGAAACATCATGCCAAGACTTCCCCTACATGTGTTCTTCCCACATTCAGACAAATTGTTTTCTTCACCTGGACAGTTAGATGAGAAAGGCCAAGGGGATATGAGCCATCAACCCAAATGGAAAAGAAGTCCCACTTGCTCCCTGAAACCTGGATTAATTCACAAAGTAACTCTTGAAGGATGCTGCCAACTCTAAGACCTGGATCAATGTGTAGCACCCCTGAAAAGAGAGGTCATCAAAAGACAGACCCAAAAGGGAACTACCAGGACTATGTGACACCCACCTAAACCTATCAAATACATCTACCAATACTAAATGAAAGAGATTCCACAAACATAATTTATTTCCTTTGCTCTCTGACCCCTACCTACACCCTAATTCTGTAGTCACAAGTGTCAGAACGTTGAGGAAATGAGCAAACTGGACACTTTGACCCCTCACAGCAGTTACATAAGTCAGCAATCTGAGACAAGATAATTATTAGTTCTCATATTTATTAGCTGAACCCTTTTGAGTAATAGCTTCTGGGGATATTTTATATATGCCATAAAAGACTTCATCATTGTGAAGTGCAAAATGATGTGGCTCATTTGGGATTGTGCTGAAGCAAAACCTTTGGCCCATGCAGTGCCTTTGCCTAAAATTTAAGAAAGGTAAGAGATGTGACTTGAGCCTTACTCCTGTGCACAACTCTAGTGTCTGCCTTGTAAGTGCTTGTTGAACTTAGAAGCTTGAAGTTAGTAAAAGGTATGGGCCAACTTGGATACTGTAAAGGTAAATCTGAGCCCATATTTTCTAATATGTAACCTGAGAATGACTTGTGACTGTAAAGAGATGTCTGGTGGCCCAAGTTACCTCTGTGCCCATGGGCAGAGTCAAAGTGCTTGAGCTCACAGGTTTAGCCTTAGAAACAAAGTTTGCCCAATTGGGCTTTCTTAATGAGTCACAAGAAACCAAAACTACTGGATCTTTTAGTCACAGTTGATTCAACTGAATTAAGGCCTAGTCCATATCTGGGGCCAATGGCTGGTTGCTCACACAGAGTGATTTATAGAGGGAGCCAAAATGCTCTGCCAGCTAAGATCTCTCTCCCCACACTTTTCCCACCAGCCCACTACCACCTTCGTGGCTTATTTTGCTGTCTGAAATATTACTATTTAAGTCTGTTGAGTTATATAATAAAAACGGGAAATAAGGACCACTAAAAGAAAAAGAAATGGGGAAAGGGGAGAGGAAGACAGATGCAATCAGTGTTCCATTATAGACAAAACTTGCCCTTTCTCACACCTTTGCTAATTGCAAGGCCCAAGCAGATCAGCTTGCTGGCCTCAGAGTACTTGTGTTTATACACAAAGTACATCTGTCTGTAGAAAACACAAACGACAGAATCTTCAGAAAAATTCCTGGTGCCAACCTTAACTTTTATCATCTTTTCTTTTTTAAATATTTTATTTATTTATTTGAGACAGAGAGAGCACAAGCAGAGAGAAGGGTCAGAGGGAGAGGAAGAAGCAGACTCTCCACTGAACAGGGAATCCCAGGACCCCAAGATTATGACTTGAGCCAAACGCAGACACTTAACTGGCTGAGCTACCCAGGTGCCTCTTAACTTTTATTTTCTATATTTCACTAGGAGAGGTACTGGGTATAAATGAAACACTTCAGGTAAGTAGCAGTAAGTTCAATTCATACAGTGAATTTGATGTTAAGTTCTGCTGCCCATTGGCCACAATCAGCGTTCCCTCTTGGTGGTCACTTTTCCTTTGTTCTACGATATAATAATACCACGTTGTGTACTTGAATAAATTTGCTTTTAAATTCCTTTGACAGATCATTTTTCTCCCACTTACATCTTTTGCTGAAGTTAGAAAGCAAACTAAAGGGCTTAACAAAATACACAATCTATATTTAGAATCCAGGCTTCAGGGAAATGGGAGTGATGCAGGACAGGACAGGATTATAGTGACTTGGGAAGGAGCCATACCCTGCCCTCACCTCGAGCCTGGCTCTTGGGTCAGCCACAGCTCTGAGGTTCTTCTTCCTCAATCCAACGTCAGCTCTCTTTGCCCTTTTAGAGAATGAACATGTGCTGTTAGTGCTGAGCACTCCCAGTAGCCAAAGGCAGGCTTTAACTCTAAGTCAAAAGCAATCTAAAGGATAAATGGAATCACTGTAATCAAACATATCAGCTCAAAATCTCTCTTCCCTGCCAGACCCAGGGAAAAAAAAACAGTTCAAACAGACTTCTTCCCTGAAATGTTCTGCTAGAGATATCTGTTACTGTCACACTTAAGCGAACTGGTGACTTCATCCAGAAAGTTCATGTTGCCCACCTGGAGGGAAGGAGACCAAGGCAATATGTACTCTGGCCTTAGGGAGAACCTCTCAGCTAGCATCAGAATGACAATAACAAGTTCATGTGACTCTTTTCTTTCATTGAGGGAAAGTCTTTTAGACACTGCAAGGTCTTCCCTGAAGAAACAAGCAGTGGGTTAGGCAGTCAGCAATGCACCCTCATCTCCAGTAGTGTGGTGGGCAGATGGCACACACCATGAAACCAGACAGTAGGGCCAGCAAAGCCATGGAATGAAGTCTCTGAAATACAGAGCAAGAGACCCAGGTAGGGCTGAGACAGTCCAGCTCCTTGGCCAGGCCCTGCTGCCTTTGCGTGCCAAGCACCAGGAACGGTCACTCATCCCCTATTAGATGAGGTCTCCCAGAAGCACTCCCAGAGAAGAACCAGAGTACAAGTTTATTTAGTAAGTGCAAGAAATATCAGGAGGGGGACAGGGGATTGAGCCAGTGAACTGAAAGCGGCAAATAAAGGGTAAGTTATCGAGCTAGCAATGAGTAGAGCTTTAAGGCTATGGAAATTCTGGGAGCTGTATAAAATACCTGCCTCACAAAGATCCCACTAATGACCAGAGGGAAAAGGAAGCCATTGGTGAAGAGGTTCTGGAGTTGGTTGAGGCAGGAGAGTGTTGACTCCTTGGCATTTTTGGGTTGCCATGCATTAGGCTGAGAGACTTTTCATGCCTTCAAAGAGAGCCTTCATGCAGATTCCACCAATTGAAAACATCTAATCCAGCTTAGCCAGGCCCTGGGAAAGTAAAACCAACAACAACAACAATAACAACAAACAAACCAACCCACCATCCTGTGGGCCTACATCAGGCTCTTACAGTCAAGGGTGGGATTCTCCAGAGGGACTCTGTTTGGGGATGTGATCTCTGATTTGCTGTGTTTGCCAATTTCCATGGTGTGAATACTCCTACCATGCCTGATTTCAAGCCATTGACAGTCTAGCACCAGATGCAACATTCCTGAGTAGTTAACAATTGGCTACTATGCTCCAAGCTAGCGGAAGACTGTTCTAGCACACCGCTGAGACTGAAATGGGGATTCTCAAGTCTTGGGACTCAGTTGTTGAGCACTGGCTTTAGCTTCATTATTTGCTATCTCCTGGGGACTGGGTCTCTTGGTCACATGACCCCTATAATGGAATCCTTGACCCAGAACCAGCTCTTGTGTCCTGACTTTTAAAGTTCAGGAGTTAACTTCAGAGTTAAGAAGCAATGTAGTATAGTAATTAAAAGGATGGACTCTAAAGCCAGACTGCCCAGGTTTGAATCCCAGCTCTACATGTATTATTGTTGTAACCCTTGGCAAGTTACTTAACCTCTCTGTGTCTGTTTCCTCACTCATAAAATGGAAATAATAATGATAATAACGGTAATTATCTCACAAGGTTCTTGTAAAGCCTAACAGTTATTATATGCACAGTCCTTAGAACAGTGCCTGGCATATAGTAAGCACTACTTAGAGATAGTTGTTATTACTTAGGAATAGGAATGAGCAGTTGATATGCCAGGACCCTAATAGCATAATCTTACATTTCCATCAACTGGAATTTACACCCAAAATTGATCCTGGAATTGAGAGAGAGAGAGAGAGAGAAAGAAAGAGAGAAAAAGAGAGAGGTGGGAGAAACTTTTTAATGCTACATCAATGATGTAATCCTTTCAACCCAGGGTCTTAAAAGAGTAATCTTACCTCATTTGGGGGTTTGCAGAGCCCCAGGCCCAGGTCAGAGCTATTTTTAATAATGGATGCCTTACCTTTCCTTACCTTTCTTTTATATTTATGCCTTTTTGGTCTGTTGTATGCCTTCGGTAAAATAAGGAGTTTCCAACTGAATTATATGAATAGGAAATCCAAAGGTAAGATGAAGTTCTTCCATGGGTCTTGCTCAATTCCAACCTTTTGAGCAGCTTCCTATGTGCCAGGCACCTAGAACTGATGGAGAAGCAAGGGCAAAATACAGCCTCTGCCCTCCAGGCCTCACCGGAGTAGGCAAGTGCAGCACCTAGGATAGGTATACTGAGACAGGTCTTCAATGCCATGTGGCTATATGGGGGGGGGGGGCATCATTCCCAGGCCTTGGGAATTTAGAGAGGGCTTTCTGGAAGTAGTAGATACTTCCACTGAAACCTGAACAGTGGTTCAGGTAAAGGGCCAGCGAGTAAAAAGGAAGGTTTTCAGGTAGAGGGAACATATACAAGGGTAGAGAGCCAAGAGATAGCATGGCATATTCAGGGAAAAGTCAATTGTCTGCATACATGAGCTGCGGAAGCTGCAGTGTTTAAAAAAGGAAACCAGAAAGGGAGGTAAATATAAGCCAAATCACGGAAGACCTCAGTCATGCTGAGGATAATGAGGAGACTGACTGGGTAATGGAGGGGACACTGGACAGGTGTGAGCCCACCCATTCCGCAAGGGCATCAAGGAGTTAATTTTGTTTACACGTGGGAGTGGAAGAGGACTATGAGTGTGCAGTTGTTCAGTACTTAATACAGTTCACAAATAAAGGGGGATGCCACTCATACTACAATAATTTTGTTTAACAATATTTTTGTATATCAATATTTTTGTCACAATAATTTTGTATATCAATTACAATTTGTACTCAATAAAAATAAAATGTTTTGAGGAAAGTATATTTTTGTAATTTACTCAATGGCACCATATGAGCTAGCCATGGCCCTGAGTGCAGCGTGGAGTTAGACTTTGAAGATTGTGAGTTCAAGTTCCTACAGGACATCTAAGTGAAGCAAGCATGTAAACAGTTAAATATACATGTCTGAAGTGCAAGAAAGATCTGGGCTGGAGATGCAGGTTGGGAAACATCAGCACATAGATTGTTTTTACAATCATGGAAATAGATGATGTCATCAAGGAAGTGTGAGCTGAACAAGGGTTCTTCATTTGGGGGTGTAACAGACTTCTTTTGTGTAACAGACTTCAGACTGATTTGAGAATCAATTGAAAGAAATACATAGAAATACCAAATTAAAGGGTGCTTTGGTAGTTCAGTTGGTTAAGCGGCCAGCTCTTGATTGCCGCTCAGATCATGATCTCTGGGTCCTGGGATGGAGCACTGGGCTGGGCTCCATGCTCAGCAGGGAGTCTGCTTGAAATTCTCTCTCTCTCTCTTCCTCTGCTTCTCACCCCACTCACTCTCTTTCTCTCTCTCTAAAATAAATAAATAAATATTTAAAAAATAAATACCAAATTAAGCCTGTATCAAAATGCATATATATGTGGCAGGACAGAGTGAGGTAGAACAGGGATAATAAGACAGCTTCTGAAGCTCACAGTAAAGTGTTCCTGAGCAAAGGAAGAAAACAGGAGAGCCACATATGTGATGTTTACATTTAAGAGGTGAGTAAAGGAAACCGAAAGGGAGGGAGCCAACAGAGTGTGGATCATAAAAACCAGGAAAAATCATGTTTTATGAAGAAAGAAGGTGTCCATTAAGGCCAAATAGAGCAGGGAAGTCAAGGATACTGAGGTTGGACTTTCCAGCAAGACCATCAGTGACCTTGGGAACAGCAGCGCTACAAAGCAATAGTAGGTGGGCCAGGAGCAGTGATTGGGATAGCTCCTCTAAAGAACATTGACTTGGGAGAAGATAGATTAGGGGAAATCTGGAAAAAGAGTTCAGAGAAGATTATTTTTACTTTCTTTTTTTTTTAAAAAAAAGATTTTATTTATTTATTTGAGAAACCGAGAAAGTGAGAGAGAGCACGAGAGGAGAGAAGGTTAGAGGCAGAAGCAGACTCCCCGTGGAGCTGGGAGCCCGATGTGGGACTCGATCCCGGAACTCAAGGATCATGACCTGAGCCGAAGGCAGTTTCTCAACCAAGTGAGCCACCCAGGCGCCCCTATTCTTACTTTCAAGAAAAAAAAAAATCTTGAGCATTCTTAAGTGTTACTGGAAAAGAGTAACACTATGCTACAGATGCTTGAAAAGAATTAGGGTAGATTGGAGGGCAGTCACAATTTAGACATGATGGGCCAACAGGAGCTAATCACACACACCTGGTCGATGAGTGGAGGTCTAAGGGTTCCTGCCAGACCTCTTTCACCCCAACCCTGACACCTGGTCCTTGCACAAGCCCTCACTTCAGCCTGAAGCTAAGAGTGGCCAGCCTGGGAGAAGCTCCCTGCCCTGCCCAGGGCTCCATGAGACCTCTCTTGGGATAGTTGGAATACTAGAGTGGGAGCAGGGCTGGGGGCTCTTAGGGACCTTAGAGGTAAGAGTTCCACAGCAACAAGGAGATGGCACAACTGATGAAAGAGTGGTGGGAAGAGAGAGTATGGTAGATCTTGATTCCTCAGCTGATATGGAATTAAACTTTCACTGAAAATTGTCCTGCCTCTCATTGTGTCTGCACCTGTCTTTGCAGAAAGAGATACTATGAAATTGGGGGAAGAGCATGGAGTTTGGGGTCAAATAGTTCTGGGTTAGGTCTCAAATCTGTGCTCAATAGTGGTATGATCTTATATTCTACTTAGTCAATCTGAGCTTCTGAGCCTCTGTTACTTCATTTGTAGAATGGACTTAATGGAACTGCTCTTATGGGCTTCATACCAGGCATTAGGATTAAATTAAAGTACACACACAGACATACACACAAAGATTACTGTAATATGGCACAAATGGTAATCAGTATTAATAGTAGTAGTAGTATGCCTTAGCCTTTAATGATGAAATCAAATCCTCATCAATCAACTTATAATTATTACACAAATTACATAGTTTATGTGAGACAGAGACTTGGGGAGGAGAAAGTTCTTCAGTATCTTTTAATTAAATTACCTGGAATTTGATTTATAGGATTATATTATTTATGTTGCAAATCAAATTCACATTGGTCTTTGCCAACATGTATATCATATCACTCATGCCAAGAAACGCAAACCTCTGCTGTTACTGATTGTGCAACTGCTAATTTGGTCTTTAAAGAAGAAATATATTTAGGAAAAATGGGAGGAACACTGAAAACTTCGTAATAGAGTAAATGAGATTTCTTGACTTTCTCATAAGAATTTTATCTGTAATAAGGGGGGCACGTATTGCATGGAGCACTGAGTGTGGTGCATACACAATGAATCTTGGAACACTGAAAAAATAAAATTAAATTAAAAAAAAAAGAATTTTATCTGTTAAACCAAGAAAATTCATGGAGAAATATCATTATTACAATGCAAGTAACATAAAAGTTGTGTGTTCCTTCTTTCCTTTTTGAGCAGGGCTAGATGAATGAAGGATAAACAGAATTCATCTGCTCAATTGTGTTTTAGCCCATTGATTCTCTGTCTTCATTGTTCATACTGTTAAAGTAAAAGTAGACCCTCTATGGTTTATGCACATAAGCAACTAGCCTCATCTTTTTTTTTAATATTTTATTTATTTGAGAGAAAGGGAGCATGATCAGGGGGAAGAGCTGAGGGAGAAGGAGAGAGAGAAGCAGACTCCTCACTAAGCACAGAACTCAACATGGAGCTCGATCCCAGGACCCCAGGATAATGACCTGAGCTAAAGTCAGACACTTAACTGACTAAGCCACCCAGGTGACCCTACCTCATCTTAAATTTGTGTCTCTCACTTCCCACCAGAATCTCTCAATTTTCCATATTTCTTCTAATCTTCTTTTGCCATCTTTTTTGCTCCTTGAGGACTCCTTCAAAGTACAGCTAAGTATACTCCTGGCTGGAAAAGGGCCAAATCTTTGATCCAAGAAGAAAAGAGAATGAGGTAGGTTCCTGCTTGGATCCACAAAAAGCTTGTCTGACTCCTTTCATTTCCAAAGCTTCACTCAGCAGCTTGTCACTATAGCTAATAGGTTGGTTTGCAAAACTACATAGAGTCAATAGAAATTCCTCAAACTGAATCCCTACCTCACTCCATACACCAAAATAAATGTGTGAAATAGCAAAGATTTATGAAAAGCAAAACCTGTAAAGCACTAGAAGAAAGCATGGAAGTGCTTGAAGCCTTCTTGGTGTAGGCAGGGCTCACTGAAGCCTGGTGCAAACCCTAAGTGCTATCCAAGAAAAGGCAAGTAAATTTGACCTCATAGATATTGCAAACTTCTATTCATTTAAAAAATAGACAAATAAGAAATGTACTTGTGACCTCTCTGACAAATAAAGGCTAATGATAAACAAGAGCTTTTTTAAATTACTGAGTTATACTAAATTATAAAGGATTTTTAAAATTACTAAAAACCCAATGCACAGTGGTCAAAATCAGACAGTTTCCACAAAAACGAAATGCAAATCATCCATAAAATGTAAAAAATGTTCAATCTTTCATAATTAAAACAAAAACTAAAATAAGGACTTACCATTTGTTGCCTATTAGCAAACACGTAAAAGTTTGATAGAGCATGGAGTTGGTGAAGTTTTGAGGAAGTAGGCTGTTCATACAGTGTTAATGGGATTGTAACTTGGCATAATCTTTTTTCAGGGCAATCTGTCAATATTTATTAAAATGTAAAATGCACAAACCCTGTAACTCAGCAATTCCATTGCTAGAAATTTATCCTAAGGATCTGCTATTTCAACTGTGCAAAAAAGCGTGTGTGTGTTAGCATGTTTGCCGCAACATTGCTTATAATGCCCCCAAAGCAGAAAAAGACCTTTTAACACCAATTTAAGGAACTGGTTAAATTAATTAGGATACAACCGCACAACAGACCTTAAGAAGTCATGAAGCGAATGCGCGGATGTCTGTGCACTGTTATGGTGTCTGTTGGGGGTGAGGCACGGAAAGCTGCGGAACAATACTTTGACTGCGCCTCTTCATGTTAAAGATCTTTAAGTATACAGTTTGTCTGTATGTATGAATGTTTATATATACAGAGGAAATGTTCAGAAAGATTTTGAGAAATGCTTTAATTGTAAAGTTACCTCCAGGTAACTGATATTACCTTACCTACTTTACACTTTAAACAGACATAGTTTACTAAAAGGGAAAGAAAACAAAAGGGAAAAGGAGAGAAAGAAAAAGGACAGAGGGAAAGCCTAAAAGAAGGAAGGAGGGAGGGGAAGGGAAAAGAGAGAGACAATAACACTTTCTGATTCTTTTGAGTAGATGAGCCCTATGTACTTTGTTTTGATGGAGACAGATATTAGCACATTTTAAAACTTCAGCATTTTACCAAACTTCACAAACACTACCTTGTTACCTCTTTTATAAATGAAAACAAGGAAGAAGTACCAGACTGCAGAATTTGTCCACACTTTTTCTTGGTCTTTGCAAACCACCTTGGGATAAAGTCCTTACTGAATGTAAGCCAAGGGTGACTCCAGGAAGCCAGACGGCATTTCCTCCCATAATACACAAATTTGTATTTTGCCTGATGTTTTTGTCTCTGTGCCTAGATCCCACAGTGATAGGCGCCACAAAAGTACACAGACGGACAGAGAATTTGTCCTGACTTTGCAGAGAGGAGACAGACATGTGGAGGTCAAGAGGCTCTCTTTCTAAAGGCCATGGAGCCCATCAGAACTCCAAGGGAGAGCTTTGGCGTCTGGGGCAGATTAGACCGTCAGTCTTTGTCACAAGAGCATGGGAGGTTTCACCAGATAAAATATCCTTGCTTCTTCCTTTTGTGATTCTGGTAGCTGACCAGAAGCTACAATAATTTTTTCTTCCTCACTTTTAAAAATTAAAATCATATTTGAGGCCTATCTTAAAAGATAGTGGTTTTATTGCAGAGGAATTTTCTTTTTAAAGAATTGGTTTTCTAAAACTGATTTCAGGACCACTACTTTTCTTTTCCTTTCTTTTCTTTTCTTTTTTTCTTTTCTTTTCTTTCCTTTCTTTTTTTTTTTTTTTTTTTTACTTTTCTATAGGAAAAGAGAAAAGTTTAGACCTACTACAAGGGTATTTGCAGAAGGACAAAACCCTCTAGAAAAAGCAGATTGGACCTCCTCAGCACCCTGCTCCTACCCTGCCTGTCCTCGGTTCCTAGCCCCACGCTGAACTCTGCAACCATCACCGAAGCTTACAAAATATTCTTCTAGTACTCGACAGTTTAAATATTAACAAGCATGTAAAGCTACTGGGGGTAAAAGCCTGGGGCCTGTAATAAGAAGCAAGCCTCTGCTGGCTTTGGTAATTACTTCTTACGCAATTGCAGGCCACAGTCATGGCTTTCTGAAGATTACACACTTCCAGCAGCTTTGGCACGAGGGCCCCACTCTGCCCGGTTGCATAAGCTTTTTCATAGCATCATAATTAGTCATTAAGAAGCAGAACAAAGGGCCATTCTGACACCAAGGCTCTATAATATTGTATGAATTTGCTTTCCGGAAAGGAGACATTTCTTGCACATTCTCTTTTATAAGAGAGTCAGGGGGATTAGAAAGGAAAGTGGGGGATGTGGGGAGGAGGTGGGTCAGTTTGTTGCAGATCACAGACTCTGTGGGGATTTTCTGTTCCTGCAGTTGTGTTTCTCGATGTTGTTGCCCCTGTATTTAATCTCCCACAAAATCAAAACATTCCATTCTGACCCCACCAGCCTTGACTTACCAATTGGGACCATGCCTCCTGTTAGACCTCTGAGCGTCCTTGATTTCTAGTCCTATTCCAGGCTTCTCTTGGTCAGCAAAATCACCGTCTTCTTGTGCCACAACTTTCAATGGACTAAATCTTGTGAAATTAGGGTTCTAAAGTATCGGTGCCCTGGTTACTTCTAATTAAATGAATATTGCGGGGCACCTGGGTGGCTCAGTTGGTTAAGCATCTGCCTTTGGCTCAGGTCATGATCCCAGGGTCCTGAGAGTGGGCTCCCTGCTCAGCCTGCTTCTCTCTCCTCCTCTGCCTCTCCCCCAGCTTGTATTCTCTCTCTCACTCTCTCTCAAATAAATAAAATTTTAAAAAATAAAATAAATTTTAAAAATAAGTGAATATAGAGAACTTGAATTTTGGAGGTAGAGAATTCACTTTAGAAATAATATAGTCTAAAAAAAAAAAAAAGAAATAATATAGTCTAGTCCACTGATTCTACAAATGAAGGAATGGAGGCCAGAGAAGCCAAGAAGTGAGCTTACTTACAAACGTTTTGGGGTCCAAATAAAGGCACTTGACTTTACCCTTATTCTTAGAATACATAGCTAACCTCACGGTGCTTTCTTTGTTTCCTGTAAGAATTCAGAGTCTACCTGCAACCTCCACCCAACCTGTTCGTGCACAGCCCTGTGTACGGGCTAGAAGATAATCATGGCAACAGTGCAGCCTGCAGGTAAGTTTGAAGATAACAGCAGTGCACCTGGAGAAGGGCCCAGGCCTTCAGAAAGCCTCAACCCCCACACAAAAGTGCCCAAAGAACCTGTAGAGATGGTACTAAAGAGGCACACTTTGGGTTTAGACTGAAATGATGGAGCCAAAGGAGTGGTTTGTCATTCAGAATTACATTTGCCAAAGTTTACTGAGGAAAAAGTTTAATTTCCCACAATATTGTCAAGAGAACTGAGTCTTTTCACCTGTGCTTTATGGATAAAGTCCATAAGGATAGAAAATGTCCTATAAGCCACCCTCTCTCCTCCTTCTGCAGGTATCACTACTCACTCATGGGGCTTACTAATGACTAAGAGTTACTCCAAGTTGACGAGAGAAAAATGGTCTTTCAGATTTAACTAATTTTCCTTATATAAGAGTTTGACAAGCCTGGATCAGGGAAAGGCCATGGATGCTAAATACCCAGGATTAATATGTCTCAAAATGTACTTAAAAGCATTGTAGAGAAATGCAGGTTAGATACGTACGTTACAGAGAGTTTGAATGGATTAGTCAGTTGTACCCCAAAGGAACAAGTTAATGGAATTAACATCAACCGATAGGGAGGTTCCTAGTGACAGATCAAAGAATTATTTTTCACCATATTTTCTAATGAATTAGATAGAAACATCTTCAGATCTCTACTGAAATGTTACCTTTTCTGTGAGGTTTTCTCTGACCTCCCTATCTAAAAATACAAAACCTCCTTCTCCTCTCTTCCTATCTCTCTACTCTGCTTTATTTTTCTCCTTGGCTCTTGTCATTACCATACCATATACATAACTAATCTATCTTTGTTTAGTGCCTGTCTTCCCTACATGAATGAGCTTCAGGAAAATAAAGATTTCTTTCTGTTTTGATCACTACTGTATCCCAGAGTTTGGAACAGTCAGTGCCTGGAATACTCAATAAACAGTCACTGGGTGAATAAACAAATGAATGAATGAATGAATGAATGAATGAATGAAAATAACATGTTTACTAAATGTGAAGATAACATGAACCCAGGAGAGTTGAGGAGAATAGTAGATGCCAAAGTCAACAACCAAAATCACCTTGACAGGTGAGAATAATAGTCTAAAGCTAGCAAATGAAATTTAACAGCCTATGTAAATCAATCCCACACTTAGATTTCAGAAAAACAATTGCACAAGATCAGGATGAGAAAGATAATGTGGCTAAATAATAACACGCACAAAAATGACAGGGTCTTAGATGACTGCCAGCTCAATCTGAGAAATAAAGCCAGCCTGTCAAAAAAGTGTGATCTCTGATGTCATCACTAATTAAAAGAATCATGCTAAAAAAAAAAAAAGAATAATGCTTTTCAGTATATAAGTGTACCCTTCATTTGAACTCACATCTTCTCATACATACATGCCATGTACATGCGAATGAGGTTATTCCTTGCTATCCAGCTTGTAAGAACAGAGATGAGAAACCACCCAACTATCCACCAATAGGGAACTTATTAAATACATTAAGAAAAGCTATGCCATGGAATACAAAACAGTCTTCAAGTAACAATGAAAACATGCTGAATGCACTGTTTTGGAGCAGTCTCTAAGGGGGAGAGAGAAAGAGAGATTTAAAGGAACAAGAAAATGCCAGTTTCTGTTTAGAGTTAGTAAAAAGCCTTGCTACTCAGGGTGATCTCTGACCATTAGCTTGACTGTCATCTGGGAGTTTGTTAGAAATGTAGAGGAAAAAGAGAAAAAAAAGAAAAGAAAAGAAAGGGAGGGAGGGAGGAAAAGCGGAGGGAAGGAAGGAAAAAGAAAAGAAAGGAAAATAAATGCAATGCAGAATAGCAGACTGGATCCCAGACCTACTGAAACAAAATCTGCAGTTTCATAAAATTCCCAAATGATTTCTTCACACATTAATTTTGAAGAGTGCTGTTTTGGAGAACAAATATAACCTAACCTGTCTCACTTCATCCACACCCTAAGGAGAACCTGGCCACCTCTGCCTCTTAGCCTCCCTTCTTGCAGTCCTTCTTCTTGTTCTAGAGAGGCCAGAAAGCCCTTAGCATTCCAGTGGCCGTGGGTCCATCCTCAGAAGGCTCTCCAGATACTCGTAGGGATACTGGATTTTGCAGGGCCCTGCTCCTCAATTAGCTTCAAAGTATTCATGGCTGAGCTGACACTAACATTAACCAATTTTGCTTGGCCAAACTGCCTCCTGCAGCGACATCTGTGGATCCAAGTAATTTGCCTTTGTTTGGCCACACTGCTCAGGTCAGGATGCCTGCTACACCCAACCCCTAATGACTAGTACTAATTTTCAGTTGTCACATCTAAGTATTTATCCCAACTGATACAACCCTAGCTTCAGCTGCACATTCTCCTACAAAGATTTACAACAGGCAAGATTAATCAGAAAATTACCGAGGTTTCTTTCCAAATTCCAAGGTACCGAGCCACAGCATGACACCTTCACCTGCTGGAATTAGGAAACTGATGAGGGCACTGGGTAGTACTGGCAACGGATTGGGGACCCACATATCCTGGAGCTGTCCACTTATGTGGCTCGTCTCCTCCTCCTAGAGCTGATGATGCCTGAGCTGACTTACTCTTCTTCCAGTCATGTGGTAGTCTCATCCCATCTTCATCCTCTGGGTACATGCATAGTTTGTGATTCTCCTTACCTGTCAATATTTTAGAGACAGAAGCAAAGCACATATGCCAGCATTGTGAATATGGAGTTTGGGTGGGATTTTGTTGATGCTTTGCAGTCAGTGACCAGAGGGATAAGGTCCACATTATGGTCTATAGTGTCATTAGTAGTTTTTGAGGTCCCAGTAATTTAGCAGCACCCTACAGAGTCTGTGGTGCACTGACCACAAAGTCCCCACTCTAGAAGACACATCATTCCAAGAAAAAATATACACATCTTTCTGATTCACTTCAGAAATAACCAAGATCTGTTAGACTTAGCTATACGAAGAGCAGTGCTCATTCTATGACAGAGTTGTCAAATCAACACTTTACAAAATTTCAGAAGGCCCAGGCAAAATGTCGAATCGGGAAGTGTGTGGATCTATGAGCAGTGCATAGATTTGGTGTCAAACCCAACTGAAGGGTTTTCAAGCTCATTTTTGTGGCTTACTACATGTCTTCCATCACAGGAATCACTTTTTTCCCATAAAAAGGTTAATGTTTTGAAATTACAACTACTGTACATATTTACTGTGTAATGTTTCTTTTCTTTCTGAAAAGTTATAATTAGATTGATGATCCATTCACCCCCCCCAAAAAAAGTTCTCTTTGCACTCTGCATCCGCTGCAGCTACACACACCAGATGCCTCCCAGCACCACTTAGCCTCCTTCCTCCCTTCCATATTTCCAAAAATTAATTTCTAAGTGGAAAAAATAAAGTGTAGAACAGTTTTTTAGTATCCTACCATTTGCATAAGTGTGGGAGGCATTAGTACATTATATGCATACAGGTGTGTGTTGTTATACATGGAGAATGACCCTGAAAGAATACACACAGGTAGCCTGCCTGACTTCAAGAACTTGGTGACCAGGAACAGAAGTGGCAAAGAGATGTTTTACCACATGCCTTTGTTCCCTTTGAACTTGTCACATTACCTAGTCAAAAAATTAAGTTTAAATTATAAATAAATAAATATACTTTTCTACTTTATTGATGCATATAATTGTATACCTTATCTAATCAATATATAGTGCCATACTAAAAAAGAGATGGTCCTATTTTTACTCTGCAGTAGTCAAGACAATGCTCCAAGCAACATTTCAGAAATGTATAAAAGTATCTGTTAGCAACAAATTTTGTTTATTCATCTTGTCAAAACTGCAATGATAGGTAGAGGACTTCCAGTTTTTACTCCAGTATGTAAAGATCTTAGAAGTCAACACTCTCATTTTCATAATAAGGAGGAAAAAATAACAAACTGAAAATCCATAACTTTTTTAGATCCATCAGAAAATTGAGGTCACAGGGCAAATTGCTGTCTCCAGATTGGAGACAGACAGGCAGATGCAGAGACTCAGAGCTTATTGAAGCAGAATCCCAAGAGCAAAAACAGACATTGGAAGTAGTACCAGTTTCTTTTTCCTAGTACATTGTGTCCATTTTTAACAAAAACTTAGAAGGGCCTATTAAAAGACAAAAAAAAGTTCAAAAAGACAGAACAAGCATCCAAATCAGACCCAAATACATAGAGATGTTGAAATTATCAGACCAGACTAAGAATTCATGTGGAAAAAGTGGATAATATTCATGAAAAAGTAGGTAATACAAGAGTTTTATATCAATAATAACAATAAATGTAAATGATCTAAATACAAGAGAGAGACCAAATACAAGAGATTGTCAAGAGGGTTAAAAATACAAGGCCCAACTACATGTTGGCGATAAGAAACCCATTTTAAATATAAAGACACAGACAGATTAAAAGTGAAGGGATGTGGAAAGACATACCACACTAACACTAAAAAACACCTGGAGTAGCTATATTAATTAAGAAAACCAGACTTCAGAAGGTGAAAAATCATCAGAGATAAAAAAGCATTATAGAATGATAATGTGTCAATTCTACAAGAACATAAAACAATCCCTATTGTGTATGTGCCTAAAAACAGTGTCAAAATACATGAAGTAAAAATAGATAGAACCTCAAGGAGAAAATAGACAAATCCACTATCATACTTAGAGACCTCACCATTCCTTTATCCATAATTGGCAGATTTCAGCAGACAGAAAATCATAAGCATAATTGAATTGAACACCACCATCAGTTAGAGCGGATCTAATTGACATGGATAGACTACTTCAGCCAGCAAGAGCAGAATATATATTCTTTTCAGGCTCACATGACCCATTCACCAGGATAGACGACATTCTAAGCTATAAAACACACTATAACAAGTTAAAAGAATAGAAATTGTATGCAAAGTATGTTCTCAGACCATAAATGATTTAAATTAGAAATCAATAACAGAAAAACAACTGGAGGTCTAAAATCACATGATCATTCAGATGTTTAGAAAAATCAATTGACAAAATCTAACGCTCATTCATAATAAAAACAAAAGACTTTCAGGAAACTAGGAATACAGGGAAATCTTCTCAACTTAATAAAGAACGTCTACCAAAAAACTACTGATAAGTTATTGGTGAGAAACTGTGTTTTCCTGATAAGATCAGGAACAAGGCAAGGATGCCACCTCTCATTACTCCTTTTGAACATTGTACTGGAAATATTCAATAACATAAGGAAAGGAAATTAAAGTATACTAATAGGGAAGAAAACCTAATTATTTTACAGATGACATAACTATGTAGAAAAAGCCCAAGAATCAACAACAACAAAAAATCCTACAACAAATGAACAGGTTACAAGATTACAGGATACAAGATTAATACACAAAGAGTCAATTGTTTTCCTATTTACCAACAATAAACGATTAAAATTTTAAAGTAAAGCACAATGCCATTTATATTAGCACTGAAAAAGAATAAAATATTTATGTGTAAATCCAACAAATAGGGGTGCCTGGTGGCTCAGTGGGTTAAAGCTTCTGCCTTCAGCTCAGGTCACGATCTCAGGGTCCAGGGATCAAGCCCTGCATGGGGTTCCCTGCTCAGCAGGGAGCCTGCTTCCCCTTCTCTCTGCCTGCCTCTCTGCCTACTTGTGATCTCTCTCGCTCTCTGTGTCAAATAGATAAATAAAATCTTTTAAAAAATAAATAGATAAATAAATAAATAAATCCAACAAGTATATATAAGATTTACATAAGGAAAATTACAAAACCCTTATAAAGAAAACAGAGAAGATCTAAATGGAGAGGCGTGTCATCTGCAGTGATAAAAAGACTCAATATTGTTAAAATGTCATTTATTCCCCACTTGATCTATATATTCAGTGCAATCCCAAACAATATCACAGCAAGTTGTTTTGTGGCTATCAGCAAATTGATTCTAAAGGTCATTTGGAAAGGCAAAAGGCTCCAAATAAACAACACAATATTCAAAGAACAAAGTCATAGAAAAAAGTCATAGGACTGACAGTACTCAATTTCAAGACTTACTATAAGGCTACAGTAATCAAGACAGTGCAGTATTTTTTAAAAAAATAGACAGAGCAATAGAACAGAATGGAGAACCCAGGAACAG
Organism: Nasua narica; assembly: GCA_028533885.1. Classification (NCBI taxonomy): domain Eukaryota; kingdom Metazoa; phylum Chordata; class Mammalia; order Carnivora; family Procyonidae; genus Nasua; species Nasua narica. The sequence continues at coordinate 90,042,214 of CM052802.1, read as the reverse complement.
ACTCACACAAATATAAGTTTGTGAAGTTTGACAAAGGAGTAAAGGCATTTTAATGGCGGAAGAATAATCTTTTCAAAAACTGGTGCAAGCATATATACAATGGAATATTACTCCTCCATCAGAAAGGATGAATACCCAATGTTTGTATCAACATGGACAGGAATGGAAGCGATTATGCGGAGTGAAATAATTCAAGCAGAGAGAGTCAACTATCATATGGTCTCACGTGTGGAGCATAAGGAAAAACATGGAGGACATTGTGAGAAGAAAAGGAAGGGTGAATTGGGGGAAATCGGAGGGGGAGTTGAACCATGAGGGACTGTGGACTCTGAGCAACAGACTGAGAGTTTTGGAGGGGCAGCAGTGGGGGGTTGGGCAAGCCTGATGGTGGGTATTGAGGAGAGCATGTATTGCATGGAGCACTGGGTGTGGTGCATGAACAATGAATCTTGTAACACTGAAAAAATAAAAGTATTTGGGGGAAAATTTTAAAAAATGGTACAAGAACAACTGAACATCCCCACACACAAAAATAAATAAATCTAAACCCAAACCTTACATGTTTCACAATAATTAAATCAAAATTGATCATAGACCTAAATGTAAAACATTAAATTTTAAAACTCCTAGAAGATAACAGGAGAAAAATCTAGATGACCTTGGGATTCGCACTCACTTCTTATATACAAAGAGGAAGGAGATTGAACCAGGGAGGAACTCTTAGCATTTTTTTCATACCATAAACATTTCTCAATTTTTCATCTTAAGAGAAAAAGGGTGAGCCAACAACTTCCACAACCCTTACAAACAGAAGCAAGTAATTCAGAACCGGATAGTTGAGGTTTTCTCATATATATTTGTCAATTTTTAAACAGAGCCCCTACATTTATGGCTTAATTCTCTTAGTAATATTTCCATCACTTTAAGTAAACTTTTTCTCAAAGTACAGGGAAGCCATTTATCCACCGGAGTCCAAATTGTAGTCTTTGGCCCATAAGATGAACAAAACATGTCTATTGATGATATCGTCTCTATTCTTTTCAACAGCAGTGGTGGATTTTTGCAAATTCATCTCTACCTTGTCCCCCATGCTTGTGTCCAATCATACTACTACCTGATATTTATTGAGGATTTACTATGCGTTACACACAGTGCTGAGTTCTTAACTCATTTCCTTTAATTTCTAATAGGCCTAGGTCTCCACACTGTTATCTCCATTTTACACATAAGGAAGCTGTATTTAAGAAGGTTAAATAACTTTTACGAGGTTTTGATGCATTAGGAGTGGATTTTGCACCAGCTTTACTCTCTGAATCCAAAGTCTGTGTATTAAACCATGACACCATACCTCCTCTGAGAGCATTTCAGCACAGGCATGGAGTTCAGCTTATAACTGTGAAACCATGAAGACAACTAGACTGCATGCAAGCTACTGTCTTGTTCACTGTGGTATTCCTAGCAAATTGCACAACACCTGGCACAGACCAACTGAATGATTTCATGAATTTACTGGCCTCAGCAGTATAGCTATTTACTTGAAAGTGCAAATATGTAGATAAGCTCCAGAGGAACTGAGGATATAAAACCCTCAGACTTTCTGAATAATTAAGATAGGACTGCCGGAAAGCACATCTGGAGGTCTGCTTTTCAACACCCAACACTTTATACTAACTAGCAGCACATTTTAACTCTGGAGAGACTTGTATTATGCAAATATATATTTGTAAAGTATTCTTTTAACCACTTGTCACCAATGAGTGAGTAATTACTAATTACCAACACCCACATGAAACCAAGCTGCTCCTTAAAGGAGACTCTAACGATTTCAGCAAATGCTGTCACCTTAGCATGTTGGAAAAAAGTAATGTAAGTGGCAGCATGGACTCATCTCTGCATCACAGAAAGCTCCAAAGTGAGAACCTTATGTGGACTATGAAGGCTGCATGCAGTCAACACCCCATAATGGCTTGTGAATAACATCGCACATTCTGAAACAGATGAGTAGACACACTGTTATATGCATGCTCTTGTTTTCCTCTAACCACTTCTGTCCCTGCCAGCCCCAAACTCAACTAGCTCCCCCTCAGTGCCCTTAATGACTTTTAAAATGAAATTCTCAGAGCAGGAAGTGAAACATGACAAACAATTCATTATCAACACCATATAGAACTGTTTGTGAAGCCACAGGCTTATAATAGTTATTTTTAAATTATTGTTATTAATGAGAGATTATTCTGTATGACTATCCTCTTTTGCCTTAAGTCTTTTCTTTAATGGAGCCCTACAAGAATTCTGGGACTTTTCTAAATAAATTTATTTATTATTCTTCACGTATTTCTGCTCTGTTTTTTTTTTTCCTAAGAATTTGGAATGTGGGCTTAAGACAAATGGTTAAAAAAGATGTTTTATACATACACACACACACACACGCACGCACACAGAGGAATATTATTCATCCACCAAAAAAAATAAAATCTTGCCATTTGCAATGATGTGGATGGAGCTAGAGGGTTTTATGCTGAGTGAAATAAGTCAGTCACAGAAAGACAAATACCATATGATTTCACTCATATGTGGAATTTAAGAAACAAAACAGATGAACAGAGGGGAAGGGAAAGAAAAATAAAATAAGATGAAAATAAAGGAGGCAAACCATAAGGGATGCCGAACTCTAGGAAACAAACTGAGGGTTGCTGGAGGAGAGATAGGTGTGGGAATGACGTAACTTGGGTGGTGGGCATGAAGGAGGGCACTTGAGGTAATGAGCACCAGGTGTTATATGCAACTGATGAATCACTAAATTCTACCCCTGAAACTAAGGAAAAAAAGAAAGAGAAAGAAAGAAAGAAAGAAAGAAAGAAAGAAAGAAAGAAAGAAAGAAAGAAAGAAAGAAAGAAAGAAAGAAAAGAAACTTTCTCCAAAAAAAATTAAAAAACAATGTGGGCTTAATCATCATGTCCAATCGTTTATGAAATACCAATGTTATCCTATTATCCTTATTTTTTCTTATTTCTCTTTTTTCCAAATATGTGTGTGGGTGTATATATATATATATATATATATATACACACACACATATATATGTATACACATATATGGATATGTATATATGTATTTTGTGTACATATATGTGTGTGTATGTATTATTACAAGTTCAGAATAGTTAATACATGATTTATCTATTATCTACACCTTATTACTTTTGACCTCTAGACCAATATAGTTCTAGACTTTGACTTACATCAGAATTTAATGTTCCAAGTAAACTAAGAAGGTGAAAAAACTGTAAAAAAGAAAATGGAAATCACATAACCTCAAAGTCAGATAAAATATATGTTAAAATTCTGGCTATCTCCTTCAACTGGCCCCCCACATGTGTACATGCAAACACACACCCCAACATTATCAAAGTGGTAGACTGGGTAAAATATTTGGGAGAACAGTGCCCAGAAAAATCCCACCCGTGGAAAGAATCATTCTTCCCAAGTGTCACATAAAACATATTTCAACCAGTACACATATACTTACGGAAAAAAAAGGGAAAGTATTCAAAATTGAGACTGACCTAGAAAACTGCAGTATATAGTTTTCCAGCCCATGAATCTTCAAAATCCTAAGGGCCACTCTGCTCAAAAGGAATGTGTAATTGAGTTGCCTGTTGACACTTTATGAAATGGGATCACTGTCCTGACAGAAAACATCACATGAAACAACTAATGAGGGCAGGTCACTCAGCAGGGACTACAGCAGGTGCAAATGTCATAGACTCTGCCCTCAAATGTTTCTAATCTGGCCGTGACTCCAGTGACCTACAAATTCTTCAGATCAATAGTCAGCAGCTCGGCATGCTCATGGTCCTTCAGGTTAAACATGGGCCTGAGCTGACATCCTGGCCTACTCACATTTATATTGCAGACCTCATATAGCTGACGCTTTCTGTGAATTGCTCCAGAGCAGAGCAGAGTTGGAATGTGGTCAAGATGTGGTCTTCACTCACATCCTGTCAGCAGCAGCACTGCAGTCATCCCACCTCTCCAGGCCACATTTCCCTCCCGCCTCAGAACATCAAAACCATGATTGTAATGAAGGTAACATAATGACAGCATCATGGTTCTGAATATAACATTATTTAAATAATACATTTCTTATAAACAAAAGAAAGGGGATGTGTAACCTTGGAGGCAAGAAAGATATAAAAATGTGGCAAGAAAAGCACTGTTAAGGAGTAATAGCATGGAACATAGCCCTTAAATAATAGCACTATATCACAGATGCTGCAGTGGTGGTTGACAATTGGCAAACAATGAGAACTATGGTACTTATTATGCTGCATATGCACCTATTAAGTAATGAGGTCATAGGGGTGCTGATAATGATATCTGATAAACGGGACATATCATTGCTCTATTAACCATCTAGGGAGTGGGAGGAAAGCTGAGACTGTTCCAGGGCTTATCAAAGAATACCAGCCAGGTGCAACAGAAGCCCCAGGTGGGCTCTTCTCCTTAGAATTTTTCCCTGAACCTGCAACCATCCAGCACAGGCAGGGGCCCAAAACAGCAAAGTGGAAGTAGGGCAGTAAAGGATTTAGGCTTCTCCCACAACCTCTTCTCATGAGAAGAGTGTATTCCTTAAAGGCTGCATTACTACAGACTCTAGAGCAGTCACGTGAGAACTGGGTGTACAGGAAAAGAGAATGTCCTATAGGAATCCCACAAGACAGAGCCAACCTTTCCTGAAAAGCTCTCCCTTTCATTACATTCTGAATATTTAAAGAGGTTAGCAAGTAGCAGTGGCTTCAGGGGGCCCTGCCAACTTTCAGCCATCTTTGCTTTACCATAAACACAGTATTTTGGCATCAACTGAACTACTCATCTCCTTGACTTTAAAGCATAGACCCAACAAACATGAAGAGCCACTGCAATGCTTACATTTTTTTAACTGTGAAGACTTCGGGTATATACGAAAAAGAATTATACAGATTTAAGGATGTTTGGGTGGCTCAGTTGGTTAAGCCTCTGCCTTCGGCTCAGGTCATGATCTCAGGGTCCTGGGATCGAGCCCCACATCAGGCTCTCTGCTCAGCGAGGAGCCTGCTTCCCCCCCTCTCTCTCTCCCTGCCTTTCTGCCTACTTGTGATCTCTTTCTATATCAAATAAATAAATAAAATTTATTTTATTTAAAAAAAAGAAATGAAAAGTTTAACACATGCTTATCACAATCTCTGAAAAATGCAAAGGTAATTAAAAGCTGATAAGGTATACCCTACACTCTTTCTCCTTGTAGACCCCAAATCTTACTTCATTCAATCTGGACATCCCAGTATTATCCTTACACACCTGCCCCAATGCTCTAAAGAAAATACAGACACATACATAGGGGCTTTTGGTTGTTATGCTTTTTAAAAATGGGAGCTAGCTAGATAGATGATATATATATAATACCAACATACACATATACACATATACATACACAAAAAAACACATGAACTCATTCTTTCCATATTTTCTAATGGTCAAGAGACAAAACTCTAACTCATTCTTTTGAGTAGTTTCACAATATACCATGACATGGATATTCCATGACATATTAAACTTTCTTGTTGATAAAACATCATGTTGTCAGATTGTTTTAAGGTTTTTGATGTTAAATACAATGTAGACATCACTATAAATGACAGAGTAATGATCTCAAAAAATCTTCTTCTCCATAAAAGAAACAAAACCACCCTCAAAAATTATCATCATCAACTTTCTCTGGCATCCGGAAATTAACCAAGGCTTGCAATTATCCAAATATATTTTATTCAGATAAAACAGCTTAATCTCCATAAGAAAAGAGAGCTTTGTGACATTTTTAAACTGCCCGATTCCCATCCCTTCCTCCCTATCTCCTGGAGCCTTGAAAACCAACAGCTCAAAATCATGATGAAAACCAGTAGCATGACACTGGCTGAAGGGGGAGATAGGAAGTTAGAACTTCTATAAAGCCCCATTCCCAGAGAATTTTCATGATGTGGATTCTTGAGTGGTCTTTTGAAAGACCATGCTTTATTTAACCTGACTCAAATAAAGTGCAAACAACATTTTCCCCAAAAGTACATATGAAAGACAGATCAGTAGCAATTGTTTAACATCATGATTTCCTGAAACAGTGGCTAAAAGTGGAGCAAACATTAGGCTAAACAAAAAGGTTAAAAGGAAATTTATGAGGACAAAATAAAAAGGAAAAACTGAGGAATGAAATATCCACAGAAGGCTTTGAAAAGTTGTGGCATATTCTTGGGACTCTAGTAGGCCACATGCATATGTAGTGTGAAAGACTGGACAAGATCGTAAGGTCTCACCTTTGGCTAACCAAGAGGCTTCGTGCAAACTGCAAGCAATGGCTAAGGCAGAGATGACATTTCCCCTGCTGAGTATTGAAGGCATACCCCAATACACACAAAAACTTCTTGGCAAAAACTGGAAGATTTAATGGTTCTAAACATTTAACAAAACTGCTGCTCAATCATCAGCTGACCACTGAGATAACTGAGCAGATATTTCAGTGACTAAGTATGACAAAGAATACAGATTTTATAAATTAGTTCAAAAAAGCCACACATACACAAAAAAATACCAGTGACAAGAATAAGAATTTAATTTACAAAGTTGCCACATTGTGTTATTTAAAATGTCATCTTCTTGGAAGCCTGGATGGCCCAAGTGGTTAAGTGGTTGTCTTTAGCTTGATCATGATCTCAGGGTACTGGGATCAAGTCCTACATCAGGCTCTCTGCTCAGTGGGGAGCCAGCTTCTCCCTCTCCCTCTGCCTGCCCTTGCTTGTTCTCTCTCTCTCATTCACTGTCTGTCTCTGTCTCAAATAAATAAATCTTAAAAAAATAAAATTTCATCTTCCAAGAACCAGACAGGTACAGTACAAAACAACAGAGGAGTAGGAGTCCTTAGTTTCATCTGGCCCCAGGAATTCACCTAGATAGCCATCAAATAATTCTGAACACCTGACAACCAGAGATCAAAGAGTATAGATGCAACCCCACAAATAGAAAAGCGACCACTTTCTACAAGGTAGGATGTGTAGAGAATATATCTGAGGTGATATATGGGAAGATAAACCACAGGGAGAGGAAGCCTCCATAAGCCAGCTACCAGAAAGTGATATAGCAGCAGAGCACAAAATCAGAACTTTTAGAAATCTGCTCCAGTGAGGGATGCCCCTAACTGAAAAGTGCTCAGGTGGTGAAGCAGGGCAGATTCCTAAATGGGACAGTGTGGTCTCAGAATCCTTGGGGTCACAGGACACTGGAGGTGCCTTAGTGCAGCAGAGTTCCCAAGCACCGAAGCAGGGAAGCCAGCTGCAATCATTGAGCCCAGGAGTGGGCTCTCTGCTCAGGGTTGCCATATACTGTGAACAACTGCACAGTCAGATGACCACTCTCTGAGTAAGGGCCCAGCAAGCAGCAGAACCACACAAAAACTCCATTTCCTCCCTCAGCAGGAGTGGCACAGGTGCACAACACAAGAATCTGTATGGATTGGAGACTTGAAACAGGGCCATGTGAATGAGATACAAATGCTCAGTCACAAGCTGAGTAAACACAGAGTGCAGATGAAGACCAAGGAGAAAGAAGTGATTGATTGCTTTTCCCTGAGGGTGCACTGAGGAGTGGGACACCAAGTTCTCGGCTCCAGGACTGGAAATTGGGAAGCTACCCTTTTCATTCTCATCCTCTAAAGCTGTGTGGAGAGCCTTCATGGAATAAAAGCCACATAGAGCAAACTTGAGCATATTACTTAGCCTGGCCCCCTGGCAAGGGGGGTGCAATTCAACCTAGAGCAAAGATACTTGAGAGCCAATGCAACAGGCCCCTCCCTCAGTTGATCACCAAGAATGTCTAGCCAAGACCAAGTTTACTGATCATTGAGAACTGCAAAATTCCAGCAGAGGAATATAGCATGGAGAAGTCATGTTTGTTTTTCTTCCCACGATTCTTTAGTCTTTCAATTTTAATTTTTATTTCTTCCTTCCTTTTCAACCAATTTCTCATTTTATCAAATCTTTTTAAAAATCCTTTTTAATTTTTATTTTTACAGCTACACATTCTATCTTTTCATTGTATTTAATTTAATTTTTGTATATATACAAATTTTTCTTTCTTTACAATTTTGGGATACAGTTTCTTCTAACAGATAAAAATAAACCCAGAATCTAGTGTATGACTCGGTTTTCTTCACCTGTCTAATTATATTCTCTTCCTTTTCCTTCTCCTTCTTCTTCTCGTTTCGTTTCTGTTTTATTTTGTTTTGTTAAAATCTTTTTTAATTTTCATCTTTACAATTACATTCTATCCTTTCAATGTATTTAATTCTATTTTTGTATATGCAAGTTTTTTTTAATTACAATTTTGAGATGTAGTTTCTTCTAACAAATCAACCAAAATACACTCAGGATATAGTCTACTTCTCTGTTGTTTTCACCTGTCTGTTTCTAATCTTTCTTTTTTTCTTTTTTCTCTACAGAAATACAAGTCTTTCTCAAGAAATAAGTCTCAAATATACAAACTAGCCTTACACCTAAAGGAATTAGAGAAAGAACAGTGAATAAAGCCCAAATCCAGTAGGAGAAGAGAATTAATAAAGACTGGAGCAGAGATCAATGAAATAGAAATCAAAAGAACAGTAGAACAGATCAAAGAAACTAGGAGCTGGTTCATTGAAAAATTAATAAGATTGATAAAACTTAACAAAAAGAAAAGAGAAATGATCAAATAAATATAATCCTGACTGAAAGAGGATCAATCATAGCCAATACCAAAAAAAAATACAAAAAATTATAAGAATATATCATGAGCAAATATATGCCAAGTAATTAGGCAATCTGGGAGAAATGGATGCATTCCTAGAAACGTATAAACACCAAAACTGAAACAGGAGAAATAGAAAACGTAAACAGACCGACAACTAGCAAGGAAATTGAAGCAGTAATCAAAAATCTCCCAACAAACAAGAGTCCACAGCCAGAAGGCTTCCTAGGGGAATTTTATCAAACATTTAAAGAATTAATACCTATTCTTTTGAAGCTGTTTCAAAAAAATTGAAATGGAAGGAAAACTTTCAAACCCATTTTATGAGGCCAACATTACCTTGATCCCAAAACCAGAAAAAGATCCCACCAAAAAGGAAAATTACAGACCAATATCCCTGATGAACATGGATGCAAAAATTCTCACCAAAATACTAGCCAATAGAATCTAGCAGTACATTAAAAGGATTATTCACCATGACCAAGTGGGATTTATTCCTGGGTTGCAAGGTTGGTTCAACATCCGCAAATCAATCAACGTGATAGATCACATTAACAAAAGAATAGACGAGAACCATATGATTTCTCAATAGATGCAGAAAAAGCATTTGACAAAGTACAGCAAACTTTCTTGATTAAAACTCTTCACAGTGTAGGGATAGAGGGTACATACCTCAATATCATAAAAGCCATCTATGAAGAATCCACAGTGAATATCATCCTTAATGGGGAAAATCTGAGAACTTTTTCCCTAAGGACAGGAAGACAGCAGGGATGCCCATTATCACCACTGATATTCAACATACTACTAGAAGTCCTAGCCTCAGATATCAGACCACAAAAAGAAACAAAAGGCATCCAATGCAAGGTGTAGCCATTCTGGAAAACAATATGGAGGTTCCTCAAATAGTTGAAGATAGAACTACCCTATGACCCAGCAATTGCACTACTGGGAATTTACCATAAAGATACAAATGTAGTGATCCGAAGGGTCATATGCACCCCGATGTTTATAGTGCAATGTCCACAATAGCCAAACTATGGAAAGAGCCTAGATGTCCATCAACAGATGAATGGATAAAGAATATATATATGCAGACATCAAAAAAATATGAAATCTTGCCATTTGCAATAACATGGATGTAACTTTAAGCTATTATACTAAGCAATATAAGTCAATCAGAGAAACACAATTATCATATGATCTTGCTGATATGAGGAATTTGAGAAAAAAGACAGATGATCATAGGAGAAGGGAAGGAAAAATGAAACAAGATGAAACCAGAGTGGAAGACAAATCATAAGAGACTCTTAATCTCAGGAAACAAACTGAGGGTTGCTGGAGGGGAGGGAGGTGGGAGGGATGCAGTGGCTGGGTAATGGACATTGGGGAGAGAATGTGCTATGGTGAGTGCTGTGAATTGTGTAAGACTGATGAATCACATACCTGTACCCCTAAAACAAATATATTATATGTCAATAAAAAATTTAAAAAAAATTTTAAAAGGAGCACTAGTGTAGAGAATTGTTGAGTCATTATATTTTATATCTGAAACTGCTATAACATGTGTTCATTATATTTAAATTTAAAAATAAATAAATAAATTTTAGGGACACCTACATGGCTCAGTCATTTAAGTGTCCAACTCTTGGTTTCAGCTCAGATCATGATCTCAGGGTTGTGGGAACAAGCTTTGGATCAGGTTCCATGCTCAGCATAGTGTCTGCTTGGGATTCTTTCTCTCCCTATGCCCCTCCCCCACTCTCACTCTCTCTACATAAAATAAATAAATAAAATCATTTAAATAAATAAATAAACTTTTAAATGACAGAAGGAAGTTTAGGAGCTTCACAAATATTTGGAAGTTAAAAAAACACATTCCTAAATATCAATGAGTCAAAGGAAAAAATCACAAAGAAAATTAAAAAATACTTTGAGATAAATGAACACAAAAATAAAACATACCAAAACTAGTGGGATGCCTTCAAATCAGTGCTCAGTGGTAAATTTATAGATGGAAATACCTGTTTTTTAATTCTCAAATCAATAATCTTAAGAAACTAGAAAAAGAAAAACAAAAGAAAACATAAGGAAGGAAGAAATAATAAAGACAAAAGTACAAATTAGTGGGAAAAAATAGAAAAACAGTAAACAAAACCAATAAGATGAAGGTTGTTTCTTTAAAAGGTTAACAAAATTTATAAAACTTTAGCTAGAATAACCACGAAAAAAAAGAAAGAAAACTCAATTGCTAAAATTAGGAATATAACAGTAGATATTACTATCTATCTTATTTCTTAGAAGGAAATTAGATTTATAAGGAAATACTGTAAGGGATTATAAAGGTAACAAATTAGGTGACCTAGATGAAATGAGAAAATTCCTAGAAAGATACAAACTACTAAAATTGGCAAGAAGAAACAGATACTCAATAGAATTATAACAAATAGATAAAGATAACATTAGTAATCAAAAAACTTCCCACAAAGAAGGGCCCAGTACAAGGTGGTATCACTAGTAAATTTTACCAAGCATTTACAGAATAATTAATACAAATTCTTCACAAACTCTTCCAAAAAAATGGAAGAGGAAGGAACACTTCCCAACTCGATATATGAGGCCAGTATGAGCCTGACACCAAAACCAAAGACAACACAAGAAACCTGTAGTTCAATATGCCTTATGAATATAAATGAAACAATCCTCAACACAATACAAGTAACTTGAATCCAGCAACATATAAAAAGAATTATACACTATAACCAAGTGAGTTTTACTCCAGGAATGCAAGGTTGGCTTAACTGAAAATAAATTAATGTAATAAACCATATCAATAGAAAAAGGACAAAAGTCATATGATCATCTCAATAGATTCAGGAAAAGCTTTTGACAAAACTGAATATCTTCTCCCAATAAAAGCATGGGAAAAATAAGAAACCTTTTCCCTTGGATAAATGAATTTATGAAAAACCTACAGATAATATCACAGTTAATGATGAAAGAATGAATACTTTCCCCCTATGATTAGGAACAAGACAAGGATATCTGCTATCACTATTTCTATTCAACATTGTAATAGAGTTCTAGCCAGAATAATTAGGCAACAAATAAAAAGGATAACAAGGCAGATTAAAAAAAGATAAAAAAGAAATTTACCTATATTTACACTTGACATGATCTTGTATACAGAAACACACACACACTTTTAGAGCTAGTAAACAAGTTCAACAAAGTTGTAGAATACAAGATCAACATCCAAAAATGATTTGTATTTTTAAAAAAAATCATTTGTATTTCTAAACACTACCCATAAGCAATCTAAGAATGAAATTAGAAAACTATCCTATTCACAAAAGCATCAAAAATAATATAATATGTAGAAATAAATGAAACAAAATAATTTCAAGTCTTATAAACTGAATATAAAACATCATTAAAAAAATTTTAAAAGTCCAAATAAACAAAAAAGATAACCAATGTTCATGGAATGGAGGAATTAATATTAAGAGGGAAATTCTCTCCCAATTAATCTATAGATTCAACACAATTTATCAAAGTTCCAGCTGACTTTTATTCAGAAATTAATAAGCTGTCTTAAAATTTATAAGGAAATGCAAGAGCCAGCATAACCAAAGATTCTTGGGAAAGCAGAACAGAGTTGGAGGATACATACTTACTTCCCAGGTTCAAGCATTTTACCAAGTTTTAGTAATCAAGACAGTGGGGTATTGACATAAAGCTGGACATACAGATCACTGTAATAGAGTTGGGAGTCCAAAAATAAACACACATATTTATGAGCAGTTGATTTTTACAAACATGCATAGACAATTCAAAGGGGAAAGTAATCTTAAGTGGAATCTTGTATGTGAAACAACTGATACCCACATACAAAAGAATCGAGTTATACCATTTCCTTAAAATATACAAAATATACAAAAAATTAAAATATACAAAAAAACAATCTCCCCTGTGGATTATAGTATTAAACCCTTAGAAGAAAACAGGATAAATCTTTGTGACCTTTGGTAAGGCAAAACATTCTTAGGTACAACACCAAAAGCACAAAGGGCAAAAGTAAAAACAGATAAATTGGACTTTATCAATATTAAAAACTTTTGGCCAAGAAGGCAAAGTAAGAAGATTATAAATTCACCTTGTCCTACAGATAGAACTAGATAAAACATCAGTGTAAATAACCCAGGAAACACCCAAATGACTGGCAGAGAAAGTCCACAACTAAAGTTAGAGAATAGGCCACATTAAAGAGGGTAAGAAAGGTACAGGGGTGAAATAAATGGGCCATGGCTATCTGTGGATGGAAGAGAGTCTCAAACAGAAGAGTGAGAAACAGATTAGCACACCAGGGAGCCTGCACGGGGAAGACAACTCCGCAAAACATTTGGCTTTGAAAACGACCGAGACCAAATTTCCTGAGTTCTTAAACATCCAGACTTAGAGATTGGATTTTAAAACTCAGATGGTTGGGCTCTGAGAGAACCCAAAGGGTGTTGGGAAGATGAGTCTCCACCCTTAAAGAGACCCCACCACCAAAAGACCACAGAGATACAGCATAGAAACAGCAGTTTTGAAAAGTACCTGGGGCACATAGGAGGGAGAATTATTTATGCATTTCAGAGTGCATCCTAGAAAGGGCACGTTTACTGAAGAACTTCTCCAGGAAAAAAAGGAGCTGGCAGGCACCTTCTCCCTCCCCACCACTCAGCATAAACACAAGGCCACCTGGGGAAAGCACACAGCACTGGAACTTGCTACCTAACTTCCTTACACTACCACCCTGTCCCCCCAACTTCAGTGGCTCGACTCTTCCCAGTCACAGTTGGCTCAGACCACATGCTGTGGATCCCTTCCCCCAGAAGACTGGTGAAAATCTTGCCAATACCATGTCTCCTGACCTACATGGTTTTGAGGGCCACAGTCCCAGTGGAAATATTCAGGACTATAGGTCCTGCAAAAGCCCAGGCACACTTTGTTGAAATTGCATAACCCACCCAGGTACTACCAATCCCGACAGCAGTGGTGGCAGATCTCATTTCATAAGCAGATCAGAGCACCTCTTGTTAAAACTGCATGCCCAACCCTGACCAGACAAAATGCTGCCCAAAAGAGGCAAGGAAGTCTCTGCAGATGACTTGATTAAAAGAAAAAGCAGTCAGAGCACAACAGCAGAACATGCAACACACATAGGAGACACCACAGATGCACCAGGTTCTGTGAGTGTGGAACACTGCATAGCACTATAGGACCTCTTTTTCATAAGGCTATTACTTTCTCTTTTTTTTAAGCTATTACTTTCATGAGCAGAGACTCCTAACACAGAGAAAACAGATAGGTAAAACAAACAGATAGGTAAAATGAGGAAACAGAAGAATATGTCCCAAACAGAAGAACAGGACAAAACTACAGCAAGAGACCTAAGTGAAATTTATATAAGTAATATGCCTGACAGAAATTTAAAGTAATGACCAAAAAGATATTCACTGGATTTGAGAAAAGAATGGAGGACATTGGTAAGACCTTTAACAAAAAGATAAAAAAGAACCAATCAAAGATGAAGAACATAAAAAATGAAATTAAAAATATACTTGATGGAATAAATAATAGGCTGGAGAAAGCAGAGGAACAAATTAATGACCTGGAATGAGAGTAATGGAAAACAATCAAGATGACTGAGTGAGAGAAATTGAGAAAACACTTAGAGAATTCAGTGAGACTCCATTAAGTGGAATAACATTCACATTATAGGGATACCTGAAGGAGAAGAGAGAGAAGGCAGCAGAAAACTTATTTGAAGAAATAATAGCTAAAAACTTACCTAATCTGGGGAATAAAGCAGATATCCAGATCCAGGAGGCACAGAGATTCCCCAACAAAATCAACCCAAGGAGGTCCACACCAAGACACATAGTAACTAAAATGCTAAAAAGTAGTGATAAAGAAAAAAATATCAAAGCAGCAAGAGAAAACAAGACAGTTACATACAGAGAAATGGAGGAAGGCTATCAGGGGACTTTTTTAGCAGAAACTTTGCAGTCCAGAAGAGAGTCATGATATATTCAAAGTACTGAAAGGGGAAAATCTGCACCCAAGAAAGCTCTGTACAGCAAGGCTATCATTCAGAATAGGAGAGATAATGAGTTTCTCACACAAATAAAAATTAAAGCAATTCATGTCTATTAATTACCAGCCCTATAAGAAATGTTAAAGAGGAGTCTGTGTGTGGAAAGAAAACATCATAAATAAAAGTTAGAAAGTAGAAAGAACAAAAGCAATAAAAATAAGGATATCTGTAAAAATCAGTTGGGACACTCAAAAAAGGATATACGGTATGACACCATATACAAAAAATATGGAGGAGAGAGGAGTAAAGAAAGGGCACAAACTTAAGCAAACATCAACTTAATATGGACTGTTATATGCAGATGTTATATACAAACCTAAAGGTAGCCGCAAATCAAAAATGAGTAATAGATATAAAGAAAATAAGAGAAAAGAATCCAAATATATCCCTAAAAAGAGCCAGCAAACCACAAAAGAGAGCAAGGAGGAAAGATCAGAGAAGAACTAAAAAAAAAAAAAAAAAAAGTTACAAAATGGCAATAAATACATACTTACCAATAATTATTTTGAATGTAAATGGACTAAATACTCCAATCAAAAGACTTAGGGTGACAGTAGATAAAAAACTAAGACCCATCCATATACTGCCTATAAGAGATTCATTTTAGACTTAAAGACCCCTGCAGACTGAAAGTGAGAGGATGGGTAACCATTTATTATCGTCAAAAGAAAGACAGGGTAGCAATATTCATATTGGATAAATAGACTTAAAAACAAAGAATATAACAAGAAACAAAGAAAAACACTATATAATAATAAAGGGGACAACCCATCATAGATACATAACAATTGCAAATATTTATTTACATAAGACTACCCAAATACATAAAATGGTATTTAACAAATAAAGAGAAACTATGGATAATAATACAGTAATAACACCTCACTTACATCAATGGATATATTATCCAATCAGAAAATCAACAAGGGGGCTCCTGGGTGGCTCAGTTGGTTGAGCAACTGCCTTCGGCTCAGGTCATGATCCTTGAGTTCCAGGATCCAGTCCCACATTGGGCTCCCAGCTTCACAGGGAGTCTGCTTCTTCCTCTAACCTTCTCTCCTCTCATGCTCTCTCTCACTTTCTCTGTCTCTCAAATAAGTAAATAAATAAAATCTTAAAAAAAAAGAAAATCAACAAGGGAACAGAGACTTTGAATGACACACTAGACTAGATGGATTTAACAGATATATTCACAACATTCAATCCTAAAACAGTAGAATGAACAACCTTTTCAAGTGCACACAGAACACTCCAAAATAGATCACGTATTGGGCAACAAAACAATTCTCAACATATTAAAAAAGATCAACACCATACCATGCATCTTTTCTGACCACAATGCTATGAAACTAGAAATCAATACAAAAAAATATCTGCAAAGAGCACAAATGCATGGAGGCTGAATAACATGCTACCAAACAATGAATGGGTCAATGAAGAAATCAAAAAAATTAAAAATGACATGGAGAAAAACAAAATTGAAACTATAACAGTAAAAATCTGAAATGTAGCAAAAGCAATTCTCAGTGGGAATTTTATAGCAATAATGCTACCTAAAGAAGCAAGAAAAATTTCAAATAAATAACCTAAACTTACACCTAAAGGAGCTAGATAAAGAACAAACAAAACCCAAAACAATAAAAGGAAAGAAACAGTAAATATCAGAACAGAAATAAATGATATAGGAACTGAAAAACAAAAACAAAAACAAAATGATAGAACAGATAAATAAACCCAAGAGCTAGTTTGTTGAAAAGACCAACAAAATTGGTAATCCTCTAGCCAGACTCATCAAAAGAGAGAGAGAACTCAAATAAAAACACAAATGAAAGAGGAAAAATAACTGATGCCACAGAAATCAATAATAAGAAAATATTATGAAAAACTATATGCCAACAAATTGGACAACCTACAAGAAATGGATAAATTCCTAGAAACATAACCTACCAAAACTGAAGCAGAAAGAAATAGAAAACTTAAACAGACTAATAACTAGCAATGAAATTGAATTAGTAATCAAAAAACTCCCAACAAAAAAAAAAGTCCAGGACCAGATTACTTCATAGGTGAATTCTACCAAACATTTAAAGTAGAGTTAATGCCTATTCTTCTTAAACTATTCCAAATTATAGAAGAGGGTAGAAAACTTCCTAATTCATTCTGAGGACAGAATTACCCTGATACTAAAATCAGACAAAGACACCACAAAGAAAGAAAACTACAGACCAATACCTCTGATAAACATAGACGCAAAATTTCTCAACAAAATACTGGCAAACTGAACCCCAAAATACATTAAAAATTTCATTCACCACAACTGAGTGGGATTTGTTGCTGGGGTGCAAATGTGGTCCAATGTTCACAAATCAATCAACATGATACATCACATCAATAAGAGAAAAGATGAAAATGATATAATCATTTCAATAAATACAGAAAAAACATTTGACAAATTACAACATCCATTCATGGTAAGAAAAAAAAATCCCTCAATGAAGTAAGTTTGGAGAGACCATACCTCAACATAATAATACAGGCCATATATGAAAAACCCAAACATCATACTCAACGGGGAAAAACTGGGAGCTTTTCCCCTAAGGTCAGAACAAGACAAGGATGTCCATTCTCATGTGTTTTTTTTTCAACATAGTACTGGAAGTCCTAGCCACAGCAATCAGATAAAAAAAAGAAATAAAAAGCATCCAGTTAATAAGAAAGAAGTAAAATGTTCACTATTTGCAGATGATATATCATGCACAGAAAATCTGAAAGACTCTGCCAAAAAGCTACTAGAACTGATAAATGAATCCAGTAAAATCTCAGGATACAAGATCAATGTACAGAAACCTGTTTCATTTCTACACACTCATAATTAAGAAACAGAAATAGAGCGATCATGTGATAATTTTCTTTCTCTGACTGACTTATTTCGCTTAGCATAATACCCTCTAGTTCCATCCACGTTGTTGCAAATGGCAAGATTTCGTTTCTCTTGATCGATAATTGAAGACAATTATCACATGATCGCTCTGATATGAAGAATTTGAGAGGCAGGGCAGGGGGTTATGGGGGGGTGGGGAAGAGAAATGAAACAAGATGGGATGGGGAAGGAGACAAACCATAAGAGACTCCTAAACTCATGAAACAAACTAAGGGTTGCTGGGAGGTGGGGGGGTGGATAGGGATATGGACATTGGGGAGGGTA
>CM052802.1:90013163-90023960 GCA_028533885.1 Nasua narica | reverse complement strand
TAAAAATTAAAAAAAAAAGAAGAAACAGAAATAGAAATTAAGAAAGCAATCTCATTTACAATTGCACCAAAAATAATAAAATATCTAGGAATAAACTTAACCAATGAGGTGAAAGACCTATACTCTGAAAACTATAAAACATTGATAAAAAAAATTGAAGACAACACAAAGAAATAAAAAGACATTCTTTGCTCTTTGGTTGGAAGAACAAATATTGATAAAATGTCTATATTACCCAAAGCAATCTACAGATTTAGTGCAATCCCTATGAAAACCCCAGCAGTATTTTCACAGAGCTAGAAAAAACAATCCTAAAATTTATATGGGACCACAAAAGACCCCAAAAAGTCAAATAATCTTGAAAAAGAAAAGCACAATTGAGGGCATCACAATTCCAGATTTCAAGTTATATTACAAGGCTATGGTAATCAAAACAGTATGGTATTGGCACAAAAATGAACACACATATCAATGGAACAGAAAAAAAAAGCAAAGATAAACTCACAATTATATGGTCAATTAATCTTTGATAAAGGAAGCAGGAACATACAATAGGAAAAAGAAAGTCTCTGCAACAAATGGTGTTGGGAAAACTGGTTGATTAGCTACTTGCAAAAGAATGAAACCAGACAGGGCGCCTGGGTGGTTCAGTTGTTGGGCGTCTGCCTTCAGCTCAGGTCCTGATCCCATTGTCCTGGGATCAGTCCCGTATCTGGCTCCTTGCTCTGTGGGAAGCCTGCTTTCTTCCTCTGCCACTCCTCTTGCTTGTGTTCCCTCTCTGGCTATGTCTCTCTCTGTCAAATAAATAAAATCTTAAAAAAAAAAGAAAACAATGAAACCAGACTGCGTTCTTATACCAGACACAAAAATAAACATAAAATAAATTAATAACCTAAATTTGAGGTTTTAAACCATAAAAATCCTAGTGGAGATCACAGACAGCAATTTTTCTGACATTGGCCTTGGCAATATTTTTCTAGATATGTCTCCTGAGACAAGAGAAACAAAAGCAAAAATAAACTATTGAGACTACATCAAAATAAAAAGCTTCTGCATGGCAAAGGAAACTATCAACAAAAATAAAAGACAACTACTGAATGGGAGAAGATATTTGCAAATGATATATCCAATAAAGGATTAGTATCCAAAATACATAAAGAACTTACAAAATCAATACCAAAAAAAAAACCCACAAACAATCCAATGAAAAAATGGGCAGAAGACATGAACAGACATTTCTCCAAAGAAGACACAGAGATGGCCAACAGACACATGAAAAAATGTTCAAAATCACTCATTGTCAAGGAAACATAAACCAATACCACAATGAGATATCAACCCATACCTGTCAGATTGGCTAAAATCAAAAACACATGAAATAACAAATGTTGGTGATGATGTGGAGTGAAAGGAACTCTCGTGCACACTTGGTGGAAATGCAAAGTGGTTCAGCCATTGTGGAAGACAGTATGGAGGTCCCTCAAAAAATTAAAAATAAAACTGCCCTAAGATCCAGCAATCACACTGTTGGGCACTTACAAAGAGTATGAAACACTCATTTGAAGAGATATATGCACTTCTGTGTTTATTGCACCATTATTTGCAATAGACAATCTATGGAAGCAGCCCAAGTTCCATCAATAGATGAATAGATAAAGAAGATGTGGTGCATGTGTGTACATGGAATACTATTCAGTCATAAAAAAAGAGAATAAAACCTTGCCATTTGCAACAACAGGGCTGATTCTAGAGAGTATAACACTAAGCAAACTAAGCCAGAGAAAGACAAATGAGATATGATTTCACTCATATGTGGAATTTAAGAAACAAAACAAAACAACAAAGGGAAAAAAGAGACAAACCAAAAAAAAAAAAAAAAAAGACTTTTAATTACAGAGAACAGATAGTTACCAGAGGGACAGTGGGAGAGAGGATGGATGAAATAGGTGAAGGGGATTAAGAATACACTTATTTTTTTTATCTTCTTTTTCTCCCCAAATATGTTTATTTTAATTTTTCAGTGTTACAAGATTGATTGTTCATGCATCACACCCAGTGCTCCATGCAATACGTGCCCTTCTCGATACCCACCACCAGGCTTGCCCACCCCTCACTCCCTCCCCTCCAAAACCCTCAGTTTGTTGCTCAGAGTCCACAGTCTCTCCTGGTTCATCACCCCCTCCGATTTCCCCCCATTCACCCTTCCCTTCCTTCTCCCAATGCCCTCCATGATTTTCTTTATACTCCACACGTAAGTGAGACCATAAGATAATTGACTCTCTCTGCTTGACTTATTTCACTCTGCATAATCTCTTCTAGTCCTGGCCATGTTGATACAAAACTTGGATATTCATCCTTTCTGATAGAGGCATAATATTCCATTGTATAGATGTACCACATCTTCCTTATCCATTCATCTGTTGAAGGGCATTTTGGTTCTTTCCACAGTTTGGCGATTGTGGCCATTGCGGCTATGAACATTGGGGTCCAAGTGGCCCTTCTTTGTACTGCATATGCTTCTTTGGGATAAATACCGAGTAGTGCAATTGCAGGGTCATAGGGTAGCTGTATATTTAATTTACTGAGGAATCTCCATACTGTTTTCCAAAGTGGCTGCACCAACCTGCATCCCCACCAACAGTGGAGGAGGGTTCCCCTTTCTCCACATCTTCTCCAGCATTTGTTGTTTACTATCTTGTTGATTTTGGCCATTCTAACTGGTGTAAGGTGGTATCTCAGTGTGGTTTTGATTTGAATCTCTCTGATGGCTAACGATGATGAACATTTTTTCATGTGTCTGTTAGCCATTAAGAATACACTTATTTTGATGAGCCCTGACTAATATATGAAACTGTTGAATCACTATATTGTATACCTGAAACTAATGTAACACTTTACATTAACTACACTGGAATTAAAATGTAAAAAAAAATCTGGAAAAGCAAACATTGGAGAACCAGCAATGTTTCAAACAAGTCATAAAAACTATAGTTATCTTGTGAAAAAAAATTTAAATTTTTGTATTTCAAAGGACATCATTTAAAAAGTGGAAGTTAGGACAAGAATGGGAGAAAATATCCATAAATCATGTATCTGACAAGGGACTTGAATCTAGAATATATTAAGAAGTCTTACAATGCAATAATAAAAAACACAATTAACTCCAATTTTAAAATCAAGCAAAGTGTTTGGACATACATTTCTCCAAAAGTATACAAAAAACAAGTAAATTTATAGAAAGATGCTTGGTATCACTAGTCAAATGCAAATGCATATCAAAACCACACTTTATACTTGTGATGGCTAGAATCAAAATACTAAGCATTTGTGAGGATGTAGAGAAAGCAGAACTTGATATATTTCTAGTGGAAATGTAAAATAGTGTAGAACTTTGAAAACAGTTTGCAAAGTTACTCAAAATGTTAAATATAGCATTACCGTATGACTCAGTAACTCCACTCATAGGTATCTACCAAAGAGAATTGAAAACACATGTCCACACAAAAACTTACACACAAATGTTCATAGTAACATTGTTTACAATAGCCCAAAATAGGAACAACCCAAAATATCTATCAACATATTGATTGACCTTGCAAGAAGATGGCAGAGATGTAGGAGATCCTGTTGCAACCTGTCCCCTAAAGTGAGCTGGATATCTACCAGAACACACTGAACACTCATGAAATCAGCCTGAGGAGCAAGATTTTTCACTTCTGGATCTCTGCAGAAGCAGAATACTGCAGCAGAGAGGTAAAGCAAAGTGGGAAAACTCGAACCGATATCAGAGGATAAACGAAAGGGGGAGGGAGCCACCAGAACTGATCCAAGGACAGTAATACCCCAAAGGAAAATGCCCAGTGGTTGGGGACCAGCAGTAACTTAGAATCAAGTTAAAAACACTTAAAAAGAGCAAAAGATTCTAAGGAGCAACTAGTGGAAGGTGGTGGTTGCGGGCATGGGCCTAAGCCTGCATTCCCAGGAAGGACACCACTCCCCTCAAAAAGGGACTGGTGGGGGGGGTCAAGTCCCTGGTTCATGAACCTGCAGCTCTCCTCTCCTTGCATCATTTTGTGGGCAGGGGGCGATCCTGCAAGCATCTTAGAGAGTCTGCTGTGGTCCAGGAGCCTGCAGTATTTCTGTGTGTAGCCATCTCTGGACTGAGTACACCCCCAACCACAAGACATTCTCGGCCTGCAGCAGGGTCTGGGCACTCCCAGCCTGCCCTGGAGAGAATGAGGACCGGCAGCCTAATCTCCAGTAGGAATATGAGCACATCCTGTGAGGGCCTGGAGCCCGAAGAGCACTTGCAGAGTCACTGAAAGTTAGCTGGGGGTGTATAGCATCTCTGACAGTTGCAGTGTGAGCAGAATTTTGTGGAGGGGAGTGTGTGTTCTGGACCACCCAGAGAGGAGCAGACTGATGCTTCTCTGTGATGTGGAGGTCTGGGTACCAGCAGATTCCCTGCTTGGACTCTGAAAAAGTGAAAAAGATACTAAAGGCCAAAAACCTTCAGAAAGCAAAAGACTGAGAAACTAGTTTCCACACAGGAGAGCCCCTTGATTGAGGGGCAAGGTAACTCAACCCAAGCAGGTTTGACTGGAAAACAATGCATCAGGGAGAGCCCTCCCCCAAAAGACAAGCCCAAAACGAAAGGACAATAACCACATTGTCCCCATAAAATTATGAATCACCAACATCAGAGGAACCAGTATATTACTCCTGATAATACCCTCAAAGCTGTATAGTTCAAGTTTTCTTTTCCTTTCTTATTTTCTTTCTATTTTTTTTATTCACTCATTTTCACATTTCATGGATTTTTAAATTTTTTTTAACTACTTAACATTACAACTAGAGGCTTAATACAATAATAAACCCAGGAAGACCTGAAATAACCCTCCTCTCCCGCGAGGAGTTATAACGACCTTCCCATCTTACCCTTCTGCCAGTGTTTCTATGCATTTGCTTTTGTTCTGGTATTATATAAATCTTATTCTTGGGGTTCATTCTGATTAGGTTCTTTTATTTCTTGTCATTTACTTTTGTCAGTCTTTATGTTTGCTCATGATTGTTTACATACTTTGTAAATCTTATTTTGGGGGTCCATTCTGGCTGAGATTTCTTCATTTTTGGTTTCTCTATCTTTTTCACCCTTATAGTTTCTTTTTGGTGGTGAATCCCAATTGCTCCTAAACCTTCCAAGGTACACCCTGCCTTGATCGTTCATCACCCCTTCCGATTTCCCCCCATTCGCCCTTCCCTTCCTTCTCACGATGCCCTCCATGGTTTTCTTTATACTCCACACCTAAGTGAGACCATAAGATAATTGCCTCTCTCCGCTTGACTTATTTCACTCTGCATAATCTCTTCTAGTCCTGTCCATGTTGATACAAAAGTTGGATATTCATCCTTTCTGATGGAGGCTTAATATTCCATTGTATAGATGTACCACATCTTCCTTATCCATTCGTCTGTTGAAGGGCATTTTGCTTCTTTCCACAGTTTGGTTATTGAGCCACAGCAACTTCTTTCAGGACATGTCTCCAAAGGCAAAGGAAACAAAAGCAAAAATAAACTTTTGGGACTTCATCAAGATAAAAAGCTTCTGCACAGCAAAGGAAACAGTCCACAAAACAAACAGGCAACCCACAGAATGGGAGAAGATATTCGCAAAAGTCACTACAGACAAAAGTCTGATATCCAAGATCTATAAAGAACTCCTCAAACTCAACACTCACAAAACAGATAATCATATCAAAAAACGGGCAGAAGACATGAACAGACTCTTCTCCAAAGAAGACATAGAAATGGCTAACAGACACATGAAAAAATGTTCATCTTTAGCCATCTGAGAGATTTAAATCAAAACCACACTGAGATACCACCTTACACCAGTTAGAATGGCCAAAATCAACAAGACAGGAAACAACAAATGCTGGAGAAGATGTGGAGAAAGGGGAACTGTCTTCCACTGTTGGTGGGAATGCAAGTTGGTGCAGCCACTTTGGAAAACAGTGTGGAGATTCCTCAAGAAATTAAAAATAGAGCTACCCTACGACCCTGCAATTGCACTACTGGGTATTTACCCCATAGATACAGATGTAGTGATAAGAAGGGCCACATGTACCCCAGTTTTCATAGCAGTAATGGCTGCAATCACCAAACTGTGGAAAGAACCAAGATGCCCTTCAACAGATGAATGGATAAAGAAGATATGATCCATATATGCAATGGAAAACTATGCCTCCTTCAGAAAGGATGAATACCCAACTTTTGTAACAACATGGACAGGACTGGAAGAGATGATGCTGCATGAAATAAGTCAAGCGGAGAGAGTCAATTGTCTTATGGTCCCACTTATATTTGGAGCATAAGGAAAAACATGAGGGCACTGTGAGAAGGAAAGGAAGGGTGAATTGGGGGAAATTGGAGGGGGAGATGAACCATGAGGGACTGTGGACTCTGAGCAACAAACTGACGGTTTTGGAGGGGCAGGAGTGGGGGGTTGGGTGAGTCTGGTGTTGGGTATTGAGGAGGCCACGTATTGCATGGGTCACTGTTTGTGGTGCAGGAACAATTAATCTTCTATTAATGAAAAAATAAAATAAAACTATTAGGGGAAAAAACTGATTTATTGATAAACCAAAGTCTTATATTCATACAATGGAATATATTTCAAGTTATGGATACATACTGCACCTGGATGAACCATGAATGCATGATGAAACCATAATGAACCATGAAAACATTATAAAAGAGAAAGAAGCAGACATGAAAGACCACATAATGTTTTATTTCATTTACATGAAATGTCCTTTATAGGCAAATCATAAAAACAAAAAGTGGATTAGTGGTTGCCAGGGCCTGGGGGAAGGAGGAAATTGTGACTGCCTCCTAATAGTTACAGGGTTTCTTTTTGGGCAGTAAGTATGTTCTGGAATTAGATAGTGGTGATGATTGCATAGCTTTTTGAATATACCAAAATCCACTGAATTGTATACACCCAAAGAAAAGGAATGGAAATAGAATGTATTTGTATCTCAATAAGAGGAAAAATGTAATAATAAACATTTTTGTACATGTATTGTTACATACTAGGGATTTTTTTCTAAGGATAGATTGCCAAATGTAGGATTGCTGTGTCTACGTTATACAGGGTTATTTCCCCTATTTCAATACTGCTTAGTTGTTTTCCAAAAGTGGTACATTACTACACACTCATAGCAACAATACATCAGTAGGTTCCCTTCTCTGAATTCTGCCTGTCTCACTTTTTTTAATTTTTGCTAAGCTGATGTAGGAAAACAATATCATTAATTAAACACCATTTCCCTATTTCATTCAGCTTCTGTTCATATTGATATGTATATGGTTTTCCCTAACAATGAACTGCCAGTTTGTATCTATTGCCTATTTTTCTATTAGATTATTTGTCATTTCCTTAACAATTTGTAAGAGGTCTTTCTACATTTTATGTATTAACCCTTTATCTATCTTACAAACATTACAGATTTTAACCCCTTTCATTTATGATGCCTTTATCTTTAAATGCCTATTTATGTTATTACAATATGGTTTAAATAATTCATAAAATAAGAAATAAGCAAGACTACCTCATACCTCTCCTTTTTATGAACACTCATACCCTCCCATGTCCTTACTCTCACTATTAAACTAGAAACCATCCAAAAAGAAAATCCTCCTCTTCCTACCACCAAATATAGCAAACTGCCTGAATATGTACCTATCCATGGTGCCCCTTAAAACCTCCAAATCCATCAACCAGTCTCTCTGGGATCCAAGGACCATGATTCCCTTGCATAGCTCCTTAAAATTTGAATTCAAATTTTTGGCTTTGTACCATAACTTGCCATGACCAGAACTTGACAGTGTCAAAAAATGCTAGTTGAATTGAATTAACAGGTTTGGGAAAAGACAGATTAGGAATTGATCAAAAATAAATCCATTTCCTGAAATTAGTGGGACTAGATTAATCTGGTCTAGCCAAAATTCTAAAGCAGTGTTTCTCACACATTGTTTTAGTCTCAGGACCTCTTTACTCCCTTAAAAATGTACCCCTAGAGGCTTTTGTGTAGGTGATTTACATCTATCAACTTTTACTACATTCAAATTAAAAATAAGTTTAAAAAAAGTCTTAAAATATTTATTCATTAATTTTAAATAAAAATAAACACATTTTATGTTAGCATAAATAAATATTCTATGAAAAGGGGTGCCTGGGTGGTGCAGTGTGTTGAACAACTGACTCTTGGTTTCCACTCAGGTCATAATCAATCTCCATGTCAGCTCTGTGGTCTTTGCTGAATCTGTTTGTGATTCTCTCTCCCTCTCCCTCTGCCCCTCCTCCCATTCACGCTCTCTCTCTAGCTCTAAAATAAGCAAATAAACATTTAAAAAATATTTTATGAGGAACGCCTGGGTGACTCAGTGGGTTAAAGCACTGCCTTCGGCTCAGATCATAATCTCAGGGTCCTGGGATAGAGCCCCGCATCCTGGGATCAAGCCCCGCATCAGGCTTTCTGCTCAGTAAGGAGCCTGCTTCTCCCTCTCTCTCTCCGCCTGCCCCTCTGCCTTCTTGTGATCTCTGTCTGTCAATTAAATAAATAAATAAAATCTTTAAAAAAACATTTTATGAAATAGGTATATTTTCCAAAACAAATTAGTGAGAATGGTGGCTTTGTTTTATATTTTATGAATCTTTTATGTCTTGCTCAACAGAAGAAAATTGGGGTCTCATATGTGTACTGCATTTCATCTGTTGCAATGTATTGTTTTGTTTCAAGTATATGAAATAGATCCAACCTCACACAGATATGTAGTTGGGAAAGGGGGAGTATTTTAATTACCTTTTTAGATAACTATGGATATTCTTCTTCTGTACTACATCAAAACTTGCCAAGTAGCAATTTCTTAAGGCTTAGTTGCAATGGGGAATGTGAAATCATAATAGTGTACTTTTTAACTCTGTTACATAAAAACCTACTGCTGTATCTCGCATGATTTTATAACACTGTGCATAAATGGTAATTCTGAAAAGTTGATTCACTGAGGTATGGAGATTTTCTAAATTTGACACCTTTCATTATACAGATATTTTTAAATAACATTTGTTGATATCACCAGTTATTTTAGCTGAAAATTCTTTAAGTTTTAGGAATTATTAAGCTCACCTTGGTGGATACAAGTTTCCAAAATTCTGATTTTCACTAGAAAACTAAAATTTTATTACTGACAAAAGATACATTCAGAGATTGTTTCTTAGAAGTGACTCACTGCATTTTTTTAAGAAAAAGCCTCATTAAAATACCAGTTTGTTATTCCTTCCACTAAAAATGATGTTCCATGAAAAAAAAGTTGCTAATTCAGCTAGCAACTCACTCATTGTTTTTTCTTTTTATGTTTCAAGTTTTTATTTAAATTCTAGCTAGTTAACATATAGTATGATATTTATCTAATACAGATAAATACAAGCAAAACAACAAGTCCAAAGTCCATTTATAAGCTAAAACTAGAATTTTTCAGACAGGTTATTAATTCATCTTCATGCTTGCAGCAAAAGTTTTAACACAAATTACAGTATTGTTGGAAACTGGCAGTGTTCCAACTTCTTTCACTGACTTTTCAGGCAGCAGACAATCAGCAAAGTGAACTGTGCAAGGCTTTATTCTTCCCTAAGCTATTGCGTGTACTTTTCCAGCCAATGCAATATAATAATTTATTCTGTAAGATGCTCCTGCAGCTCTTGCATTTCTAGTTTGAAAAGCTGTAATGAGTAATTTTTAGTTTTTAAGAGGACTCATCCTGGGGTGCCTGAGTGGCTCAGTCAGTTGAGTATCTGACTCTTGGTTTTGGCTCAGGTTGTGGTCTCAGTGCTATGGCATTGAGCCCCATGTTGGGCTGTGTGCTCTCCTTCTCCCTCACCCTCTCTGCCCCTCCCCCTGTTCACACACATGTTCTCTCTCTTTCTCTAAATAAATAAACAAATAAAACTTTAGAAAGAAATAATTCATCATGTCTATGTTTAAAATACTCTATTACTTTACCTCCAATCTCTAAATGATATGTTCAAAAATGATACCACAGTATTACTGGCACTATAATATAATTTGAAATTTTTGCTGTTGCATTAAACACAGTAAGGAAAATTCTTATTCAATGGACTGAGGAGGAAATAGTTTTCATCATATTTTCATTTCTTACTTATATTATCAGCCATTTTTTTCCCAAACACTTTTATTTTTTCAGTATTACAAGATTCATTGTTCATGTACCACATCCAGTGCTCCATGCAATACATGTCCTCCTCAATTCCTGCCAACTTCTTTAGATTACAATTTTCCTTTCAAAAGTGACCAAATAGACTTTTGTATCAATTTATCCTTATCCTACACATAAATGATGCTGCTGCTCATTGAGAAAAATTGGAAGATTTTTAAATTTTTTTTCACTTTCTTTTTTTTTCTCCCCAAATTTGTTTATTTTAATTTTTCAGTGTTACAAGATTGATTGTTCATGCACCACACCCAGTGCTCCATGCAGTACGTGCCCCTCTCGATACCCACCACCAGGCTCACCTACCCTCCCACCCCCTCCCCTCCAAAACCCTCAGTTTGTTGCTCAGAGTCCACAGTCTCTCCTGGTTCAACACCCCCTCCGATTTCCCCCCATTCGCCCTTCCCTTCCTTCTCACGATGCCCTCCATGATTTTCTTTATACTCCACACGTAAGTGAGACCATAAGATAATTGCCTCTCTCCGCTTGACTTATTTCACTCCG
>CM052802.1:89938573-90005398 GCA_028533885.1 Nasua narica | reverse complement strand
GAGGGGAGGGGGTGGGGGGGGTGATCCTGGTGGTGGGTATCGAGAGGGGCACGTACTGCATGGAGCACTGGGTGTGGTGCATGAACAATCAATCTTGTAACACTGAAAAATTAAAATAAATTTGGGGAAAAAAAAAAAAGATAGAAAGGAAAAAGAAGAAATCCCAGCCAGAATGGGCCCCCAAAATAAGATTTACAAGGTATGTAAACCAACATGAACAAACATACAGACCAACAAAAATAAATGACAAGAAATAAAAGAACCTAATTAGAATGAACCCCAAGAATAAGATTTATATAATAAAAGAACAAAAGCAAGTATGTAGAAACATTGACAGAAGGATAAGATGAGAGGGTGGTTATAACTCCTCAAATGTGAGGAAGGTTATTTCAGTTCTTCCTGGGTTTATAGTTGTATTAAGCCTCTATTTGTAATTTTAAGTTGTTTAAAAATTTTTAAAAAAATGTGAAAGCAAGTGAATAAAATGTAAAAAAAAAAAAAAGAGAGAATAAGAAAAAAAAAACCTTGTATCTATGAAATATACAAGTTTGAGGGTTTTATCAGGAGCTTAATGTATTGATTTTCCCTGATGTTGGGGGTTTAAAATTTTATGGGGACTCTGTGGTTATAGTCCTTTTGTTTTTTTACTTGTCTTCTGGGGGAGGGGCCTGCTGCATTGTTTTCCAGTCAGTCTTGCTTGGATTGAGTCATCCTGCCCCCTAGTCAAGGGTCTGAGCTCTGTGGAAACCAGTTTCTCAGTCTTTCGCCCTCCGAAGGTTTTTGGCCTTTTGTAGTTTTTTCACCTTTTCAGAGAGTCCAAGCAATGAATCTGCCCAGGAACACTCAGACCTCTGTGTCGCAGAGAAGCCTGAGTCTCTGCTCCTCTCTGTGTGGTCCAGAACACACACTCCCCTCTGCAAAATTCCACTCACAACGCAGCCTGTCCAAGGTGTTGTGTGACCGCAGCTACCTTTCTGTGGCTCCGTGAGTGGGGACAGGGGAGGTTTGGCCGCCTGCCTGCGTTCTTTCTGGGGCCAGCTGGGATCGCTCAGACCCTGTGGTGGGCCGCGAATGTTGCGGTTGCGGGTGCACCTAAAGAAAAGCTGCTGCTCCTGGACAACAGTAGACTCTCTTCTAAAGGTGTTTGCAGGTGCGTGCCCGGCCCACAGAATGTTGCAGAGAGCAGAAAGCTGCAGGTTCAGGGGCTGGGGACTGGATCCCCCCACTAGTCTCACTTTGGGGTGCTCCTTCCTGGGAGCATGGGCCCAGGCCAGTGTCTGCGACCACCCCCTTCCACTAGTTGGTCCTCAGAACGTTTTGCTCTTTTTAAGTGTTTTAAACTGGGCTCTACATTAATGCTGGTCCCCAACCACCAGGCACTTTCCTTTGGGGTATTACTGTCCTTGGATCGCTTCTGGTGGCTCCCTCCCCATTTTATTTATCCTCCGATATCTGTTTAAGTGTTCCCACTTTGCTTTTATCTCCCCACTGCTGTCTTCTGCTCTCGGAGAGATCCAGAAGTGAGAAATCTTGCTCCTCAGGGTGATTTCATGGATGTTCCGCATGTTCTGGTAGATATCCAGCTCACTTTTGGGGACAGGTTGCAACAGGATCTCTTATTTCTACCTGCCCATTTTTAAATCAGATTGTTTGTGTTTGGGGTTTTGGTGGGGGATTTGTGGTTTGTTTTGTTTTGTTTTGATGTTAAGTTGTAGGAGTTCTTTATATATTTTGGATATTAGCCCCATATCTGATATATGATTTGCTAATATTTCTCCCTTCAGTAGGTTTCATTTTCAAAATGAAAATCCCTTTTCATTTTGTTAATGATTTCCTTTGCTATGCAGAAGCGTTTTAGTTTGATATACTTCTACTTGTTTTTGCTCTTGTTGCTTTTGGGTCTGGTGTTAGATTCAAAAACTCATTGCCAAGGTCTATGTAAAGGAGTTTACCACCTTTGTTTTCTTACCAGAATTTCATGGTTTCAAATCTTATGTTCAAGTATTTAATCCATTTTTTTAATTTTTGTGTATGATATATCTTAGTGGTCCAGTTTAATTCTTTTGCATGTGGTTGTCCAATTTTCCCAGAACCATTTATTAAGGACATTGTCCTTTCCACATTGCGTATTTTTGGCTCTTTGTCATAAAATAATTGACCACATGTGATTGGGTTTAAGTCTGGGCTCTCTATTCTATTCCTTTGATCTATGTGTCTGTTTTTATGTCAATATCATACTATTCCAATTACTATGGCTTTGTAATATAGTTTGAAATCAGGGAGCATGATGCCTCCAGCTTTGTTCTTCTTTCTGAAGATTGCTTTGACTATCTGGGTCTTTAAAATTCCATACAAATTTTATGATTTTATTGTTCTATTTCTTAAAAATGCCATTGCATGGGGCGCCTGGGTGACTCAGTGGGTTAAAGCCTCTGCCTTCAGCTCAGGTCATATCTCAGGGTCCTGGGATCGAGCCCCACGTCGGGCTCTCTGCTCAGCAGGGAGCCTGCTTCCTCCTCTTCTCTGCCTGGCTCTCTGCCTACTTGTGATCTCTCTCTGTGTCTGTCAAAAAAATAAATAAAATCATTTAAAAAAATGCCATTGCATTAGAAATTTCTCTTTCTAAAAATTTATTATTAATGTATAGAAATGCAAGATATTTGCATATCGATTTTGCATTCTGCAACTTTACTAAATTCATTTACTAGCTCTAATAGCTTTTGATGAAGTCTTCAGGGTTTTCTATATATAATATAATGTCATCTGCAAATAGTGACAGTTTGAATTTTTCCTCTTAAAATTTAGGTCCCTTTTATTTCTTTTCCTTGTCTGTTTGTTGTGCCTAGGACTTCCAACAGTACATTGAACAAAAGTGGCAAGAGTGGGTATTACTGTCTTATTCTTGATCTTAGAGGAAAAGCTTTCACCTTTTTACCATCCAGTATGATGGTAGCTGTGGGTTTGTCATATATGGCCTTTATTATATTGAGATACATTTTTTTCTTTATCTGCTTTTTTGAAGTATATCATTAACAGGTGCTGACTTTGCCAAATGCTTTTTCCGCATCTGTTGAGATCATTATATCATTTGTATCCTTCATTTTAACATGGTGTATCTCACCGACTGATTTGCAAAAGTTGAACTATCCTTGTATCCCTGAAGTAAATCCCACTTGATCGTGACATGTCTCATGATGTATGATCCCTTTGATGTATTGTTAAATTTGATTTGTTAATACTTTGTTGAGAATTTTTGCATCTAAGTTTATCAGAAATATTGGCCTTGGTGTGTGTGTGTGTGTGTGTGTGTGTGTGTGTGTGTGTCTGTGTCTGTGTCTGTGTCTGTGTCTGTGCATGTGTGTGGCATCCTTGTCTGGTTTTGGTAACAGAACATTGCTGTTCTCATAAATTATTTTGGAAAGTTCCCTCCTCTTCTATTATTGGAAGAGTTTGTAAAAAACTGGTGTTAATTCTTCTTTGAAAGTTCATCAGTGAAGCTATCTGGTCCTAGACTTCTGTTTTGAGGGACATTTTGATAACCAATTCAATCTCCAAACTGGTAATCAGTCTATTTGGGTTTTTTATTTCATCTTTAACTAGTCTTGCTAGGTTATGTTTCTAGGACTTTATCCATTTCTCCCCGGTTATCCAATCTGTTAGCACATAATTGTTCATCATAGTCTCTTATGATCCTTTGTATTTCTGTAGTATTAGTCATAACATCTCTTTCATTTCAGATTTTACTTACTTGGATCTTCTTTCTTTTTTTCTTTGTGAGCCTAACTAAAGGTTTCTCTATTTAGTTTATCATTTCAAAGAACCAGTTCTTAGTTTCTTTTTTCTTAAAAGATTTTATTTATTTATTTGACAGAGAGAGAGAGAGACAGACACAAAGAGAGCACAAGCAGGGGGAGCAGCAGAGGGAGAGGGAGAAGCAGGCTCTCCACCAAGCAGGGAGGACTCTGCGATCATGACCTGAGCTGAAGGAAGATGCTTAACCCACTAATTCACCCAGGTGCCTTCCCATATCTTAGTTTCATTGATCTTTTTTATTGTCTTTTTCATCTCTATTTCATTTATTTCTGCTCTAATCTTTATTTGTGCTTTAACCGTTATTTCTTTCCTTCTACTAATTTTGGGTTTTGTTCATTCTTTTTATATATAAGATATGTAGAGGTATAAAGTTAGGTTGTTTACTTGAGATTTTTTTGTTTCTTTTTCTTTTCTCTTTTTTTTTTTTGTTTCTTGAGGTAGAAAGATATTCTTGAGGAAAGAAAGATATTAGAAAATAAAGGTATTTATTTATCACTTCCCTCTTAGAACTGCTTTTACTGCATCCCATAAATTTTAGCATATTAGATTTGTTTCAAGGTGTTCTTTTATTTCTCTTTTTATTTCTACATTGACCCATTGAATGTTCAGTAGTATGTTATTTAATCTTCACATATCTGTGAATTTACCAGTTTTATTCATGTAGCTAAATTTGAGTTTCATACCACTGTATTTGGAAAAAGTGCTTAATATGATTTCAGTCCTCTTCAACTTATTAAGACTTGTTTCATGGCCTAACATAGGATTTATCTTGAAAATGTTCTATGTGCACTCAAAAAGAATGTGCATTCTTCTGCTTTTGAACGGAATGTTCTATAAATATGTTAAGTCCATCTGGTCTAATGTGTAATTAAAGACTGATGTTTCCATATTAGTTTTCTGTCTGGATGATCTATTCATTGGTATAAGGGTATTAAAGTGCCCAACTATTATGGTATTATTATCTAATTCTCTCTTTAGTTCTGTCAATATTTGCTTTATATATTTAGATGCTCCTAGGTTGGGTGCATAAATATATGCAAATGTTATATACCTTCTTGCTGAATTGACCCCTTTATGATTATGTAATCATTTCTTTGTCTAATATCATAGTATTTATTTTGAAGTCTATTTTGTCTAAGATAAGTATAGCTATTCCAGCTTTTCATTTCCATTTGCATGAAATATCTTTTTCATTTTCACATTTACATTTCACATGGAATATCCTTTCACTTTCATAATTAGTTAAGAAATACACAAGATAGGGGCACCTGGGTGGCTCAGTAGGTTAAGCTTCTGTCTTTGGCTCAGGTCATGATCTCAGGATCCTGGGATGGAGCCCAACATCAGGCTCCCTGTAAGGAGTCTGTAAGTCAGTAAGGAGTTTGCTTCTTCCTCTCCCTCTCACCCTCCCTCCACTTGTGCTCTCTCTCCCTCTCTCTCTCTCTCAAATAAATACAAAAAATCTTTAGAAAATAAGAAAGCAAGCATTCCTATAAAGATAGTAATTCCTCTACCTATCTTAATTCATGGTCAATATCTTAGTGTTGAAATACTAGAAGCATTCTCATCAAATTAGGGGGAAAATAAAATATCCACTATCATCAATATCATTTATCATTACCTAAATGTTCTGGCTGGTACAATAAAACATGACACAGTAATAAGAGGTACAAAGTTTGGTAACATTTCCCAAAACATGTTTCTTTGGAACACTATTTTTCTGGACTGTTAAACAGACTTAAACAGTTTCTTTATTGTAAAACTTCTCAAAGTCGGAAATATCCTGACATTTGTTGTGAGTGTCCAAGAAGGGACACATTATTCAGTATTTCTTATTGTTTCCAAGGGTCTTTGCACGACTATTTTGTGGTGGGGTTTCATTCTGTGATGTGGCAAAACTGACTCTTCAGCTCTCCCAAAGCAGTGTCTTTAAATATCCTTTTATAAGTGTATTTTCTGCTGAATCTGGCCAGTATGGATTTTGTGGTTTCTATGTAAGAATTCAGACTAAAGCATTGTTTCTCTGCATTGCCTTACTACTCTTATTCTAGCTTCTTGAGTTGAATCATTGGCTTTCTTACTCTCAATCTTTCCTAATTTCTGATAATTAGTTTTGAAGCTATAAATTTCCCTTTAGGCAATGCTTTTTTAATTATTATTATTAGGTTATGGTAGTCACTATACAGTACATCATTAGTTTTTGATGCAGCTTCCATGACTCATTGTTTGTGTATAATGCTTTACCTGCACTTTGAGGTAGAGTGCTTTGTCTGTCATCAGCTCTCAGTATTTCATGTTTTCCCTTCTGATAAGCTTTTTAATTCAATCATTATTTCATACTTTAAAAAATATACTACTACACTTTTTTTTAGATTAACCTTTTTATGTCCTTGTTATAAACACCTAAATTTATTGCATTGCTGTGAGTGAATATGGTTCATAGGATGCTAATTCTTTGGAATTTATTGGGTCTTCCTTTGTGGCCTAGTACATGGTCAATTTTGTGAATGTCCTTTATGTGCTTTAAAAAATTTTCTATTTTGTATTCATTACCAGCGGTTTCCAAATGGAGCTCAGCTGACAGGCCACACTACGCTCATATGAATCACTCTTTAAAAATATAGTGCCATAGACCTCATTCTAAAACACTATATCTAAACCTCTGAGGTGAGACCCTCAAATCTGTGTGAAGCAGCATCTCAAATAATTCTAAAGTAGAAATTTTAGGAAGCACTCTCTTTGGCTCCTACCCTACCATACCCCCACATTCAGATAAGATCAGAGAGATAATTCCAGAACAAATAGAATCCTAAAATTTGGAAGAGATTTCATGTATATTTTCTTAATATTCAAAATCATCTGTATTACATTATTCATCCTTATACCTAGCTTAAATATTTCATGCATACTTTCTATTCCTTATGAATTTCCCTCTCCTTCTTTCATAAAGAAATCAGATTTCATTTCTTAATCCCATGACACATGTAAGACCCAAGAGATCATGTAATTTGGAGGAAAAGAAGCTCCAGAGAGGTAGCCTAAGTAGTTCAAATCAATCCCATGGTTCTTGCCTATGATTGGCTTATATGATCTGTGAATGACATTCTGCTAGGGACTGTTACTGATCCAGAGAGATGCATGGTCTCTAAATTGGCCCTAAAAGATGAAGAGGGGAATACTTTCATTTCACTTTTGGAAGAGAGAACCTTTTTTCCCATATATATCCTTCTGAAGGCAAACCGCAAAGCCCATAGTGCTAGCTGATGTTATCTTATAACCAGAACATAAACAAGTTAGAATGAAGTGGATTCTGTGGCCAGCAGAGTAGAAAAACAGATCACTGAGCTGATATGACTAGCACAGCTCCCAAATGTGCCCTACACCAACATCTCCAGTTACATGAGATAACTCAATTAGTGTATTGGTAAGGCTTTCTGTTCCTTGCAGCCTGAACCATCCTAACAGATAATATTCTTCATTCCCTTTCAATATAGACTAAAAACTCAACAACCACTTTTGATTTTCAATGGATCTTTCACCTGAAGACCACAAGTAAAATCCCTTTTCAGCTTTTTTAAACCAAATGCTCCCAACTGAGTGTCATCTTTTTATCATGGGTGTCATTCTTCATCCTTTTAATCAAGGCCCAACTCCCCTCAAACGTACTCAGGTCCTTCTCTAGCATTCTCAATTCCAGACCTGCATGCATGACCAACGTTATATGAATAGTTTCCTCCAATCTATCATTTACCTATTATAATCCTGAAGTCAAACTTCAGTGCCTACAGAGTTTATTAGGATTCATGCGACTCTGTGACTAAAATGAGAACAATCAGCATACCTATAAACATATGTCACTAAAACAAGAGTGTCTCATGGAAAACTAAAGAAAGTCAGGTGGTTATTTTTGTGTCATATTGTAAAATGTCTGTGGCAATGTCATATGACCATTGGTCATATGGTAGAATGGTAGGTATTTGCAGGGGTGAATACCTAGAAAAAGAAGAGCCCAGGTATCAAACCTGACCACTATTTATCAGCTCTGTCTGGCACCTAGAGTAAAGAA
Organism: Nasua narica; assembly: GCA_028533885.1. Lineage (NCBI taxonomy): Eukaryota > Metazoa > Chordata > Mammalia > Carnivora > Procyonidae > Nasua > Nasua narica. The sequence continues at coordinate 89,997,519 of CM052802.1, read as the reverse complement.
TGTCACTTCAGGCATCCAAGTCCTCTTAAAATCCAGAAATGTCCCAAGATCATTCCTTTGTGCCGTTATATCTTCTGCTTGGTCTACCCAGATCTTCCTACATCTGTTTACTCTCAGTCATCATGTCTCAGATCAATGTCACCCCACGGAGGGCTTTTCTGAACAACCACCCAACATCCATTTCTCTACTGCACTTCTCTGTTATATTATCGTCATGTATCACTGAAGAGGAACAGAATACACTAATCCAAAATATGTCACTTTGACATAAGGATTATGTATACCCAACTATTTTTAAGAAACAGCAGACATAGGGTGCCTGGGTGGCACAGTCACTTATAGCCTCCAGCTCTTGGTTTCAGATTAGGTCTGATCTCAGGGTTGTGATATTGAGCCCCAAGTTGGGCTCTGCTCAGAACAGAGTCTGCTTGAGATTCTCTCTCCCTCTACTTCTGCCCCATCTCTCTCATGCTTTCTCTCTCTCTCAAATAAATAAATACATCTTTAAAAAAAAAAAAGAAAGAAAAGAAAAGAAAGAAAAAAAGAAACAAAAGAAAAGAAAGAAAAGAAAAGAAAAGACCAGACACTGGAGAAGCTCTGAAAAATGAAAAATTACCCTTTGTAAAGGACATTTACATTTATAAGGGAAATCTCCATTTGTAAATATCTTCCTCTTTGTAGAGGGAGGGAAGACGAGAAAGATAACCTAAATCACAAGAAACTCTTAACAGCTGTAGAGAAAACATCTATTTAAATCTGTATAACAAACTTGTCCTTGTCTACTGTGTTTGTCCTGATGACCTCCCACAATTGGCTCTAGCTCCCACCCCAAAATCTTTTTTTCCCCTTAGTTTTAGATGATAGTTAAGGTGGTGGCTGGGGCCATTTCAGGGAATTACTCAGTTTTCTTAGGTGTATTCAGGAGGCATATATGTTTTGTTGTTGTTGTTTCTTTTGTCAATCTATATTTTATTATAGGGAGGGGGGTTGGTCTCAGTCACAGAACCCAGAAGAACAAAGGGAAAAAATATTTTTCCCCCTTTACATTACCATCAGAAAGTTTTTCATTTATGTACTAACTTGTTGATGGTCTGCCTTCATACCATTTTCCTCTATCTAAAAGGGGTTTTGTATACTTGTTTGTTGTTTATCTCCCCATCCCTCAAATTTAAGTTTTGAAAGCAGAGACTTTGACTGTCTTCCCCTGAATGTTTCCCCAACACCTAGTGCAGTGCCTAGTACAGAAAAGCACTTGGAAATAGTTTGTGGAAGAGAGGCATTGGCTGATCAAAAGAGAATCCCAGGGTCTGGGCAGTTCCCAGCTTCCAGCAGTGTTGTCAGCACATACTCTTATCTCCTTTGCTTCCTTCTGGGGTTGGTTCTCATCTCTTGTAAGTGGGCTTCCACCAAGGAGCCAGGGAAGTGACAAGATGGCCCCAAGAAGTTCCATGGATGTTTCCTTATGGTTCCTGATCCAGGAGAGAATAGAGTAAGCCTCTCTTATTATCTTTAAGATATTATCCCAGAAGATTCTAAATGACTGAGGTTGAGCCCATGCCTATGCTTGGCCAACCACAATGGCTAAAAGTTGTGTGATATAGACTGGCATAGGTTGCATAACCACCCCAAGTCTGGGGGTGTCATAACACTGTGCACCAGCACAACAATGAGTGGGAGGAAAGAAGTTCTTAAGGATACAGAGAAGTTACTGCCAATAGAAGGAAGGAAAGAGATGCCAGGCAAACAAAAGAAACATATATCTAGAAAGTTATCTAGATATAGCAAGGATTTTTTAAAATACATTTTTATCCTATTCTCTGACGCACTGCTTTCTTTTGAAACTCCCAGTTATTAATGAAAGTGTCAAATTGTATTGTGCTCAGGGCTTACTTTTAATCTTCTAATGACTCCATTGTCATAATTTCAAAGAGTAAAGATGTGTTTACCTCTCTCTTTAGAGGATTAATGGGAAGGCTAAGACTTTCGATAAGTTATTCATGTTCTCTAAAAAAGAGAATGTAAGTCATAAGTAAATACAACGTAACATCGCACAAAACTAAAAGTGAAACTTAGAATATTTTAATATCATTTAAATTTTCAAAGCTTAAGCATTAAAGCCTTTAGAAGGGTTTCCATGAAGGTAATTTTAATGATGAAAATGGACTTCCCTACGTTACTTGAGTAACATAATTTCTTCTACTCTCATCCATTGAAATTCCACTTCTAACACAAAATATGAAAATAAATTGCACTAAGTCACTATATAAGAAAAGGGGATGAAAAATAAAGAAAAAATGTAAGTAATATAGGCCAGGAAAAATATTTTTAAGGGATATTACCTCTACTACCCAACACTGATCTTCACTTTGTAGAAATATCTAAAGTCCAGACATCAATCAAATCTTGATCTTGAAACAATTTCCTAGTCAGAAAGGGAAAAGGAATACATTAAAATGAATTCAAGGCACCTGAAATTATGTATTGTTCTCACATATGTAAATTATATTTTATTCTCATATTACTATGGATTTACATATAATCCATGATATTAGAAAATGAAAAGCAAACAATTCACACACACAAATTCTCATCATACTTAACCTGCTATATGCATCTACATTCTTTTCCCTTTTGTTAAATCTCTATGCTCATAAAATCCGCACCAGTTGAACTACATTCTTTGCAACTGATTTACAAATGGAAAGGACTTCAGGCTCAGATCTTTTCTGACAGCCCTCCAACTGCAGAAGTGTTCATAGGTAAAATCCACAAAACAAGTTTATTAACTTCCATTTTTGTTGAGTTCAGCAGGGCCAGTTCCCTCAGCCTGATGCCAACATACGCCCTCCAGCTCCACAACAAAACAACCAGAGATGGATGATGCTTAAATCTACTCTTCCAGGGGCACCTGGGTGGCTCAGTGGGTTAAAGCCTCTGCCTTCTGCTCAGATCAGATCTCAGGTTCCTGGGATCCAGCCCCGCATTGGGCTCTCTGCTCAGCAGGGAGCGTGCTTCCCCCTCTCTCTCTCTGCCTGCCTCTCTGCCTACTTGTGATCTCTCTCTCTCGTCAAATAAATAAATAAAATCTTAAAAAAAATCTACTCTTCCAGATGGAAAGTGCTCCCTACAAGAATTCGTCACTCCCTACCCTCTTTACTTTGCCCCTCTCTGTCACCAGCACAGACCCCCAAATGCATGCCATCCCCTTATTGAATAACAGCATCACTGTCCAAAAGACCTAATTGTCCCTGCCTCTCCCAGACTCCCTCACAAAATCCTGTCTGCCCTGTTGGCCTGTTTAACACTCCACACCCATTTTGGTCCGTGACATGGGTCCTGGAGGTTTAGTTTACATTTTCCTGTCTTCAAACAGCATTTCCTTTCTATGGGGGAAGAAAAAAAAAAACCTTGAGCCCCCCCTTTTTTTTTGCTGAATGAAAAGTTGACAAATGAAAACTCAGTTTTTCAAATTCTTAACATTTTAACTCGAGACTTGAAGAGTAAATAGGTGAATATCTGAGTCACCAAGTAGGTCAGTTTTTTTTAAAGCCAAGAACTAGTCACAGCTGAGTCTCTCATTAGGCCTGGTGCCGGAGAACACTCCACTAGCAACCTCATGGCTTAGCTAACAACCAACAAGAACCAAGCAAAAGGGATAGTTGCTTTTTCCAAAAATAGATTATCCCTCCAATTGGGAAAATAAAATTCTGAATCTACCCGAGACCTAGGCTGATAGAGAAAGTCATGTGGATCGTTAAAATTAAACAGACAGCAAAATTTAAAAAAAAAAAATTGGCCACCAACGGGGACATGAAACCTTAGCTGCAAAAAACAGTAATGAAAAGAAGGAAGAAAAAAAAAGAGAGAATAAAGAAAATCTATTTTTTGTGTCAAATCGTTTAAAGCCTAAAAGTTTATGTGAATGATTTGTTTAAATGGCTATTAAACTGCTAAGGTGTTTATATATGTCAAATATGCATATTGGAGGAAGTCAGCTGGTAGCTTCACCCTCCAGGGGGAAAATCCAAAGTTCATTACCAATCTTCAGTCTACCGCAGAGAAGTCTGCAAACCCCAGGGGCTTGGAATTCTAAAAAGGCCATTCAAGCCTCAGGTGGACTTCGCGTTTCTCCATTTCCCTGTCCTTCCGCTTTTCTTTCCTTAAAAAAAAATTCTTATAGGATTTGCATTTGATGAGGTTTAAGAGGTCACTTCCCCTCTCACCCTCCCTCTCCTGGGCGGGCAGAGCAGCCGCGTCCAGAAAACGCCGTCCAAGCCGCAGTGGCAGAGAGCGGCTGCTGTGCCTGACATTTTGCGCCTGGTGTCCTGTGGCCGCTGCGGGGGACGTTTTCACCCTCGGAGAAGCCCTTTTTACTCAGGGTCCCGGAGAGGCCCGAGCCGATCTCAAGCAAAGCCCGACAGCCGAGGAACCGGCGTTTATTGTCTGCGTTTTCCAAGCAGTATTTGGGAGACAGGTCCTGGACCAAGGATCATGCAGGGGAAACGTCGAGGCACGAAAATGAAAATGCCCTCTCCGCTTTCCACCCCCAGCTTCTGAACATGTCGCCGTCTGTGCCCCGCGTTTCCGTTTCACTCTGCCCAGGACGGGCAACCTCCCTCTTTGGGGTCACAGTAGCGCACCGCCGCCCTAGGGAGCCAGCACCTTCGCCCCCAAGCAGTCTTACCGCATTGAGCGAACCGTGGCTGGGGCACGGAGAAGGAGCCCCAAACCAAGTCGGACGCCAGTCACCAGTCCCCTTCTCGCAGAGCTGGACCCGCCCCAGTGCGCATTAGCTCAGGCTGCTCTCAGAAGCCTCTAAGCCGCGGCGCGCTGCTGCTCGGGGCTTGAGACTTCAGCCCCAGGGTCTTATCATAAGGGCCTTTCTGCACTTTCTCCCAGCTCCGTTTCTCACTCTTAATTCTTAATCGAATCCCAAAACAAAACAAAGCCCAAGAGTTGGTTGGGCTGGGACAGGCGGAGGGGCCCAATTCTCCTTAGGCCCCGCGCACCACAACCAGAAGTTACCCCGGAGAAAGCTCTAGGACTGAGCTGGCGAAAGGGATGCCAGGTCTGAGGAAGCCGCGCAGTTTCTGGGCCAATGTTGGTGGAGCGCTCCCCACATGCTGCACGCTATTCTACCCGTTTGGCTTGTATTATTTCGTTTAATCCTAGCAACGATATGGGTCAGCTATTATTATAATCCCAATTACAGAAATGACAAAATTGGGCTTCTGGGTGGCTCAGATCGTTAGGCGTCTGCCTTTGGCTCTGGTCATGATCCCGGGGTCCTGGGATGGGGTCCGGCATCGGCTCCGGCTTAGTGGGGAGCTTGTCTCTCCCTCTGCCTCTCTCTCTGTCTCTCATGAATGAATAAATAAAAATCTTAGAAAGAAAAGGAAAGGAAAGGAAAGGAAAGGAAAGGAAAGGAAAGGAAAGGAAAGGAAAGGAAAGGAAAGGAAAAGAAAGAAAAGAGAAGAGAAAAGAAAAACAAAGAAAAAAAGAAAAGAAAAAACTAAAGTTCGGAACAATAAAGTAACTTGCTCAAGGTCTGGTTAACTCGCATGTGCAAGGTGTATGGGCGAGGAGATACACACAAAAAAATTAAACGGACTGAAAGCATTTAGGACCTTAGTATTTCAAATTGTAGGTTACATTTTCAGAGTCAGAGCTTTGTGAGCCCAGTGGGGTGGAAGGAATAGAGGTGTTGAGCGGTGGCCCTTTCATATCCCGGCGTACAGGAGGGTAGGGACCCACCCTTCTGCTTCCCGCGCGGTGGTTAGGGTGGACCTCAAGGGTTCTTTCCCTGCCACTCTGCCTCCCACAAGACCGTCCAGAGCCTGCGCCTGTCGCAAACGGGAAATGGAGGAAAAACAAGGAAATTTCCGCCTAAAACAAGCAAAAGCCACGGGTTGCTTCGCTGGCGGCCCACGTCCCCGAGGAATCTGCAAGGAGCCCTTGTAGCTCTAGCGGGACCACACAAGCAAGTTTTTGTTCCGCGCTTTCATGCTTTTCCCTTGGGATCTCGAAAACCTCCAATGCAAATCGGCTGTCGGTGGCTGAACCCCTAGTGAGCCAGACAAGTCCCACATACTAGGGCGGCCGCTCGAGTGCCTAACATTATCAGGCGGGAGCCATCGCAAGGCACTCAGGCAAGGGACTCTCTACCCTACTGGAGTGAAGTCCTCTAACAAACCTCAACTACACACACGGGCGCGCACACACGCACGCACACACACACACACACCCCACACTCACCGCGCCCTAGTCACGTGTCCTGCTTGGGCTAACCCACCGCACTGAGAGGGCGCACACTGGCCTCCTGCCCCGGTGCTGCGAAAGAGTCAGATTTCTCCAACGGCCGCGTGATCCAGTCTAAGGGAAACGTTCCCCGTCCCAGACCCCACCCGGCGTATTTGCCCTTCACTGTGGAGCCACCCACGCAGTCCCACCCACAGCCTGAACATACCAGGAGGCCAGAGACCCCGGGCCCGCAGAGGTGAACTTAAACTTGTAGACAGTGGACCCACAATCATTTCCTTATTAGGGACAAAACCAAACCAGCATTTGAGAGATTGTCCAGGGAAGGAAAGATCCCAAGTACGCATAAAATTTACAGAAGTACCTTGAAACTAAACAGCAATTTTGTTGGGCTGGGCCAAAAATAACAACATAAATGTGTATATGTCAAAATGTTAATACTTTTACAATTTTCATTTCATCTTTATAATCATCGCAGGAGGAGACATTATTTTTAATTTTTTATTATTATTTCTACTTTACCGAAAAAAAAAAAAGGAATTGAAGCTCAGAGACTTACTCAAGGTCATCAAGAGCAGGTGCAATTGTCAAACAAAATCTGAGGCTACTATTATCACCACATCACTATTCATCCGCTCAAGGTTGCCCTGAGGGTGAGGGAAATGCTAAGAACAAAGGTAACCTGTGTTACTTGGGGGAGGAGAAAAAAATAAGACAAATCAATAACAACTATTTCTAAAATACACACAGAGTCCTGGTGTGAACTGGTGGTTGGTGATACAAGCCAACCAGTGCTTCCTGGTCCTCCCCTCAGGACCTCTTCTCTCCTCCAACCTAGTCCAAAATCTTCTCACAAGCACTTCCAAATAGTACAGAAAATTTTTTCCTGGCTAGCCACTATCTGGGTTAATGATTAGAAACTATAGTCCACATGGATAAACATACACACATATACATCGGGATAGATATACTCAAAGATCACTTATGATCTTGCAATAAAATAAATTTTGTATGTGTGATCTGATATGTATGTATGAAGACAGTGTGGGGTTAACTCTAGCCACAGAACAAATGGCTGAACCCCTTTTCACAGCTTACTGCTAAAACACATACCCAGCCACCCCCCAAGGGTGCAGAAGGGAAAGTTTGTCAACTTCTTGGCACTTCCAGCAGCCAGGAGAAAGCCAAGATATTTGGGGCTGGAAGTCACTTGGTAGGACAATTTAGCAGGCTGGAGAGTTCTATTTGTGAAATACACCTCCAGAATAATGTCCCTGCCCTATTTCCAGCTTCCCCAAGGAAGTGTGCTCGCATGAGCCAAAACATAAATTTAGGTATGAGAGAGCTAGAACTGGTGGGTGTGTTAAGAAGTAATAAGTTGCACTTTTAAAACATGACGTCTGGATTTCCCCTAAAATATTTCAGCAAGAAATGAAAATAGAAAGAGAAAAGAAAAATGGAGCAAGTGTAGCAAAATCTTGATAATTGTTAAATCTAGGTGAGGGGTATTGAGGGGAACCCTTATTATATACGCTTTCTGCTTCTCTATACTATGAAACTTTTCATAATAAAAATATAAAAAGAAAAAAGCTCAATCTTTTCATATAAATTGGTGTGCTTTATTGTATAGAAACTATACCTCAGAAAATCTAATATTTAGAGTTTTTAAAAATAAAAGTTGCAGTGGAGAATGCCACACTTCCTAAAAGACAAAAACCCAGTTCCTTCTGATACCATGACAGGGAGGAAAGGCCAATCGTTGACAGCTTGGTCTCAGGTTCCAAATCTAGTGCCTTTGGCCTTCTGGAATCCCAAGTCCACTCCTACTCTGTTTATCATCTGCCCTTTGTATTCAGCCTTTCCAAAAATGACCTCCAACATTCCCTTTATCTTACAGACTTTCACCAGCACAAAGAAGTCGCCTGGCTTCTTTCAGTCAAAAGGACTGAGAAATAATAAAAGCAAAAAAATTGTATTCCTCTTACTGTAGACCCAAAAGACAATAAAGAGGTCTGGGAGCCTCTTCACGGATGAGAACGCTGAGGCAGAAGAAAGCGCCTTCTCCAAGACACCCTGCTGCAGAACCGACTGGAACTGACTTCACCAGACGCTTGGTGGTCTGTCTGTTTTCCACCACACCACAGGAGAGCGCCAGGAGCTCCGGATGTGTAACTTACAAATGAAGACACAGCCCTCTGCCTCTTGCTTAGAGAAACCAAAATAACGGAACTGAACCCGGAGTTTCTTCAGCATGGTGGAAGCCATGTTTGCAATGGGGAGCGCGTGCTTCAGTAAAGGAGTAACAAGTTTGTGCCTTATTTTCTTTAAATGTTCACGGGGCGAGGGTGTAGGAAAAGCAGAATGTGCCTTAAGGTGACCAACCTAGTACGAGATAAGCGATAATTTTTGATGGAATCAGGGGTCTGAGCTGCGGGGCTGTGGGAACCCTGGACGGCGGCATCAGGAGCCTTGGACAGGTGAAGTAGAGGGAGCTGCGTCATTGAGGCGCCTTGGGCTTCCCCATATACCCCGATTCCCGAGAGCCTGGCGCCACCCAGCGGAAACGAAAAGAACTCCTGCTTCTCCCGCGTGGGCAACTAAGGAAAAGGGGAGGCGCAGCCCACACCACCACAAAATCTGAAGATTTTCGGAGAAAGGGAAGGAGACATCATTTGACGATTCCACAGCTCCATTTCCAGCCTTCCCAGTTTACTCCTCTCCACCAACTCCAAGGTCACTGTGACCAGACCCCGAAAGCAGGTCCTCCTTGAATCCCAAGACGAAAAACGCTTTCTCCTAAAATGCACACTACGCTCACGGAGACGCTTTTAGCGTTGACCCTCAATGCAAAGCAGGAATATGCGTTTCCCCTGCTGGCCGCGCGACTGCAGGCACAGGGGAGAGTCAAAGTGGAGGGTGGAGGAGAGGGCGACGAGGGCCGCGTAAATCATTCGGAGAGATTTTTGGCCCGAGTCCCTGTTTCCGAAAGGTTGCGGGATGGTTTGACGTTGATTATATAGCTGCTTTCTTTTCAAGTGCGCGCCCCTCCCCACCGCAGCCCGCCTGGTGTTCGAGGATTGTGTTTGAAAGGGAGGAAGCATTCTTGAAGTGGTGGGTGATGGATTGTCTAAACCCTTCTGGGACATATTGGGCGGGGTTTTTGAGGCAGCTCATCAATAAAGACCCCCCTGGAGAGAGGAGGGGGTGGCTGGAGAAAAGCCCCCCACCACGCAGCCTGGAAGAACCAGGCCTGGCAAGGAACAGTTGCGGCCAAGGGGGAAGGGCATGAGGGAATGTGAGTAGGGTAAGTGGGTCCTGGACAGGGGGAGATGTCTCTTTACCTGGATCCCTCAGCTAGGGGAGCCTTTTATGCTTCACCGCAAGGATGCGTCAGGGAGTGGTGACAGAAAAAAGGCTGGTGAGCTCCTAACACCAGGGGAGCAGGGGAGCAGGAAGGGAAGTGGAGGCGCCAGAGGCACCATCGGGTCATCTTGATGCACTAGGGGTATTTTGCTATAGACTTCCTTTCAAAGCCCAACCGAAAATCAATCCACTTCTCCCAAATTGGAGGAGGGAGGTGGGGAGGGGGGTGGAGAGGATGACCAGACTTAAACCATCCCTTGGGTTTCATGGGCTCAACAGCTAGGACCAGAACACAGGAGACAGCCTCTAACCCTGAAAAGTCCCCTTCTTTCTAATGGGCAGCAGCTTTCAGAGATGCCCGAGGTGGTGTCTTGTAGGCTGCCATACATTGACTCCTCTGGACTCTTCTCTAAGAAGAGGCTACCCTGGGGTTGAGACCGTTCATGGGGAACTCCGAGGCTGCTGGCTCCTCGGGAAGACTTGAAATCTCCAAAGCAAGGCTAGCTTGGAGAGACAGCTTTAGGGCCTCCTCTAGGATGGGCGACCCAGTTTCACAGAGAGAGCCATGGTCTCCCGTGCTTTTCCGGTGGTCACCTCTCCGGTCCTAGCACCGGTGAGCGCTGGCTTTCCTCTCGTTCCGGCCTCCTGGGCCTTTCGCCCTCTACGGCCCAGAGCTGCCCTCCTCCTGCGACAAGCGGTCAGGCCGCTTCCCAAAACAGGGATCGACTGCCAAACTGGAGGAGGGGCAGAGAGGAGAGTACTGGGGGATGGATACGAGGGAGTGCTCCCGAAAAGCAGCTCTTCCAAGGCGGCGTCTGGGCGCCCGAGGTCCCGAGTCGGGCTGTGGGCGCCGAGCACGTTTTATTTATCCCCACAGAGGATGCTGGAGGACAAAAGAAATATTTGGACGTCAGAGCTGATTTATATTTTTGGAAGAGCTACGTTTCCTTTTCTGAAGAGAAGCAAGCGCGCCCCATATCCTGAGCTCAGCAGGGAGGATAGGAGGGGAGTTTTGATGCTCCAGGAAGTTCATCCATCCCAGCACGGAGCGCAGGGCCCGGCGCCCTGTCGAGTTCGCTGCCCTCGGCGTATTTATTTATTTGGGGGGATGGGGAGCGCAGCGGGAGAGGAGACGAATCAGACACCAAAAGAAAACTCGACTGTGGCTGGGTTGGGATCTCCAGGGCGCCTCCTGGCCCGCAAACCCGCATAGCCGGCCAGCCTAGTTCTTCCATCGAGGGGAGTTCAAGGCACAGCCTTGCGATCTTGGCTAGTGCGTTCCGCACCCTCCTTTCAGTGCCCGAGGCTAACCCCTCCCAGCCCAAGGGCGCCTCCCAGGTGGGCCTGGCCCTCCAGCAGGCCCTGCCCGGAGCTCAAGAGGCCCAGCCACCTTCCTCCAGAACCTGGGTAGACAAGCAGAAGCAGTAGGCGCAAGGCCTCTCAAGGCCAAGGCGTTTGGTTGCAGAGGAGGGGGTGCGCGGCCCCCGGCTGGAGGCACAGCAGGGTGGGCTCAGGAGAAGAGATGCCGAGCTCAAAACATCCTTACAGGCCCAGATCCTGAGACACGCCCTGGTTCCTCCAGTTTCTGTCTCATCAAGGGGAGCTTCCCTCCCAGCAACATAAGCGGATGCAAAATTAACGTGCTGAGAGGCACCAGCATCCACACTTACTCCCCCCCCCCACCTTTTTCTCCCACAACTGGGAATGTGCGGTGCAAGCTTCTTTAATTTTCCTTTGCTGCTGGAAATCCACTCATTCCTCCCACCTTGGGGAATGCACAGACTGTGTCTTTTCCAGCACTGCTCCTTTTCGCCCTTCCTTGCAGTCATCAGAGCTGCCTTTTAGGAGGAATTGCGATCCCTGCCACGGAACCCCTCTTCTCAAGCCCCACCTATAAGCGCAGCAGGCTGCATCCACCGGAGCCCTTAGGGTGTCCGACCTGGCACCACTACACCTGTACCAGGTCAGGGCCTGCGGGCAGATGAGCCCTGCTCCAGGGAGCATCCCAAAATCGCGTCTCCAACCGAAGAGCACCAGGGCCTTGAAATCTGAGAAGTGCAGAATGGGTAGAGGCAGAGTCTCCACATGGGGCTCTGGTAGATTGGATTCCTTTTTTCTTCCTCTCCAAGCACCTCAGACTAGGTCAAGCGAGGTATCAAGTCATGCCTACTGCCAGGCCCAGGAGATGGGGTTATCCATGGATCTCTCAGGAAGGTGGCTATAAAAAAAGCCCTGCCCATTTGGAGAGTGGGGGAAAAAAAAATCTATCCAAATAAACACTTGGAATTGGGTGGCTGGTGTTCAAACCCGGAGGTCTGGGGGTTTCTGGGCGGAAGAAAAACAGCAGACGCTGAGAAGGGTGTAAAATCCCCACCGTTACCCTCCTCGCCAAGTTCTCCTCTCCTCAGCGGCGCCTTCTCCTGGCCTCTTGGCCGGATTTTCTATTATAAATTAAAGTTTCTAGAGGGACCTCTTTGGCATGTAGGCTCATGGTCTTTCTTGGTTTCCTCAAACAAGCCAACACTCCCTGGGCCTCAGCACTGAGCCCATTGTCCCCATCTAGAAAGGCCTCGCAGGAGCTGGAGAATCCTCTACACACTTTAATTTTGTACCAATAAACAGGGTGAGTACAGTGGTCAGTTTCAGACTGATTTGGGAAGAGACTTTGCTCCAGCCAGACTGGCGGAAGAAGGGAGGGGTTAGCAGATCGAGAAGTGCCTCAAGGAGGAGAGGTCTAGGATGGCGGTAAACAGTGTCGGAGCAGATGCGTCTCTCCGGTGGGTAACTGGTTTAGTCTAAGCCATTTCATGTAAAACCCACAAAGCTGAGGAAGTATGCTAAGAACATAAAATTTAAACCGCAATAATGAAGAGATTTCCTAGAATAAAACGCCGATTACAAAACAAAATCGGAGAAACCGAAGCTTCCCCAAGTTTACATTCCCCTGCGCTGGAGCAGGGGCGGGGCCTTGGGGTTTGGAGCTGGAAGGGAACCCGCAGCCCAGACAGAGACAGTCAACCAAAGGGGGATAAAGCAGCGGGGATGGACAGAGGGTGGTTGGACCAGATGCACTGTATTTCTGGCTAAGCTAGGAGCAGCCTGGGCTCATCTATATTTATTTTAACGAACCATACCTTTCCTTACAGTAAGAAAAAATAAATCAAGATTTGTGTTGTTTATAAGGCAATGAAAGTCAGTCGGGAAGAACTCACCACGTAAGAGAGGACTTCCGAGGGGGGGGGGGGACCGTCCTAAGCAAGGCTATGTATCAGAGACAACTTTCCTTTTATACTGTCTTCTAAATAGAAATTCAAATATTCTTGCCAGGGATAAAGAATTGACATGATTTGTTACCATACGCATTCTTACCCAAGAGACCTGTATAAATCAGTAATTTAAACAAAGTTGAGAGGTTTTGCTGCAAGGTAGTGGAAGCAGCACTGAACTGGGATCCCAGGCCCCCAGGTATGACTTGTAGCCGGTCATCTGATCTCTCTGAGCCCATTTCCTTATGGCTAAAGGGGAGATAACTGCATTTAGACCATGTGGTGGTGGCATGATATGAGTGGAAAGTCTTGTACCTGTAAAGTCTGTAAGGAACAAATGCAGACGTTTTGTATTTCTAGACCTAGCTTTAGGTCTAGGGGAATGTCCATGGGCAAAAATGGGGTCTGCAAGAAAAAAAATTTAGAGAAGAGCCTCTTCCTGCTCAGATAACTAAGGTCATTAACCTCCATATTTTTGTGGAGTGCAGGATAATATTTAGACCTCCGGAGGGAGAAAAGGCTTCAAGTTAACAGAACTGCTCCTGGCTGGAACTGTAACTCCAATGCTTACTGCCTTTTCAGGACCTGCTTAGCCTCCTGGAACACTCAGCAAACTCTAGGCAGTATTTCTTGTAAGTTTGAAGAGTTTAGGTAAAATGGATGCCATGGTCACTTGGATTGGATAAGGAACGGAGCCTCTAAAACTCCCTGAAATTTTAACCTGGTTGAATTTTAGGGTTGGTGCTTTTTATTCTTCAGTCGCTGGGTCCTAAAACCTTGTAGGGCCTGAAATTCAATGTATATAGAATTCCTAGGTGTGGACAGTCAGAGAGGGTTCAGTGACCACGATATTTATTTGCTTGCTGAATTTTCCCAAAACCCATTGTCCATCACCCCCTCCTACAAATAAGATGGTTGCTTTCCTTTTCCTTATGCACCCACCTGGGCCAATTCTATTCCCACTAAACACACACACACACTCACACACATACACACACACACACACACACAGAAGGCTATGTCAGTGGGGCTCCTTTGAGTTACTCTCTGTCCTCCTCACTCCAGCTTCTTTTGTATTTAATTATTTTTCAAACACTCAAAGCACTGATTTAGTGAGCCCATTATATATACTTCTGTATTTATTTACTTTTAAATTGTCCCATGTAAAATGACAAAAGGGGGTAAGAGGGGAAAAACCTGAAATAAATGGGGACCCATCCCCAAAATATGTTCCCAAGTTGCTCAGAAAGAAATTCTTAGAAGTAGAAGCAACTGCAAACCCCCCTACCCCAACTCAATCAAAACATCCCATCCGGAAAAGACTGACTTGTTTCTTTTTTCTATTGGAAATGAGCGGTAAACTGAGTTCATTTTAGCCGTGTTTTCTTAGCTGACTCTCGGCTACAATCAAGCCATTTTCGGACACATTCCCATGTAGGTACCAGGGGTGCTCTGGAGGAAGCTGTCGACGCCTGTTCAGCTAATTTAGGTTTTCTTTGTCTAATTACTGTGGAGCTTAGGGAAAAGGAACCCGGCTCAGGGCAGTAAACTGACACTCGGTCTCTGTGTGTGGTATCCAGGCAGGGTTTGATGGAAAAAGCCTGCTTCCACTCAACTTCAGGTCACTGTCTGGGGCCAACCCCAGCCCAGCCCCCAGCTTCCCCCTTCCCACCCCTCCCTCTCCTCTGCTTCTACAGCCCCACCAGCAAGCTCAGCCAGGAGCAGACACTCTATTTGGTATCTCCAGGGGCATAGATAGCTAGTGCCATCCCCCAAAATCTGCCTCGGTTCTGTTCTAAGGTTCTTTGCAGCTGGCCTTTCTCTAGATCCCAGACCAATCTCAGATTCTCTCATCTTGCCTCCCTCCTCGCCAGGCTCCCCAGCACACATACTTGTGCCTTAGAGTAGACATAGAGGTGTGCCCAGCCCAGCCTCCCATTTGGTCCTCTAGTCTGCAGCACCTCCCCTTCTGGGCCTCCTGCATCAACCCTTGTGTGGCCCAGCCGGCTCCCAGGCCTCAGGCTCTCCTCCTCCCACTTCCAGCCCCTGTCCCTGGTCAGACTACATTTCCTTGCACGTGTAATCCAATAACTAACTGTCGGGTCTCATTGGAAGTGATTCCTCCGGAGGGCACATCCTCTCTCCCAGCCTCACTCTTACTTAGAAAGGAATTAGCCACACTGGGTGGAGTGTTCTCCTACATAAGGCAGCTTGGAGATGGCACAGCATTTTTGGTGGACAACATGAGACTAAGGAGGTAAATCTAGTGACAATTACACAGTCCTTCAGGACTGAATATAAATGCAGCTATCTCACTTATCTCACCCAATGTCAGCCTTCTTTCTACATTTCTTTTCCTTTCTCTCTCTCTCTTTTTTTTTTTTTCCAAAACATCAAGTGGAAAACGGAAAGGAAGTGGAAACCAATGCAAACATGAATCCTATTCTAAACCTTGGTTGAATTTACTCTATCTATACCCGTCTTCTCAAAGTTCCAAAACTGTTCATGATCGCTCTGGCAGCACGGGGTGGGGTGGAGGAGAGGGATGCTCTGCGGCGCCTCAGCTTCTTCCCCTCTACTAACAACTATTGCGGAGCTTTCAGGCCCTGTCAGAAAGAGAGAGGATTGGCACTTTACCTTTGGGCGTGTGGCACCCTGGCGTGTGGCTGAGGGCTGTAATGTCTAAATGAAGTTGACAGATGGTGTCAATGCGGGCACGGGGGAAGGCAGCTAAGGAGGCTCCCGGCGGCGGCGGCAGCCCCAGCACCAGCGGCAGCACCACTCCGCCCAGACTGAGCCAGGAGGAAGACGGAGACCGGGTGGGGGATGGAGACGGGGTGGGGGTGGGTTGAGGGGACAGAGGGTAGGAGGAAGAGAGGGAGAAGGAGGAGGAGAGAAAGAGGAGAAGAATGAGTGGGCTAGCTCCGAAGGGGGTGGCTGATTTCTGGGATGGGAGGCGGGGTGCTGTAAGGGGCAACGAGAAAGAAGAGCTCATAAGGTTATATAGGTGGTCGAGTTTTGCTGGGGATGGGAATCATCCTAGCGAAATGTTGAGTCTATGGTCCCTCGGTTTGAAAGAGGGTGGGTAGGTGAGAGGGAAAGTGACCGAGAGAGGAATTAAAAAGGCGGAGGAGAACCCTGGAGAGAGAGGAGCGAGATAAGAGACGGAGCCTGCCGCCAGGTTGGGAGGGGGGAGGAGTGAGCGCTGAGGCTGAGCGCGCCCTCCCCAAGGCGGCGCGGAGCGTGGAGGGGGCAGGGCGGGGTGGGGGTGGAGGGAGGGAGCGAGAGAAGGAGGGAGGGCGGCCGGGGGGGAGGGCGCGGGAGGGAGGAAGTCTGAGAGACAGAGCGAGGAGCGCTCCTGAAGGGAGACGTCGGGCTCGTCCCCGGGGTCCCTGACGTGGTCCCAGCTCGCGGGCGCAGCTGCCCGGCACCCGGCCGCTTTGGTTCCACGGTCCCGTAGGCCGTTGCGCAAAACAGGGGCCCGAGGCTCAGGGGAGTGATGCGCCGGGCGTTGCCTCCGGCCCGCTGCCGCCGCCGCCGCCGCCAGAAGCCCCAGCGGAGCTGAGGGAGGCTACGCCGAAGCGCTGGCCCAGAGTGGCCACCGCTGCAGCCCGGGCGGCGGACTAGGGCGCTCGCCCGGCTTCTGGGCCGACCCCGTTCCGGCGCCTCCGCTCCCGGCCCCGGGCCCGCCCCTGCAGCCCGGCCTTGCTCCGGGGTCCCAGATGACCACCGAGGGCGGGCCGCCGCCGCCCCCGCCGCGCCCGCCGCCGGCCCCGCTACGCCGCGCGTGCAGCCCGGCCCCCGGCGCACTCCAGGCCGCCTTGATGAGCCCGCCGCCCGCCGCCGCCGCCCTGGAGACCACCTCGTCGTCGTCGTCGTCGTCCTCAGCCTCCTGTGCCTCCTCCTCCTCCAACTCGGCTAGCGCCTCCTCGGCCGCCTGCAAGAGCGCGGGCGGCGGCGGCGGCGGCGCGGGCGCCGGGAGCGGGGGCGCCAAGAAGGCGAGCTCGGGACTGCGGCGGCCAGAGAAGCCTCCCTACTCGTACATTGCGCTCATCGTCATGGCCATACAGAGCTCGCCCAGCAAGCGCCTGACGCTTAGCGAGATCTACCAGTTCCTGCAGGCGCGCTTCCCCTTCTTCCGCGGCGCCTACCAGGGCTGGAAGAACTCCGTGCGCCACAATCTCTCGCTCAACGAGTGTTTCATCAAGCTGCCCAAGGGCCTCGGGCGACCTGGCAAGGGTCACTACTGGACCATCGACCCGGCCAGTGAGTTCATGTTCGAGGAGGGCTCGTTCCGCCGCCGGCCCCGAGGCTTCAGGAGGAAATGCCAGGCGCTCAAGCCCATGTACCACCGGGTAGTGAGCGGCTTGGGCTTCGGGGCCTCCCTGCTGCCACAGGGCTTCGACTTCCAGGCGCCCCCATCGGCGCCGCTCGGCTGCCACGGGCAGGGCGGCTACGGAGGCCTCGACATGATGCCCGCGGGCTACGACGCCAGCACAGGCGCCCCAGGCCACGCTCATCCGCACCACCACCATCACCACCACGTCCCGCACATGTCGCCCAACCCGGGCTCCACCTACATGGCCAGTTGCCCCGTGCCCGCTGGGCCTGGGGGTGTCGGTGCGGCTGGGGGCGGCGGCGGAGGGGACTACGGCCCGGACAGCAGCAGCAGCCCAGTGCCCTCGTCCCCAGCCATGGCGAGCGCCATCGAGTGCCACTCTCCCTACACGAGCCCCGCGGCGCACTGGAGCTCGCCCGGCGCCTCGCCTTACCTCAAGCAGCCGCCCTCCCTGACGCCAAGCAGCAACCCCGCCGCCTCGGCAGGCCTACATTCGAGCATGTCCTCCTACTCGCTGGAGCAGAGCTATCTGCACCAGAACACCCGCGAGGACCTCTCAGGTAACACAATGCGCGCCTCTAGGCTTCCAGGCTTCACAGCTACTGCAACTTCCCCAGGGTCGCTGCAGCCAGGAAGTCTGAGGGCACTGGGAGGAGTGGGTGTTGGGAGAAGGGGGGACCTCATTCATGGAGAGGAGAGGATTGAGATCATACTGCCCTCTCTCATACCCTTGGCCAAGAGTTGGGCCTTCAGAATTTGCACTACCAGGAGGATGGTGCAAAGTCGCCTGCCTTCCTAGGGTCCCAGGGTGCCCCTATGGACGGCAGGTCTCAAGTCTCAGGCCCAACTTAGCTTAGGGAGAAGCCATGTGGTCTTTGGGGAGCCTGGCCACAGACTTGTGTCTGCTTCCCTTTGTGCCTGTGCGCTGAAAAGTTGCGTGTCTTCAGTTTGTTTGCTGTTGCTTTCCTTCCAAATCAGAGGTCAGAAAGGGAGATGTTTTGTATGCTGAGGGTGTGGGTGGGGAGGGGTGGCAACTGGGTCAGAGCTGAGAGGAGGGGAAATGAGGGAGGGGCAGAGAAGAAAGCAGAGGGGAGACCCAGGGTCTTTCATAGGAGGGAGGTGTTATTAGTGGAGAGGGGCACCAACCTTTTGAGGAATCCCTCGCCTCCCAACACAGTGGACCTACAATGATGACATGAATCTGTCCTAGGCCAGGAGGACCTAAGGCCCACGTTGTGATTTCCCTGAGAAATACTTGCTTCTTGGACTTCGCTTGTGTTGCTGGTGTAAATTTTGTTGGTTGAAGATTATGAAAATTTATTGACTTGCCAAAGGCAATGAAAGGTGGGAGGGGACGGAAGGGGTGGAGGAGGGAATTTGAATATTTAACCAGGTTTCTCCAACAGTGTAGATAAATTCTGTCATATTAACCTCTCTGAAGCACCCACAGGCTTAAAATCAGGCTAATCTGCCTATCAAATGGTGTTTTAGCTCACATTCACCTTTCACCCCAATTAGAAAAAGGCTCAGAGGATGATGCACACGTTATATGTTTGGGAACTAGTGTGCGACAAGAGCTGCAGGAGAGATGGGAAGCCCAGAAATGGGCAAAAGATATTGGTTCCTTGGATGGTGAAATTTCCCAAATAGGCCTTTTAACTGCGGGTCTCAGAGGTTAACTAAACAAAGACAGTCTCGGCAGGACCACACGGGAGAGGATTTTAGCCCGACTTAACCCACTGAGAGCAGAGTCTTGTTCAATTTTTATGGGAATTTCAACAAGTAACCAATACAGACGACCTTTCCCTCTTCGTTTTTTTTTTTTTTTTAATCCCTTGGGACTGGCTGCCAATCACCACTCACCCCAGGTGGTGCCCACTCTCCCCCCCTCCTGCCCACTGCTCCTCTCCCAGCCCTGCCCGCTGCCCTCTGCCCTCTGCCCTCCTAGTGTTCCCTATTCCCCTTCTCCAAGAAGGCTTTACTCAGTTTGAACCTAGACTTGGAGGTTTTGCAGCTGTCCTGAAACTGTAACCAAAAAATTAAAAACAAAAGAACTCGCAAGAAAGAAAGAGACTATGGTTGTTCTTTGAGGCCGCCCTCGCCCCACCCAACACACCCAAGCTCACGCACAAGTCCCAGAAATTCGGAGACTCAGAAACACAAACTTGGGAGAACGAAAACGGCAGAACGGGAGCAGGCTTGCCTCCCGTAGTGGCCTTCCCGGGGAGCCTGGCACGACCTTTGGGCAGAGCCTGGGAATGCTGGGGAGGCCGTCATTGGGGCCGAGGCCGACCAGAACTCTCTGCCCTTCCCTGTCCTCTGTCCCTCTCTTGCCCCGTCCTAGTTGGCATCTCCCAGATGGATGAGAGGTGGGGGTTCAGCAGGAGCAGGCTGGTTGCGCGGGCTGCAGCAGGGCCTGTTTAGGAATGCCCCGCTGGTGGACCTCGGCCCACGGAGGGACTATGGCCCAGCGAAGAGCTGGGAGGCCGAGCAGGCCGCGGCTATGGTCCAAGAAGGTTCCCCTTAGCATACACGTACATACACACACAACACAACCACGCCGGCAGCACAGTCCAATTTGGGATGGGGCAGCCAAGGCCCCCGTGCTCAGGGAGGCCCCGCACCCCTCATTTATTACAGTGAGTCTCTCAAGAAGGAGCTAGGGTTTTTATCTCTCTCTGGTCACATCAAAGAGCTGACGGCGGCCTTCAGTCAGTAACTTACGAGCTCTAGCTCTGCGTCCTCCCTGGGCCCGCTATTTTGAGCTCATAGAACTGGCACTGAGACGTGATCCGCGAAGGCACCTGTATGCGGAGCAACAAGCAGACACCTGGGCCGCATGGACCTGTTGCTACCTTCTGAGAGCAATGCGGCCGCGCCTTTGGAGACAGTAGGTGCTACAGGGCAACAAACGTGGTCCAAGTCAGCAACCGCTCGCAGCCTGGTCGCTTCGTAAGCCCTGGGATGCTGCCAGGCCAAGGCGGTGAGAGCAGGGCGGGAGCGCCGCAGGCGGGCGAGTACAGTTTTCACGCCCTCAAAAATCGAATCTGACCCGGCCCCCAGCGTGCAATTTATGGTCCCACAAGACACGGGTACCTAGAAAAGACGCAGCAAAGAGGCCTCACTCAGCCCGGCGCGGAAAGAGACTCGGTTCGGGAGAAGTTCGGAACGCGGCGCGCTCCGGACGCCGCAAGCCAGTTGCGCCCCGGGGCCGGGAGGCGCCGTGAAAGCAAAAGCAAAAGTCGGCAGCGGGTTGGCGCCCAGAGGCCCGACTCTGGGCCTCCGCAGAGCAGAGACCCTGGAGGAGAGGAGTGAGAGCCTTCTCCGCCCTCTGCCATCCCGGAGCTCTCTAAGGGGCTCCCCGCGCTGCCTGACACCTCAATGTGCAGAAAGGTCTGCCGCTGAGCGCTTATCGGGGAGCATTATCTGCTCCCTGGAGAAGAAGCTTCTCTAAGGGAATCCTGAGACCTTCCGAACTTAGGAAGACCAGTACTTTCTTTCTAGGCCCTTTGTCTTGCAAAGGGATGTTTTCTGTCACTTTTTTTTTTCCAAAATGAATATCCCTGCTGTGATCTGCTTCTCTGACTGGGCCAGTTAATTGAGAAATAGGCTGGAGGCTCGGAACAAGAAGTGAGGGCGACAGCGGTGTTTCTGGGACAGGGGGCTTGGCCCCTACAGCCGGGGCTCTGGCATCAAGGGCGAGGAGCCCTGCCCTTCGGAACAGGACAGAAAGCGTGTGTCAAATGGTCCCTGCTCGATGTTCTCTCTGTGACTAAAACGTTCCTGAGGCTCCAGGAATAAAAGGGGAATTCAGGCACACTAGAACCCAGTTTAGAGGAGGATTGTTCTCTGTGTGTGCCGGTACATCAAAACAAAACTTAGTGATTGCACAGACCTCCTATGACCCAGTTTGAAACTTTGAGAAATTTCTAGAGCTCGGTTTGCCCTACCAGTTTTATAACAATAGACAAAAGGCATATCAACCCCTTTCTTACTCTGAATCAAAATAAAGCATGAGTTAAATTAAACTTTAAAAAGTAATATATGCCTTGTTAGCTGAATGACTGTGTTTCTTTTTTTTTTAAGAGATTTTATTTATTTATTTGAGATAGAGACAGTGAGATAGAGCATGAGAGGGGAGAAGGTCATTGGGAGAAGCAGACTCCCCGTGGAGCTGGGAGCCCAATGTGGGACTCGATCCCTGGACTCTGGAATCGCGACCTGAGCCAAAGGCAGTTGCTTAACCAACTGAGCCACCCAGGTGCCCCAAATGACTATGTTTCTGAACAGCTTTTCCTCTCTTCTTTCAGTGGGACTGCCTCGATACCAGCATCACTCTACCCCAGTGTGTGACAGAAAGGATTTTGTCCTCAACTTTAATGGTATTTCTTCTTTCCATCCCTCTGCAAGTGGACCATACTATCACCATCACCACCACCAGAGTGTCTGCCAGGATATTAAGCCCTGCGTCATGTGAATGGAGGGAGGGAGGCCATGCCAAGGCCGCTCTCTGCTCTCTCTCCTGAAGGGCAGAATGAACTGAGGTGGACTCTCCCACTATGCAAAGCGCTAGCAGTAAGTAGCACACCAGTCACTTAGCCAGAATCCCCAGGCCAGCGCTGTTCACTGATACTTGTCTACCATTGGTAGAAGGACAAACCCTGGCAATGCCCCTAATACGAATATGTGCAGGATCCCCATGAGGGAGAGAGCCAACTGAGAACTCAGCTTTTTAGCGGAGATGGTAAAAAGTTACCACATGAAAAACATAAACATGTAACTCTGGGATCTTCATTACCTTCAGTCATCAGGGTCTGAAAAACGCAAGTTGTGTGTGTGTGTGTTTTTCTTTGTCTATGAAAATTTTTGTGCTTTTCAAAAAGGCAGTGCTAAGCACAAGACTTCAAGAAAGCCTCATCTTGTTGCCTAGCCGAGTAAGAGAGTTCTGTTCCACCAAACACTAAGTTTGGATACAGGTGCCAAAGAGCATTATTAAGAAAGTATTTAGAAACAATGTGTCTAGTTTAAGAAAGTGGCTTTCAGTATTGTGACAATACAACGTTTTTTTACAAGGTTGTTTTCTACCACCATATTTTAAAGATATTTTTATGATTTTCGTGTATACTCACACTTTGCTTGTATTTTAAAAGGAGGATATATTTGCACTTATGTATACTTTTACAGTTTGCCAAACTATTTTGATGTAAAATTTTTTCAATAAAATATATATAACAAATAGCTGTTTTAGGGATCTATTTTCTCCACGGGCATCCTGGGATCACCAGGCTCTCTTCTCCACCAGCCAGCAATGCAACTCTACACTGTTGGGTTTTTTTTTTCCCCCAAGTTGTATAATTGACGTGGTGTGGGGTCTGTGCCTTGAGTAACACAGGCCAGGTTCTGATTGTGGGTCTTCTCAGGAGAGAAAGAGAACTTTTTCTGTTCTTTCTTTCCTTCACCCTACCTCCTTCTGGCTAAACAAAAACCAGAAGGTGAAAAGAACTTAAAAGAAAACCAGACAAGATAATGAAGGCAAGAGTCTGATTTGAGGAAACCAAGTTTTGTGCCCCTTTTGTTCTCCTTCCTATGGCCAAGGAGAGTTTTGTCTTTTGCTCCTTCCTCTTCCCCACCAGCAGGGAACGATCGGCAGAGTAGAAAGTCACCACCTAGGGCTGGGCTGAGTGGTGGTCAAGGGGTAGGTGTTCAAAGAACAGGAGGAGTTTCCCCTTTGCAAATCACAGTTTTGTATGAGTGCTGATCACATTTTATTGTGGGTGGTGGTCAGATCCTAAAGAGTTCAGAGGGGGATGGCTGTGGAGCGGTAATGAGCAGTCTTTGACCATCTGGATCTTCTAATTTCCTTGGAGAGTAAGCAGGTACTCATCCTCAAAAGTATTCCCAGGCTGCTGTCTGTCCCCATCCCACCCCTCAGTTCAGAGCCTGACCAACCCTACTTAGCAGGAGCACTCTCAACCCCCAACCATCTCTGCCCAACCTCCCTTGTCCCCCTTGCTCCCTCCTTCCTTTTAACAAGGGATCTCCATCAGGGATTCCCTCAGAACCCCTTTTCCTTGCTTGATATTCCAAGATTCCCCAATCTCAAATGCTACAGGCTGGGCTGGTAAAGCTCTGGGTTCAAAAGAGAGAAAATAAGCCAACCAGGTGGCAGGACTTTTTTTTTTCTTTTCCTTTTTTCCCTTTTCTTTTTCTTTTTCCTTCCTCCCTCCTCCCTCCCTCCCTCTTTCTTTCTTTCTTTCTTTCTTTCTTTCTTTCTTTCTTTCTTTCTTTCTTTCTTTCTCTCTCTCTCTCTCTCTCTCTTTCTTTCTTTCTTTCCAGTCCTCCTCTGACCAGTCCTTTAGAATCATATGCAGCCTTGGCAACAGTCCATCTGAGCAGAAACAGGAGAGTTCTCAACCCATGATCAAACTGTGGGTTTTCTTTCCCAACTGAGGGCTGGTTTTTTGTGTTTTGTTTTGTTTTGTTTTGTTTTTGCTTTTGCTTTTGAAAACTCACCTATGTTTATCATTCCCTAAAAGGTCTCCCCCCTCCCATCAGGTGCCAGCCACTTACTACAACTCAGTAGATATCTCACACAGAAGGTTTTTGTATTCCAAGCGAATTTAAATCCAAAGACGATCTCATTAGTAAAACATCTTGTTTTCAAAAGTCTTAACCATATTCCTAATCCTTAGGTTTCCTTTCTATATTTTCCAAAATTAAGCAATGATTTAAACATGTTTTTTGTGTCTCCATTATCATATTTGCAGTTAAATAGGGCTTTTTTTTTCTTTTATACTGAGCTACACAAGGGCCTGCTATAAATTATGAAGTCAGTTTCAGAGTTTGCTCCGACCACAGTGCTGTGTTTACATTC
The DNA here is from genome assembly GCA_028533885.1 of Nasua narica. Taxonomy (NCBI): domain Eukaryota; kingdom Metazoa; phylum Chordata; class Mammalia; order Carnivora; family Procyonidae; genus Nasua; species Nasua narica. The sequence goes on along the minus strand of CM052802.1, from coordinate 89,973,419 downwards.
CTTCCGAGGCAGCCGGCATGGTCGTAATTTATATCCTAAACACTTGAACGTAACTTGTTTATACAGAGAATGACAGGACCTCAAAGACAAAAACGCTGAGTCTCTCGGGGTGACCGCTTTGGAAAGGCTACCGCGCCCCCTAGTGGTGCAAGGAGATGTCGGCACGCAGTAATTCATGGTTTCAAGCTGTGTAAGAGCTTGATCCATTTTAGGGTACTTTTCCACATTCCTATAATGTGAGGATGTTGATCCTATTTACAGATGTGTAGTGGATCATGACTATCAGGGATTCAACTCATGCTCTCTGATTTTGGTTCACTTCACATCTTTCTTTTTTAAAAGTAAGCTCTTTGCCCAATGTGGGGCTTGAACTCATGACTCTCAGATCAAGAGTCTCATGCTCTACCGACTGAGCCAGCCAGACTGACCCCATTTCACTTCTTTTAAAGCCGAAATCGCATATAAGAACTTCCATCAACACTGCAGACACAGGTACAATGGCAATCTTCATTCTGAATCAGAATAACTTGAAGGACTCCATAAACGGGCTGCTGACCCCCCTGCCCCAGGTTTTGACTCTAAAGATTCTATTCCTGGGGCGCCTGGGTGGCTTAGTGGGTTAAAGCCTCTGCCTTCGGTTCAGGTCATGATCTCAGTCAGGGTCCTGGGATCAAGCCCCACATTGAGCCCCTGCTCCTCGGGGAGCATGCTTCTCCCTCTCCCTCTGCCTGCCTCTCTGCCTACTTGTGATTTCTTTCTCTCTGTCAAGTAAATAAATAAAATATTTTTTAAAAAAGGTTCTATTCCTAATAAATCCACAGATAACGCTGATGATGTTGGTCCAGGGACCACACTTTGAAAACCACAGGTTTAGAAAAATAGTCTGAATTATAGATATAGGTTCAGATGTGTGGATGTTGAGGCTAGTCTATTAATTAGTTAAGGAAAGATCTAAAAGGTGTTTTTTTTTTTTAAAAGGTTTTTTTCAATAGTTTGTTCACCCAACTACTTCTGTGATTGATTACTGGGAAAATGCAATGCCTAATTTGGAGCCCTACACCTGAAAATAGAACTTGCTCATTTTTACCCAAAGCGATGAGGCCTCTTGTTTTATTCTAGTAAACTTTGCAAAAGACAAGTCAGGTGGAATCATTAAGGTCTACCTGCAATAAATCTAGGTACTTACACACAGCATGATATTGGATTCTCCAGATGGAAAGAGGTATATTGGAGCAAGCAGGAAAAGAAATCCTTTATTAGTTATAAAATCTTTTAAGGGTGGAACATAGAGAAGGCAAAGAAAGGAAGCTGTGATTTCCACATATAGAAATAGTGATTACTAACTATAAATCAATCAGGCAGAACCATGAGGAGTGGGTAGAGAGAAGAGAGAGACAGGAGTGAGAGAGAGATGGAAGGAGAGGGGGGGAGAGGGAGGAAATAGGGAGGTGAAAAGGGGGAGGAGGAGAGAGGGAGGGAAAGAAGAAGGGAGGGAAGGATACAGAGACCAGAAAGACAGAATGAGCAATCTGGAGAGCAGGAATCTCTGAAAAATATTTCATGAATCCCTGTCCCAAAGCTAGCAAAGCATCCTTTGAAGCTGGACTCCCATCCTCGGAGGCAACTATTATCTATCCAAGTCTGCAATGCCAAGACAGTGACTAAAAGGCCCACATACTTGTTTTACTTGGCTTCTGCCTGGATTCTGGGGAAGTATGTGAATTCTCTAGTTGTGCACGCTCAAGTTTTCTGAACTGCTACCATAACTTCTAGAGAATTTAAGGAGAATAATCTTGAGTTACATTTTAGAAAGTGGAAGTCTGATTTCTGGGAAAAATTTTCAGGTGCACCATATAGATAGGCCACTGTGTGGTATGAAATGGAATTAGCGCATTTCCCCAAAGGAAGAACTGTCTGGTGGATTCATATATACCTAATTACTGGCATAATGGTGATTAATTCAAAACAGACACCAACTTACTTAGAATGGAAATTATTTTAATATATTTTATTGGAACAGAAATTCATTTTACCAAAACTGCCTCTATGAAACATTATCTGAGCAAGGAAAAACACTACAGATGTAGACATTGGGCCAGAGAGGGCCACAGCACATGGGTGTCTAGATCATTTGGGAAAAAATGGAAGTCTTGGAAGTTCTTTTGGAGTTCAGAATGTCCTGAGACCACTGCAATCTGACTGATAAATATTCAGCTTTCCAGTTCCTTGCTGGACATGTCCATCCCAGTGCCAATTCATCAGTCCTCTTGGCATAAGTGTATGCAGGAAATAGAGAGGGGAGGTCTGGGGGCAGTGTGGAGGCTGTGTCCCCAACAACGTTCCCTCTAGAAGGATCACATCCTATTTTTCCAGCTTGAGAGCTGCTGTCTTACAGATGGAAAGAGAGACAAGGAGACTGCCAGAGCCAGCCAGTGGCTTGGTCCCCCAGACTGCACCATGCCACCTCCAGCAACTAAGAGAGCACCTCCAGTATCCCAGACTGCTTTGCACTAGATTGAGTTGGGCTCCAGAGTATGTGGAGAGAGGAAGACCTCCTCCCCCTCCCTCTCCTTCGTCATTGGGGCTGTCATTTCGTCCCCCACTCCCTGAAAGCAGCCCCTCATCTGCAGAGAAAATAATTAATCCTTCATCACTGGGGGCTCTGGCTACTACCATTTTGACTTTATCTGGGACCTCCCACTCCCATTTCCTAAGCACTGCCACATGGTGCCCCTCCTATGGCCCAGGAGGCTATTTTTGTCACCCTCACTTTGTTTTATTATAGAAGACATGGAGGCCCAGCCCAGGAACAGCGTCTGGCAGTGGGCTCATGAGGCAGCTGGTATGTGTCCCTTCTGCTGGGAGGCCCTGTTTGTATGCAAAGCCTCAAGCTCAGCTCTGTCTGCATGACCTCATGTCGTCCAGGCTCCCCTTACTTAATCTGTTCACCTCAGCATTAAGCAGATGGAGACAACAATAAATCATGATGGGGGTGGTGAGTGGATAAGCCACAGGATGATCTACACCAATGGCTAGTCTTCAAGATGGAGGAAAGAAACTCCTATTAGATTGAAACACAAGGTAACTAGGCCAGTACTTGGTTTCTGAATAGGGATTCCAAAGATATCAAATCAGATAACATGCTCCCATTTTGAGGGTCTGCCGTTACTTGAAGAGGCCCTCGAACACACTACAGGGGATCACTGCTCAAGTGCGTGGTAGAGGGACACAGGCAGCTTTGAAAACCCCCCATGGCCATCCCATTGCCCACCCAGACAGCTGAGTTGGCTCCTTGGAGGGGGTCCTGGGCCTCAGGGTTCTTAAAAGATCACTACAGTGCTTCTACCACTCAAGCCAAGATTGACAACCATGAATGATCCTTTCCTTGTTTATGTTCTACAGAAATCCTTTGAGGGAGATGTTATCGACAGAAGCTTGCTGGTTTGCAGATGAGAAAAGGCTACTCCAGCTGTTTATCTGGTGTCCACACTAGTTTCTCTGTTAGTAAAGCATGTGTCCTACACCTTGGCATCTATCAGTCCAGGCCTGGACAGCTTTGGCAAATCACTTCTCTGTATTCCTTCAGTTGGTGATACCCAACCTTGCTCCATACAGAATCTCTGGGTGGGACTGAAACCTCAGGAGCCTTGAAAGCTGTGCAGGTGAAGCCCAACTCTATCTTCCTTCAGGCCAGGTGGAATGGCAGTTTGTCCTCCGAGTCTTCTTTGTATTCAGGGCAGACTTACGGGGAAGGAAGATAGAACCCAGCATGGCCACCAGGTGTAACTTACCAAGGTTCTTTCCCAGGAGAAAAGCTGAGTTAAGGGAAGGCACAGAGTGATAGGACATGGGCATTGTTTGGCGGGGGAGATATCAGGTTCCTGGGGTTATCACCAGATGTCCTAAGCACTGTAACACACTGCAGTGATGTTTCCCACAGGGCAGTTCTCAATATTCTAATTGGTGGTGGTAGTGTTGGTAATGATGCGGGCTCCCCAACCCCAGCAATATTTTCAGGTAGGAGACATCCTGCCTTGTGACTGGGGAAGAGGCCACGGGCATCAGAGCCATTGCTTAAAGAAGATAACACGGGGAGACATACACAAAAACACAGAGGCACTCACAGACACATACATACACCAACACACTCAGACACAACTTCTATTCAGTTGTGCTTTAGTGCCAAGTAAGGAAAGGCTGACATTTATCATACCTGCCACCTTTCCAAATCTCCAAATTCACTGCAACTGTGTAATATTCACCTTCCGAGGTTTTTTTTTTTTCCCCCTAATAGTGGGACTTTCCCCTCCTCTAATTCTAGAAGTGCAAAGAACAGCCGTCTTTAAATTAAATGGTTGCTTTTGTTTACAGACAAACTCAGCCCCGCTCCAGCCATAGACAAGACTACTGACTGGAAGCAGGACAGAGTGCAAAGTTGTCCAAGATATGCACAGTGCTTCCCAGAGCAGCACCACAAAGATGTATGGTTTCTGATGGCATGGCACTCTGAGGGTGCTTTGGTTGATCCTCCAAGTGGCAAGGTCCCAGGGGGCTCTGTTAGCTTCTGAACACTGGATGTCCCCTTGCAATGATAAGAACAGGTGTGGTGGGCAATAGACATACCTTCTTCCTTCTGTATGATCCCTTCTTTACAGGCAAGTCCCAGGTCCCTAAAGGAACCAGACAGGTGACCAGCAGGAAATCCTCAATCTAGATGTGAATCAACCAATGAATGTCCAAGCCAGGAACACACTAAGGATGATGTACCAGTTTTGAGTCCTCACTAGCAGAGAAATAGCAAACCGATGCACATAAACAGTACACTCCAAGCTGTAGGGGAGAAACCCTGTCCTTTATCGTTCCCTGAAAATATCTCCTGCAGAGAGTACATAGGCTCAAGAAAATGTCTTCCCACCTTTACTTGCACGAGTTTCTTCCAAGCTGCACACCCTGCTCAGTGAGCAGAGATGTCAGAGGCAGGCAGAGCTGGCTTTTCTGAAATCTTAGCCCTGTCACTCACGCATTCCTTCAGTGGTGGTACCTCAGTTTCCTAAACTGGCCAATGGGGTTACCGACACCAACTTTAAATATTTGATGAGATGATTAAGGGCTACAAAGTAGTTAGTTCCTGGCACAATGCAGTGGTCAAGATACAGTTCCTCAGTTTTCTGCAAATGTAGAAGCAGGACATGGTAAAGCTGCAAAAAGCCTGATGTAATTTTATGTATAAATCAAGTCCCAACTAAGTCCAAGGAAGAGGGAGGAGAAAGGTTGCTATTATTAGCATATGCAGATGGAGGAATTGAGGCACAGGATAATTAGAAGTGTAATTTTGCTAAGGTTGCCATAAATGGGGTGATTTAAACAAAAGAAGTTTTTCTTTTGTTTTTTGTTTGTTTGTTTTTCTCTCTCTCAGTCTCAGAAACCAAAAAGTCCAAAATCAAGGTGTTGGCAAGGTTGGTTTCTTCTGAAGCTTCTCTCCTTGGCTTGTAGATGGCCATCTCCTTCTTGTGTCGTCATGTCATCTTCTCCGTGTGTGTGTCTGTCTCTGTGCCCCAATTTCCCCTTTATAAAAGGACACCAGTCATATTTGATTTGGACCCACCCTAATGACCTCACTTTAACTTGATGACCTCTGTAAAGACCCTATCTCCATTTTAGGTCACTGGGAGTTAGAGCTCTAACATGTCTCTTTTGGGGGAACACAATTCAACCCTTAACAATTATAAACCAAGCTCATACCTGGGCAGATATACTTGATTTGTTAAGGTCCCCAACCCAGGGCTTTCTCCACTGTCCAAGACAATTTAGAATAAACAAGCTCTCTTGAAGAATGCTCATGATAGCTGGGGCACTGAAGTTCCTTCATCTCTAGCGCCTTGAGTGTTGAGTGGCCTGGAAGCTAGACTTCATTTCCTTCAACTAGAAAACATTCCAAAGTGGGCATGTAGGAGAGCCTTAGTTTCTGGCTAGTCTTCGTTCTTTTGGGCAAAGCCTCCAAAGTACTACTCCACGAGTCCCTGGGAGGGGCCAGTGTTGGCCCTGAAACCATATCAGACACAGGCCCTGCAAGGATCACACCTTCCAAAAGAGAAAGAAAACCAGCAAAAAGACTTTCCCCCCCTTTTTGAACTGAGGAAGAGCTAGTATTAGTAACACAGTATTAGGAAGATTGGATATTAGGAAAAACAGCTCTCTGTAAGGTTACTGGATGCTCAGGTTTTCTGCTAACCAGCATGCAAAATCTATAAATCCTTAAAATAGTGTTTGCATTATTCCTAAACCCATTTCCCAGATGAGCAAACTCATTCACCAGTACACAGCTAGTAACTGAGAGGGCTGAAACCCCAACTGAAATCTATCTGATCACACATGTCCGAATTGGGTGATTGGGAAAGGATGGAATGGCAGCTACAGTTGGGGGAGGCTTTGTTGAAGGGTAGGGATGCCCAGCATTCCAGGGTGTCCACCTTTACCCTAGCGATTCATGAGATGTCAGGGCCTTTGTCCAGGAAGTTCATAAATCGCACGAGGCACAGCCCACACCATAGCAGACATACCCCATCCTCATCCCACATGAGGAAACAGACCCTTGAGGAGGCCAGGCAAAGGCAGCGGGACATTCAGGAGTCCTACCCTTTCCGGTAAGGGCCCAGGTGAGAACCCACCACGCCAAAACAGCCCCCAGAGTTCACACCATTGGTGGAAGGGTGGTTCTCTGGGATCCCACACTGAACAGTTTGATCTGCCCTCAGGCCAACTTCCCACCCTGGGTATAAGCTGGTCTTGCCCAAAAGAAAATAGAATGCCCAGTCCTGGCGAGAGGCGAGTTGGGAGATGTGTTCTAGTCTGAAAAGGGACTTCAGGGAAGCATGGAGTAGAGGAGAGTCAGCCTTCAGTGTAAGGTTTCAAAGTCTATTCCCACCGGCTTATTGCCACCAATGTCTCCTCCAGGGAACTGAAAGGTCCCCTAAATGCTTGGGGAACACAAGACCTGCCCTCAGAGGGAGCCTTGGGAGAGGGAGCGTAGCCCAGTGCTTGCTGGAACTGTAGTTTCCTCTCCTTCTATCTGCCTTCTGAAGCCCAGATATTCTCTCAAGCTAGCTCTCCTGATGGTTCTTTGTTTCTCAGACCATAGCAGAGGCTGAGTCATTGAGGGATTTTAATTTGGAAAACAAGATTACCAAAGAAAGAAAGAAACCACGATTCTATTAACAATTATGTGCAGAACAAGACCAAAGTTACAACTTTCATTTTTTTTTTCCCTCCAAATTCAGTGCTGACATTAGATGAGTCTTTTTAGAATTTCAAAGCAGGCTCAATTCTCATGGAACAAGAGGCGACTGCAAGAGGAGCAGAAGGTTTGGTTCTAGGACTTTTTTATTTCCTTTAAAGTCAAAGCCCAGATGAAAATGTGAAATCTGATTGAACTGCTGGGAGCAGGAGAGAGCAGGAGGAGGCATTTTAGAAGGAACCAGGGCACAGGGATACTCTCTTCAGAAAAAGGCACATAAAACCTGAAAGCAAGTGTGGGGCAAAACTTGATAGGCTTGTTCAAACCCTCAAGGCCACCTGGCTTGTTATTTTGGACTCTGGAGGAAGGGTGGGAGATCGGGACCCTCATCCAACTGTGACTTGAAGACCACCCTGCATTCTTGCCTCTTCAGTTTCTAAAAGCAGCCCCTGCATCTCAGGGCAGAAGCTCAGCACGGGGCGAGCTTTGTTGTCCTTTCTTCCTGCCAGTCCTCTTCCAGCCACTGAGCTGCCTCTGTCACTGCCTTGTTTGATATTCCCAAATCCGGCCTGAGGCAGATGATGGGGCCACAGGAGGAGAATCCTTCAGGGTGTCTTGTTTGGTTTGGAAATATTTAAATGTCTGCTGCATTTCCTCAGAGAGGGGAAAAGTCAGGGCTTGTGGGAGAGCCCTGCACTCTGGCCACAGCCCTGCAGGGACCCCAGCTCCTCTGCCCCTGACCTGAGACTGAAACCCCGGGGGCCCCCCTCCCTACACTTCCACCCTGAGCACCATGAGAAACTCAAGACCGTCCAGACATTCCCCACAACCTGTTTACAGTCAAGTGACTCAGCCTGTCACTCTCTTCAAGCCAATGTAGCAATTGTCCATGATTACAGAAACCTTCTCGGCTCCTGGAAAAATCGCCAACACATTATTAACCTCCACAATGAGACACATGTTTTCCATAGATTTAACTGCTAGTGGTCACCGCAGATGAACAGAGCCCTTTAGAAGGAAGAGCGTGTAATTAAGACATAATCTATTCTGCTTTGTAATATATGAAGCAGTAAATGGCTACGAAGATTGATTAAATTCTGCAGCTTCCCTTTGGCACGGAAGCCCCCTCAAAGCTGGTGGAAGCCAGTGTGCAGTAAAGGCAACACTGACTTCACAGCCTCTGGGGGGTGAACTTCCAGAGACATGCCTGCCTCTCTCTGGGGTTCTGGGAGCACAGTAGTGGTCCATCTGAGACTCCTACTAACACCCATCTCAGGAGCACAGCAAGACTGACAGAGCAACGTGGGAAAGCAAGGATATGATACTGATTAACTGATATGGAGTGGGCTTTGCTCAGTCAAAATATTGATGGAGGCAAGGACTTGTGGTAAAAGGAGATTTGATTGTGTAAACACACAGCTCTCCATCGAGGCTCCCTGCATTAGGCTCACTGCCTGCCTTTCATGGATAAAAAGGACAACATGGTTTTGTTCATGTTGTCAGGAGTCTTCTGAGGCCTGCCTTTGACAGGTTAAGAAAACTGAACGCTTTTTACTTTCTACCACTCCCCATGAGGAAAAATCCAATCATTTCATGTGGCTCTGGGCCGGGGGTTAACCTGGCCTGTGGCTGATTTGTCCAGGTAGCTGGATCTACTCCTCACGGGCAAGGTAGGGTCTGCACCAAGGCTCTTGCCAGAGAATCTAACCTTAATCTCTGCTGTTCAAGTCTTATCGAAAGCTCGTTTTTTAAGAAATAACATTCATGAGAGATTATCCAAAGATATGCAGTCCATCTGACCTACATTCCATCCTAAGCACACCAGCCCTGCTGAGAGCTAAGGATTTAGGATAGACTATGGGACCCCCATCGGGTTGCCCCTGTGAGTGACACTTGGGCAGTAGGCTGAAGCCCACAATGGGGGATGTTAGAGCGAACAGTGATTTAATTCTCACTGGTGTATTTACTGGGAGGGTTGTTAAGGCCTCATTCTGTTCCTGCTGGGCATCCGGTAAACACCCATTTGCTTTTAACCTATGAACTTCAAATCATGTAAGTGATCATATCTCACTCCTGGCTCTGGTCACAGAAAACTTTCTGAACTCAGCTCCCACCCCCTCACCCCACCAGGACTCTAGAATTCTCCCTGGTATGCCTCTTGCATGCTGGCCCTGTATGCCTTCCCTCACCCCCGACTTCCTCTCTTCCGTTAAATATATCCTTGCAAGCTGCCTCAACCTTTCTTTTTTCCCCTCCTTATGAGGGGAATGCTTTTGTTTTAGCTTTTAGGTTTTTTAGTTTTTAGATTTGTTGTTTTATATTTTAAATTTTACTCTATTTTTTAATGACCACATGCACATCATGGACGTGCAATAGGGCCACTAGTCTAGGAGTGCCTGGGTGGCTCAGTGGGTTAAAGCCTCTGCCTTTGGCTCAGATCATGATCTCAGGGTCCTGGGATCTAGCCCCTCATCCGGCTCTCTGCTCAGCAGGGAGCCTGCTTCCTCCTCTCTCTGCCTGCCTCTCTGCCTACTCGTGATCTCTCTCTGTCAAATAAATAAATAAAATCCTTAAAAAAAAAACTACACCCATAAAAAGAAATAGCGCCAATAGTCTAGAGGCAGAAAACTAAAACTCCCTCCTTCCACTGCCCTTCTGTGGCAGAAGCAGTCAGTCTCTGTGTGTCTCAGAGATAGTCTACACATATACAAGCACGCATGTGGGAATGAATTTAACATCTTCTTTATAATTTTGATGTGTGCTGAAACTAAGCAAAATTTTCTCCAACTTCCCAGTTGGCTATTTCCTTTTTATTCTTATCCACTTCCTGATAAGACCTTAGAGCTCTTGATGAAAAAAGCTACGAATTTCTTTAAAAACACACACATGTGCACACAAACAGCTTTTTTAGTGTGTAGAAATGGGTTAAAAAAAATTCTGTCTGAACTGTTACCAATAAGACTCAAAATCTAGGAAGAGAGGAGAGGACCATGATGTCAAGGAATTCCAGTGGCTGGTGTCACCTACTGCAGGTGAAGGCAGATCACAAAAGCAATTCCATCTCCGAAGGCGTAGTGAGGTTTCCAGCACTGGCAGAGGAAGTAAAAGGACCTTTGCAACCTGGTGTGTCCTCTTGGGCTGCCAGCTCTCTTCCTCAGGGACCTGCCGAGAATAGTGCAGTGATCTGTGTAGCTGCCTGTGTCCATGTGGTCCAACGGGAATGCGCTATGGGAGGGAAACCTCAAGTCATCGGCTTTGGAACTTCAAACACAATCTTGTGGCTTTGGGTTTTCTTACAAGAATCAGAAAAGTAAATACACTTTATTTATATGTAGAGGCATAAACCATCGAACTGCATTATAAAATGGCAATCTTGGGAGGGTGTGGGGGTGTAACAACAAGCATCGTCTCTGTGCCCAGCTGGGGCTGAGCTCTGAGTAGTCACAGTGACCACTCAGGTGAGCCCAGGCAGCAGTCCTCTCTCTACCCTTTTAGAAAATAACAAACAGATCTTCCCAGGCTTGAGGAGAGAAGCACTCCAGGGCAAACCAAGTAGCCAAGGTCTCAGGCAAGTTGACTGCCTCCAAGTGGAGACAGGACACTGTTGTTCTAACTGTTGTGCTTTAGGGAAAGCAGATGATCCTGTACGGGAGCTGACTGGGGGCTGTGTAAGGGACAGTAGGACAAGAGCCCAAGCACCTACAATACCGCAGTCCATTCACATAGATTAGCTCATTGAGTCCTCAGTTAGCCTTTGGAGACAGGCCTCCTGCTATTTTAATAAAAGGACATCAGGCTAACACAGATGAAGTAACCCATCAGAGGCCATAGGGCAGGACACTAGAGGAACAGAAGAGGAAACCAGGCTCTGTGCATGGATTTTGGAAGTTGCCCATTGCCCCTCAGGCATCTAGAAAGGGAACACACTTTTCCCAACTTACAAGTCCTTTTTGAGACCTTTGAAGACAAAATCTGAACTCTGGCAATATTCAGGGATCTTGGGAGGTCTACAGCAGTGGTTCTTAACTAAGGACCATTCAGGTCCCCAGGGCACAGTGGGCCATCTCTGAAGATGGTTTCAGTTGTCAGAATGCCTGGGTGACTTAGTTGGTTAAGGATCTGCCATCAGCTCAGGTCATGATTCCAGGGTCCTGGAATCGAGTCTCAAGTCGGGCTCCTTGCTCTTCGGGGAGACTGCTTCTCCTTCTGCCTGCTGCTCCCCCTGCTTGTGCTCTCTCTCTGACAAATCAATAAAATCTTAAAAAAAGAAAAAGTTTTGGCTGTCACCATGCAGGGGAAGGTAGTTGCTACTGTTATCTAGTGGGTAGAGGCCAGGAATACTGTAGAATACCCTGTGTAAGCAAGGAATTATTTACCCCAAGATATCATATAGATTGATAGAAGTGGAGAAACACTGGTCTATTGGCATAAAAAAGTCAAAACTTGTAAATGACTCAACGCTTTTTAAGAAGTCTTATAGATCTTTAAGGAGAGCATGCTTCTCTGTAGCCACGTTGTATCTCCCTAATTAAATTTTTTGTGTCTTTAGCTCCTATCATCGAATGGTGTTAGGGCCTATCACTGGAGATCTTATTGCCCAAATAAGTGTATTCCCAGTAAAATCTACCTAAAGAAACACTCCATTTTGCTGCACATTTATACAATACAGGGAAGACGAGGCTTCACAGGAATCTGGACGCCAACAGGATAGGATCCACACTGTACAGCAAGAGAAAGGATGGGATACTTAGCAACACAACAGGACACTTTTTAAAAAATTTTTTTAAAGATTTTTATTTTATTTTATTTGACAGAGAGACACACAATGAGAGAGGGAACACAAGCAGAGGGAGTAGGAGAGGGAGAAGCAGGCCTTCCGCCGAGCAGGGATCCTAACTCGGGGCTCAATCCCAGGACCCTGAGACCATGACCTGAGCCGAAAGCAGATGCTTAACGACTGAGCCACCCACGTGCCCCATCAGGACACTTTTAAAGGTATAATTTGCATGTAATATATAATAGTTTCAAGTGTACAACATAATGATTTAATATTTACTTACCTTATGAAATGACCACCACTATAAGTCTGGCTACCATCTGTCACATAGAAAATTTTTACAATATTATTAACTGTATTCCTTATGCTGTATTTTACACCCTCATGTCTTATTTATTTTCTAACTAGAAAATTGTACCCCTTCATCCCCTTCACTTATTTTGCCCATCCTCCCCACTCTGGAAACCACCACCTTGTTTTCAGTATTTGCAAGTCTTTCTATTTGGTTTTTTTTTTTTTTTTTGAAGATTTTTATTTATTTATTTGACAGAGGGAGAGAGATGGCAAGCAGACAGAGAGGCAGGCAGAAAGAGAAGGAGAAGCAGGCTCCCTGCTGAGCAGAGAGCCCGATGTGGGGCTCGATTGCAGGACCCTGAGATCATGACTTGAGCTGAAGGCAGAGGCTTTAACTCACTGAGCCACCCAGGTGCCCCATATTTGGGGTTTTTTGTTCATTCATTTTGCTTTTTAGATTCTACATATAAATAAAATCATATGGTATTGCTCTTTCTCTGTTAGACTTATTTCAGTCAGCATAATACACTCTACGTCTATCCATGTTGTCACAAATGGCAAGATTTCATTCTTTTTTATGGCTGAGTAATATTCCTGTGTGCATGTTTCACATCTTCTTTATCCATTCATCAGTAGATGAACAATTAGGTTGTTTCCATATCTTGGTTATTGTAAATGATGCTGCAATGAGCATAGGGGTGCATGTATCTTTTCAAATTAGTGTTTTCATTTTCTTTGGTTAAATACTCGGAAATGGAATTGCTAGATCATATGGTAGTTCCGTTTTAAGTTTTGAAGGAAACTCTGTACTATTTTCAGAGTGGCTGCACCAATTTACATTCTCACCAACAGGGCCCAAGGTTCCCTTTTATCCACATCCTTACCAACATTTGTTATTTTTTTGTCTTTTTTGATAATAGCCATTCTGACTGGTGTGAGGTGACTTCTCATTGTGGTTTTCATTTGATCCTCTGGCTCATTTGGGTTTTTTAATAGTGAGTTATGTGATCTTTTTTAATATGTTTTGAATGTTAATCCTTTGTCAGATATATTATTTGCAAATATCTTCTACCATTCAGTTGGTTGCCTTTTTGTTATGTTGATGATTTCCTTCACTGTTCAGGAGGTTTTTAGTCAAGGCACTCTTTGTGCCTGAAGTGTATTGACTTTGAATATCTCAAACCCTCAAGTGATAGCAGTTGTTAGAGACTCTTGGTGAAATGATTTTCCCAGAGTTCCCTGAGTCTATCGTGGATTTTAACATCCACATCTATCTCAGACACAGATGCAGCTCAGGCAAAACAACCCCACAGAGGACACAAAAGGAGTCCCAGCACAGCAACAGCTTATCCTCCCCCAGATGAAAAAGGAGATGTTTGTAACGTGGCTACTTCCCCCGCCTCTTCACTCCAGGGCATTCTTACATCTGGCAAGACTAGAAACCACAAGTCAAACACAGAATAACTCAACTAGCTAACAAAGGGATGATCAAGAAAGCCTTTGGCCATCTCAATTGCTATCATTTCGCTCCTGTTCATCCTTTTCTATTCTAAAATGTTTAGTAGTTCTGGAAGCACTGTTTGACTAGGAAGAATACACATCTATCAATTCTTAAACAGATAGTGTAAGTTCCTCAAAAGCTATTGTCTTTTATTCATTGTTTTAACAAAAAAATTGAAACAACTTTAATTAAAATTTGAAAAAAAGAAAGCAAATCATCTATAGTCCCACGCTTTCAGCAATATGAGCAATAGACACACAGGGAGTAAGGAGGGCAGAAGTGGTCCCACGAAATCCAACAGTCATGACCTATGAAAAGCTATACTCAACTGTAGCCAGTTGTGGACAGACAGGGTATATTGATTTCCCGCAGATTCAGATTATTATGTAAAATCTCTGAATTTTTAAATTTTGACTCATATTTTTTTAAGTACTCTGCCAGCTAAACAAAACACATCTGAAGTAAAATTCAAATGACAGGCCACCAGTTTGAAATCTTGGGTATATAATTTTGCATCCAAACGAGGGTGAACAGAAGAAACGGTGTAGGTTTATTTACTTTTACAACTTTATTTCTTTATTTTGTTTTGTTTTTTAAATATTTTTACAACTTTAATAATCATATTATTAAATGTACATGAGAATTGAGAATTGAATGTACATTGTGAATGTATATTGTCAATAATATTAATGAGCTTTAGGCCTCTGAACTTGAGAAAATATTGAAATACTAATGTGGCAAAAGAAAGATGTTAGTGAAACTTCTGATTTTTACCAGGAAAACATGTCTTGTTCCACCATAGTTGCTTGCATATAACTTAGAACTCATCTTTTTTGAGAGAGATCTACTAGTAATATGAGTGTGTAGCAATTGAGGATGGAACTGTGAAGATTCTAGAACAAGCAATGAAGTCGCTCTGAGACCATAGGGCCAGGGCTCCTGGTGCCCAACACAACTGGAAGGATCACCTTAGAAGAATTATTAAATTATTAAGAATACGACACTTTTTTTTTCTTTTTTTTTTAAGAAATTTATTTATTTATTTGACAGAAAGAGAAAGAGATCACAAGTAGGCAGAGAGGCAGGCAGAGAGAGGGGGAAGCAGGCTCCCTGCTCAGCAGAGAGCCCAATGCGGGGCTCGATCCCAGGACCCTGAGATCATGACCTGAGCCGAAGGCAGAGGCTTTAACCCACAGAGCCACCCAGGCATTCCGACAATTTCCTTTTCAATGCCCAATCCAAATGAATTAATTTGTAGCCCATATTATAAGTGGATATAACTGTGGAGCATTGCACATCCACTTCTGCAAAGAGATTTCCATCTTTACAGGAAGAGGGAAAAGGCTGGCCATTTGAAGCATAGATAACAGAGCTTATCCGCCATAACTTGGAACTGGAATAAATTATGAATTTATTCATAGGTCAAGTTCATTCAGGTGCTAATGTTTACCTACCACTCATTCTTGGAGCGTCCTAGACCCTGGGAATCTAAAGCTAAACAAAATTGACATTGTTACTGCCCTCATAGAGTACATGACCTGGTGGAGGAGACATAAAATAAATACAAATATCCAAATGCTCATATTATTGTAAAAAAGTGGCAAGTGCAATGAAGGCATTAAACAGCCTCTGCAGAAATGCCCATGTGTCCTGTCTTATGCAAGCAATCTGAAAATCAATGGGCGAGGCAAGACAACCATCTACTGGGGCTGCAATGGGCACTAATCCACAGCCCAGAATTCTCGCCTGAAGCTGTTAAAGTCATAAGGGTTCTTCAAGCAGCAAACCTTGAAAGTATGGAGGCGAAAAGTATTATGTGAATTGCTTATATGCTGTCATTAAAATAATACTATTATGTCTTTGAAAGGAGTAACTCATTATCACGGGGACACAGAACTGGGGTACCCTAATCAGATCATATCAGGGACAATAATTTTTCATAGCAATAAGCTTGCATGTCAAGGGCTAGAGGCAGAGTCACTCTTGCTGCTGGCCTTGGTAATCCCAAATGTAGACTAGTATTTTACTGCTAGTCCCTTAAGGAGACCATGGAGACCATCCCCCACCCCCAGACTCACTCTAGGATGAGGAAACCTCGATCCAACATCCAGACGATTTATGAAGTATCTGCTCTTCTTCAATTTCCTCTTGAGCTTATGACCCACCATCACCAAAAATGATTTGCTATAGAAGACATACAGACAACCAACCCTTGACTATAAAACATGAGCATCGCCAAATAAAGATTTATTTTTGTTTCCTGCTGTGAAAGCTTTGAGTAAGAGATTGCCAATGAGGTGCTGCAGAGTGTGGGAGCAGTAAAGAGTCCCAAGGCTAACTCCAGTTATGAGAAGGACTAAAATTCAAACTTCTTTCTATAATTCCCTTCCGTCCAATTTATGAATGGAGGTGAGAATCAGGCTGTGTGGTTTTCACAGGCAACACAGATCTTAAATGAGAATCTGGCTATGCTTCCTCCCTTAGCTGTTTGATTGCCAATCACAATATGGTTCTAACAAGGCTGCCAGAAAACATGCAAATTACCACTTCTTGTGCTCCTTCCTAAGACCCACAGTCCAGCCAATGGAGCAAGAGGCCTGAGTTTAAGGGTAAAACACTGACAGCTGCTTTCATTGATTTGCATGCATGTCTTCAACATCTACAGCATGTAGGTCCTTTCCACAAAGCTGCATAAACGCAGGTGTCCTTATTTCCTCATCAGTACAATGGGGGTAAGACATGCTTTATGAAGATTAAATAAGATCATGCAGGTCAAATGTTTCAAACCGATCCTGGCACACAGTAAATGCTAAATAAAGTTAGCCATGAGTATGATTTCCTGCTCACCTTCCACTGGCTAGTCATTTACCATTTCTGGCCCCTCCTCCTCAAAAGCAGAAATTGGCCAGGTGACCTAAATTTCTTCCTGGCTTTAAAACTCAATAATATTAGAAAACAAGAGCCTATTTTAATGGCTTTCAGAACAGAAATCTCTTGAAATCCCAAGAAAGGATTTCAAGTTCCAGAATAAAATGGGGGAGTGTGGTTCAAACAACCTCATGTGAATGCCAAGATCTGTTGCAAGCTCAGACTCCTGTGGGATCATAAAGTGTCCTGGCTGATGGAGGTGACAGGAAGTGTGTACTGGTCCTACATTTACCAGGGAAGAAAAAAACAAAAAATTCACAAGTTATCACATTAATATAGATAATAATTTTTGTCTTTATAATAGCGACTATGACTGAACATTTTATGTGCTAGGTCTCATAGTAAGTGTTTTATAGACATTTTCTTTCATCTTCCCATTGACCCCATCAGGTAGATTTTTATAGGTAAGAAAACAAGCCTCAGAATGGGGAAGTAACTTGCCTAAGGACACAGAGCTATTATCTCCATTCTCAGTGGCGTAACTGGAATTACATCCAAGTGTATGAAGCTTTGAAGCTTCTTTTCACTATGTTATGCACCCCAAGTAGTTGTTGAATGTTTTTACAGGAGGAATTTTATTAGTGTGCGTGAAACAATAATACTCTGGCCACATTCATTGGCTGACCTCGGGGAGCCTGTGTGGGTAAAGGAGGCTGCAGGAATGGCATGAGCTGGATCAGGTCAGAGAGGTAGCCGGGGTCAGCAGGGTCACGGCAGTTTTGGGGGGAGTTATTGTCCACTGTGGTAAACAGGAAGGCCGTTGATGCTGACTGTACAGTGAAGAAAAGCCACTCTCAAATTTCTACCCCATGTGGCTTCTCATGGTTGGAAAAAACCAAGCCTGCCAATATCATCCACCACCAAAGAGAAAGGAGCCCCGAGGCCTTGGAAGATGGACCACCCGTGAGAAGTCTAATCAGGATCAGGCTTCCCAGCACTGAGGAGGACGGGGTGCATCGCAATGAGAAAGTCACCACCGTGAAATGCCTTCCAAACCTCCCCTCTATGCAAAGCCCAAGTCAAACCACTCTAGCAGGGAGAGGGCTGTCTGAGGGCATTCCACCCGGGTCTCACCCCGGTTGCACTCAGGGAACCTCCACCCAAGGCATGAAGCATGGTGTCTCGTCTTCACTCAAAATACAACTTTCCTTCCCAAACCTCAGCTTCCAGCTCTGCACCACCACCACTCATTCTCCCAGCCCAGAGTCATCAGTCGACTTTTCCACAAACACCTAAACGACCATTATAGATGACCAAGTCTGTAGCTGACACTGCTTCCATGCAGAGGTAGGTGATAACAGCTGGTTTTTACAGATGACCTCAGTGGGATTCAGAGAAGTAACTAATCGGCACATGGCCACAGAGCAAGTCCGTGGTAGGATTAGGCTTTCGGGTCATGTTCTGCTGTCTCACTTTTATAACAAGGGAGAACAGATACAAACACGTGAAAAGCTAAACAAACAAAGAATCCAAAAGTAAAGATATGCTGGAGGCCTAACCCAGTGCTTCTCTGAAATGCCCACAAGGCATCCAGTATCAGATGGGATTTGGGGACTGGGGTGGCAGTAGGTCATTTAAAGGGTTTGCTTTTCAGAAAAGGGATCGTCATCTGTTCTTTTGTTCTTTCTTATCCCCATTGGTCCTATGGACAGCTTTCTAAGGCTCCTTCTGATACTGCCTACCCTGTCCACTCCCAGCAATGTCCTCTAATGCTCAAGGACCCAGCACCTCTGCCTTCTATGAGGGCCTCCATAGTTCCATTCTCTTCACCCCTGCTCTATCTCATTATTGTCATTTCTCAGTCCCTGCTCACCAGCTCCTCTCTTCATGGTTCTCTCCACCTCCATCTTCACATGGATACTACCCCTTGGACATTTCCTTCATGAGCCCAAGCATTCATGTGGCAGTTAAGTTTGATTGTCTATGTGCCAAGCATCACACAGGTTAGCATGAGAATCCACCCTAATGGTTTCTCCCATGACAACTTGGTCTCAGCTAGCCTGGTAAGCAAGTTGATTGTAGAGAACAAATTTTACATTTTAAAGATGTTCTCCTATGGAACGCAGTGCTTTTTTTTTTTTTTTCTAAATACAAACTTTTTTTAAAAAAAGATTTTATTTATTTATTTATTTATTAGGAAAGGGAGAGAGTAAGAGAGAGCATGAGAAGGGAGAAGGTCAGAGTGAGACGCGGACTCCCCATGGAGCTGGGAGCCCGATGTGGGACCCGATCCCGGGACTCCGGGATCATGACCTGAGCTGAAGGCAGTTGCTTAACCAACTGCGCCACCCATGCGCCCTAAATACAAACTTTTGAGCATAGATTTCAATGGTATCATTTGAAGTGTTTGTCTGCTTCTAGGGGTTGGCAAACTTTTTCTATAAATGGCCCAACAGTAAGTATTTTAACTTTGCAAGACATATGGTCTCTGTCACAACTACCCAACTCCGCTACTGGAGAAGGAAAACATCATTATATAATATGTAAATGAATGGCATGGCTGTGTACCAATAAAACTTATAAAAGTGAACTGTAGTTTTCCCACCTCTGCTCAGGAGTGTAGATCCTTGACTGGGATCCTTCAAATGTGGATTGCTGATTAGGACACTTTCAATGTTAACTCACAGTCCATCAGACATACTTTTCAGGTGTACACATAAAACAACACAGTGAAGTATATTAAGGATATAAAAGATAGTATGATAATACTTACCATATTCAGGCTATTAAAAGCTAACATCCTTTGAGCATTTGTCATATGCTAGGGAGAGCACTTTAGAGTATTTATTGTTTAAAGCCACACAAGAACGATCATAAGCACTACTATTGTTACTACTATTTTATGGACGAGAAAGCTGAAGCTCAAGAGGGGAGAACTGATCAACCTTCTAACCAGGGTTATAAGAGGGCTCACAACAGACAGGCTCCAGAACCCACATTTAGGCTGCCTCCAAATGGCAGATTAAAGACCAGGGTCTGACTCTCTCTCTCACAACACAGCAGCTGCATGACTCTGGGCACAGCACACTGAGCCTCAGTTTCCTCTTCTTCAAAATGGGGATGATCATTGCTCCTTTTGGGGGCTTTTGAGTGCATTTTTAAAAAGATTTTATTATTTATTTGACAGAGAGAGAGAGAGAGAAAGAGAGAGAGTGCGCGCAAGCAGGGGGAGCTGCAAGCAGATGGAGAGGGAGAAACAGGTCCCCTGCTGAGCAGAGAGCCTACTGTGGGGCTGAATCCCAGGACCCCAGGATCATGATCTGAACCAATGGTAGATGCTTAAACAAATGAGCCACCCAGGCACCTCCTGGCTTTTGAGTGTATTATATAATATGTGTGAAAGTGTCTATTACAAGGGTACCTGGGTGTCTCAGCCATTAAGCAGCAGCCTTCGGCTCAGGTAATGATCCCAAGGTCCTGCGATCTAGCCCTGCATCAGGACCCTTGCTCCGTGGGAAGCATGCTTCTCCCTCTCCCATTCCCCCAGTTTCTGTTCCCTCTCTCTGTGTGTCTCTCTCTGACAAATAAATAAATAAAATCTTAAAAGAAAAAAAAAGAAAAAGAAAATGTCCATTACAGAGCCAGGCAGCAGGTGCAAAGTACAACCTAATTAAAATGAAATTAAGAGCTTTATTGAGATATAGTTTACCTACCACACAAAGTATGCAATTCAGTGGCTTTTGGTATATTCACAGAGTTGTGTGACCACCACCATAATCAATTTTATTTTATTTTATAATTTTTAAAAGATTTTATTTATTTATTTGACAGAGAGAGAGATCACAAGTAGGCAGAGAAGCAGGCAGAGAGAGAGGGGGAAGCAGACTCCCTGTTGAGCAGAGAGCCCGATGTGGGGCTCAATCCCAAGACCCTGAGATCATGACCTGAGCCAAAGGCAGAGGCTATAACCCACTGAACCACCCAGGCGCCCCACCATAATCTATTTTAGAACATCATCAGCAGCCCAAATAGAAACCCTGTACCCATTAGGAGTCACTCCTCATTCTACCCCAATACCCGCACAACAGGCCCAGGCAACGACTAATCTACTTTCTGTCTCTATGGATTTGTCTATTCTGGGTCATTTCACTTAAGCAGAATCATACAATATAAAGAATTTTGTGTCTGCCTTCTCTTAGCATAATATTTTCAAGACTCATCTATGTTGCAACCTGTATTAGTTTCATTTCTTTTATCACTGAATAATATTTTATTGTGTATATTACTACTGTATTAATTTGCCCATTCATCAGTTGTTGAATATTTGGGTTATTTCCACTTTATTGGCTAATATGAACAATGCTGCTATGAATATTCATGCACAAGATTTTTTGTGTGCATACATTTTTATTCCTCTTCAGTGTATATCCAAGAGTGGAATTTCTGGATCATGTGGTTATTCTATGTTTAAACTTTTAGTGAACTGCCAAAAGGTTTTGAAAAGAGGCCACACCATGTTACATTCTCACAAGCAATGTATGAGTTTCCAATTTCTCCACATCCTTGTCAACACTTGTTGTCATGTGTATCTTGATTTATAGCCATCCTACTGGGTGTGAAGTATTATCTCATTGTGCTTGCATTTCCCTAATGGCTAATGATATTGAGCATATTTTCGTGTCCTTATTGGATATTGGCATATTTTCGTTAGCAAGTACCTATTCAGGTCTTCTGTGCGTTTTCAACTGAGCAATCTTATTATTAAGTTGTTTTTTATATATTCTGGTTATAAGATCCTTATTAAATGGTTTACAGATATTTTCTCCTACTCTGTGGATTGTTCAAGAAAGTGAAATTTTCTTGAAGTTATTATTTGTGGCACAAAAGTTTTACATTTTAATTAATGAGTTCTAGTTATTTTACCTTTTCTTATTTGTGTTTTTGGTGTCAAGTCTAAAAAGGGTTTGCCTAACCCCAAAATGAAAGTCTCCTAAGGATTTTATAATTCTACCTCTTATATTTAGCTCTTTGATCCATTTTGACTTTATTTTTGTATATGCTGTTAAGCAGGGAGTCTAACTTCAGTCTTCCGCACATTCAATGCAAAGGTTATTCTTTCCCTCGTCGAACTCTCTTGGTGCCCTTGTTGGAAATCAGTTGCCACAAATGTAAGGATTGATTTCTGGATTCTCAGCTCTGTTCCATTGATCTACATATTTGTCCTCCTACCAGTGCCACACTGCTCTGATTATTGTAGCTTTCTACTAAGTTTTGAAATCAGGAAATGTGAATCCTCCAACTTTGTTCTTATTTTTCCAGAATGTTTGACTATCCAAAGTCAGTCCTTGCATTTCCTTATGAATTTTAGGATCAATTTCTGTAACAAAGAGCCAGCAGTATTTGGAGAAGGATTACATTTAATCTGTAGTTCAACGTGGAAAGTATGTCTCCTTAATAATATTAAGTTTTTCAATCTATGAGCATAGGGTGACTTTCCAGATTTAGATCTTTTTAAATTTCTTTCAACAATGCATTGTAGTTTTCAGATAGAAATCTTGCATTTCTTTTGTTAAATTTATTTATAAGTATTGTATTATTTTGGAAGTTCTTATAAATGAAATGAAACGTATTAATCTCATTTTCAGAGTAATTGCTAGTATGTAGAAATGCAATTGACTTTTGCATACTGCTCTTGTACCTTACAATATTGTCTGACATTTAGTTGTTTTTTTTTTTAAAAAAAAAAAAAAGCCAAAGGGGGGAGGAAAAGACTGTCATACTGGAAGGCTAGAAGCAATTTCATTTTTTTAAGATTTTATTTATTTATTTGTCAGAGGGAGAGAGCACAAGTGGGGGAGGTGGGCAACAGGCAGAGGGTGGCTCCCTGCTGAGCAAGGAGCCCAATGTGGGACTCGATCCCAGGACGCTGGGATCATGACTTGAGAAGAAAGCAGATGCTTAACTGGCTGAGTCACACAAGCATCCCATAATTTCATTTCTGTAAATGAAGAAAGAAAGACTACTGACACTGAGGGGGCCCTGCTGCAGCAGGACAATTAGGAAATCCATCCATTCATCCATCCATCCATCTATCCATCCATCTATTCATTAAACAGTATCAGCTATGAGTCAGTCTGCTTAGGTTTAATTTCCAGCTCTCTTGCTGGGCAGAGTTACTGAATCTGCCCATGACTCCATTCCCTCAGCTGTAAGATGGGTAGAATAGCACCTATTTCGAAAGTTGTTTGTAAGGAGTAAGTGAAGCCCTTAAATAGTGC
The DNA here is from genome assembly GCA_028533885.1 of Nasua narica. Classification (NCBI taxonomy): domain Eukaryota; kingdom Metazoa; phylum Chordata; class Mammalia; order Carnivora; family Procyonidae; genus Nasua; species Nasua narica. The sequence continues at coordinate 89,950,467 of CM052802.1, read as the reverse complement.
CTAGCTAAGTATAAGTGCTTTGTAGGTATCAGCTATTATTTTTATTATGACCAGACACTAAACATCAAAGTCAACAAAGACAAAATTCTTGCACTCATGGAGCTTACATTTTAATGGCCGGGAAGGGTAAGCAAGAGGGGAAACAGAGAGAGAAATAAAGCAATGAAGGTGTCAAGTAGTGATGAATACTATGGAGAAAAATAAAGTGGGGGAAGAGGAAGAGAGGGTCTATAGGGGGAAGGGACTGAGCCATTTCAGTTGGAGGCAGGTCAGGCTTCTTAGGCAAAGTGAATGAGATCAGGGAAGTGGGAAGGGTGAGGGAGCCAACCCAGGAGCAGGACATTCCAGAGGAAAGAGCAGACCAAGCAAAGCCCTGAACGAGGGCATGCCTGCCTTGGGTCGGGGGTGGGGGCTTATGTATTCTAGGAACAGATGTAGGGCCAAGGGAACTAAAGGGTGAAAGAGTGAGGAGAGGGGGGGGGAGGCTATTTAAAGCCACGTTGGCCTTGCAGGGCAGGGAAAGAACTTTACCTCTTCTATACACTAAGCAGAGTTTCTTAGTAGTTGGGTCAGTTATCTTGATAGATAATAAACCACAGTAAATGAAGTGGCTTGCACCAAAAATCTATTATTCACCATAGCCAGGACAGGTCTACTGGCCTCACTCCTGGGCTTAGGGCTTTGCACTGGACCCCTTCTCCACATGGGCTCTCATGACTCGGTCTGTCTAAGCCGGGCTTCCTCTATGGTGGCTGGAGCATTCTCAGAGGGTAGTGGTGGAAGTGCAGAGCCCCCAGTGGTCTAGGCTTTCAAACTTACACAACATCACTTGTGCTACAATCCTTCATCAAAGCAGGACTCAGGGCCAGTCCAGATTCAGGAAGTGGGAAAACAGAAGGGGCTGCCATCTACCATAGGAGGTGTGTCTGACTTTGGACAGTCCCCGGTTGGAAGTGGTAGAATTATTGTTCTAGAGATCTTTAATAGCAATCTCCTGGGGGCAGATTAAATGTATTCGTGTCATCTGAATTCAGGCCATATTTTCACCTAAGGATCAATCATTGCCATTTGTCTTCCTATGACAAATTCTACCCAGGACCTTTTTTTTAAGCCTTTCATGGATCAAAAAGGCACACTTTGACTCTCCCTGAAGAACTGCTGTTTTCCTAAATCTGCTCTGCAGGTTCTGACATCTTGCGTTTTGCTATTTTTCCTCTGAGATTTTTCCTCATCTCGTGTTTTGCTATTTTTCCAATTTAGGCGGTGGCCTAAATTGTGACACAGAAATAATTCTGAATGTTTGAGTTGGAAGTCTGGAGACACCCTCACTGCGAAGACAGACATCAGGTTCAGTGATTTCTGGAAAGCATCTGGCTACTTCCTAGTGGACAAGACTCACAGATATTCTTTCTGCTTGTTTTTTTTTTTTTTTAAGATTTTATTTATTTATTTGTCAGAGAGAGAGAGAGAGAAAGAGCGCACAAGCAGGCAGAGTGGCAGCCAGAGGTAGAGGGAGAAGCAGGCTCCCTGCCAGGCAAGGAGCCCCATGTGGGACTGGGATCATGACCTGAGCCGAAGGCAGCTGCCCAACCAACTGAGCCACCCAGGCATCCCCCTGATACTTCTTTTTGATCTGCTTTAGCACAGCCTAGGACAACAGACCTGGTATCTTGACTGCCATCTAGTGGTTGTGCCCATAGATGGTGGGATTAAATTTAGATTGGTAAAATCCAAATTAGAATATGGAAATGAGGTTTAGAATTTTAATTTAGTTTTAATTTAAAGGTGGTAAAGAATACTGTTTGAACAACAGCCAAAATATGGAAAGATCTCAGATGCTCATAGACAGATGAATGGATAAAGAAGATGTGATGTGTACACACACACACACACACACACACACACACACACAGAGGAATATTACTCAGCCATCAAAAAGAATGAAATAGTACCACTTGCAAAAATGTGGATGGAATTAGAAGGTATTATGCTGAGTGAAATAAGTCAGCAGAGAAAGCAAATATTATATAATTTTACCCATGTGGAATTGAAGAAACAAAATAGATGAACAGAGGGGAAGGGAAGGAAAAATAAAATAAGATAAAAACAGAGAGGGAGACAAACAAAAGAGACTCTTAACTATAGGAAACACACTGAGGGTTGCTGGAAGAGAAGTGGATGGGGAGATGGGGTAAATGGTGATAGACATTAAGGAGGGCACTTAATGGAATGAGCGCTGGGTGTTATATGCAACCAATGAATCACTGAATTCTACCTCTGAAACTAATAATACACTATATGTTAATTAAATTGAATTTAAATTATTTTTTATTTTTATTTTTTTTTACTTTTTTTTTTAAAGATTTTATTTATTTATTTGACAGGAGAGACATCACAAGTAGGCAGAGAGGCAGGCAGAGAGAGAGGGCAGAAACAGGTCCCCTGCCAAGCAGATAGCCCGATGCAGGGCTTGATCCCAGGACCCTGAGATCATGACCTGAGCCAAAGGCAGAGGCTTTAACCCACTGAGCCACCCAGGGGCCCCAATAATTTTTTTAGCCCCAATAATTTTTTTTAAAGAATAGTGATTGAGAACTTGAACTCTAGAGTCTGAATACTGGTTTGAGTCCCAGCTCTGTCACTTAACAGCTGTGTGACCTTGGGGATATAACTTAAACTCACTGTGCCTCAGTATCCTGATCTATGAAGTGGGTTGGTAAGAGTACCTGCTTCATGGGTAACTGTATAGAATAATAACTTAATACACATTAAAGCACTTATACAAGTATAGACAATTATTGTTAATGGTCTTGAAAGTCCAGAAAGAGCTTCTGGGTAAAATACAAAACTATGACACTCATACTCCAGCGATCATCAGTCAAGGTGTGGTGCACATGGAAGGCATTTCAATGCATAATAGCTGGAATTAGGTCCATGAAATCTGGAGAGGCAAGAAGGGAAACAAAGACAATAGAATCACATAGGAAGAATATAAGCCATATTTTTTTTTGTTTATGGTCTTGAAAAACCCTTTTATGTACATTATCACTATTAGTGAAGAGGACGGAAAAGAAAAGTGGCTTTTGGGGCCCCTGGGTGGCTCAGTGGTTAAAGCCTCTGCCTTTGGCCCAGGTCATGATCTCGGGGTCCTGGGATAGAGCCCTGCATCGGGCTCGCTGTTCGACGGGGGGACTGCTTCCCCCTCTCTCTCTGCTGCCTCTCTGCCTACTTGTGATTTCTCTCTCTGTGTCAAATGAATAAATAAAATCTTTAAAAAAAGCAGCTTTTAACTAAGGCTGATCTGAGGTAAAGGGATGTCTTTTTCCTATTGTATGTGAGCTAATGTTTTTGTCAACTAAAATGGATGTGGGTGTATATCACGGTGTTAGAGATCCTGTGTGACCATGAACACCTGTGTTCCCAGGGAAGACCAGATGATGCATAATCCTGAATCCTTGAAACTAAACAAAATTGTCATATGTTAATCCATCGGATTCCCCTCTTATCCTTACCAGTTCAAATGCTTGCTTTTTGTAAACAAATGAAAACACATACACAGTCTTAATTGTATATGAGTAGTTGTTATTGTTTTGGGGATTGTATTTCTTTTTAAAAAGTTTTTTTTTTATTTATTTTCATTTATTTGAGAGAGATGGGCAATGAGAGAGAAAGCACAAGCTGGGAGCAGGGGAGAAGCAGAAGGAGAAGCAGACTCTCTGCTCAGCCGGGAACCTGATGTGGGGCTTGATCCCAACACCCTGGGATCATGACCTCAGCCGAAAGCAGATGCTTAACCAACTGAGCCACACAGGCACCCCACGGGATTATGCTTCTTCAAATAATTGTAGATATAAGATTGGCTTTCCTCTTTTTGGCCAGAACACTAGTTCTGCTACACAATTAAAGCAAAATAGAGTTCTTTAATATAGAAATAAGATACCTGCATCGTGTTTCCATTAGCCAGCTTCACTTTCTTTTAAAATGTTTTTTAATTTTAATTTTTAAATTATTTTTTTAGAGAAGGAGAGAGAGGCAGGAGGGAAGAGCAGAGGGAGAAGGGAAAACAGAATCTTAAGCAGGCTCCGCACCCAGCTCAGAGCACAATGCAGGGCTTGATCTCACAATGTTGAGATCATGATCTGAGCCAAAGTCAGGAGTCAGATGCTCAACTGACTGGGCCCCCCAGCACCCCACCAGCTCCACTCTTTAAAGCATTTTCATCTGAAGTATCTGACTATCTTAGATTTATTAATTTTTCTCTACCTTTTAAATGCTTGTGGGAAAAAATCTGTAGAGAAACTGTCTTGAATCATTCATAATTATTGCTACAGAGGCTTGCTAGAGATTACTACAAAGAAGTGTTGTTCACTGCCCATTTGGCCAAGAACAAAAGGCCCTTGGGGCGCCTGGGTGGCCCAGTGGGTTAAAGTCTCTGCCTTCAGCTCAGGTCGTGATCTCAGGGTCCTGGGATCCAGCCCCACATCGGGCTCTCTGCTTAGCAGGGAGCCTGCTTCCCCCTCTCTCTATGCCTGCCTCTCTGCCTACTTGTGATCTCTCTCTCTGTCAAATCAATAATTAAAATCTTTATAAAAAAAAAGGCCCTTGCTTGCATCAGTCTCAGTATATAAGATTGAATGTTGTTCTTGCATGGAACCTACCCCAAAAAAGATTCACTGCTTGTGAACAGTGAAGAGAATGTCTCAGGGCCCTACCTGCCTTATGTAGCTCTTTCTTCATAACCTGCTGAGAGATAGGACCTCACAACTCTTCAGCAAGGACCTTTCTGGAAACTGCCAATAATAGGGAGATAGGAGAATCTCTTCATTTCTTTCCCACCTGAGTAATAACACTTCAGGAATTAAGGAATGTGTTCTCAAATCCAGCTCTGCCTGGTGATCATGGACAATCACACTCTTTTGCTCTGGCCCATGCTTCAGAATAGTAATACCCTTGCACTCCAGATAGAATATTAAACACACTCTATCACCAAAGACTTTGCACACATTATTTCATGTAGTCTTCACCTCAAGTCTCTTGACTTAAATTACAGGAAGTTTAGGCAAATGTAAACTTGCACAGTTCGTGAATGGAATGGCCAGAATTCCAAGCTTGTTCAGCATTTAAGAAAAGTCTCTAAAGAAAATTTTGAGGGGAGCGCCTGGGTGGCTCAGTGGGTTAAGCATCTGCCTTTGGCTCAGGTCATGATCTCAGGGTCCTGGGATGGAGCCCCACATCACATCGGGTTCTCTGCTCAGCAGGGAGCCTGCTTCCCCCTCTCTCTCTGCCTGCCTCTCTGCCTACTTGTGATCTCTCTCTCTCTGTCAAATAAATAAAATCTTAAAAAAAAGTTTTGAGGAAAAGTAGCTCAGACATTCCTTCCAAGTAAAGGGAGAGCCTGTTACATGAAAATGTTCCTTTTTCTATCACATATCATTTAGTGAGTGTAGAAAGGTTGGCTAACTCTAGTTGGCCATGCCCTTCTCAGCATGTCTTTACCAGAGTCTTGACTGTGGACACACAGAATTTCAGGAGTGAGATATGGAGAAACTGAGGACCAGGACCATTTACCTGAATAAAAAATTTCTATTAACCTATGCATAGTCACACACAATTCACTGAAATATCTTTTACACATGCTGCCTACAGGTGTGTATATATCATATAAATATATATGTACAGATAAAAAAATGTTCTTTAAAATTACAGATTAGGGTTTTCTAAATTTAAATTCAATTAGCCAAATATATTTTACTAGAATCGGAAAAGAAAAGAAATTGATCTATGGAATAGAGGAGGGAATGCCTCTCCTTCTCAGAGCCCTGCAGTGAGAGGACTAGTACTTCTTGCTCCTGCCTTGGCCATGAGGACAACACTCTCTGCTGTCAGCAAAATGGACACTGAGATGCAATGGAAGTCTGCAGCTTTAAATATTGTGGCAACACCTCTGACCCCTCCCCAACATTCCAGAATTATTTTCATTAGGGCAGATAGACAAGAAAATGAAACAGCCACAGATAAGACATTGAGAGAATGGTAAGAACACACACTTTGCAAACTGGATTCAAGCAAATGTGTGCAGTATAAACATTGGAAGAAAGCCATTTACCAGCTCAAAACATGAGGTCAGAAGACAAAAGAAGAAGTCTCCTGATTTTATGGAAAAATAAGGATATTGTGGGATGGGGGAGGGAAACATCTCTTTTTCTTTTTTCTCCAGCTTTATTGAGATATAATTGATGTATACTGGTTGTATAAGTTTAAGGTGTACAACATGTTGATTTGATACACTTATACATTGTGAAATGATTGCCGTAATAGTGTTAGCCTACTATCTATCATGTGACATACTTACCATTTCTTTTTTGTGCTGAGAACATTTAAGATCTATTCTTTAGCAACTTCCAAGTATATAATACAGTATTGTTAACTACAATCACCATGCTGCACATTAGATCCCCAGAACTCATCTTAACTGGCATCTCTTTTCCTGTTCTTACGGTTTTCAGAGCTATAGGAAAAAGGGAAGTTTCCTTTTGTGGCACAACAGCGCCATCTCATGGACAAAACTTATATGACACAAAGTTTCCCTACTCTCAAGCGAACATTTCCTGTCTCTGCCAGGAGCTTTTTGCATTGATCCAAACAATTCAACTCTCTACCTTAAATGCACAGTATTTTCAGAGGAGGTCCAGAGAGGATGATTTCAGTTTTTCAAGTCAAGTGTTTGATGCAAAAATTGGAATCTCATGTTGTCTCCACTTTACTTTTAAGATTAAAACAAAACAAGAATCTTTTCTGGGGAGTAAATCAGGAAGATGGAAGACTAGGAGGACCCTAAGCTCAGCTAATCCCACAGATACAACTATATAACGCTCTCATTGGTATAAACAACCCATAAAATAACCTGAAAACTGACAGAACAAATTCCACAACTAAATGTAGAAAAGAGGCCACATTGGGGTGCCTGGGTGGCTCAGTGGGTTAAAGCTTGTGCCTTTGGCTCAGATCATGATCTCAGGGTCCTGGGATCGAGCTCCGCATCAGGCTCTCTGCTAAGCAGGGAGCCTGCTTCCCAACCTGTCTCTCTGCCTACCTCTCTGCCTACTTGTGATCTCTCTCTCTGTCAAATAAATAAAATAAAAATCTTTAAAAAATAAACTAAAAAAAAGAAAAAAGAAAAGAGGCCACATTGAAGAGGGTAGGAAGAGTGTAAATGTGGTAGGGAGATAAACAGACCCACAGGGATTGTCCATGGAAGGGAGAGGACCACAGACTTGGAAAGGGAGGAGAACAGACTATTACACCTGGGAGCCTGCTCAGGGAAGAGAATCCTCATAACATTTGTTTTCAAAACCCGAGGGGCCAAATTTCATGAGTTCTTACAACCAGTGGGGTTTAATACCTTGAATTTTAGAAATAAGTAGGCTCAGCTCTGGGAGAGCTGGGAGGGTGAGAGGAAACTCAGTCCCTGTCCTTGAAGAGACAGCACAATGAAGAGCCCACAGTTTAGAAGCAGCAGTTTGAAAAACATTTGTGGCATATAAGAGAGAAAGTTGTTTAATAATCTCAGAGCATGTCTCAGAGGGACAGAGATCCAGGAACAAAGGAGATGGCAGGTGCTATTTCCTTTCTCCAACCCCCAACTCAGACACCGACACCTGTAGGAACCAGGTTAGTGCCAACCCTTGCTACCTAACTTGCAAACACCACCACCCTCTCCCTGAGCTGTGCTTCAGCAGATCCACCTGTTCCAGCCAGGTCTGCCTCGGTCCCTGTGCTGCAGGTCTGCTCCGCCAGAGGACCAGGGTATAAACCTTGTAAACACTGTGCATCTCACTCTCACTCACATTGCAGAACTGCCCCCTCTAATATGCTTTTAGTTGAAGCCCATCCTAAGTGGTGCTACAATCCTACCCATGTGCAAGCAGCCCCAACAGGAGACAGCACCACTTCAAAATGACTCCTACCCCACAGACAGAGAAAGATAACCACATATATGAGTCTGACTGTGGCCCTAGCAGTGGGATGGGGGCAGACAACTCATCTGACTACAGGCCACACCCACCAATGAAAGCTTCTCACAGCACAACATGGGGAAAGCATGCTGCTGTTGGGTACTACTGCATCTCTGGCAAATGCCTGAGTCTGACTCAACTCAAGACCAAGAAAGGCCCAGATTGGCCCATTAACACCATGGGAACCAAACACTGCCCACAACAGGTAAAGAGAACCAAGGCAGATGACTGGACTGAAGGAAAAAGTAGCATAGCCACAAGAGCAGACTGCACATGAAACACACAGGAGATACCCTTGAAGTGCTAGTTTCTGGTGAAGAGGTGACACTGCACTGCAGAGCACTCAGAACCTCTTCTTTATAAGACCACGACTTTCAAGAGCAGGAGACATAGTTGAGTTTCCTAACAAAAGGAAATGGACACAGAGAGTAATAAATTGAGGAGACAAAGGAATATGTCCCCAATAAAAGAACAAGACAAAACCAAAGCAAAAGACCTAAGTGAAATGGAGATAAGTCATCTGCCTGATAGAGAACTTACAGTAATGATCATAAAGATACTCACTGAACTTGAGAAAAAAGGGAAGAACCTCAATGAAACCTTTAACAAAGAGATAAGAAAGAACCAGTCAAGGATAAAGAACACAATAAGTGAAATAAAAAATACATTAGATAGAATAAATAGACAAGAAGAAGAAGAAGAACAACAACAACAACAACAACAACAACAACTCAGTGACCTAGAGGATAAAGTAATGGAAAGTAATCAAGCAGAGCAGGTGAGAGAAAAAAAATAAGTAAAATGAGAATAGACTTAGGGAACCCAGGGACATCATCAGTCATAATGACATTTGCATTATAGGAACCCCAGAAGGAAAAGAGAGAGTGAGTAAAGGCGGTGGAAATTTATTTAAATAAATAATAGCTAAAAAATTCCCAGATCTGAGGAAGGAAACAGAAAACCAGATCCAGGAGGCACAGAGATCCCCCAACAAAATCAACTGAAGGAAGTCTACACCGAGACATAAAGTAATTAAAATGGCAAAAAGTGGTGATAAAAGAGAGAATTTTAGAAACAGCAAGAGAAAAGAAAACAGTTACATACAATAAAAACACAAGACTATCGGGATTTTTTAGTAGAAACTTTGCAGGACGGAAGGGAGAGGTAGGATTTATTAAAAGTGATGAAAGGGAAAAATCTCCAGCCACGAATATTCTATCCAGCAAGGCTATCATTCAGAATAGAAAGAGAGATAGTTTCCCAGGCAAATAAAAGTTAAGAGAAATCATGACCACTAAACCAGCTCTACGAGATACTTTTTGAGTAGAAAAAAAAGACCATAAGTAAGAGTGAGAAAAGTAGAGAGCACAAAAGCAATAAAAATAAGTATATCTGTAAAAATCAGTCAAGGTACTCACAAAATATAAGGATGTAAAATATGATACTATATACCTGAAACATGGTGGGGAAAGGAGTAAAGAATGAGTTCAAATGTAAGACAACCATCAACTTAATATACAGACTTCTATATGCAGAAGAGTACAAACCTAATGGTCATCACAAAACAAAAACCAGCAATAGATATGCAAAAAATAAAGAGAAAGGAATCCGAGTATATGACTACAGACAGCCAACTAATCATGACAGAAGAGATCAAGGGAAGAAAGAAACAGAGAAGAACTACAAAAACAACCATAAAACAAATAACAAAAAAGTAATAAATACATACCTATCAATAATTACTTCGAATGTAGGGTGCCTGGGTGGCTCAGTTGGTTGGGCGACTGCCTTCGGCTCGGGTCATGATCCCGGAGTCCCGGAATCGAGTCCCACATTGGGCTCCCAGCTCCATGGGGAGTCTGCTTCTCACTCTGATCTTCTCCCTTCTCATGCTCTCTCTCACTCTTTCTCTTTCCTGATAAATAAATAAATAAATAAAATCTTAAAAAAAAAATAATTACTTCGAATGTAAATGGACTAAATTCTCCAATCAAAAGACATAGAATCACAGAGTGGATTAAAAAAAATCCATCTATACGTTGCCTACAAGAGGCTTGGTTTAAATCTAGAGACACCTGTAGATTGAAAGTAAAGGTTGGAGAAGCATTTGTCAATCAAATGGTATCAAAAAAAAAAAAAAAAGCCAGAGTAGCAACTAGACTTTAAAATAAAGACTGTAGGGACGGCTGGGTGGCTCAGTTGGTTGAGCAGCTGCCTTTGGCTCAAGTCATGATCCCGGCATCTTGGGATCGAGTCCCGCATCGGGCTCCTTGCTCCGCAGGGAGCCTGCTCCTCTCTCTGCCTCTGCCTGCCTCTCTGCCTGCTTGTGTTCTCACTCTGCTAAATGAATAAATAAAAATCTTTAAAAATAAAATAAAATAAAATAAAATAAAATAAAGACTGTAACAAGAAACAAAGAAGAGCACTGTATAATAACAAAAGGAACAATCCAACAAGAAGATATAACAATTATAAATATTTATGCGCCTACTATGAGAGCACCCAAATACATAAAATAGTTAATAATAAACATAAAGGAACTAATCAGTAGTAATACAATAAGCGTAGGGGTCTTTAACACCTCACTTAAATCAATGGACAGATCATCTAAACAGAAAATCAACAAAGAAACAGTGGCTTTGAATGACACATTGTACCAGATGGATTTAACAGATATATTCAGAATATCTCATCCTAAAACAGCAGAACACATTCTTTTCAAGTACACATGGAACATTATCCAGAATAGATCACATATTAGGCCATAAAACAAATCTCAACAAATTCAAAAAGATCAAAGTCGTACCATGCATCTTTTCTTACCACAACACCATGAAACCAGAAATCAACCATAAGAAAAAAATCTGGGAAGATCATAAATAAATGGATTAAATAACATGCTACTAAACAATGAATGGGTCAACCAAGAAATCAAAGAGGAAATAAAAAAATACATGGAGACTAATGAAAATGAAAATACAATAGTCCAAAATCTTAGAGATGCAGCAAATTCTCTGAGGGAATTTCATATCAACACAGGCTTGCATCAAGAAACAAGAAAAATCTCAAGTAAGCAACCTAACCTCACACCTAAAGGAGCTAGAAAAAGAACAAACAAACAAACAAAAAAACCCAAAACCAGTAGAAGGAAGAAAATAATAACGATCAGAGCAAAAATAAACACAACAGAAACTAAAAAACAATAGAATAGATGAATGAAGCTGGGAATTGGTTCTTTGAAAAGATCAATAAAATTGATAAACCTTTAGCCAGATTTATTTATTTATCTATCTATTTATTTATTTATTTTTAAGGATTTTATTTATTTATTTGACAAAGACAGAGAGACAGTGAGATAGGGAACACAAGCAGGGGAAGTGGGAGAGGAAGAAGCAGGCTTCTGGCTGAGCAGGAAGCCCGATAATAAAAAGCTTCTGCACTGAGAAGGAAACTATCAACAAAAACTAAGACAACTTACCAAACGGGAGAAGAAATTTGCAAATGATGTATATGAGAATGGATTAGTGTCCAGAATATACAAAGAACTTAAACAACACCAAAAACCCAGATAATGCAATTAAAATGGGCAGAAAACATTAGCAGATATTTCTCCAAAGATGTCCAGATGACCAACAGATACATGAAAAGATATCAACATCACTAGTCATCAGGAAAATGCAAACTTTTGTATCAACATGGACAGGACTAGAAGAGATTATGCGGAGTGAAATAAGTCAAGCGGAGAGAGGCAATTATCTTATGGTCTCACTTACGTGTGGAGTATAAAGAAAATCATGGAGGGCATCGTGAGAAGGAAGGGAAGGGCGAATGGGGGGAAATCGGAGGGGGTGTTGAACCAGGAGAGACTGTGGACTCTGA
>CM052802.1:89905297-89938073 GCA_028533885.1 Nasua narica | reverse complement strand
ACACAGGAACCATATCAATAAAATCCAAGGAGGACATTTTGGGCTGGGATATTACTAAGAAGTATTATTAAAGAAACGTAGTAAAAATTAAAAAAAATTAAAAAAAAAGAAAAGATGTTTAACAGAATTTTTCATTAGAGAAATGTAAATTTAAAACCACAGTACAGTAGCAACTGACACCTATTTGCTAAATAGACTAGTCACATACAAGATGAGGATGTAGAGACACTAGAACTCATGCACTGCACACAGGAATGAAAAATCGTGCAGTCACTTTGGAAAAGGGTTCTTAAATATTCAAACACAACCCTGTCATACGACCCAGATGTTACACTCCTAGCTTTTTATCCAAAAGAAATGAAAGCATATATCCACACAAAGACTTAAATGTGAATGTTCCTAACAGTTTTCTTTGGAAGAGCCCCAAACTGCAAAAGTAACGTGAATGTCCATCAGTGGGTAGATGGATAAACAAACCATCATTTATTCATCTAGTAGGATACATCTTGGCAATAAAAAGGAATCACGTACTGACACTTTCTACAACATAGGTAAATCTCCAAATAATTTCAACGAGTGAAAAAAAGTCAGACAAAAATAAAAAGAGTACATACTATTTGTTTCCATTACTACAAATTTTAGAAAAAAATCCACAGTGAAAGAAAGCAGATCAGTGCTTACCTGGTATTGGGAGGAGAGTGAGGGTCTGGAAAGGAAGAATTACAGAGATCACAAGGGAAGCCTGCAGGATGCACTTTTGTCACCTAAATTGTGGTGATAGTTTCACAGATTATATGCCTGGGTCAAAAATGCTCAATTGTATGCTTTAAACATATGCAGTTTATTGTATGTTGGCTATACCTCAATAAAGCTGTTATAAATAAAATGTGATAATAAATTAATAAAATGTGGGTGAAAATAAGAGAATTTTAAAATGTGTATAATATTATCCTATATTCTAGCAGCTGTAGCTCCAAAATTTAACTTGAGTGTTCTAGGAGCAAAAGCAAAGAAAAAAACATAAAGCAAAAGAAAAGAAGATATGCAGCCATCAAGAGAAACGAAATCTTGCCATTTGCAACGACGGGGATGGAACTAGAGGGTATTATGCTAAGCGAAATAAGTCAGTCAGAGAAAGACAATTATCACATGATCGCTCTGATATGAAGAATTTGAGAGGCAGGGCAGGGAATTATGGGGGGGGTGGGGAAGAGAAATGAAACAAGATGGGATGGGGAAGGAGACAAACCATAAGAGACACCTAAAATCACAAAACAAACTAAGGGTTGCTGGGAGGTGGGGGGGGTAGGGATATGGACATTGGGGAGGGTATGTGCTATGGCAAATGCTGTGAAATGTGTAAGCCTGATGATTCACAGACATGTACCCTGGGGCAAATAATACATTATATGTTAATAAATAAATACATAAATACATAAATAAATAAATAAATAAATAAAGATAAAACGTGCTATTACTTTAAAGTGCCACTTTTCTGAAGTTCTAAGAAAGCCTTCAGAGAATTTCCCCCCCGATCCTCAGGGAGAGTTTTATCATATTATGAACAACAGCCTTGGTAACACTAACATTCACCTTCCATGCTCCTCTTTCTTACATCACTGCCCAGAGACATCAGAATGTGGGAACACAAGTGCAGTTCAGCATCCACACATTTTTGAGAGGTCTAACTGATGTAGCACAGAGGTGCCCCTTCAGATTGCCACGCTCCTCCAAGGGTGACAAGTTAGTGGAAGAAAGAATGGGCAATGGTGGCATGGTGGGGGATGACAGGAACCATCACCCCTTAAGTGGCAGTGCTTCAATAAATTTAAGGTAAAATGTTTCAGGACAGTTATTTAAAACAGCATTTGAAGATCTCTGAGGAAGCCTCATGAAGGCTAAACTGGGAGATTCACGCAGAAGGAATCCAAGGGTGCTGTTCTTCCAAAAGCCAGCTCTAACGCAGGTCACAGACACCTCCCCTCCCCACTTAGAGCCAGGCTGCATCTCTGTTCACTGAGTCAATCCTTAACAAATGGTAACTTCAGCAACCAAGCTTTTGAGAAATGAGCAGCAGAGTTCAAGGTTTTAACCTCTGGTGAGAATCTGAAGTTACCAAAATTTTATTAAGGATTTGAGGATGAAAATCCTTGCTCTAACCCACAGTCCTTCGGGGGTGGATTTACTCTGTGCACAGCTCTCTCTAATCTTTTTTTTTTTTAATTTTTGTTATTTATAAAATTTTTATTTTTTTAGTATCAGATGCAGTGTTTCAGTAATTATCAATTGCATATAACACCCAGTGCTGATCACATCACGTGCCTTCCTTAATGCCCATCACCCAGTCAACCCACCTCCCCCACTGCCCCTGAGCAACCCTATTTGTTTCCTATGGATAAGAGTCTCATGGTTTTTCTCCCTCTCTGATAACTTCCCATTCAGTTTTCCCTCCCTTTGCCTATGAGCCTCTGTGCTATTTCTTATATTAGCTCTCTGTAATCTTAAACATTCCCCAATGCAGGACCAGCAGCTTCCTGGGCAGGCCACCCAGGGAACTCCACAGTGCCTTGCACCACTGCCTCATGCTCCATTCAAAGCTCTACTACCATGTCTCCAATTTCTTAATATATTTTGAACATGGCACCTGAATTCTCATTTTGCGCTCCACCCCACAAACTACCTAGCTGGGAGCCTGCCTCGAAGCATGTGCCAAAGACCATGAATTAATTTGTGTTAATTTGTGTTGTGAAAAAGGAATGATTTAGGAGATTGAATTAAAGTAAAATAACTTTCTGTTCTGCAGAACAACTGGTAGCAACAGTTTAGATCAGAAACTCATATTTAGTCTTCTTAGGGCCAATCTCAAAGCTCTATTCATTATTATACAGATTTATACACACTGTAGATTAGATTCTGTCCCATAAAATAATGTTTCTCAAACATTTATATGCAGTGATTCACTTGGGGTACCTTAAGTACAAGTCCTCTTTCAGTAGCTCAAGCCCAGACTCAGCATCTCTCAGGTAAGGTTGTGAGGCTGCTGGTCTGCAGACCACACTTTTGAGTAGCAAAGCTCAAAAATAAACTTGTGGACAGAGGCAGGTGAGTTTGTCCAGTTTATATGTTGCTCCATCATTTAGTGACTGAGTGATCCAGGAGAATGTTACTTCACCTCTCTGAGCTTCAAATTCTTTAAGGTACCCAAGGTAACTTTTCCTAAAATTCCTTCTTTCCTTCCTTCCTTCCTTCCTTTCTTTCTTTCTTTCTTTCTTTCTTTCTTTCTTTCTTTCTGATTTATTTTTTAAGATTTATTTATTTGAGAAAGAGAGAACAGGGGTGGAGGCAGAGAGAGAGAAAGAGAATCCCAAGCAGACTCTCCACTGAGCACGGAGACTGACTGGGGCTTGATCTCACCACCCTGAGATCACAACCTGAGCCAAAATCAAGAGTGGGATGCTTAACTCACTGAGTCATTCGGGCATCCCAACGTTTCCTACAATTATTTTAAGGATCTAAGCAAAGTACTTTTGCACTGAGAGTCATTTTAACAACCAATTTATGAATAAGGCAACGTAGATACCATAATTCCAATTTTACGGGTGAGGAGCCTAAGATTTGGGGAGGTTAGCTACTTTGCCGATTGTTCCAAGCAGGTAAGCCAGGGCAAGGGCTTGGACCTTCATCTTTGGACCCTGAACCTCTTGGTCTTTGGCTCATTCAAATATTTCCAGTATGTATTTTATAGCAGGCTCTTGTCTTTACATCAACCTAACTTACAAAGAGGCTTCCTTTATAATGAAATTTTAAATTACACATCTTTTATAACCAGTAGATCCCTTTTCTTTTTTTTGAAAACAATTTTATTACTTTTCTTAACAAAATGATAAATGTTTCAAACAATATCAAAAAGTGCAAAGAAGGGGCGCCTCCGGGCTCAGTCAGCCCATTCAGTGTCCAGCTGTTGATCCAACTGTTGTTTTCAGCTTAGGTTGTGATCTCAGGGTTGTGAGTTCAAGCCCCATGTGGAGCTTCTCCATAAGCAGCCTGGAGTCTGCTTGTCCTTCTTACCTTGCTCCTCACTCCACTTGCACTCTCTCTCTCTCTCAAATAAATAAGTAAATCTTTAAAAAAGTACAGAGAAGTGAATAAAATTCACATCTCAGATGTGACTTCTGTTAAAATTTTAATGAATATCCTTCCAGTTGCCTCTTAATGAATCAAGGGTGAACCATTTGAGCTGAAAGAAAAGAGAGGTTTCCTTTGGTCAAATAATTTTTTTTCAAATTTTATTATATTTTTTAACTATTCCAAGATTCATTGTTTATGCACCACACCCAGTGCTCCATGCAATACATGCCCTCCTCAATACCCACCACCAGGCTCACCCATCCGTCCATCCCCCTCCCTTCCAAAACCCTGTTTGTCAGAGTCCACAGTCTCTCATTCGTCTCCCCCTCTGATTTCCCCTAATTCACTTTTCCTTTCCTTCTCCTAATGTCCTCCATGTTATTCCTTATGCTCCACAAATAAGTGAAACCATATAATTGACTTTCTCTGCTTATTTCACTCAGTATAATCTCCTCCAGTCCCATCCATGTTAAATAATTTTGAGAACTGTCTGTATATTATATTCTCCACCTGAAGGTCACAGAGAACGTTAGCATTTTAAAAGCTCACAAAACTGGCATTAAAAGTATTTGACATTAGGGGCACCTGTGTGGCTCAGTGGGTTAAAGGCTCTGCCTTCAGCTCAGGTCATGATCTCAGGGTCCTGGGATTGAGCCCCATATCAGTCTCTCTGCTCAGCAGGGAGCCTGCTTCCCCCTCTCTCTCTGCCTGCCTCTCTGCCTACTTGTGATCTCTCTCTCTGTCAAATAAATAAAGTCTTTAAAAAATATAAAAAAATAAGTAAAATCTTTAAAAAAACATTATAAACAATGCTGCAACAAGTATCGTGAAGTTATATGTTTTTTTTTTTTAATAGTGTTAGTATTTTCTTAGGGGAAACAA
Source organism: Nasua narica (assembly GCA_028533885.1). Classification (NCBI taxonomy): domain Eukaryota; kingdom Metazoa; phylum Chordata; class Mammalia; order Carnivora; family Procyonidae; genus Nasua; species Nasua narica. Next base: position 89,933,063 of record CM052802.1, on the reverse strand, counting down.
GGTATTCATATTGCCCTACCCAAAGACTGCAGGAATTTATACTTCCACAAATTGTTCATGAGAGTTCCATTTTTCTAAATGCTACTGCTAATAGATTTTATCAACCCCTTTGGTCTTCATTAATCTGATACACGGACAAAATTAATTATTTTTATTTCTTTCTTTCACCATTAAGGAGATTGAACACCTTTTCTTGTGTTCATCAGCTAATATGTAAATTGCTTGTTCATGTTCTTCCAAATTTTTATTTAGGTTTCTTTTATTTTGTTTTTCCTTTTTTGAATTCTTCAATAAAAAATAATCTGTTAATATGTGGGTTGCAAATATTTTCACCGATTTAGTTTTAGTCATGCTTGTTTGATTTCATTTTTTTTATTTATGTAGTTTTAAATTTGTATACCATCACATACATAGGTATGGGGGATTTCTGACATGACTCTTTGAAAGACAGCCACCAGTCAAGATTGTAAAATTATTCACACATGTTTTCTTGTAACATTTTATAATTTCTATATTCACAATTAAGAGTTCACTTAATCCATCTGGACTTTTATTTATTTATTTATTTATTTATTTATTTATTTATTATTTATTAGGGTTTTTTTTAAACTTTTATTTTATTTTTTCAGTGTTCCAAGATTCATTGGACTTTATTCTTATGTGAGGACTAAGGAAAGGATCTGCCCCAATTTTCTCTAAATCACTAGCCTGTTACCTCTTCCCAAGTATTAGATAATTATTTACTCATAGGTGATGTAATGTCTTTTTATTTTTTACTTGAATGTATTTGTATATAATATTGTATAAATTTAAGGTGTACATGTTAATTTAACACATTTATATATTGTAACATGATTGTCATTACAGTGAGACTTAGCACCTCACATCACCCTCAGATCATGTCCTTTTTATAGTTGGAATTATTAAGATCTAGTCTCTTAGCAAAAAAAAAAAAATCTAGTCTTTTGGCAAGTATGATGGTCATAATATAATATTGTTGTTTGCATTCCCCACACTGCACACTGTCTTTGAAAATTTATTTTATATGTTTGGGACACCTAGGTGGCTCAGTCGGTTATGCATTTGCGTTTGGCTCCAGGTCATGATTCCAGGGTCTTGGGATGGAGTCCCATTGGGCTCCCTGCTCAGCAGGGAACCTGCTTCTCCCTCTTCTTCTTCTTTTTTTTTTAAAGATTTTATTTATTTATTTGACAGAGAGGAAAGAGATCACAAGTAGGCAGAGGCAGGCAGAGAGAGAAGGAGAAGCAGGCTTCCCGCTGAGTGGAAAGCCCAACTCAGGGCTGGATCCCAGGACCCTGAGATCTTGACCTGAGCCGAAAGCAGAGGCTTTAGCCCACTGAGCCACCCAGGCGCCCCTCTCTCTCCTTCTGCTGCTCCCTCTGCTTGTGTGCCGATCTCTCTCTCTGACAAATAAATGAATAAAATCTAAATTTATTTTTTATTTTACATTCAGTAGCATTCACTTCTAGTTTGTAGTTGCATGAGTTTTGACAAATGTACAGAGTTACATAATCACTCTCACAAATAAGATACAGAACAATTCTAACAACCAGCAAAATTCCCTCTCACTGCCTCTTTATAGTGAAATCCCACCCCATCTCTAACTCTTGGTGACACACTGATCTTTTCTTAATCCCTATAGCTTTGCTTTTTTCAGAATGCCATATGAAAGGGATTTTATGAAGTTTGCAGCCCCTGAGTATGGCTTGTTTTATTTAGCATAATGCATTGGAATTCCATGCATTTGTTGTGTGCTTATCAATAGTTCATTGCTTTTTATTATGGAGTGGTATTCTGTAGTACCACAGTTTGTTTATCCATTTACTCGTTGAAGGATATTAAGGATGTTTTCCATTTTTAGTGATTATGAATAAAGTTGTTGCTATGGACTGAATGCTTTTGACCACCCCCCATTTATATATTTAAATCCCAACTCCCAATGTGATGGTATTAGGAGGTGGGGTCTTTGGTAAATGACTTAGTCATGAGGGTGGAGGCCCCATGAATGGGATTAGTGCCTTTTAAAAGAGAGTTTTCTTACTGCTTGCATCATGTGAGGACACAGGGAGAAGATGGCTGTTTGTAACAAAGTGGGCCCTCAGAAGACAGTGAACCTGCCAGCACTTTGATCTTGGACTTCCAAGGCTCCAGAACAGTGAGAAGTAAGTATCAGTTGTGCCAGCCCCCAGTCTATAGTATTCTGTTACATTAGCCCAGATGGACTAAGACAGTTGTTATGAACCTTTGCCCACAGGTTCCTGTGAAAACAGACATGTTCATTTCTCTTAGGTAAATACCTAGCAACGAGATTGCTAGATCACATGGTTAATGCTCCTTAACTTTATGAGACTGCTTTCCTGTTTTCCAAAGTAGCCACCATTCCATTTTGCCTTCACCAACAGTGTAGGAGAGTCCTAGGTGCTCTGCATCCTCATCAACACTTGGGATTTTTAGTTTTATTGTTTAATCCATTCTAATATGGATTATCCGTATCTATAATGGCATCTGGAATGGAATATCTATAATGGTAGTCTCCTTGTGATTTTAATTTACATTTTTCTAATGTTAATGATATTGAGCACCTTTCTTATGTGTTTGCCATTTTTATATCTTCTTTAGTGAAATACGTTCTTGATTCTTGTGCCAAGTTTTTTTTCTTTGAGTTGTTTCATTTATCCTTTTTTTCCCCAAATACTTTTATTTTATTTTTTCAGTGTTACAAGATTAATTTTTCATGCACCTCACCCAGTGCTCCATGCAATACATGTCCTCCTCAATACTCACCGCTAGGCTCACCCAACCCCCCACCCCCACCAACACCCAGTTGCTCAGAGTCCACAGTCTCTCACGGTTCATCTCCCCCTCTGATTTCCCCCCCATTCACCCTTCCTTTCCTTCTCACAATGCCCTCCATGTTTTTGCTTATGTTCCACACATGAGACCATAAGATAATTGACTCTCTCTCTTGACTTATTTCACTCCACATAATCTCTTCCAGTCCTGTCCATGTTGATACAAAAGTTGGGTATTCATCCTTTCTGATGGAGGCATAATATTCCATATATATGGTCCGTATCTTCTTTATCCGCTCATCTGTTGAAGGGCATCTGGGTTCTTTCTACAGTTTGGCAATTATGGCCATTGCTGCTATGAACATTGGGGTACATGTGGCCCTTCTTTGTACTGCATCTGCTTCTTTGGGGTAAATACCCAGTAGTTTGTGCCAAGTTTTTTTTTAGGCTGTTTATTTTATTTTTGAGTTGACAGGGTAACTTTCTTATGCACTACTTTTTCATATCTATGTAAGTCTATTTCTGGATCCTCTATTCCAGTCCATTAATATACCTGTCTATTTCTGGGGCAGCATCACACTTTTTATTACTGTAACTGTTTTATTACTGTAAGAATGTATTTCATTCATATAAGACAAGTCCTGCTTTATTATTTTTTTCAGAATATTCTCAGTCCTGCTTTATTATTTTTTTCAAAATATTCTCAGCTACCAGATTAACTTTAGAATAATTTTGTCCAAGTTTTCCCCAAATTCTGTTGAGATGTTTACTTGAAGTGATACTGAATAAAATAAAATAATTTAGGAAAAATAACCCTTTATAGTACTATCTTCCAATCCAAGAAAAGATCTTTTCCTTTATTAAAATCTTTATTTGTGTCTGATGGGCTGATTTTTTCAGATATTTGTATTTAGTCTGCTTTCATATTCATCATGCACGGTCAGGAATAAAATCAGAAATGAAAACAGAACACAGGACACTTTTTGGCAGAGCTCTGGTTCAGTCCCAAACTGGACAGGCTTGAGTCTGGACCATGACAATGATGTTTTTTACATCTGTCCTATTTTAGCTATTTGTACAACTTAGAGCATTAAATTTGAGGATTAGAAAAGCAAATAGCCCCAGTTACAGTTAAGACGCCACCTCTTTATGCAGCCCATAACTCTTTTCAGTGAATGAAAACTCAGTTCTTTTTTCACCCAAGGGAGAGCTGACCTTTTACTGAGACATTCCAGAAGGAATCTACATGGCCACTCTGGATTGCAGCAACTCATATGTAGCCACACATTTGTGACATTAAAAAGGACACTTTCCTACTTTTTAGTATAAACATAATCCCATGTGAACACTTTTTTATTTTCTTTTGAAAAAAGCTATTTACCTATGGTACAAAAGAATTCTTGTAGGGATGCCTGGGTGGCTCAGTTGCTTAAGCATCCAACTTTTGATTTCAGCTCAGGTCATGATTTCAGGGTTGTAAGATCAAGCCCCACATCAGTTTCCACACTGGGCGTGGACCCCTGCTTAAGTTTCTTTCTTTCCCTCTCACACTGTCCCTACCCCTACTCAGTAAAATAAATAAATCTTAAAAAAAAAGATTCTGGGGTGCCTGGGGGGCTCAACCGGTTAGCAGGGAACCAATTTGTCCTTCTCCCTCTGCCTGCCACTCTGCCTACTTGTACTCTTTTTCTAGCAAATACATTTTAAAAATCTTAAAAAAAAAAGATTCTTTCTCTCCCTCTCCCTATCCCTCTGTCCCTCTCCCACTCAAGAAAAGAAGAGGAAGAGGAAGAGGAAGAGGAAGAGGAAGAGGAAGAAGAAGAAGAAGAAGAAGAAGAGGAGGAGGAGGAGGAGGAGGAGGAGGAGGAGGAGGAGGAGGAGGAGGAGACGGAGAAGGAGAAGGAGAAGGAGAAGAAAAAGAATTCTTGTAAATAAGAATGCAAAACATTGGCCTGCCTGCCAACTGCCTGAACTCTTCTTAGTAATCAATTGACCGAAGTGGTCAATTTTATTCCCAGCTTCCTCTTGCTGACATTATTGCATCTAGCCTTTGCTTCATTTTCCTTTTTTTCCCCCAAATATTTTTATTTTATTTTTTCAGTGTTACAAGATTGATCATGCACCACACCCAGTGCTCCATGCAATACGTGCCCTTCTCAATATCCACCACCAGGATCGCCCAACCCCCCACCCCCTCCCCTCCAAACCCCCCAGTTTGTTGCTCAGAGTCCACAGTCTCTCATGGTTCATCACCCCCTCCGATGTGCTTCTTTTTCAAGACCAGTTTCTATAATCTGTAATTTTGAAAAAAGAAAATGGTTGTTTTATATCTGACTTCAAGTTTCTTTTTTTTATTATTATGTTCATTTAGCCACCATATAGTAAGTACATCATTAGTTTTTGATGTAGCGTTCAGTGATTCATTAATTGCATATAACACCCAGGACTCATCCCAACACGTGGCCTCCTCAATACCTATCACCCAGCTACCCTATCCCCCCGACCCTCTCCCTTCTGAAACCCTCAGTTTGTTTCCCAGAGTTCACAGCTCTCATGGTTTGTCTCCCTCTTTGATTTCCTCCCCTTCAGTTTTCCCTCCCTTCCCCTGTGGTCCTCGGTGCTATTCTTTATGCTCCACATATGAGTGAAACCATATGATAATTATCTTTCTCTGCTTATTTCACTTAGCATAATCCCCTCCAGTTATATCCATGTCAGTGAGAATGGTGGGTATTCATCCTTTCTGATGGCTAAATAATATTCCATTGTGTATAAGAACCACATCTTCCTTATGCATTCATCTGTTGAAGGGAATCTCTGCTCCTTCCAAAATCTGATTATGGTGGACATTGCTGCTATGAACATTGGGGCGTGTGTGCCCCTTCTTTTCATTACGTCTGTATTTTGGGGACAACTACTAAGTATTTGTCAATTATTACCCAGCAATAGTGCAACTGCTGGGTCATAAGGTAACTAACTTCAAGTTTCTTTATAAACTTGTAATAATAATAATATTAAAGCGTCTATAAACAAGTTTGGTCCCAAAACATTTTACTTCCTGGAGCTTTCCCATTTTATGGAATTTAAGTAAACATTTTAGTTATGATAAGGTTTAGCTTTCTATAAGAGACCCCAAAATGCAGTGGTTTCAGTGAGAAAGAAGCCTCCTTATGTCTCTCTTATGTGAAAGTATGATCTGGTGTGACTATTCATCTTCATGAAATTGTCAAGGGTCCAGGCTCCTGCCTTACTGCTCTGTCATGGTTTGGGTATACTTGTTAAGTACATAGTCCAGTGACATTCCACAATAACATTCTAGCCATGAGGCAAACAGGTAAGGGGGAAAGGAGGCGTGTCCCTTCCCTTTAATGACATAAATTTGGAGATTGTACATGTGACTTCCATGCATATCCCTTTGGCCAGTTGTTCCATTAATAAATTGCCACCAAAATGTAGTGGTTTAAAACAAACATTATTTCATGGTTTCTGTGGGTCAGGAATCTAGATATGGCTTCACTGGGTATCTCTAGCTCAAGGGCTCTCATGAAGTTAAGCTGTCACCAGGGGCTGTGGTCTCATCTAAAGCTTTGACTGGGGGAGAACCCTCTTCCCAGCTCACTCACATGGTTGTGAGCAGGACTCAGTTCCTTGTGGGCTGTTGGACACAGGCCCCCAGTTCCTTCCCGCATTGACTCTCCAGACAGAATATGACAGCTGGCTTCCCACAGAGCAAGTAAGTGAGAGAACAAAAGAGGGTACCCAGGATCAACGACACAGTTTTTGTGACCTAATCTTGGAAGTTAGAGTTCATTTGTATTCTAACACAAACAGAGTGCAAATGGGGACAGCCTAGCTTCCCCTAATCAGTTTGCTTTTTGTTCAATAAAGCAATGAAGAAGAAGAAAGGTAGAAACCTTAGTTATCTAGGACACAGCAGACCACCACAACCAGGACTCAGTTACTCAGTCACATTCCAGCTATGAGTAAAGTCAAGAAATATCACTTCTGTTTACTGCACCCGTATGCCCAGCTAAAAATTCTCTATTAATCTGAGAAGAGGAAAAGATATTGAGGAATAAGTGGCAGTCTCTGCCCCCATAAGTCATAAGAGACTTCTTGAGCTTCAGTCAGAATGGGCAAGGTTAGGCAGTAACGTAAGAACCTTAAAACCTCTGTGACTAACTAAACAAAAGATGAGCTCCTACAAAGTCCACTGCAGCTTAGGGCAGAGTCCTCAGACAACAGCCTTGCTGGGGGAAACTCCATATTCTAGGTTGTTTCACTTAGTCCCACATGTGTTTTATCATCTCATTACCAGGGGAAGAGAGAAAAAGACAAACAGGCACTGGTCTCTAAATGCTTCCACTAGGAGCATGTCTGAAATGTCTGTGCATGTGTGAAATCTGAGCATGTCTGCTTAGATTTCACTGTCCAGCCTAAGTCATGTGGCCATACCTAACCAGTCCTAGAGAGGTAGAGGGACAGTTTGGTGCCTGCTGTTGCCTACAGACCTGGGCTCACATCCCAGCCTGCCACTCTGTGCCAGTGGGCTCCCAGGTTTGTATGACAGACCATTAACTCATTTACAGCCAAGAACAGTTTTCAGTTTTAGCTATGAATGAACTTATGAACTTGGAGCTCATTTCAACGGGAACTAAAAGGAGCACAGATAAATTATATTGTTTACTTGTCAACATAGACCACCCACCTCTTAATTACTCAGTGCTTTGGTGACTTATTAAGTAACTTATTCAGAAAACATTACAGACAATACATTTAACAGGAAAAGTCTGAACAGTGGAAGCCAACATAAACATGAAATTTCTGTATTTTCTACAACAGCTGTTGTTTATGAGAATGGGACCCATAGTTTTTCTAAATGAGAATCATTCATACAAGTTTTCTGGTTCCAGTTCATGTTTCTTTCTTGTGGTACTATGTGGTTTTGGCATAGCTTCCTCCCACTCCTAGGATCATATAGTAATTAATGAGGTATTTGGATTACTTTACATCACCTTTTCCAGGCTACCCCCAGAGTGCACTTTGGCTAAAGAGAACAATATCTGAACATTGATATTGCTTCTTCTCTTTTTCTAGATGTGACCATCTGTCTTCCTTCATCCCCTATGATGGTTTCTCCATTTGCGGATGGTAATTTTATCTGTTATAATAAATAAGTCTCAAAATTTCCATGGCTTCATATAATACTAGTTTATTTCTCATTTACTTAAAATCTCAAATGGATATTCCTGCTTTTCACCAATAACAGGCTCCAACCCACAGAAGTATTTGGAGACCAGACTCATAGAGAGCCCACCATCTTCAACAATGCTTCAAAGTTTGACCTAGGCACCCACATCCCATCCAGCAAAGATAGAAAGAAAGAAATCAGAGAAAATACAACCCTTCTCTATTATAGAGCTGTAATAACTAATTACCACAGGCTGGGTGGCTTAAACAACAATAGTTTTTTTCTCATAGCTCTGAGAGCTGGAAGTCCAGGATCAAGGTGTTGGCAGGGTTGGTTTCTTCTGAGGCAGCCATCTTCTCCCTGTACCTTCACATGGTCTTTTCTCTGTGTGTCTGTGTCCTACTTTATCCCTCTTATAAGGATAGCAGTCATTTTGGATTAAAGCATACCCTCTCACCTCATTTAACCTTAATTACCTCCCAAAAGACTTCCTTCTATATACAGTTACATTCTGAGGTACTGGACATTAGGACTTCAACAGAAGAATTTTGGAGTGAGACAGTTCAGTTCATAACACATGATGAATCACATTAGACTAATAAATGGTCTTAGTCAAAGTAACTGACCAAAGCCAATCACAGAGCCCCACCTGGAAGGAAGGGCAGTTGGGAAGTGCACTCTGTGCTTGGCAGTGCTTCCCAGCAACTACTCTCCACGATGGCATGGGAAACATGAATCATAAACAGACAGCTAGCCAGCTCTGCCACAGCAGGAATGCTTTCCTGTGGGTCTCTTTCTCTTAACTGCCCCAAAAATTATATTCAGATTGTTCAACACAGGGAACCAAAAGCTCCAGAGGAGTCTCATAGAATGTTAAAGTAAGTCAGTTCACTGCATACACTTCTATACTTATGTCATGTGATGAAGAAGACAGTTTTTTGTATTGCATACTTAATGCAGATTAGACTTTTTAAATTTTTAGTTACACAGTTAGATAGCAATTACTGTCTTCACTGCCATCATCCAAAAAAAAGTAAATGGTGTAGCTAAAAGAGAGAGAGAGCCAGGAGAGCTAGGGATACTAAAAAAGACCATACATAATCCACAGGCATTGCAAGATCATTCCAAATGCCTGTCATAATCCTAATCCTTATATTCCAACCCCTCAAAAATGTCATCCCTCACAGAATTCTGACTTTCCAGATGTCTATACGACACTAGCTGATGCCAGGATCCATCCTGATGAATCACAGTTTAAATATCAGTTGATAGGGCTCAGATAGCCACAATTTCCTATTCAAGCTAACAGCTAATAAATGGAGATTTTTGGAAGTTATACAATATATTCAAATGCATATATTATATTTGTAAATGTAACAAAGCAAGCAGAAATTTCATCTTACTATATGAACATTTTCCTTATTTTAGATCATTGCATTTCTACCCAAGGATTCCTCCAAATGCTGTAAATGTTGTGTCCTCTTGGACTATAACACTCCAACCATCCATATTATATCCTGAGCCATCACTGTTGTTTTGGGTTTTTTTTCCTTGGTGTGGGGGGGGAGGGTTGCCCTCTCCTTTAAATAGCTTCAAGTTTGTCAAGCTCTAAGTTTCTCAAGTAAAATTCATTTTTACTTCTCTGATCCCAAAGATTTCTATTATTGAATTCTAATAAAATTGTTGCATTCCAAAAAGCATCTGAAACAGTAATTCTGAAAAGAAACTGTGGGACTCTAGGAAAATTTGTATTTTTTGCAAAGCAGACCCTTGAGGAAAGGGTAGAGGGTTCATCAGAAATTTGGGTGGGGGAGGGGCAAAGACAATATATACAATTTGAAAGTGTTTTTAATTGAGAATGGACCAGAGCAACCAACATAAAAGTATGTTCCTTGGTTCATCTGTCTCCTTTCCACGTGAAGAAATAGGGAACGACTTCACAAGAGCCCTTCTTTCTCCAGGGAGGAGGCAGTATTTCTCTCAATGCAGAGTGGTCCTCTCTACCTCACTCTGTTACTGCACAATGGACTTGTGAACAAAGTAGCCATGGGGGCAGAGATGGAAGTTATGCATGGTCTCAGCAACACGAACTTGTATTCGTCAAGGCTGGTCTGCCTATGGTCACTGTTGAGCACCCAATCTTCCAGCAACAGAGACTAACACTGAGTCCTGGGTATGGCATGATTACCTGGGGTAATCTGCTAACTGCCTGCGGTTAGGTTAATTACATTAGACTGCTTCTGTCATGGAAGGGCAGCATTTATTGGAATAAACACTCGCTCTGATATAGATTTGCCTTCCTTGCATGAAATGCATCTCTCCAAATATCTATAGTCATGGAATTCCACATAATATTGCTTCTAATCAAATAATTCTGTTCACAGCAAATGAAGAGTGGCAGTGGGCCAGTCCTCATGAAATTCACTTGTCTCACCATGTTGTCCACCATCCTGAAGCAACAGGCTTAATAGAAGGGTAAAATGGCCCTTTGAGGACCCATGCTAGCTGAGTAGCAGTACCTTGAAGGGCTGGGGCCAGGTTTTTCAGAATTCTGGTTACATATGTTCTGAATCAGTTCCAAGATATGGTACTATTTCTCCCATAGCCAGGATTCATGGATCCAGAAATTAAGGGAGTGAAAATTGGAGTATCATGGTTTACTATTATATCTAGTGACTCATCAGCAAAATATTTGCTTCCTATTCCTGTGACCTTATATCCTGCTGGTCTAGAGACCTAAATTACAGAGGAAGAAATGCTTCCACTAGGAGACACAACAACAATCTTATTGAACTGGAAGTTAAGTATGCCACCTAGCCACTGTAAGCTTCTTATGCCTCTGATTCAACAGGAAGGGAAAGTAGTTACTGTCCTGGCTGGGTGATTGATCCTAGCTAGTATAGACTCAATGGCTTCAGCCATTGGGTGAAAACTGGTGTCATTCACCACAGGAGGCACAAGTCTAGATAGAAGTGGGAATGGAATTAAGAATCTTTTCTTGGGGTCTTCCTTATAGAAGCCTGCGAGGGAGTGTGGAGACTGCTGCCTGGTACCATTGTCCCAGTGCCCAGTGCCAGCACAAGCCGCAACAGTCAGGAGAAGCTGTGGGACATCGTGGATGCAGTGGAAGGTTATGCTAAAGAAAGATATGGAGAATTTTCAATGATACAATCACCAGAAAAACCAGATTGAGTTTTGGTTTGGTTTATTGACTTAACAGTACACAAAGCTGAAGAAATTGTTTGGGTGTGTGCAAGTGTTCATACAAGTAGAGCTAAAGGAAAGTAGTGTTTCATCGGCCTATGTCAGCAACAGTTTAATGTCCAGGCCCTCATGGTGGTGGGAGACCATGCGAGCAAGCATATGGTTAAATTTGCAGCCAACATTAACAAAGAGAGCATCATAGATGTAGAAGGTGTAGTGAGAAAAGTTAATTCAAAAACATGGAAGCTGTAAACAGCAAAACGTAGAGTTACATGTTCAAAAGATTTATGTGATCAGTTTGACTAAATCCCTCCTGCCCTTACAGCTGGATGATGCTGTTGGACCTGAGGTGGAAGGGGAAGAGGAAGGAAGAGCTACTATTAACCAGGATACAGGATTAGACAGCAGAGTCCTTGATCTTAGGACATCAACTAGTCAGGCAGTCTTCCCTCTGCAGTCTGGCATCTGCCATTTTTTTCTGGAAAAATTTTAATTAACAAAGGTTTTGTGGAGATCCAAATCCTAAAATTATCTCAGTTGCCAGTGAAGGAGGAATCAATGTATTAACTGTGTCATATCTTAAAAGTATTGTATACCTCACCCAGTCCCCACAGCTGTACAAGCAAATGTGTATTTGTGCTGATTTTGAGAAGGTTTTCTGTATTGGACCAGTATTCAGAGCTGAAGACTTGAATCCTGACAGACATCTAAATGAATTTTTTGGTTTGGACATTGAAATGGCTTTTAATTATCATTATCATGACGTTGTGGAAGAAATTGTTGACACCTTAATACAAATATTCAAAGGACTCCAAGAAAGGTTGCTAAGTGAAATTCAGTGAATAGACAATTTCTGTGTAAGCCATTCAAATTTTTAGAGCCAACTTTAAGACTCAAGTATTGTGAAGTATTGGCTATGCTTAGGGAAGCTGGGATCGAAGTGGGAGATGAAGAAGATCTGAGTACACCCCATGAAAAACTGTTGGATCATTTGGTAAAGGAAAAGTATGATACAAACTTTTATATTCTTGATAAATATCCACTGGCTATAAGGCCTCTCTATACCATGTCTGACCCAAGAAATCTTAAACAGTCCAACTCTTACAATATTTTCATGAGAGAAAAAGAAATACTATCAGGAACTCAAAGAATGTATGATCCTCAGCTACTAACAGAGTGAGGCTTACATTATGGAATTGATTTGGGGAAAATTAAGGCATACATTGATTCCTTCCTCTTTGGAGCCCCTTCTCATGCCAGTGGAGGCGTTGGGTTGGAATGAGTGATGATGCTTTTTTTTGGATTGCACAATGTTTGTGAGACCTCAATGTTCCCTGGTGATCCCAAACGATTCACTCCTTAAAGAAAGCCATGCTTTTTAAATTATTTCCAGTAACTTGCTATTAATCAAGCTATCCCTTAGCTACTTAAAATATGCAGTGGAAGCATGAATTAGGGGAAATCAAAGGGGGAGATGAAGCAGGAGAGACTGTGGACTCTGAGCAACAAACTGAGGGTTTTGGAGGGGAGGGGAGGGGGGTTGGGTGATCCTGGTGGTGGGTATTGAGGAGGGCACGTAATGCATGGAGCACTGGGTGTGGTGCATGAACAATTAATCTTGGAACACTGAAAAAATAAAATTAAAAATAAAATTAAAAATTAAAATTTTTATTTAAAAAAATAAAAATTAAATTAAAATATGCAGTGGAGTGAATGTCTTATCTAAAGGGCCACAATTACTTGGATTAATTAACTATAGGTTACTTTTTTTTCTCCCCAAATTTGTTTATTTTAATTTTTCAGTGTTACAAGATTGATGGTAACCTTCAGTTTGTTGCTCAGAGTCCACCGTCTCTCCTGGTTCATCACCCCCTCTGATTTCCCCCCATTCACCCTTCCCTTCCTTCTCACAATGCCCTCCATGATTTTCTTTATACTCCACACGTAAGTGAGACCATAATATAATGCTGGGAAAACTGGACAGCTATATGTAGAAGAATGAAACTTGACTATTCTCTTACACCATACACGAAGATAAACTCGAAATGGATAAAAGACCTCAACGTGAGGCAGGAATCTATCAAAACCCTAGAGGAGAACATAGGCAGTAACCTCTATGACATTAGCTACAGCAACTTCTTTCAGGACATGTCTCCAAAGGCAAAGGAAACAAAAGCAAAAATGAACTTTTGGGACTTCATCAAGATAAAAAGCTTCTGCACAGCAAAGGAAACAGTCGACTATAGGTTACTTTAAAAGAGAGTATTTTTTTTAACTTTGGGCATGCTTCAGTAGGAAATGGTTGAACATTTTAATGAAAAATTCATGTGGCTATGTTAAAATTCATATTGCATTACTACAATAAATGCTAACAATTTTATACAGTTTAAAAAAAGAAAGAATTTTCTCTTAGACATGTTACAACTCAGAAGAAATATCAAGTGTGGATATGTGTTTGGAGTCCACAGAGGAGATCAAGTTTCTAGATACTGTTCTGCAAGTCATTGACATAAAGGTGATTTTGGACGTCTGGGACTAGATGGGATCATATAAAGAGAGAAAGATAGTGAAGACGACTCAAGACTCAGCCCCAGGACTCCAACATTCTGAGATTGAGGAAAAGAAGAAGAGTCAGGGAAAGATAAAGAAACAGAAGGTATTATTGCAGAAAGAAAATGAAAGAAGTGTGGGACATAGAAGTCGAAAGGGGAAAGAATTTTGGAAAGCAAAACTGTCACCCAAAGATGGATTCAGATAAGGAAAGCGAAGTGACCTGTAACTGGAGGACAAATTGGAGGACATTGCGCACCTTGACAGGCGCAGGCTGAGCAGAATGGTGGAGATAGAAGATGAAATGGAGTGTATTAGTTATTTTTTGCTGTGTAACACCCTGCCACAAATTGATTAGCTTAAAACAATATACATCTATTATCTCAGTTTCCATGGGTCAGGAGTCTGGGCACATTCAAGTGTCAGCCAGGGCTATAATATCATCCTGAGCTTAGCTCCTCTTCCAAGCTCAGTACTTATAGGTAGAATTGCATTCCTTGCAACTGTGGGTCTGAGACTCAGCTTTTAGAGTCTTCCCAATGTTCCCTACCATGTTGTCTTTTCCACAACATGGACTTTGCTTCTTCCAGGCCAGCAGAAGATTCTGGCTTTGAATCTCTGACTTCAGGAAAGGCTCAGTCCTCCTTCATAGAGGGCTCTTATTGGCCCAGACCCATCCTGAATAATTTTACCTTTTAACTAATTCAAAAATAAATTGATTAGTGATGAAATCACAGGAATGAAATCCCACCATATTCAAAGTTCCACCTACACTCACGGGAAGGAACTATGAGGGTGTGTGCACCAGGGGGGGTAGAATTTTCCAGGGCCATATTAGAATTCTGCCTAGGACAGAGAAGGATTGAGAGGTTTGGAAAACACTGATTTAATAAACTAATGATACCTCTGCTCCATCCTGACTACCTTACTCAAGCACCAAACCCTCTTTAAAAAAAAAAAAAAAAAGATTCTATTTATTTTTTTTCTTTTCAAATTTTATTTTATCTTTTCAGTGTTCCAAGATTCATTTTTTATGCACCACACCCAGTGCTCCATGCAATATATGCCCTCCTTAATACCCCCCACCAGGCTCATCCCTCCCCTTCCTTCCAAAACACTCAGTTTGTTTCTCAGAGTCCACAGTCTTTCATGGTTCATCTCATCCTCTGATTTCCCCCAATTCACTTTTCCTTTCTTTCTCCTAATGTCCTCCATGTTATTCCTTACGCTCCACAAGTAAGTGAAACCATATGACTTCTCATAATTGACTTTCTCTGCTTGACTTATTTCACTCAAAGATAAACTTGAAATTGATAAAAGACCTCAATATGAGGCAGGAATCTATCAAAACCTTAGAGGAGAACACAGGAAGTAACCCCTTCAACATCAGCCACAGCAACTTCTTTCAAGACATTTCCAAAGTCAAACCCTCTTTATTACTGCTTTCTAGAACAACCCTGTGGGGCAGGTCCTATTCTTAGTTCCATTTTACAAATGAGTAAATTAGGATTCAGAGGATTTGATGACTTCCCAAGGTCTACTATTAAGAGCACCAGGGTTCAAATTAGATCTATCCTCCACCAAAGTTCCCTAGTATGGTGTTGCCTTATTGAAGACAGTTATTAATAAGGATTAAATGAAGTAAGTTTATGGCCAAGGCTCTTTAGGAACACAGTCACAAGTGACATATAAGATCCTCAAAGTTGGAATGTTCAAATGTTGTCCTTGACTTTGTTCCACCCTCCTTCTTTGGTCCCCTCTTCATCCTTTATGGCTGTACCTTTCCATTCTCCAACTCCTGACACATCTCTGGGATCAGCCTCCCTTTGTTACCTTCCCATTACCATAGGCTCTGTCTCTCATACATGGGTTATTATAACACCATGGAAATCTCCCTGGCCTCCAGGTCCTTTTAAAACCCACCTGGACCAAAGAACCTTCTCTAAATACCATTCCTTTTCCATTCTATCCAACATGCTTGTTCTGTCTGCCTCCAGAGCTACCACTCCTTCCTGCCTGGCTGCTCTGGGAAAGGTTTTATGCCTCAATCACCCACAGCCTTTGACCAGGAACAGTTCCAGAACTTGAATAGATTAATTGTTAGTTGACCAGACAAACTAAGGGGAGCTAAATCATTCTGAGAGTACTAGAAGTGGAATCTGTAAATGCTTGCTCAAGCCTCCAGGGCCAATGTAAATCCAGATATGGGACCCCTGACCCCCCGATTATGACTCCATTCTGAGACTGCATTGAGAATGCCCACTGCTCTTTGCTCCCCCTCCCCCTGAAGCCCCTTTATTTGTACCAGCTCAAGGGGGAATAAACACCTACTCCAAGTCTCCCAACACCCAGAAAGAAGACTCATGCTTAATTGTTAGCTCAAAACTAAACCTCTCTTGATAGGGTAAGGGGAAATGGGGGGATATTTTTTAATAGGTATAGAGTTTCAGTATGGGAAGATAAAAAAGTCCTGGAGATGGTTGGTAGTAATGGTTTCACAACAATATGAAAGTACTTAATGCACTAAACTGTACATTTAAAAATAGTTAAAATGATAAATTCTATGTTTTACAACAATTTACAAATAAAGAAACAAACAAATAGACATTCATCCTTGCTTTTTACATCTTTTCTCAACCATCCCCTTCTTATCCTGTGCCATCCTTTACCACCTGCTCATAGTGGCCTTCTTGTCCCTGGCCTCCACTCTGTCTCACTGGCCTCCAAGCCTTTTCTTCTGCTTGTTCATCCACCTTAAAGCCAGATGCATTCTACTCTAATTACTAACATATTCTTTAAGACTCAGTTTAAGACATTTATTCCATGGCACCCTCCTAAACTGTTCCACCTTGAAAAATGAGTTTTCCTTGCTTAGAATTAATTAACTTAGCCTTCACGCAGATCCTCTTTTACTCTATCACACACTTGCTACTGTTTCATCTTGGATGTACAGATTCCACACATATCTGTATGTACCAGAAAACACTACAGTAAGAGTATAAGGTTGCTGAGGGTGAGGATTTATTCCTGAATAATCTGTCAATACCCACTCATTGAAGGTTTGCTTATGGCTCACTCTGGGGAAACCCCCCAAAAAAACATGGCTATGGTCTTAGCACTCAAGGAACTTTTTAATAAAATTATTGTGATACAATATACAAAATAAAATCTACCCTTTTAGTCATTTTTAAGTGTACATTTCTATGGCATTAAGTAATTCATCACTATCTCCAGAACTTATTCATCTTCCCAAACTGAAACTGTATACCTACCAAGCAAAAATTCTACATCCCTTCTTCCTCATTGTATTTTCTGTCTCTCTGAGTTTGTCTAGGTACCTTACATAGGTGGAATCATACAATACTTGTCCTTTTGTGACTGACTTATTTCATTTAGCGTAATGTCCTCAAGATTCATCCATGTTGTAGCATGTGTTAGAATTTTCTTTCTTCTAAAGGACAAATAATGTCCCGTATATGGAAATATATTTCATTTTCCATTCATCACCAGTGGACATTGGGTTCTTTCTACTTGTTCCTACTGTAAGTAATGCTGTTATGAATATGTACAAGTATCTGTTAGAGTCCCTGCTTTCAATTCTTAGAAGTAGAATTGCTAGATCATATGTTAATACTATGATTAGTTTTTTGAGGTCAAAAATCCTCTAAGCATCCAAGGAGACAACCAGCATGTATAAAACCTTCAAGACTAAATAGCAGAAAGAGCTTTCTAATTGGTCCCAGAACCTGGTAGCCATCCAAATCCTGACTCTACCACAGGGGCAGCCACAAGCACATACCTTAAATATGAACCCATCAATACAAGTGCAGTCTATATAAAGTATTCTTTTTTCCATTCCAAGATTCATATTGCCCTAACATTTCACCATATCTAAAATCAGCATGTGTTATATTTGTTGGTATACCATATTTTAAAGTTAACATTTTCTCCTCTTGGTGAGACATAAAAGAACAGTGCACTCTTCTTATAAATGGTGGATCCTTAGGCTCCAAATACAGCACCAGGTAGATGAAAACAGATAGCACCCTAAGTAGGGATTACTTTCACTTTCCTTCATTAGGTTGTACAGTAATG
Source organism: Nasua narica (assembly GCA_028533885.1). Classification (NCBI taxonomy): domain Eukaryota; kingdom Metazoa; phylum Chordata; class Mammalia; order Carnivora; family Procyonidae; genus Nasua; species Nasua narica. Next base: position 89,915,210 of record CM052802.1, on the reverse strand, counting down.
ACTATATAAATGTAACCAAAGGTCAAGAAAAGAGAGACCATGAAGGGTTTGACTCACTAAGGAAGGTTGCTTGGAGGAGAAGAGATTTGTGCTAACCATTCAGCATGGATAACTCAATATAAACTAAGGACAGAAGGGAAATCATTTGATAGAGGAGAAGATAGGAACAATTAAATCCTAATTAAGGGTGAGTAGGAGGATGGAATATTATCATGGGTATTGGCTTAATCAAATTTCTGAAGTGAGATAAATGAAATAAGTGAAACAGAGAAAGGCAAATACTGTATGATCTCTCTTATATGTAGAATTTTTTTAAAAAAGATGAAAATGAGCTCATAGATCCAAGACTAGATTGGTGATTATCAGAGGTGACAGGTGGAAGTGAGTGAAATGGATGAAGGGGATCAAAAGTTACAAACTTCAGTTATAAAATAAGTCACAGGATGAAATGTACAGAATGGAACTATAATTAATAATACTGTACTATACATTTGAAAGTTGCTAAGAGAGTAGATTTAAAGTCCTCACCACAAGAAAAATAAATTTGCAACTACGTATGGCAACAGATGCTAACTAGACTTTTGGCAATCATTTCACAATAAAACAAAATTTCTTTTCTTTCTTTCTTTCTTTCTTTCTTTCTTTCTTTCTTTCTTTCTTTCTTTCTCTCTCTCTCTCTCTCTCTCTCTTTCTTTCTTTCTTTTTTAAGAGAGAGAGAGCTGGGGGAGAAGGGCAGAGGGAAAGACAGAATCTTAAGCACACTATACTCTCAGCCTGGAGCCAGACATAGGGCTTGATCTCACGATCCTGAGACAACTACCTGAGTGAAATCAAGAATCAGATACGTAACCAACTGAGCCATCCAGGTGTCCCAACAAAATTTTTTGGGAAAAAAAAGAAATGAGCAGTAAATAAACAAATAATTCAATTAAAAATAAAAAAGTTGAACAGACATTTCACTAAAGAGGATATATAGATGTATATAGATGACAAATAAGTACATGAAAATTTGTTATCTTAGTTCATTAGGGAAATGCAAAATAAAACTACAATGAGATAGTTGAGATAATACTATCCATTAATTATAACAGCTAAAATTAAAAAAATAATGAAAATACCAAATGCTGGCAAGGACGTGGAGATAGTGGATCTCTCAGACATTTCTGGTGGAAATATAGGATGGTGAGGCCTCTCTGTAAAACAGCTTTGCACTTTCTTATAAAATAAAACATACACTTTCCATAGGGGGCAGCAACTACTTTCATCAGCATTTATCCCAGAGCAATGAAAACATGTTCACACACAAACTTGCACACAAATGTTCACAGTAACCTTAATTCTGATAACCAAACCTCAAAATAACCCAAATGTCCTTGGAAGCATGAATGGCTAAACGAAAGTACATCTGCACACTGGGACACTATTTGGTAATAAAAAGGAATGAGCAATTGATACATACTATAGCTTGAATGAATCACATAGACTTTATGTTGCATGAAAAAAGTCAATATTAGATGATTACATTACATACTTCATGATTCCATTTATATAACTTTAAGGAGGTGACCAAAGTATGGAGATGTGAAAAAAGTTTCTAGGGAACAAGGATGGGGAGGGTATGCTGGTAATATGACTATAAAGAGGTAGGGTGAGAGAGTTGCTTTGTGGGGATAAAACAGTTCAGAATGTGCTATCGTAGCAGTTACACAAATCTATACATGAGATAAAAATGCATAGAATTATGTGAGGAGCATAAGGAAAAATAGGGAGGATATTGGGAGTAGGAAAGGAAGGGTGAATTGGGAGAAATCAGTGGGGTGAGACAAAACATGAGAGACTGCACTCTGATAAACAAACTGAGGGTTTTGGAGGGGAGGGTGTTGGGTGGTTGGGTGAGCCTGGTGGTGGGTACTGAGGAGGGCACATATTGCATGGAGCACTGGGTGTGGTGCATGAAAAATGAATCTTAGAACACTGAAAAAATAAAATAAAAGTTAAAAAATGCATAGAACTATACACACACGCACATACACATGAACATATATAGATGAGTACATGTGAAAACTGGTGACATCTGCTTAAGATCTCTAGTCTAATTAACCATTTAATGTCAGCTTCCTGGCTTTGTTATCACACTATAGTCATCCAAGATGTTTCTATTGGGGGAAGATAGAGGAGTACTAGGACTCTGTACGATTTTTTTTGACTCTGTACAATTTGTATGATTCTGTGAGGCTATAATTATTTAAAAATAAAGTTTTCTCTTTTAAGAATTTTATTTCTAAGTAATTTCTATACTCTACAAAATCTTAAGATCAAGATTCTCATGCTTTACTGGCTAAGCTAGCCAGGCATCCCCAAAATAAAATTTTTTTGAAAGAAAATCTAGAAGCTAATTACTAGATAATCAAGAATCTATAAAGTATACCAAGATACCTTGAGTCAAGGACTATGTTATAAAGAAGTGATATCTTCTCTGAAACTTCAGAGAAAAGATTGCTCTTCATGTAAGCTCCATCAGCTTCTGCTGAAGCAAAGCCTTCTGAGTTGGTCCAAAGTCTACCTACAGGAAGTAGGAACTTCTTACTTACCAATTCTAGTATTAGTAAGAGTCATTGACAATAGGCCTTGAAGGCCTAGAAGAAGAGAAAGGCAGGACCTGGAGATATGTGGATGGGGATGTGGCTGTGTAAGTGTATGTGTGTGTGTTCATGCATGAATATGTGGAGGTTATGGGGGAGGGAGCTGCTGAGAAAGAAGTTACCAGTTACTTATTTTCATCAGGTTTGGCTCCGGATAGATAATTACTGGACTGATTCAAGATTACAAATTCAGTCCCTTAGGGCTGATTTAGTCCTGTTCCAAAGCTACGAATGTTCTCTCACCCCTACTGGATCCAAAAGGGGGTGGGAATAGAATTAGAGTGGATCCTTACTAGTCCTTTGATAACCCACAGTAGAGGTGTGTGATCTACTATCACAGGGGAACATTCCAGGTGAGATGGAAAATTAACTTCTGAGTCATATAGGACTAGACTTGAATTCTGGCCTTAATGCTCATTAGCTGTGGAGCCATCTGTGGGGCTGCGGAGCACTTGATTTAACTTCTCTGGGCCAGAGCATTATACTACTTAAAATCAGTTCATAATTTTTTAACACTTTCCATATGTAAGGCACTATGCAAAGCCTCACCTACTTCATAACTTTCTTGTTTTTTTTTTCAAAATTTAATTTATTTGACACAGAGAGAAACTACAAGCAGGGGGAGCAGTAGAGGGAAAGGGAGAAATAGGCTCCCCACTGACCAGGGAGCCCAATGTGGGGTGTGGGGTTTAATCCTAAGACCCTGAGATCATGACCTGAGCCGAAGGCAGATGCTTAACTGACTGAGCCACCCAGGCGCCCCCTTATAACTTTCTTGAATAATTTAAATGAGATTATAAATCTTAACTTGCCTGATAGAATACACATATCAAGAAAGCAATTGATAAACTCTTTGCTTAAATTTTATCTCTATTATTACAGTAACCAAGATGAAAAAGGAAGCACACTTCTCATCTGAGATTGGGACAATCTCTGAAAATCAAATGCTGATTTTCAAATGGTAAAACAAGCCCAAGTAACACCAAGAGTCATTTAGTGTGCTCTGCACTGGACATTAGTCATGATCCCTGGAAATTTCAGCACAAAGAATCCATGTGTTTGCTGGTACATGTATTGAGGTTCGATTTCTCCTAAAGATACTCAAAAGAGTAAGTGGTTCCCTTAATGTTAGCAACTTAAAAAACACAGAGCTATTCCCTTTCATCTAACTATGTAATGATGTATCAAAGTAAATACAAAGAATATAGTTAAGTAAAAATGCACGGAACATCAACGATATGTAGACTTGAAATAATTTAAATTACTTAAATAAGGGTTTGACTGAATTGTGGAGTAAAATGCCAAATAATATCTAATGCTGATGTATGATCTATGACATAAGAGAAAGGATGATTTGGAGGAATTTTGTAAAAGATGGCTGTTAATTTAAGATTTTAATCTTCCTCAGACTTGGTAAATATGAATCCAGGGTATGCTGACTTCTGCATGCTAACGTTTTGTCCTTGTTTTTAGCGTGGGGGCTGGAGTGTGTCTTCAAACATTGTGAGTGGTAGTGTGTTGGTGAAGGTGATGGTTATGGTGATGGTGCTGATGGCGATGGTGAAGATAATAGTGATGGTGATGGTGGTGACAGTGGCATGTGTGTGTTTGTGTCTGTGTGTGTTAGTTATAACCAGCACCTTAGATTGAGATAAATGACATGCTTACCTCTCATTAAAAGGACCCCAATACACATCTACAAAATACCAATGTAAATAGATGAAATTCAGAGATTTTCAAGAAGGTCTTCTCCTTTAAATATTTTATTCCTTCCCCTACCTCTTTCATCTTCTCTGGAGCTCAATGAAATCTTTGAATTTCCAAGTTTAATTTTGCATTATAGTTTTATGAAACTCAACATATGTTTTCAAAGGCCATTTGCAGCCACCTTGACTTGGGCCTGACTGTTTCTCCATCTGGAGGGAAATAAGATAAATGCATAATTACATAAGGACCCCCATTTTCCACTTTGCCCCATGTCACTTTATTCTGTGGAGGTACAGACATGTTTTTTTTGGGAGAACATTTGAAATCAAACACATCTGTTTGAATTCATTTTGCACATAGAAGTTCCAAGCCCTAAGTAAAATGGAAAAATTAATTTTTTGTGTGGTTTTCAAAGCAAGTAAAATGGCCCAAATCACTTATATTTCTTAATCCCTAGTGTGACCACTAGGTTGTTGATGTTTCATGGGAGTCTTTTCCAAATCAGTTACTTCCGTAATTTGGTCTTTTAATCTTCCTTGGCTTTTCCTTCAGTATAGTTGTTGGGTCTGAAATGTCTGGATGCATCTTAAATCTCTGATCCCAACTAAATCTATTGGCAATCTCTGCTTCCCAATTTGTTTGTAAATTACATTCTAGCCCAAAGAGAAAACACCTGGAAAGCAAGCTTGTCCTAGAAATTCATTGAGAGGAAAACAAAAAAAGGAAATTCATTGAGAAGCTTAAAAAAATATTCAAATGAGCTTTATTCCTGATCTGAGGTTTAATTTACCAAAGTTAATTCTAAAAAACAAAACAAAACAAAACAAAAAAAACAATGCATTCCAACAGTTCAGAGTACAAGTACACTGAGGTTTCCATATCATATACTTGAAAGAAACTTCGAATTACAACTGCTTTTCCCTCTCCACTTTTTGGAAAAGCAAAACAAACAAATAAACAAACAAAAAACCCAGAGAAAAATAATGTAGTTGCTGGGATTTTGTAAGGGGAATTAGGAAGAAAAAAAAATACCCTTTCCGGGAATTTTCTAATAACCATACATGATAAGCCCAATCTCTTATACCTTCTATTGTTCTATTCACAGAGCTTTGTAAAAAGAGCTGCTGCTTAGAAAAAGAACCACTAATGAATCACAAAAATCTTCAAACATGAAAACAAATTCTACTGCTGTGTAGCAAATCAATCTTCACTGATTCATTAAATATACGACTCTTGAATGGCTCCTATGTTCCAGGCCAAATGCTAGGTGCTCAGCATAGAAAGGTCCTTTTCTTTGTGAGACTGGTTCTGCATACTGCTAAGCTCTTGTCTGCTTTTAGGTCTAGTCCTAAGATGATTACCAGAGAGCTCTATTTAGTACTGCAAACTCAGGCTGTTTTAAGTTGAAATCATTACCGCCTAAAATACCACTCTTCTTTTCTCTTTTAAGAACAAAAATGCATTAAAAGTGGATTACGAGGGAGGGGGGCAAGATGGCAGAGAAGTAGGAGATCCTGTTGCAACCTGTCCCCAAAAGTGAGCTGGATATCTACCGGAACACACTGAACACCCATGAAATCACCCTGAGGAGCAAGATTTCTCACTTCTGGATCTCTCAGAGAGCAGAAGACAGCAGTGGAGAGGTAAAGCAAAGTGGGAAAACGCGAACTGATATCAGAGGATAAATGAAAGGGAGAGGGAGCCACCAGAAGCATTCTAAGGACAGTAATACCCAAAGGAAAGTGCCCGGTGGTTGGGGACCAGCATTAACGTAGAGTCTGGTTAAAAACACTTAAAAAGAGCTAAAGGTTCTGAGGAGCAACTAGTGGAAGGGTGTGGTCGCGGAGACTGGCCTGAGCCCACACTCCCAGAAAGGAGCGCTCCAAAGTGAGACTGGTGGGGGGATCCAGTCCGTGGTTCCTAAACCTTCAGCTTCCGCTCTCTGCAACATTCTGTGGGCTGAGTGCACACCTGCAAGCACCTTTAGAGAATCTGCTGTTGTAAGGAGCCCACAGCTTTTGTCTGTGTGCCCGGCTGTCTGGACTGGGTGCAACTGCGACATGACATTTGCGGCCCACCACAGCGTCTGGGCGATCCCAGCCACCCTGGAGAAAACGCGAGGAAGGGGCCTAATCTCCCCGGTCAGCATTCGCGGAAAGGCGGTGGGGATCATGCCACCTCTGACAGGCTGCACTGTGAGCAGAATTTTACGGAGGGGAGTGTGAGTTTTGGAACACCCTGAGGCAAGCAGAAACTCAGGCTTCCCTGCAACTTGGAGGTGTGAGTGCTTCCGGGCGGATTCCTTGCTTGGACTCTCTGAAAAGGTGAAAAAGCTACAAAAGGCCAAAAACTTTCAGAGAGCGAAAGACTGAGAAACTGGTTTCAACAGAGCTCAGCCCCTTGACTGGGGGGGAGGGTGACTCAACCTAAGCAAGATTGACTGGAAAACAATGCGGCAGGCCCCTCCCTCAGAAGACAAGTCAAAAAAAAAAAAAAAAGGACTATAACCACAGGGTTGTCATAAAATTTTAAACCCCCAACATCAGGGGAAATCAATATATTAAGCTCCTGATAATACCCTCAAACCTGTATTTCATACATACAAGGTTTTTTTTTTTCTTTCTTCTTCTCTCTTATTTTTTTTCTCTTGCTTTAACATTTATTGTTTTTTTTTTAATTTTTTTTAAAACTACTTAACATTATGACTAGAGGCTTAATACAATCATAAACCCAGAAAGACATGAAATAACCTTCCTCGCCTGCGAGGAGTTATAACCACCCTCTCATCTTATCCTTCTGTCTGTGTTTCTACATATTTGCTTTTGTTCTTGTATTATATAAATCTTATTCTCGAGGTTCATTCTAACTAGGTTCTTTTATTTATTGTCATTTATTTTTGTTGGTCTATATGTTTGTTCCTGTTGGTTTACATAGCTTATAAATCTTATTTTGGGGGCCCATTCTGGCTGGAATTTCTCCTTTTTCCTTTCTATCTTTTTTTATCCTTATTCTTTCTTTTTGGTGGTGAATCCCAATTGCTCCAAAACCCTCCAGGGTGCACCCTGCCTGGATCGTGGGCAGTGTATCCAGCTATATATCCTCTCATCCGCTTCTCATCAAAATGAATAGGAGGAGGAACAGCCAACAGAGGAAAAATCCAGAGACCACACCCTCTCCCTCAGAACTATTGGACATGGACATAAACAGTATGTCAGAAAGGGAATTCAGGGTGACAATTAACCAGGCAATGGCTAGGATGGAAAAAAACATTAATGAGAACATAGAATCTCTAAAGGCAGAAATGAGATCCAGTATAGCTGATGTAAGAAGCGCTATCAATGAGATCCAATCCAATCTAAATAGTCTAACAGCTAGAGTTACGGAGACAGAGGATAGAATTAGTGATCTAGAGGGAAAAAATGGTTGAGAAGAAAGGTCAGGAGAAGAGCTGGAGCAAACTGCTCAGGAATCCTGAGAACAGACTTAGGGAAATAAATGATGCCATGAAACATTGCAATGTGAGGATTATTGGAATCCCAGAGAGGGTAGAGAAAGACAGAAGACTAGAAGATATAGCTGACCAGATTCTGAATGAAAATTTCCCCACTCTGGGGAATGGAACAAGTGTTTGTGTCCTAGAGGCGGAAAGAACACCAGCCAAGATCAATGAGTCTAGAAAGTCACCCAGACACATAATCTTAAAATGTGCAAATTATAATTTTAGACAGGAGGTCCTGAGGGCAGCTAGGGGAAGAGATTCCTTACATATGGAGGAAGGCCCATCAGAATAACGTCAGAACTGTCCATAGAAAGCTGGCAAGCCAGAAAGGCCTGGCATGATATATTCAGGGCACTAAATGAGAAGAACATGCAGCCGAGAATACTTTATCCAGCAAGGTAGACATTCGAAATGGATGGAGAGATAAAGACCTTCTAAGACCGGCAAAGATTGAAAGAGTATGTGACCACCAAGCCGGCACTTCAGGAAATATTAAAAGGGGGTTCTATAAAAGTAGAAAGAAAACATGAGTGACTTAGAACAGAAATTTGCCATCTATAGAAACAAGGACTTCACAGGCAACATGATATCAATAAATACTTATCTTTCAAATATCACTCTCAACGTGATCGGCCTAAATGCTCCTATAAAATGGCACAGGGTTGCAGAATGGATAAAACAGGACCCGTCCATATGCTGTCTACAAGAGACACATTTGGAACCAAAATATACATCCAGACTGAAAGTGAAAGGATGAGAACCATCTTTCATGCCAACGGACCTCAAAAGAAAGCTGGAGTAGTGACTTTCATATCAGATTTTAAGATTTAGATAAGATTTCGATTTTAAGCTAAAGACTGTAGTCAGAGATACAGAAGGACACTACATCATTCTTAAAGGGTCTATCCTCCAAGAAAATCAAATAATCATAAACATTTATGCCCCCAATATAGGAGCAGCCAACTACATAAGACAACTGTTAATAAAAATAAAGAGTCATATTGATATGAATACATTAATAGTAGGAGATCTTAACACATCAGTCTCAGTAACTGACAGATCATCTAAACAGAAAATCAATAAAGAAACAAGAGCTTTGAATGACCTCATGGACCTCATAGATATATACAGAACATTCCACTCTAAAACAACAGAATACTCATTCTTCTTGAGCGTACATGGAACTTTCTCCAGAATAGACCACATACTAGGCCACAAATCAGGACTCAACTGTTATTAAAAGATTGAGATGATTCCCTGCATTTTCTCAGACCACAAGGCTTTGAACTGGAACTCAACCACAAGAAAAAGTTTGGAAGGAATTCAAACACTTGGAGGCTAAAGACCAACCTGCTCAAGAATGCGGGGATCAACCAGGAAATCAAAGATGAACTTAAACAATTCATTGAGACCAATGAGAATGAAGACACATCGATCCAAAACCTATGGGATACGGCAAAGGCGGTCCTTAAGGGGGATATACATCGCCGTCCAAGCCTCACTCAAAAAAAATGGAAAAATCTCAAATACGCCAGCTCTCTTTACACCATAAAGAACTGGAAAACCAACAACAAATCAAGCCAACCCCACGCACAAGAAGGGAAATAATCAAGATTAGAGCAGAGATCAACGAGTTAGAAACTAAAGAAACAGTAGAATGCATCAATGAATCCAGAAGTTGGTTTTTTGAAAGAATCAATAAAATTGATAAGCCACTGGCAGAACTAATCCAGAAGATAAGTGAGAGGACCCTAATTAACAAAATTAGGAATGAAAGGGGAGAGATCACAACTAATCCAAAGAAAATAGAAACAATTATCAAAAATTATTATCAACAGCTATATGCCAATAAGCTAAATAACCTAGAAGAAATGGATGCATTCCTGGAAACCCATAATCTCCCAAGACTGAAACAGGAAGACATCGATAACCTAAATAGACCAATATTTAGTAATGAGATTGAAGCAGTGATCAAAAACCTCCCAAAAAACAAGAGTCCAGGACCTGACGGATTCCCTGGGGAATTCTACCAAACATTAAAGGAAGAAATAATACCTATTCTCCT
>CM052802.1:89881047-89904797 GCA_028533885.1 Nasua narica | reverse complement strand
TCTCATGCTTCATCTCCCCCTCTGATTTCCCCCAATTCACCTTTCCTTTCCTTCTCCCAATGTCCTCCATGTTTTTCCTATGCCCCACATGTAAGTAAACCATATGATAACTGACTCTCTCTGCTTGACTTATTTCACGCAGCATAATCTCTTCTAGTCCCGTCCATGTTGATACAAAAGTTGGGAATTCATCCTTTCTGATGGAGGCATAATATTCCATTGTATAGATGTATAGATAGACATCTCCCTTATCCATTCATCTGTTGAAGGGCATTTTGGTTCTTTCCACAGTTTGGCAATTGTGGCCATTGCTGCTATGAACATTGGGATCCATGTGGCCCTTCTTTGTACTACATCCGCTTCATCGGGGGTAAATACGCAGTAGCGCAATTGCAGGGTCATAGGGTAGCTCTATTTTTAATTTTTTTTAAAGCTTTTTTATTTATTTATTTATTAGAATGAGAGAGAGAGAGACTGAGAATGAGAGGGGAGAAGGTCAGAGGGAGAAGCAGACTTCCCGCAGAGCTGGGAGTCCGATATGGGACTCGATCCCGGGACTCCGGGATCATGACCTGAGCCGAAGGCAGTTGCTCAACCAACTGAGCCACCCAGGCGCCCCTCTATTTTTAATTTCTTGAGGAATCTCCACACTGTTTTCCAGTGTGGCTCCAACAACAACTTGCATTTCCACCAACAATGTCAGAGGGTTCCCGTTTTTCCTCATCCTCTCCAACATTTGTTGTTTACTCTCTTATCGATTTGGCCGTTCTAGCTGGTGTAAGGTGGTATCTCAGTGTGGTTTTGATTTGAATCTCTCTGATGGCTAATGATGATGAACATTTTTTCATGTGTCTATTAGCCATTTGTATGTCTTCTTTGGAGAAGTGTCTGCCCATGTCTTCTGTTCATTTTTTGATGTGATTATCTGTTTTGTGAGTGTTAAGTTTGAGGAGTTCTTTATAGACCTTAGATATCAGACCTTTTTCTGTAGTACGACTATTTTCTTAATAAATACTTTATTTACCTGTTATCTCACCCCATGCATCTACGAGTTTTATATAAGACTGGTTCCCATGAGAGTTCAGGGATAGGGCATAGAGTTTAGGATAAATTAATCAACACATTCCCATCTTTGCTCAGGATAATAGTTTAGACAAGTATATGACTCAATCTGGATCAACAAATAACAATAAATTTAAAACACAAATTATAAAGAAACTTGTTATATCTCACACCAATAAGTCTAGCTGTAAGTCAGTTCCTGAGTTGGTTAATTCTACAACTTAATAATATTGTCAAGGACCCAATTGTCTTTCAATTTTTGGTTCTGTCATCCTCATTGTCTTCTTATCAAGTTGTGATTTATCCTATTTAAGATAAATTCAATAGAAGATAATATTCAGTAGAAGAAAAAGAATCATTTCTTCCTTGTGTGTTTCCCTTTAAGAATTGAAGAAATCTTTCATAGAAAAATCTCTGCAGATTTCTATTTACTCTGCATTGGCCAGAATTGCATCAAAGTCCATGCTTACATCATGACTTGGACCAATGCTGATTCTCCCCATGGAGCTAGGGCCTAGCTACTTCCAAGCACAGGGAATGTGTGAAAACTAAGATCAGACTTTTTGTGAGGAAGAAAAGGAAGACCAAATTTGGGGTGTAAACTCACAATTTCTGCTACTCAGTATGATACCATTAAATATTGCACCAGACTGAATCAGCTCAGAAATGTTACCTTTAAAGTATTTTATGTAATTGTATTGAATTGAGTGTCAGTGCTTTAAGAAGTTGATGTGTGCATTAAGAAGGAATTTTTATTAGGTGGATTTTTGGGGTGGAGAAAGAAGCATCCAGGACAGGGGACAGTATGTGTAAAGGCACAGAGACTTAAAACAGAAAAGCATGTTCAGGGAATTTCGAGTACTATACTTTAGCATGCCTGCAATAAAGAATGTAAGCAGAGAATAGAGGTAGATATGGCTACATAGGTAGTCAGGGTCTAGATCACTCTGCTAAGGAGTTTAGACTTCATTCTATGGGAATGAGAGTGCCATGTTGGATGGGTATTTTAGAAAACTCACACTGGTAGTCTTGTGGAAGAGGAGTGAACCTGAAGGATGGGTGGTCAATGAGCAAGCCCTCCAACAGACCAGGAAGGAGAGAGAGGTGAAGTATGTGGGTAAAAAGGAGTGGACAGTTGAAGGATATCTAGTAGGTAGAATCAACAGAGCTTAATGGCCAATAAGTTAAAACGGCCTAGAGCTGCCTGACATGGAAAGCAAAGGTTTCAGAGAAAGAAAAAAAAGGTAGTGGGATTTTATTTTAACTACATTTTTATTCTAATAAGAAGAGCTAAAAGCATTTGTTTGAGCTTGTGCTCCAGTAAAAGATTACATCATGACTGACCGAGATGACCTTAACATCATGGGACTTGGGAGAAAACTCTTGACAAAATTGTGAAGTTTCACTTCCAATGTCTTTAATGTCCTTTTCCTGCTTTGTGGCATTCCCAGGAAGCCCCTATAGAACCAGCCAATTATTACTTTTTGAGCATTTATTCTGTGTTATCTTATAAAAGAGAACTTACCATACAACACCAGTATCTCAAGTTGGGAGATATCTGCAGTATAGTATCTACAGTATCTGCAGATATTGGTACAGTATCTGTAAAGATCGTAGCCCCAAATTCCTCCTACCTCTGATTGTATATGCTATTACTCCCATCAAGAGGTGGAGTCTATTTCCTGTCCTCTGGTATTATAACTTGTTATGACCAATAGAATGCAGCAGAAATGGTACATGAGTTCTGAAGCCTAGACCTTCAGAGGCCTTACTTTCTCAGATTTCTGAACCTATTGTGTTAAGAAATCTGACAAATTTGAGACAGCACATAAAGAGACAAAATCCCAGCCAGACCCCAGACTGTTCCAGCTATCCCATCAGGGGTACTAGCCATGGAGGTGAGACTAACTTGGATCATTCAACCCAGTCAATCCTCCAGATGACTGTTACTTATGAATAACCACAAATAAGACCAACAAAAGTACTGCCCAGCTTAACCAGGACCATATTTCAGAATTGTAAGTAAATAAATAGTGATTATGTTATGCTACTAAATTCAGCGTAGTTCATAAAGGAAGTAAAGAAATTAATTTTAAATGTAGCAAAGCTAAGATTTTAAGGACTAAATACAGATCTGGTCACTTTTTTTTTTCCTAAAGAGAATCAGAAAGAGGGCTCTTTCTATAAAATGAATTGGATGGACCAATTCACAAGAGGGATGCCCTCTTTGTCCTGGATCTTCGCCTTGACGTTCTCGATGGTGTCACTGGGCTCCACCTCCAGGGTGATGGTCTTACCGGTCAAGGTCTTCACGAAGATCTGCATTTTCAAGCGGCTGTGACAACAGCGCTTGCAGCTAGCTAATGGTAGCTAGCACTAATCTATTTATTACCACGTATGTGATGGTTACTACATAGGGCACAAAAAGTACAAGACATAGAGCTTGCAACTCAGTAAAGGAAACTATATTAATACAAGAAGACCATATAATATATATAATATTTATATATAATAATTTGCGATATATAATAATTTATTATACCATATAATAATTTGTGATAGTGAAATCAAGGCATTGTGACAAGTCGATGTGGTATCTATCTCAGGCAGACACCCCACAGTATTTCAAGCAGGTAATCAAGGAAGACGCAAACCTATTAGAGAGTTGAGGAATGAACCTTCCGGGTTTTATTTTTTATTTTTTTAAAGATTTATTTATTTATTTTTAGAGAAAGAGAGCTAGAGAGCAAGCGGTGGGGCAGAGGGAGAGGGAAAGACAGAAACCTAGGCAGGCTCTCTGTTAAGCGCAGAGCCTAAAGAGGGGTTTGATTTCACAATCCTGAGATCATGACCTGAGCCGAAATCAGGAGTCAGACACTCAACCAACTGAGACACTCAGCTACCCGTGGGTCTTATTTATTTAAATCCCACAAAAGTCAGATCTGGCCTGTGTCATCCTTTGTAAATGAAACTGTGGTGGACACTGATTCTCCCAGAAATGACTAAAATACATGGTTTGGAATATCCTTGCCATTTTTTCCTGGCAAGTTTCTTCTGCTATATATGAGTTTATCTAAGGTTAATGATTCTTCTTTTTTAAGCTTTTATTTATTTATTTATTTGACAGAAAGAGACACAGTGAGAGAGGGAACACAAGCAGGGGGAGTGGGAGAGCTTCTCAGCAAGCTTCCCACTGAGCAGAGAGCCTGACTTGGGGCTCTATCCTAGGACCCTGGGATCATGACCTGAGCTGAAGGCAGACGCTTAATAATTGAGCCACCCAGGCGCCCCTAAGGTTAATGATTCTTATAAGGAAGTTTAAACTTGAAGAAAGTAAGTCCATAAGTAACCTGAAGCTAGATTCAGTTCCAGTGAGTGAGACAAGGAGCATGAACAAATGTATCTCATCAAACAGAGCCACTGCCTGTTTTCAAAATATAAAGCTCAAATTAATACAGTGATCGAGATAGTGTAAAATTAATGTAAGGGTTCACACAGATCAATAAAACAGAATGGAAAGTCAAGAAATAAACTCTTACATTTTTGGGGGGGCAAAGTTGCCAAAGTAATTCAATGATGAAAGGATACTTTTTTTTAAAGTTTTATTTATTTATTTGACAGAGAGATCACAAGTAGGCAGAGAGGCAGGCAGAGATAGAGGGGGAAGCAGGCTCCCTGCTGAGCAGAGAGCCCGATGTGGGGCTCAATTCCAGGACCCTGAGATCATGACCTGAGCCAAAGGCAGAGGCTTTAACCCAGTGAGCCACCCAGACACCTGAAAAGATACTTTTTCAACAAATATTACTGGGACAACTAGATAGGTCTATGCCAAAAAATGAGATTAAGCCCTTACTTCACACTATGCACAAACATCAACTCAAAATAGAAGACTGATCTAAATGTAAAAGTTAAACTATAAAACTTCTAGAAAAAAACATAGGAGGAAATCTTTGTGACCTTGAGTTAGGCAAAGACTACTCTAAAAGTATGATCACAATTTATTTCATATATTAGACTTTGTAAAAATTAATAACTTTTCAAAAAGATATCATTAAGAAAATGAAAATATAATACACAGACTGGGAGAAAAGAATTATAAATCATATATATAATAAAAGACTTCTATCTAAACTATATAAAGAATTCTTACAACTCAATAGTAAGAAAACAACACAATTTTAAAATAAGTAAAATATTTTAGTAGATATTTTACTAAAGAAGAAATATAAGTAGATAATAAACCCATGAAATGAAGTGTAAGCCCACTAAAATATCTATCATTTTATTTTTTATTTTTTTTACTTTTTTTATTATGTTCAGCTAGCCACAGTATAGGACATAATTAGTCCTTGATGCAGTGCCAAATGATTCATTAGTTAAGTATAACACCCAGTACTCATCATAGTACATGCCCATCACCCTGTTACCCCTCCTCCCATCCTCCTTCCCTCCAAAACCCCGGATTGTTTCTTGGGGTCCATAGTCTCTCATGGTTCATCTCCCTCTCTGAATTCTCCCCCCTGGATTTTCCTCCTTTCCCCTATGGTCCTCCATGCTATTGCTTATGTTCCACATATGAGTAAAACCATATGATAATTGTCTTTCTCTGTTTGTAAAATGTCTATAATTTTAAAAGGAAAGCCAATACCACAGATCCATAATAAAACTTAGATGAATCTCAAAAAATTATGTTAAGTGAAAGAAAAGTCCAGACAGAGTGATGCTATTGATATGACATGTCTAGAAATGGAAAACCTATAGAGTCAGAAGGATTACCCACAGTCTAGGGTTGGGGTGGGAGCCAGCAGTGACTGTAGATGGGCACAAGGGGACCTTTTGGAGTGATGGAAACACTCCAAAACTAAGTTATAGTGACAGCTGCAGAACATTATACCTTTACAAAAATAAAACAAAACAGTGAGTTGGGTGAATAACTGGTTCAATAATGTTATTTCTAAATAAGAAATAATAATGATAAAGAGAAAAAAAGAAACTCTGAACAATAGGCACATGAAATTTCATGAGATGGGCCATGTGAAAAGTGCACTGTGAAGTTTTAAGCCAGATGTGAATTGTAGCAATAATAATGATGATGATAGGGGATGTTGTGATTTCAGAAAACAAATTTTTAAATGTAACCATTTAAGGTGAATTTAGCAACTAAAAGAATTTAAGTTAGACATAAAGAGGACATTAAAAACTTTTTTATGTTTTAATAGTTGTTTAATCCTATAACACTTTAAAAAATATCCAAATCACCTTCTAGTGCCATCTTAAAATGGTTTTAACTTCATCTCGACTTCTCAGATTCCAGAGAGGATGAAAGAAGTGAAAGCCAACTAAGTCTGTTTTCCTGCTTTATGGTTTTAGAGTTCTTCATCCATCATCAGAAACAGATGGCTGCAAATATGTTCCTTTTCCCTCCTCTGCATTTATTTCCATTTCCCAGATTTCTGCATTACTAATGTATTTGGTATGTTTTTTATGCTTGTTACTCATTTTTATTTCCTGCTGAGCTAGTCTGGAGTCCAGTCTATTTGCAGAGAAAACTGATGAAGCTTCCTCTAGATGGTGGGCATTCAGGAAAGCAGGAGGATGCAGTGCAGGGTAAGGAAAAGGCAGGAAGCAGGCAGGAACATTCTCAAGCTCAACTCCCAGCCCCTTTTCTGAGGTCTACTATTATCTTTCCCTGGGAAATTTATTTTTTTATCCAGAATCTTCTCCTTAGTCATCCTACTTAGACACACTCAAGGATGAGTGACAGAGAGACTTCAGTTAAATCCTTCACCTTCTCTCAAATGGAAAAAGCACCTAAGGACAAAGAAAAATTGTTAGTGCCGGTATATCATTTTTAAAATAAAATAGTGGCCTGTATGGCATTCTGGAAGAGGGAAAACTATGGAGACAGTAAAAAGATCAGTGGTTGCCAGGGCTTGGGGGGCGGGGGTGGGATGAATAGTTGGAGCACAGAGTATTTCCAGGACAGTGAAACTGCTCTGCATGATATTATAATGAAGGATACAAGTAATGATACATTTGTCCAAACCCGTAGAATATACAATGCCAAGAGTGAACTCTACTGTGAACTAGGGACTTTGGGTGATCATGATATGTCAGTGTAGGTTCATTAATTATATCAAATTCACCACATGGTAGGGGATGCTGATAGGGAGGATGATGTATATAGGCAAGGACAAGAGGAATACAGGAAATTTCTGTATTTCCTTCTCGGTTTTGTTATGAGTAAAAATGAGTAAAACTACTCTAAAAACTACTACTGAGCTACTCTAAAAAATAAAACACATTAAAAACTTTTTAATAAGGAAAAGAGCAGAATTGTTAGGTGGAAAAAATACCGAAATCCTGGTGCTTTGCTCCTGAATGGCAGCCACCAGAATTGTATGACGTCATTCTCTTGATCTAACCTGCAAAAGCAGGTCCTCAATGATGGTGGCCATTGTTACTATTATTTGTGATTAGTCTTCACTGACTTATTTGCTTACTGCATGCAACATGAGACTACTTCATAGATGCACGGGGCAACCTCAAGCCCGTACATCATCTTTAGAATTCAATAAATTATTAGACCTACAAGTAGCCCACCATTGATACATTTGTTCCCCAACATCCATGTCCAGAATTCCTCCTCCCGAATCCCAAAATAGGCCTTTCATTCTCCTTGTCAGTTAGACTGGCAGAAGTGAGAAGATGTACAGCCACTTTGGAACAATGATGTTAAGACAGCCATTGATAAGAATATTTTAAATTATTTTATTTTGCTTCTTGTTTGTGTATGAAATACTATATGGCAATATAAATTCTGGAGAATGGTGGTGGGTATTGAGGAGGACACATATTGCATGGAGCACTGGGTGTGGTGCATGAACAATTAATCTTGTAACACTGAAAAAATAAAATAAAAGTATTTGGGAAAAAAATCAAAATTACTAAAAATTAAAAAATAATAAAAAAAATTTAAAAATAAATTCTGGAGAATAGAATCCAGGTTTTGTTTTCTTTGTATTTTTTAAATTTAATTTTATTTTTTCAGTGTTCTAAGATTCATTGTTCATGCACCATACCCAGTGCTTGTGCCCTCATGCAATCCGCGCCCTCCTCAATATCCACCACCATGCTCACCCAACACCCCACCCCCATCCCCTCCAAAACCCTCAGTTTGTTTCTCAGAGTCCACATTCTCTCTCTCCTTGTACTTTTATCAAGACTCCACTGCAAGCAGGTCACCAAGGCCATGTGCTTCCTTGCCTGGGAGAGGTCCATATCACAAGGCTGAATAAGGCTTCCTGAAGACAACTTCACTTCTTGCCTTCATGTAAACCTACTCTCGATGATCAATTCTAAGAATTATAAGGGTGACCTGTAATTAAAAAAAAGAAGCAATTATAAGACCTTGTCCATAGGGTGCAGCAGCTACTTAGCACCTACTGGCTAACTAGGGCTCATCAGGAAAGAAGACAGTGCAGGATGCTCAGCTGTCCCTTCACCTAGCTGCTGGTTCATAGTTTACCATTTACTGTAGAGAGGTTTTAATTAAAACAAGAGCTAAATTCTATGTAAGCCAACCAAACATATTTGTTAACTGCATCCAGTCCCAGAGCCCAGTTTTTGATCTCTGGCCTGGATTCATTGAGGAAATTATGTGCCATGTCCTGGAAAGCAGGGGAAAGAGAGTCCCCAACACCCAAAAGGACCAAGTTCTCTACATGGCCATGCTTCAGGATGGCAGACCTTCTGGAATGGCTTCATGATAAACTTAAAGATTCTCTGTGCTCCCAGTCCTTGGAGATAGTCCCATGTTTTGATGGCAATAAGGTCACTGGACTCCAAGAACCCATGGCCCTCTGGTGCTGACCAGAACAGTCTCTCTGATGCTTTGAGGCTTTGTAAAATCTTGCCACCTCTGCAAAATCCTTGGTGGTAATCCCACTAATGACTGAGATGGATTTTATACCAGTTAAGCAGATTAAGGGCCTAAGGTCATATTTGGTTCAGTTTGAAAGGAATAAATAAAAGTAACATTTTACTAGCTGCATTTATATTGTTAGTTCATACTTATTACAAAAATAAAGCTCCCAATAGGCATTCCTGATCTTGTACCCATCTATACTCCTGGTCTGAAACCACTCTAATTTCCACTGCCTAGGGGTGGGGCATGGTGGCATAAGAGGCAGGGAGGGTAGAAGGATATCTTATTCATTCATTATACCGTAATGTCTCTGTGAAGCTGATAGCTTAATGATTTATTTTCTAGGTCACCCCACAATGTTCCCCAGTCACTATTGGAACTGTAATAAAGGTCATTCTTTATTACAAAGTATATTAGTTTATTAGGAACACTATAACAAAATACTACAGACTGGGTGGCTTAAACAGCAGAAATTTATTGTCTTGCAGTTCTGGAGTCTAGAAATTTGAGATCAAGGTGTTGATAAGTTGATTTCTATTGAGGCCTCTCTCCTTGTCTTATAGGTGAACATTTCCTTGTGTCTTTCCTTTGTGTGTCTGTGTCCTAATCTCCTTATCTTATAAGTACACCAGTCATTCCAGATTAAAGTCCACCCTAAAGACCTCATTTTAACTTAATTACTGCTATAAAGATCCTATCTCAAATACAGTGACATCTAAAGCACTGGGGGTTGAGATTTCAACAAATGGAAGGGGGAAGGACCATAATTTAGCCCATTACACAAAGAGAGGGGTCACATTATCTAGGATCTTTAAAGTCTGTCACTTCACATAAATACAGATCTAATCACATCAAAACCCATACCAGCTAAGTCTTTCAAATTTTAGGCTTCTGAACTTACTCCCCAGACTTCTGCCCAATGGAGGGACCTCTTCAAAACTTATGGCATATTCAAAACAAAACTCTTTCTAGTTTTCCCAGTGAAATTTTTATAGTTCTAAGGCTGATCTTATCAAAAGGCTTTGTCAGCACAAAGCCCTCTGGATTTACATACAGGACTCTTGAGAAAGCCACATGGTGTCAAGGAGAAGCTGGACTGTAGCCTTCTCTTTTGGTAACCAGATTGACATATAATACCCTTTATAGTCTTGTTTTTCAGCTTAAATTGTATATTCCCCAAGTCCCTAGCTGAATAAATAAATTGAATTAGAGGTGGGGGTGTCCAACTTTGAATTACACTGGCTCTGGTCTGTGAAATTCTATATGGCTTTGTCTGAAACCTAGACCACTTTTTCTTGCCTGGCAATAATGGTTTGATTCTCACATTAAACTTATTGGTTTGATAAAAGGCCAAAAAGTGCAGACTCAAGATCTGAAATGACCCATTTTCTAAGCAAGGCCCTGGCAAAGCCAACTATCTGTGAGAGATGGGAAAGGGCCTTGGCTTCTATTTTTGTGTTCTCCCCAAGGACCAAACATTTCTTTCATGTATACTTTGATGTGGAAATAAAAGAGTACTTATGTATCACTGATGCTTTAGCATGAACATTTTATAGGGAACATCTGTCCAGGTATTCCCAAACTTTGATGCTGTTACAAGTCAAGGAGAAAATGGTTAATGCAGTCAAGGAATCCTGGGCAGGAATCTAGCCTTTCTCCCATGGTCTGCACCTATGGAGCCATTTCATCAGTCAAGAGGATAAGTCCTTTTGCAGCAAGTCTCACTAAAGATAAAACTCCTTAGGCCATCCTTATTCCACCAAGAGGCATTGTGAGAGCAGAACCTGAGGCATAATTTCCAAGAAAACAGGAAGGATGTTTTTCCTGTGAACTGCAGGTTTGAGCCATCTCTGGGTCCCTACTAATGCATTTCTGTGAATTAAGGTGGGGCCTTGAAGAAAGGATAGAAAATCTGCTTAGGCCAAAGGCCAAGACTAAGTGTCTTTTGTTTGCAGGTTGAACAATGCCTTGTGAGGGGCCATGAAGACCACCAAAAAGATGCCAATGTCTCCTAGCCTGTTCACCTGGGCCCTGGCTCTATCTTTGTCAGATAGCCACAATTTAGGGGAAGGGACAGAAGACAGCAGAGTGCAGGTTAAGAGGTCAAAGACTGGGTTGAGGAAGCATTGACCTTCCTGCCTCCCCAAAGCTTTCTAGCCAGGTATTATTTTCCTTTCATATTCCTCCCTTCTTGGGATTAGCCACAGCCCTTACCCACAGGCAACTTCAGAATCCCTTAGACCTGAACTCAAATCCTAACTCTTCCATTTACTACCTGTGGGATCTTGGACAGCATATAATATATTCACTTTCTTCATCTTTAAAACTGGATTCATCTAAACTTCCTCCCAGCATTGTTGTGTAGATTACATAAAGTACTAGAAAAGCCTGAGGTCTAGATTTCTTATTATTGCACTTTCTGAGGGTGCAGGTACAGCTCTTCTTGTGATAAGTTCATTGGAAAAGAAAAGCAGATGCCTTGAAGAGCAAACTCATCTTGTCTCTCCCTGATTGGTCTTAAGAACCTGAGCCACCTGAGGGTCCTGCCCTGATGGCCGTGCCTCACAACAGAGTGCCCAGAGTCCCTTTTGCCTCCTTCCTGGTGCATCTTGGGGAAATCTAACATGCCCACTGACCTCTGTTTGAACACAGGAACCACAAAAGAGGAGCACTTTGGCAAAAGGAGATGGGGGAATCTCTTCCTGCACCATGTTTGTATCACAGAGAGGAAGGTGGGAGTTCTAATCTGGTGGCCCCAGAATTGGAGATTTTTCATTTATTTTGTGGAAACTCAGCCAAAGTCAAATTGTTCTACAAATGAAAGTCAGCTTTCCCAAGCAATGTTCTGAAAACTGAGCGGGGGAGTGGAGCAGGTATGCCCAAAATGTGACACTTTGGCATGTAGACTATTTGGGGCTGAAGGCAATCAAGAACCCCGGAGATCAAGAAAACTTTGGTCCCTCCCTTAACTGCCTAGAGAAATCTAACTAGGGCTCTTTCCAAGAATCACAATTATTATCAGAGATAATTTTTTGTTTTAAATTTTGTTTATTACTGTAATTTTTTTTTGCTTAGAACAATGTACAACACTTAATAGGAACTAATAGGAACTATTAATTTAATAAATAAATAGATATTTATTAAATTAATTCTAGGAAATTATTTTTGTTACTAGCAACAAAACTCTCTTAGGAATGCATATGATATCACTTTCATCTGACTGTCCCATCTCTATGGCAAGTCAAACATCTAATTATCAATATCTGCTTTTCTTCTTACTGTCATAGGAATTGTCCTCCTCCCCTCTGAAACCCCAGTTCCCTATCCCATTCCTTAGCTCAGGATAACATATATATTTCATTTTACCTTTCTGTCTTGGAACTTCCCATATATGTGGGACTCCTTTACATAAAAAATTAAATTTTATTTTCTCCTGTTAATCTATCTTATGCCAATTTAATTCTTAGACCAACCAAAAGACACTTTAAAATGTAGAGAAAAAATTTTTCCTTCCCAACAGAACTCTATGAAAAGAACTTAATCTTTTTTGTTTGTTTGTTTGTTTGTTTGTTTGTTTTCATTGTTTCTTTTTATTTTATTTTTTTTTATTTTTTTCTCCCCAAATTTGTTTATTTTAATTTTTCAGTGTTACAAGAGTGATTGTTCATGCACCACACCCAGTGCTCCATGCAGTACGTGCCCCTCTTGATACCCACCACCAGGATCACCCCCCCCACCCCCTCCCCTCCAAAACCCTCAGTTTTTTGCTCAGAGTCCACAGTCTCTCCTGGTTCAACACCCGCTCCAATTTCCCCCCATTTGCCCTTCCCTTCCTTCTCACGATGCCCTCCCTGATTTTCTTTATACTCCACACGTAAGTGAGACCATAAGATAATTGCCTCTCTCCGCTTGACTTATTTCACTCCGCATAATCTCTTCTAGTCCTGTCCATGTTGATACAAAAGTTGGATATTCATCCTTTCTGATGGAGGCATAATATTCCATTGTATAGGTGGACCACATCTTCCTTATCCATTCATCTGTTGAAGGGCATTTTGCTTCTTTCCACAGTTTGGCTATTGTGGCAAGAACTTAATCTTGAATTGGTTCTCATCTCCTAGTCTGTAAACTCCTTCAAGAGTGAGATCACGGGATACAAATGTTTGTACCCACAGAGTCTAGCAGTGTCTGCCACATAGTAACCACAGCAATGGTGACAGTTGGAAAAAAATGTTTATTGAGTAAAATGCCTAAATAGGTACAAACATACATAAATAACAGCTTATTGGATGTAATTTCTTTCAGTAATATTGACAGCCTTGATAGCTTTTGGCAGTCTGATTAAAACCAAAGCTTTGATTTTCTCATAAAATGGGCCTAAAACATGCCTTCATTTAAGGATTGACTTCAGAATTCAATCTACAAGAACTACGTTTTTTCAAACAAGGACCTCACCCCATTTGTGGGCCACAAAATCAGTTCAGTGAGCTGTGGCCAGCATTATTTTATAGTAATGTAGAGGTAGAAAATACATAGACTAAACAGAAAATATGATTGGGAATATCAGAGTAGGTTCATAGGGAGGAAGAACAAGTATTGCGTGACACTTTTCTGTCAGTTATGTATTTAGGTGGATACTGGCTTGGCACATAAAATGTATTTCCTAATATATATTGTGGTATAAGATATTTAAAAATCACTGTACCCAAGCAGGCTCAGCAGGCAGCTCTGAGAGAGGATGGAATAAGGTAGCCCACGCTGGTTCATGCAGCCCAGTTTCACCCCTGGTGTAGCAGTGCAGCTTTTCCCAGGTGTGGGGAGTGGCTGTGGTCATATTTCAACACCCTCTGGGATGCACATTGCAAAAGTTTTGCCCAGAGAACAAGTTTCTGAGTGAAAAACCCAAACCCATGCAGATCTGACATTTGTTATTTGAAAGTAAAGAAATCACAATTAGGACTAAATTGATCTTTTCTCAAGGCATGCGTAAACACATGCTCCAGAATATTTTAGAAGGAATTGCAGGCAGGGCCTGTAGTTCCCCTTTAAAATCTTGGATCCAAAGACTTACTTTAGGAAGAGAAAAGCTGATGCTTAGAATTATAGGATCATGAACCCTTGGACTAAGAACGTACCTTAGAAGTCAACTGGCCAGCCCAAAACTCGAGACCTCTTTTGCTGGGTCACTTCCAGAGAGGGGGGATTCTTGCTTCCTTTCAGGAAAGCCTATTCCATTCTGACCAGCTCTGACTGTTCAAATGTTATCCCTTTCTATTCATCTTATTATTTAATTAATTAATTAATTTATTTATTTACTTACTTACTTACTTATTTATTCAAGTATGATTAACATATAATGTTATATTAGTTTCAGGTATACAATATAATTCAACAATTCTATGCATTACTAATGCTCATCAGGGTAAGTGTATTCTTTTTGTTTTGTTTTGTTCTTGTTTTTGTTTTTGTGTGTGTGTGTGTGCATTTTTATTTTTCCAAGTTTTTATTTAAATTCCAATTAGTTAACATACAGTGCAATATTAGTTTCAGCTGTAGAATTTATTGACTCAACACTTAAATACAACACTTGGAGCTCATCACAAGGGCATTCCTTAACCCCCATCACTTAACCTATTTAACCCATCTCCATCCCTACCCTACCTCCCCTTTGGTAAACATTGTTCTCTATAGTTAAAAGTCTGCTCCTTGGGGCACCTGTCTGCCTCAGTTGGTAGAGCATGCAACTCTTGATCTCAGAGTTGTGGGTTTGAACCCCACATTGGATATAGAGATTACTTTAAAATACCATCTTAAAAAAAATGTCCGTTTCTTGGTTTTCCTCTCTTTTCCCCCCATGTTCATTTATTTTGTTTCTTAAATTCCACATATGAATGAAATCATATGATATTTGTTTTTCTTTCACAGGATAAGTGTACTCTTAATCCCCTTCACCTGTTTCACCCATCCCTCCATCCACATCCCCTCCGGCAACCACTAGTTTGTTCTCTATATTTAAGAGTCCAATTTCTCTTTCTTTCTTTGTTTATTTGTTTCTTAAATTCCATATTTGAATGAAATCATATGGTGTTTATCTTTCTCCAACTGACTTATTTCACTTAGAATTATAGGTCTGTCCATGTTGTTGCAAATGGTAAGGTCTCCTTTTTATGGCTGAGTAATATTGCATTATGTGTGTAGGTCTATGTATAGAGAGAGAGAGAGGGAGAGAGCGAGAGGGAGGGGGTGTATATATAAATAAGTATATATATAGAGATAGATATAGATAAATATATAGAGATATATAGAGATAAATATAAATATAGATGATAGATAGATAGAGCTACATCTTTTTATCCATTCATCTATGAATGGACACTTGGGTTACTTCCATACAACAAACATACATACTACAACAAACATAAAGGTGCATATACCTTCTTGAATTAGTGTTTTTGTATTCTTTGTGTAAATACCTAGTAGTGGAATTGCTGGATCATATGGTAATTTTATTTTTAATCTTTTGTGCAAACTCCGTACTGCTTTCCACAGTGGCTGCACCAGCTTGCATTCCCACCAACAGTGCATAAGTGTTCCTTTTTCTCCACATCCTTACCAATACTTGTTATTTCTTTTTTTTTTTATTTCAGCCATTCTGATAGGTATAGAGCGATATCTCTTTGTGGTTTTGGCTTGCACTTCTCTGATGATTAGTGATTTGAGCATCTTTTCATGTTGCTCATATGAAAGTTGATCATCTATCTGTATGTCTTCTTTGGATAAACGTCTATGCAGGTCCTCTGCCTGTTTTTAAAATCAGATTATTTTGTCTTTTGGTTTTGAGTTGTATAAGTTCTTTATATATTTTGGATATTAACTCCATATCAAATACATCATTTGCAAATATCTTCTCCCATTCAGTAGGTTGTCTTTTTGTTTTGTTGATGGTTTCCTTCTCTATGCAAATGCTTTTTATTTTGGTATAGTCCCAATAGTTTAATTTTGTTTTTGCTTCCTTTGCCAAAGGAGACATAGCTAGAAAAACATCTATATAGCTGATGTCAAAGAGATTACTTCCTATGTTTTCTTCTAGGAATATTATGGTTTCAGGTCTCACATTTAGGTCTTTTTTTATTAATATATAATGTATTATTTGCCCCAAGGGTACAGGTCTGTGAATCATCAGGCTTACACATTTCACAGCACTCACCATAGCACATATCTTCCCCAATGTCCATAACTGACTCATCCTATCCCGACCCCCCACCCACCAGTGATCCTGTTTGTTTCATGAGATTAAGAGTCTCTTATCACATTTAGGTCTTTCATCCATTTTAAATTTATTTTTGTGCATAGTATAATAAGTGGTCCGTTTTCATTCTTTTGCATGTAGCTGACCATTTTTTCCAACACCATTTGTGGAAGAGACTGTCTTTTTCCCATTCTTGCCTCCTTTGTCATAGATTAATTGACTGTGAATTGAATGTGTGGGTTTGTTTTTGGACTTCCTATTTTGTTCCATTGATATCTGTGTCTATTTTTGTGCCAGTACCATATTGTTTTGATTACTACCAGATATACAGTATATCTTGGAATCTAGGGTGGTGATACCTCCAGTTTTGTTGTTTTTCTTCAAGATTGCTTTGGCTATTTGTGGTCTGTTGTGGTTCCATACAACATTTAGTATTATTTGTTCTAGTTTTGTGAAAAATGCTGTTGCTATTTTAATAAGGATTGCATTAAATCTGTAGTTTGCTTTGGATAGTATGGACATTTTAATAATATTGGTTCTCCCAATCCACGAACATAGAATATCTTTCCGTTTGTTCGTGTCATCTAATTTCTTTCATCAATGTTTTAGTCTTCAGAGTACTGATCTTTCATCTCTTTGGTTAAGTTTATTCCTAGGTATTTTATTCTTTTTGATGCAATTGTAAATGAAATTATTTTTTCCTATTTCTCTTTCTGTTACTTCATTAATATATAGAAATGCAACATATTTATGTATATTAATTCTGTATCCTGTGACTTTACTGAACTCATTTATCAGTTCTAGTAGTTTTTTGGTAGTCTTTAGGATTTTCTATATAGAATATCATGCTATCTACGAATAGTGAAAGTTTTACTTCTTCCTTAACAAATGGACAGCTTGTATTTCCTTTTCTTGTCTGATTGCTATGACTAGGACTTTTGGTACTATATTGAATAAAAATGGTGAGAATGGACATCCTTGTCTTGCTCTTGATCTTAGAGGAAAGCTCTCAGTGTTTCACCAAATGTTCTTTTATCAAAAATAAAACCACCCTTCTGTCACTTTTAATTATTGGTCCTGAAAGCCAAAGAGAAAAGAATTCTCCTCCCCTATAAAGTCCCTCAACTGACTAATTCTAAAAAAAAAAAAAAAAAAATCTTATTGACTAAAAAAGTTTGATAGCCAAGTAATTACTTGTACAACTCTCTAAATTCCATCCAACTCAATTCATCTTAAGAGGCTTGATTATAACTCAAGTTCTCCTTTAGCCCAGCCTATCTTTGTCATTGGTTTGATTTTACATAAAACAAAACGAGTCATAAAGTCAAGCTATTATGTGAACGTAAAGGAAACTAAAACTAAGGAAACCTTTTAAGAGGAGCTTTATCAGTATTATCAACATCCAGACTCAGTATCCTTTATGAAGAGTTGAAATTCTGAAATCTGAGGAGAGAAAGGCTTTAACAAGAGAACATATCTCTAGGTGGGGAGGGGAGCTAGTAGAGTGGCCCCAGATGAGTGTCTCCTTCCCCTTGTGGGCTCCATGTTTATTTCTGTGGTAGAAACTCCCTCTGGTCTCCAGACAGGCACCACTCCTCCATTACTAAAAATTGCTCAAAACATTCTTCCCTTGGATGTTCTGAGTACAACTAAAATGCACTGGAACTTACAAGAAGGTCACCCCCACTGCACAAGAACAAAAAAGAAACTTGAGGCATTGCTGTTGACGCCGTGGAGTCTCAGAGGTCTCAGGCCTGCCTGGAACCCTTCTCTCCAAGATGGGAGCCATGTACTCTAGCTTCTGCTAGAATCTTAAGGAAAGCACCTGCCTTATAGCTTTGAAAATTCCACCCTGGGCTCTAGGGTTTCCTATTCTAGCCCCCCTGACCTGCTTCTCCTCCTTTTCTCACTAGTGAGATTTGATCTTCTGTGAGCCTTAGCCAAACAAGATCTTGGTCTTCACACACTGATAACTTAGGGATCCCAGTATTGACCATGTCAATCCCCAAAAGAAAGCAGGAGATTGCTTTTTTCAGGTTAAAAAAAATCTGTTTGAACTCCTATGCCCACTCTAAGGAACTCCATTAGGCACTAGTTATTTTGCTAAATAGAGATAAATTAGTAAACAAGGCACAGCAAATAATCATACCCTTCCTTACTCAGAGGCCACCATTACTTACTCAGATGTCCTTAGATTCTAGAGACTATTCCAGCATCTCTCTCAGTCCAACCCCACCAGCCTAAAGGTCATCAGATCACCCCGACTACTTATTTTGGGACTTAATTCAACCCTCTGTGTTGTAACCCAGGGATTCCGATGGTGGCAAAAACTGACTGTCCTCTTTTTCCACATGGAGTCCTCCCTACCACCTTCTCAACAGCATATCAACCGCCAGACCCAGAAAGAACCAAATGGCAGAGCTTGCTTAAAATACAGTTTTAATTATTCATCCAGCCACAAACGCAACACAAAGCACATTCTGCTACTGACTTCCTGTGAGATATTTTTATCTGTTGGCAAATCATTTGTTATACATTTCTTAGATATAGATACCATTCCTAGAATCTTAGTTTTGGAAAGATCTCAGAGGTCCTTTGATCCAATACTATTTTTTTAGAAGGTGAGAACTAAAGTCCAAGTGATTGGCCTATAAATTGTTAAGCTTATTTCTCAAATGACAAGAGTTAGTACACTCCCAGCACTGACATGTTTCACAATCTTCCTGATGTACTTTCCACCTGGGGTGGTTATAAATTATTACTACAAATTCTTCATCCCCTCTCCTATCAAAAGATGAGGGCAAAAAAGGAGTGAGCAGGGTTGATTTCTTCTGACACCTCTCTCCTTGGCTTGTAGATGGCTGTCTTTTGCTCATCCTCACATGGTTTTCCCTCTGTGTCTGTCCTGATCTCCTCTTCTTATAAAGGCATCAGTCATATTTGATTAGGATACACCGTCATAACCTATTTAATCTTAATTAACTTTTTAAAGACCCTGTCTCCACACATAGATCAATGGAACAGAATAGAGAGCCCAGATATGGACCCTCATCTCTGGCCAATTAATTTTGACAAAGCAGGAAAAAATATCCCATAAAAAAAAAAACAGTTTCTTCAATAAATGGTGCTGAGAATATTGGACAGCTATATACAGAAAAATGAAACTCAATCTTTCTCTTACACCATACACAAAGATAAACTCAAAATGGATGAAAGACTTCAATGTAAGACAGGAATCCATGAAAATCTTAGAGGAGAACATAGGGAGTAACCTCTTCGACATCAGCCACAGCAACTTCTTTCAAGACATGTCTCTAAAGGCAAGGGAAACAAAAGCAAAAATGAACTTTTGGGACTTTATCAAGATAAAAAGATTCTGCACAACAAAGGAAACCATCCACAAAACAAAGAGGCAACCCACGGAATGAGAGAAGGTATTGGCAAATGACATTACAAATAAAGGTCTTGATATCCAAGATCTATAAAAACTTTTCAAACTCAACACCTAAAATACAAATAATTCAGTCAAAAATGGGCAGAAGACATGAACAGGCACTTCTCCAAAGAAGACATAAAAATGGCTAACAGACACATGAAAAAATGTTCATCATCATTAGCCATCA
Source organism: Nasua narica (assembly GCA_028533885.1). Lineage (NCBI taxonomy): Eukaryota > Metazoa > Chordata > Mammalia > Carnivora > Procyonidae > Nasua > Nasua narica. Next base: position 89,884,936 of record CM052802.1, on the reverse strand, counting down.
GGAAGATTCAAATCAAAACCACATTGAGATACCACTTTACACCAGTTAGAATGGCCAAAACTAACAAGATAGTAAACAAGTGTTGGAGAGAATGTGGAGAAAGGGGAACCCTCTTACACTATTGGTGGGAATGCAAGTTGGTGCAGCCACTTTGAAAACAGTGTGGAGTTTCCTAAAAAAAATTAAAAATAGAGCTACTTTATGACCCTGCAATTACACTACTGGGTATTTACCCCATAGATACAGATCCAGTGCAAAGAAGGGCCACATGTACTCCAATGTTCATAGCAGCAATGTCCACAATATCCAAACTGTGTAAAGAGCCAAGATGCCCTTCAACAGACAAATGGATAGATAAGATGTGGTCCATAAATAAAATGGAATATTACTCAACCATAAGAAAGGATGAATGCCCAACTTTTGCATCAACATGAATGGAACTGGAGGAGAGTATGCTGAGTGAAATAAGTCAAACAGAGAAAGTCAATCATCATATGGTTTCACTTATTTGTGGAACATAAGGAATAGCATTGAGGACATTAGGTGAAGGAAGGGGAAAATGAGGGAGGGGAATCTAGGGAGGGATGAACCATGAGAGACTATGCACTCCAGGAAAGAAACTGAGGGTCTCAGGGCAGGGGGAGATGGGTTGGTTCAGTGTTGGGTATTAAAGAGGGCACTACTGTGTGGAGCACTGGGTGTTATACACAAACAATGAATCATGGAACACTACATCATAAACTAATCATGTACTGTATGGTGATTAATGTAACATAATAAAGAAAAAAGATTCTGTCTCTAAATAAGTTCACAATCTGAGGTACTGGAGATTAAACTTCAACATATAAATGGCAGGGGGCACAATGGAACCCATAACACTTCTGAAAGTGTTCTGGTCACCAGTTCTGACATAAGGTCTTTTACCCATTCGTCCAAGAATTCTATGGATACCAGCTGGGTGTCCTAAAATTCAACTCAATTCTGATAGTATCTACCCAGAGAGAGAACATCAGATTCTATAGGTTAAGGGTTCAGTCCCAAAAGACTGCACCCCCCACTTCGGTTGCCAGTTGCAAGCCCAGGTTGTTACCCATGCTTTTGACTTACTAGCTGCAGATTAGAAGTCCCAAGACCCTTCCTTCTTCTGTTCAGTTCATACATAGGCAAGACTAGGTTGTGACCTGTGCTTTTGACTGACTGGCTATACGTCAGAGGTTTCAATGTCCATCCCCTGGGGTTTGATCAATTTGTTAGAGAAGCTCACTGAACTCAGGAAACCTGTTGCCTACCAAATTACTGGTTTATTAAAAAGGGTATTAGAAAATACAAATCAATAGCCAGATAAAGAGATACATAGGGCAAGATCCTGAACAAAGGAGTTTCTGTCCTCATGGAGTTTGGGGCCTGTTGTGGTGACAAATAGAAGCATTCTGTTTCCCCAGCCTGGAAGCTCTCTGAACCTCATATACAACTCAGGACCAACCAGATGGAAGAAAAGGACAAGGTATGAGCAAAGGGCATGAGGCTTCCATGCTCTCCTAGCACACAGGTCTCCCCACTCCTGCCATCTCCCATATTTACCATCCCAAAAGTTCTCCAAATACTCTCCTTTTGGGGTTTTATGGAGGCTTCATTTCATGGGCATGACTGATTAAATTATTGGCCATCAATGATTGATTCAACCTCCAGTCCCTCTTCCCTCCTTATGAATCAGGGGGTAGGACTGAAAGTTCCAACTCTCTACTCATGTTTAATTCCCCTGGCAACCTGCCCCCCATCCTTAGGTGCTTCTCAAAATAATTTTATTCACATAAACCCAGTTATGTTGGAAAGGGGCTTGTTATGAATAACAAGACACCTCTTTTACTTTGATAACTCTAAAGTGACTTCAGGAACTGAGGATGAGAGGCCAAACATTATGACAAAAGATGCTCCCATTGCTCTTATTCCTCAGGAATTTCCAAGGGTTTTAGGAACTGTGAGCCAGGAACCGTGGACAAAGATCAAATATATATTTCTTATTATAAATCACAATATCATAACTTCCTTAAAAAGAAAAGTGTTTGTATACAAGTTGCACCTCAAGCACTCAGTTCTCACTGCTCTAATGGGAACATCAACATACTACATATTCTTGCCTAGCACTCAATAACAATATACATGGACAAGAAAGAAAATCAGCTATGATTATGTGAACTCTTTCCTTTATACAGTGGGAAAACCAGGCCCTGACTTCTATGATGGTGAGAATAGGAAAAGCCTCAGTACCATGATAAAACCTGGTCAAAGAAACTGGAGTCTTTCGTCACATCTGTGCTTTGTGGTCCCAGGGCCAGTGAAATGGAAAACTAGGCCACTTCGGCAGGGTACTGTGGGAGAGAGCAGAGTCTACTGGGACTTTTTCAGGCACCAACACAAATAATTCCCCTGTGAGCCTGGCTCCAGCAATCAGGCTGTTAGGTTAGGCATGAGTCCCACCTGCTGCCAACACAGATGAACAGGACACTCAGTGTTCCATTAAGGAACTTGTATTTTATTCAAGGCCTGCTCTACAGGCCCTTGTCATTAATTATGTGTGATGGTGTGCCTGGGAATGGGGTGGGTAGCAGATTGGTATGCTAACCTTTCACCTCTCCAGATCCTGGATTCAGGCCCCAGCTCCCAACTTCACATACAAATATGGACCTGGCAAGCAGAACCCAAGTCTGGTTTATGTTGAACAAGGAAACCACTGGCAAGCAGCTCTCTTGGCCCAGGCTTCAGGACACAACCCAGGCCCAGATTGCAGGGGTGTCCAGGATTAGCTGTGAGGGATTCTAGAGCATCCTGCAGGAAGAGAGCCTTTCCTTGGAATAGGAATGCAGACCAGTGTTCATCTTAGCAGAAGTGAATTCCACCCTTCCCTGGCTCATCTTTTTCTATAAAAACTCTGCTTCCTCTGTCAGATCACCTGACAGCATCCTCCCTGCCTACCTGGTTGTTTTCAATAACCAAACAAAGGAGCCCAGATGGCTCCTTTGGCTCTGAGCTTTCTGCTATGCCTTCACTACACTACCAAACTCTTCAAAAAGAAGTGAACTTGTTGACTGTACTCTCAACTCCATTTTCAATGCCATGACCTCAGGTTCCTATTGCCATATTGCTAGTCCCGTATTGCTATGGGGACCTGGCGACTTCTTTGTCATAGCTGCTGTTTGGATTGTACTTTACTTACTGTTGAGAACTCCAAGGCTGCCTCATTCAAAGTAAGCAAGATCCTGATTCCCAGTCCTACTCTTCCCGAGACCTGCATCCCTGCCAGGAATTTGTTAGACAGAGAGCAGGAATACTTTTGTGCACCTGGGAGAGTTGAGTCACAATGTGTACCTTATGAAAAAAAGGTCACTGGCATCAGCAAATGGATAAATAGATTTTATTCCCTTTAAAATTACTTTATTTAATATGGAAAGAGGCCAGACACTCATTGTCAGATGAGTGAATAAAGAAGATGTGTGATTATTATTATTATTTTCAATTAATTAATTTTATTTTATTTTTTCAGTTTTCCAAGATTCATTGTTCATGTACCACACCCAGTGCTCCATGCAATATGACAATATATGCCCTCCTCAATACCCACCACAAGGAGATGTGTGATTTTACATATATATATAATGTTATATGTGTATATATAAATAATAGAATATTACTAAGCTATAAAAAAGAATGAAATCTCAAAAAAAAGAATGTAATCTTTTTTTTTTCAGAGAACACTTCTGTTACTTTATTTTTTTTCTCCCCAAATTTGTTTATTTTAATTTTTCAGTGTTACAAGATTGATTGTTCATTCACCACACCCAGTGCTCCATGCAGTATGTGCCCCTCTCGATACCCACCACCAGGCTCACCC
>CM052802.1:89856495-89880547 GCA_028533885.1 Nasua narica | reverse complement strand
GTGGGAATGCAAGTTGGCGCAGCCACTTTGGAAAACAGTATGGAGATTCCTCAGGAATTTAAATATACAGCTACCCTATGACCCTGCAATTGCACTACTCGGTGTTTACCCCAAAGAAGCTGATGCAGTACAAAGAAGGGCCACATGTACCCCAATGTTCATAGCCGCAATGGCCACAGTAGCCAAACTGTGGAAAGAACCAAAATGCCCTTCAACAGATGAATGGATAAGGGGGGACATCTATACAATGGAATATTATGCCTCCATCGGAAAGGATGAATATCCAACTTTTGTATCAACATGGCCGGGACTAGAAGAGATTATGTGGAGTGAAATAAGCCAAGCGGAGAGTGTCAATTATCTTATGGTCTCACTTACGTGTGGAGTATAAAGAAAATCATGGAGGGCACTGTGAGAAGCAAAGGAAGGGTGAATGGGGGGAAATCGGAGGGGGCGATGAACCAGGAGAGACTGTGGACTCTGAGCAACAAACTGAGGGTTTTGGAGAGGAGGGGGTGGGGGGTGGGCGAGCCTGGTGGTGGGTATTGAGAAGGGCTCGTATTGCATGGAGCACTGGGTGTGGTGCATGAACAATCAATCTTGTAACACTGAAAAATTAAAATATACATATTTGGGGAGAAAAAAAAGAAAAAAAAAAAGAAATGTGAAGTGTCATTACTGTCATTGAGAAACAGCAACAAAATGCAATGTGAAGGAGCCTGGATTGAATCCTGGGACAAAACGGATGAAGGACATTAGTAGAAAGACAACTGAGTCTGTACTTAGCCAACAGCATTGGATTAATGTTAAGTCCCTGGTTTTGATCATTAGAATATGGATGTGCCAGATTTTTTTAATTATTATTTTTTATTATGTTATGTTAGTCACCATATGGTACATCATTAGTTTTTGATGTAATGTTCCAAGATTGATTGTTTACATATAACACCCAGTGCTTCATGCTTATGTGCCCTCCTTAATGCCCATCACAAGGCCAACCCATTCCCCACTTCCTCCCTGCCCTCTAAAATCCTAAGTTTGTTTCTCAGAGTCCATAGTCTCTCATGGTTCATCTCCCCCTCTGATTTCTCCCCCCTTCATTTTCCCTTTCCTTCTCCTAATGTCCTCATGCTATTTATTATGTTCCACAAGTAAGTGAAACCATTTGATAATTGACTTTCTCTGCTTGACTTATTTTACTTAGTATACTCTCCTCCAGTCCCATCCACGTTGATGCAAATTTGGTGCATTCATCCCTTCTGATGGGTGGGTAATATTCCATTGTGTATATGAACCACGTCTTCTTTATCCTTTCATCCCTGGAAGGGCATCTTGGCTCTTCCCACAGTTTGGCTATTGTGGACATTGCTACTATGAACATTGGGGTGCATATGGCCCTTCTTTTCATTACATCTCTATCTTTGGGGTAAGTACTCAGTAACGCAGTTGCTGGGTCATAGGGTAGCTCTATTTTTAACTTTTTGAAAAACTTCCACACTGTTTTCAAAGTGGCTGCACCAACTTGCATTCTCACCAAGAGTGTAAGAGGGTTCCCCTTTCTCCACAACTTCTCCAACATTCATTGTTTCTTGCCTTGCTGATTTTTGCTATTTAACTGGTATAGGGTGGTATCTCAATGTGGTTTTGATTTGAATTTCCCTGATGGCTAATGATGAAGAACATTTTTTCATATGTCTGTTAGCCATTTGGATGTGCCAGATGTTAACATTAGGGGAAGCTGAATGAAGGGTAGACGGGAATTTTCCTTATTTTTTTTGGATAATTTTACCCTAAGTCTAAACTTATTTCAAGATGAGCAGCTTCTTCTCAAATTCAAACAAATGTTTAAACCCAGTCCATAAAACCCTAATGACTTGAGACTTTTTGAATTCTCAAAGCAGGTTTTGGAGTCTGAATTTCTTGTAACTGTTGTCTAATAGATTTTCTTTGTTTTGGCTCTTGAGATAAGCTTGAGTGAGAATAACTTCACATCTACGACATCAGCATTGAAAGTCTTTGAAATATTTTGACACTTTAATTGACTTTGTTTCTTCAAGTTTTTCTGCACCAAAGCATAACAAATTGTCTCAATTATACCCACCACTCTAGAAAACAACTGGACTCCACATAGAAGCTTATTAATGGCAAGTAAAACAGTTTCAATGGCCCTTTTTAAATATTTTTATCAAACTATTCTCTGCATTTAACCACTTTCTTTCTATCAACTTTCAAATGGTTCAGTTTAGTTTATTAACCAATTCAACTCACAAAGCATGTATAAATGCAGAGACCCACACCCATGTAACACTCATCCCCATGTGCTACTAATTCACTTGGCAAAAACATGTTATTGAAACAATGCAGTGTGCAAAACATTGGATTATCTCTCACTGTGGTAATATCTTAAACAATGAAATCTGACAATATCATCAGGAAACACTTGCTCTTCTGTCCCAATTCACTCTATTATTTGTAAATGCACTAAGCGTTATAAGTGGAGGAGTTTGCCAAAATCAGCAAAGTCAGCTTAAAAAAAAAAAAAAGCCTAGATATTTGGCTCTGAAAATCTTTTCTGGCTGGATCCTTACATCTCTTTCCCAACTCAGAACTTGAATGATAACCACAGAGGATCTGTGTGAAACCTGATGTCTGGGGATTCCAGGAGCAACAGCGGAGCCCTTCAGCAGCAGGGAGGCCCTTTTATCTAATCTTTCTTAATGTAAATGCAGTTGGTCAGTGCATAATACACTTCAACATCTCATTTAGATACAGAAAGATGAATTCCACAGGAAAAAGCATTATTCAGAGTGGCTTTGATTTAACAAGAATGGTTTCATTAAACAAGCACTGACCCATCCATCTAAAGGAAAATTTGCCCAAAAAACCCACCAATGAAGGACTGTTCCATTCAAAACACTAATGAAGTAAAAGAGAAGACTGTGTCTTCTGGGACTATGAATGTGCTGAACTCGATAGCACTGCTGCTGGGAGACCACGCCTCCCATCTGAGTCCCCGTTAGTGCTGATGCATGTGGCATTGATGTATCAGCCTGTCCAAGCCAGAAACGAAGACAGCCTCCACGGAGGATATCAACTGACCTGTAAACTATAACATGTGGTTTTCTTTACAAGGCTTTCCGCTGCTGAATTCTCAGTTTTCTACTTAGCAGAAAGTGTCCATGCTGCATATTTTCCAGGGCGCACAGGGTGGGCTAATCCTGTCCATTCACCAAAAACATGAAGTTGATTTTTCACTGAGACTAAGAAGCATTCTCAGCAAGACCATCTTTAACACATGGCATCCCTCCATAAACAGGTAAAGTACTTCGGGATCGTAGGGGGAAAATATCAATGAAGAAACTGAGAAACTGAAAGAATGAATTGTGTTTAAGCATGATATGGAGAAGCTATTAAAGCCAGTAATTCACATTTGAGTTCCTGAAAGAATTTAGTTCTGCTAGCTCTATAAAGACAGTCCCTTTAGAATACACATGTGTTGCATTTGTTGAAAATAATATCAACTAACTATACTGTCAGAAATGGAAAAATAGGACATTAACTTCATCATACCCCTCCCAGACATCCAGCCTCACTAGGTGTGGAAGAGCAATGTTACCTAGCTCCTTTGGATCAGACTTGGGGCACTGAGAGCCCAGAAGGTCCAGGGCAGTTCTGGGACAGCAGGGGGCGATGTTAGCACGCACTGGTGAACTCCCCCAGCGCCACCTGCAGCTGCTAAGGGAGTTTTCTGATCCTCAGCAGCGCCCATGACCTGGAAATGAGCAGAGAAAACAACTAGAACAGAAAGTGGGCACAGATAGTGTCCGAAGAGGGCAGGGGAGTTTCTCTTCTGTTCAGACATGAAGCAGGGAACAAATGAGGACATATTCTATTTCCTCTGAACAGTTTGCTTTTGCTCAGATTAAACAAAGAAGAAAGTCAAAGTTATCTTGGACAGACGCAGGTCACTCAGCAGTCCAAGGTCACACATAGATACCATCAGAGTGGTCAGTAACATGAGATTTAGGGACAAAGGAGGGAATTGGCTCCACCCCATGCATCTGTTCCCTTGCCTGCCAAAACGATAGCTTTTCTCTCTACTTTTCTTTTTCTTTTCCTTTTCTTTCCTTTCCTTTCTTTTCCTTTCCTTTCTTTTCTTTTCTTTTTTCTTTTCCTTTCCTTTCTTTTCTTTTCTTTCTTTCTTTTTTTTTTTGTTAGGGATCTGGAGTTCTGTTTCAATTAAATGTCTCCCAGGACCCCTACTACTGAAATTATATTTAATGGGATCAGACACAAGACGAGTGTCTTAATGTTTGAGGAAAGTCCCATCCATGACTCCTGTATTTGCTTCTATCATCGAATTGATCAGTTTTCCCTTCACAATATCCAAATGAAGCAACCACTCACCAGTGCCACTGCTACTGCCCTGGTGTGGCACCACCATCTTCTCTCTCCTGAACTACTACAAAAGCTTCCTGATTGGTTTTCTGGGATTCTTTCTTGCCCTTTTCAGCCTACTCCACACAGCAGTCACAGTGATCTTGTTAAAATGCATGCCTGATCCTGTCACTCCACTGCTCAAAACTCACTAATGGCTTCTCTTATTACTCCAGGTAAAAGTCAAACAAAATCTTACAAGGCCCTATATAATCTGAGCTTGTTGTCCCTCTGACCTTCTCTATTACTGTCTCTTTTGCTCAGTCCCACCCCGGCCATTCTATCCTCGCTACTCCTTGAACTTTCCAGGCATAGTCTCACCTCAGAGCCTTTTCATTTCCTATTCCTTCTAGCTATAAGGCTTTTCCCCAACATATTTTCATGGCTTATTCCTCACGTCTTTCAGATCTTAGGTGCCCCCACAAACCCTCCTTGTACTCATTCCCCGACTTTATTGTACTTCACAGCATTTGTCAGACACTAACTGACTAAGCCACCCAGGTGCCCCGAGCCATGCTATTTCTTAATCTCTTCGTTAAGGGTGGCCAAAGGAGTCCCTGAACAGTGTTTTTCACCCAACAGGCTACCCATTTGAGGGTCATGGGTCACCTCAGTGGGCTGTGACCATCAATATAAAAATCCTTTTTTTGAGGGGCACCTTGGTGGGACAGATGGTTAATCCTTGGACTCTTGGTTTCAGCTCAGGTTGTGAACTCAGGGTCGTTAGGTAAAGCCCTGTGCTGGGCTCTGCCCTCAATGTAGAGTCTGCTTAAGACTCCTTATGCCCCTTCCCCCAAATACATCTTTTAAAATTTTTTTGGGAAATAAAATAATTTTTTTAAATTAGTGCAAGTTACGTAAAATAATAATAAGTATTATTTTATGAACTTTGTGTTTCAATGCCTGTGTGCACATATGTGCTAGATTATTGCAATGTAAAATATATTGTTCATCATAATTCTCAAATAAGTTTGGAAATCCTGTTACAGATAACACCATCTAAGGGGCTAAAATAATCATGTTTTATCAGTTATACAGAGAAAGATCTTCTACAGCCTTTTTAAAGCTCCCTTTACATGCATGTTGGTGTGCTTATGAGTCCAACATTTTCCTGAGGCTATATTCATTTTCTCTACTCCTTTTTTCTGTGTTCTTTGTGCATAATTTCTATCAGTCTTCAGAGTTTGCTGGTTCTTTCTTCTGCCAACACAGATCTATTCTTGGATCTCTCTAGTGAACTTTCATTTTTGTTTTTGTGCCTTTAACTCCCATTTGGTTCTTTTTTATAATCTCTACTCTTCATTGATAGTCTCTGTTTATGAGTCATTTTCTCATGCCCTCATTTAATTCTTTAAACATGGTTTCCTTAGTTCTTTGAACATATGTACAACCTCTGTCTTGAAGTATTTACCTACCTAGTCCAACATCTGGGCCTCCTCCAAGGAGCTTCTATTGCCTTTTTTTACCCCTATGTATCAGCCACACTTTCCTGTTGCTTTGTGCAGCTCAGAATTTTTTGTTTAAAATTAGACATTTAGATAGTATATTGTAATAACTCTGGGTAATGATCTCCCATTTGGGTGCTTGATTTTCTCATTAACCTGTTTGTTTATTTGGCTGGGGTAAATCTGTGAAATCTATTTCTTTTGCAGGGCACAGACTCTGATGTCCCTCCTAAGATATTTTTCCTTGCTTATGTCTTTTGGATTGACTTCTTAGGAGTCACCTGGGTCTGTCTAAAACATTTATTGGACCTTGGGATGCCTGGGTGGCTCAGTTGGTTAAGTGGCTGCCTTGAGCTCAGGTCATGATCCCAGGGTCCTGAGATCGAGTCCCACATCAGGCACCTTGCTCAACAGGGAGCCTGCTTCTCCCTCTGCCTCTGCCTGCCACTCTGCCTGCTTGTGTGCTCTCTCTCTCTCTCTCTCTCTCTCACACACACACACACACATACACACACACACAAATAAATAAATAAATAAATAAATAAATAAAATCTTTAAAAAAAATAAAGCACTTATTGGTCAAAGTTGTGCTGAAGGCCCTTAGCCACTTAGATTTTTATCCTTTGTCATTGGTTTGGTACGTGGCTTGGGAATAAATGTGATTGTATTTTTATATCTGGCTTCCTAGAAGTCACTCCTTTTATTTAAACCAGGGTCTTGTCAGATGTGCATAAGCGCCTTGCTAATGGGTCTGTTTGTGATATGGGAATGTTTTCAGGTTCCTCCCACAACCCAGAGGGACACCTCCACACTATGACCAGGCACTTGCGAAGGATGGTGCTCCTGGTCTTCTCAGCTTACTTCTGTATGGAAGCTCACTCCTCAAAGAAGCTCGAGTAGGGCAATAAGGATCCAGTATTCTTGCCTGTTACACCTGGATACTACCCTCACCATACAAGCAGAGGCTGTGTGGGGAAGGCAACCCAGTCCTCTAGCCTTGGAGTAGCATGTGTACAACATAGGCTAAAGGGAGTGAGAAATGCAGATGACCTGTACCTCCTGGGATGAGCTGGGGAAAGTGAGGCCCCATCCTCTTTGCTTCATGTGCCATCACACATACAGCTGACATCACACAGAGTTAGGGATGGGGATGTGGGAGAAAGCCATGGTTCAAATGCCACAGAATCTTACTATTCTTGCCAAGATTTAGTAGATTTTCTCAAATGACTCTTCCTTTGTTGTATGCCCTTCAAACAGTAACTAGAGGCCGTAAGTGTTTATTGGGTTGTGTTTTATTATTATTTTTTTTTTTTTTAGTAATTTTCACCAGTTAAATGGTTGCTGAGTTTTCCTAGCTCCTCACACTGCCATTCTAAATGTCCTGCCTCTGGACCCTTTGTGTAATCTACACCAAGACCTTCATCTAGTAAGGTAACCTTATGAAATTCAATGTGCCTGGGGCCATCCTGCTACCTTTCAGCTGGTACCCAGGGAATAGGGTCCCTGTGACCTAAAATCTCTCAGACCTGACTCAAAGAAGAGCCAGTGGAGAATATGGAGGGGTGTAGGTGCAGAGGTCTTGCTGGCATGCTAAGGATAATTCAGTTCAAGACAAGAAATATTTACTGATAGAGTTCTTACATTTCAGTTCCCATGTACTATTTATTATTATCCACCAGGATGTGAGAACCAAGAGGGCAGGGATTTTTGTTGATCTTATCCAGAGACATATCCCCACACCTTAAAACAGTGCCTGTTACACCCATTTCAAGACACCTATTGACTGGATGCAGTTTATGGCCACCATCCAGCTATATTTGGGACAAGATGATGATAAGGCCAGGATTCTTCAAGAGTATCTTGAACTCACGTGATATGATGAGCACTGGGTGTTATACTCAACTAATGAATCATTGACCATTATATCAAAAACATAATGTACTATACCTTGGCTAATTTAATTTAAATTTAAAAAGAGAGAGAGTATCTTGAACTTCCAGAGACCTAACTGTTCAGCTCATTCTTTGATCCTGTCATCTATCATAACGCCAAGGTGCAGCCTAAGATGGCTCCCCTTAAACCCCTGGCCAAGCTGGATAGAGCACTAGAGCTGTAGCCACATATGTCACAAAAATCTGGCAAAGTTGTCACTTGAGAAAAGTGCTTCCTCATCTCTCTGCCACACTCACCTTAGTGCCCCATCTCTAAGAGGAGAAAAGATAGGTGGAGACTTCTGCTTTCATCCCAGGAGACAAGAGGACATGAACATGTCCACCAGGTTATTAGAAATAATAATTAGGAAATATGTTTTAGGAAATGCATTGGGTGAACTGCGGAAAGGTTCTTTATGTGTAAGTTCATTTAAGCTTCACTATTATCCCATAAAATAAGGAATATCAGATCATTTTTGAGACAAGGAAATGAGCTTATGGGGGAAATAATTTTAATGTCATATGATCAGCAAGTGAAAGACCCAGGATTGGAATCCAGGTATATCTGAATGCAAAGCTCATATTCTACTACATATACTATATCTTCCCATAAGAAAAATGTTACATAAAGTGTCCTATAAGGTCTTCATAGCTGGAAAGGGCCTGAGGGGTATTGAGAAAAAAACCTCCGTCTTTTTGCATTAGATTATATAAAGTCTTAATTTTAACCGAATTAAGGCTGTATTGTGTTGGCTGAACAAAATGACCCATTGTATGATCCAATATGGTCATGGTGGTCCTTGCATCTTGCTGGACTCAGCAGCAGCCCTTTGCAGCCCCTCTCTCAGACCCAGAGCACCTCTACTCATCATGTGGCTCTATAGCTATCTCATGAACTTCTTTTTACAAATGTTAATTGTATAGTATCTCCTATGACTGATGTGTAAAAGCATTCATCAGAAGCAGCTGAAATTCATTATTATCATTTAGTACTAATAGTACAAAATTTGGAAGCTGTTCTTTTTAATTTGCATGATTAGGATCTAAATGTCAGATTCCCTTTTGTTCAAAACTCTGCTGAAAACAAAGGTATTTCTAAATGACTATTGACCTGGCAATCCCTCTAGTGAAAGATGATTTTGTAGTTTTTAATTATTTCAACATCTACGAAACATATTTTGCCAAAAATAAGCTTCTCAGAGACTTCTAAGTGCTGAGTTCTGACCAAACAGTAGGGGTTTCTGATAATATGGCGTGTTCTCCATGACCCTAGGAACAGCCCTTTGGCTCAGGGAAGAAGGTTAACTCTTTCTGCAGTCAGACAAGGGGCCCACGAACCCCATGGCACAGATGTGGCAAGAGCATATTTACATGCTCAGGTCTGGTGCTTTGGCCAGAAGCAGAGGCTGCTAACTGTATGTACCATATTTAATTAAGTAGGAGTTTTATGAGGTGAATGGTAATACCCCAGGGACCAACTCAAGGCCATGGGATTTATTGAGCTCTAACTGCAAACTGACAGCCCCAGCATGCACACGACAGAGCCTATATTACAAGAAAGTTAATGTTGCAAGAGAACTCTTTAGTAGCAAAAATCAAGTGTCCATTCTCCAGTCATGGTCACTACTCCATGATACCGGCACGTCTAGCAGGGGTTCAGGGTGCACACCCACAGGAGACATGCAGAAGATGGGGGGAACAGTGACTGAAAAGCATGGTGAGGGCCTGCCCAAAGATCAAAGGCAACAAGCAGCAGAGTTCTGAAAGGTTGGTCTCCTTTCATCAGGAACACCAAGAGCAATGGAATTGTAATTAAACTATTTTCTAGGGATAAGACAGGCCAGCAGGGGTATCAGAGGATCAGAGTCAGTCACCTATTCCAAAGTATCATTGCAACTTCACCCCTCCATTGGCAGCATAAACAGAAGGAATCAGAAATGAGTAATGCAGCCAACTAAAGAGGGACCTCTCACATCAGGATCATCCATGTCTAGCCTTGAGGAACATGTCTGAGTGTGGATTTTGAGACACACAAAATACTCTCCTGAAAATCAAAAGAAACACACTGTAGTGTGTCCACATATTTTAGCCCATAAATGAGTCAGAGAGTCCATAAGTTTTGGAGAGCATCTGCCTTTTGAGATTTTATATTACATCTTAAATGCCATTGCCCTGAGTAGCCCTGCAAGACCACAGGAAGAAAGAGTAAACTTGAAGTAAGCATTAGTTTTCTTGGAACATTTGTTAAAACAAGATTTTGTACATTCTTTTTATTAACCCGTAACAAAGCAATCTAATTTAAAGCAAACATGTAAAAACCATGGGGCAGTATGTAAGGAAAAGATCCTAGAGAAGCTCACACATTTAAGCCCATGTATCAGGGCAAATATTCTCAAGACCATTCTGGGAACAGTAGTGTAGTATAGGCTGACCATCTGTCTTAGTTTTCCAAAGGCAGTTTAATTGTATCCTGTTGCCCCCAGGATAATCATTAATATTGTCCCCCTTTCATCTGAAAGTCATCCCAGTTTGGACAATAAATTATGTACTGACATGGAACTGAGAATCAATCCAGTTCTGACAGCTTCTCATCCTTCAGGTGAAAGTTCCCATAACTACCACAAAACTTGTGTCCTCTACTAGCTTTGGTTCCAAAGTGATCAACAAGGCACATCTAAGGCCAGAAGTAAGTGCTCCCCTGGAGTAGCCAGTTTGCTCCTGCACTGATGGCCACCCTTCCTTTGGCCTGGTTTAGCCTTGTTTCATCTGTCCCAGGTCCAGTTCTAGGTTGATGGCATCACACTGACAGCAAGAAGCATTTCTCCAGCTTTGTGGTATGAAGTTGTAACACCAAAGGGAAGGATATGCAAAACAATCTCCAAACGTGGAAGGAACTTTAAGACTAATGAAAAAGGTTGACAAGTTCAGCTTGATAAGAAATGGCTTATTGAGGAGACTTACAGATAGAATTATGCTTTGGGCCACCTCAAGATGAGTAGATCTCTCAACCCTACATCCTATAAGACATGCTTTTATAAGGCCTAAAGACCACACAGAAGAAAATACTTAAGAATCATAGTCATATCTCCAGAGCAAATCAGAGTATACTAGACTATACCAGAGTATACCCTTATGCTTAAAGGGTGTACTTAAAGGTGTGGTTAAATGAAAAGAAAAAAAGTGGATGGGGGAAAGGGGCTGTGCTCAAGAAGGCTTTAGGTCACAGTGCAGTCATAATGGCAGATATGTCCAAAATGGCATTAGTCTGCTTCACAGAGAAGGTCAAGACTGCTCTCTCCCAGCCCAGGCATGGAGTCCTTTTTTAAATTCATAACAGTTCTTTGCCTTTTTATTTAGTTGTCATGGAAACCAAAACCAAACATCTTCTTCCTTGTTGGGATTTCATACATTTCGGATATCTTGAAGAGAGATTTTGGGAATCAAGTTCCCCAGAAATTCTGAAGAACTGAGTGTGACTCTTATGGAAGATGAAAGAGGTCACTGGCCATGACCCTTACCAGGTCTCCCTTCCATATGTAGTGTAGGCACCAATGCAACACATTTTCTTTGTGGTTATGAGAAAGGCTTCCAACTTTTCCACAAAGTTTATCTGGGATATGAGTTGTACAAACCACATATTCTTCAATTTTCTCTACCAAATGGCAATATTTGCTGCTGGCTGCGCTCACTGACCTACACCATAAGGCTGGCCCTGAACCGGGGACTCATATATTCCTAAGCTCTAGTATACTTCTCGAACTTTATTGGCCTGCGACAATGAAAGGGTCAAGGTATTGGAATTAGATGGAACAGTATTTGGGTCCTAGCTTTGTAACTTTGGGTATCTTAACTTCTTCAAACATTTACAAAATGATATGAGATGATAAAACAAATTGCTGTAACAGAAAAAGAAACAAAATTCAGGAGCTTAAAGAACAAAGGAGTTTATTGCTCTCTTACATAATAGTCCAAAGTGAGTGATCTAGTTTGGCGGGTGGCTCTGTCCTATGAAGTTATCCAGGAACCCAGGCTGAGAACATCTCTCAAGCCATCCCAAGGCTTCCAAGGCAGCTGGAGTTATCACCATTTTTGTCAGGAAAGAGGGTTTAGAAAGCGTGACTGATACACACCATTGTCTCATGTGCCCTAGTCTGAAAGTGACCCACATCATTTCTATTAATATTCTGTGGGAAGACCTTAATTTTCTTGACCCATGTACTGTAAGGTGGACTGGAAGAGGTAACCCCTGGCTGGTGTCTAAATCTCAGCTAAAATTTATTTCTATGAATGAAGGGAAGCATAGATTTTGGCTTGTGACTAGCATTTTCCATCTCAATGGTAGTATGGTAATACCACCTCCCTCTTAGGGTTGTTGCTACAAGTAAGTTAAAATAAATGTGCCCAGTACCTCCCAATATTCAAGGAATGGGGGTTATTACTACTTCTATTTTGCTCTTGTCTGGTCTTACATCTGTAAATAGCATCTATATGCTAGCTCCAAAATCTCTGCTGAATCCACCCAAATATCCAACTGACCTTTTGTCATGTCCACTTAGATATTTGGTAGACAACTTATGATTCTGATGCCAATATTTTTCCACAAAACCAAGCATTTCTCTAACACCAGCTAGATGTCCTGCCATTCAACTCAATTCTGACACTATCGTCCCAGAGATAGTTTCAGATCCTACAGCTTAAGGGCTCAGTCCCACAGACTGCTTCTCTCCCCACTTTAGATGCCCGTTACAAGTCCACGGTGTCACGTGAGCTTCAACTAACTGACTAGATTGGAGGTTCCCATGACCCCTTCCTTAGGTTTGATTAATTTGTTAAAGCACCTCACAGAACCCAGGAAAACATTTTACTTACTAGATTACCCATTTATTACAAAGGATATAACTCATGGACAGTCTGATGGTAGAGATGTATAGGTCAAGAAAGAGTGCAGAGCTTCCATCCCCTCTCCAGGGGCATCTCTCTGCTATATTTCCAAATGTTCCCTAACCTGGAAATTCTCCAAACTCTGTCCTTTTGGAGTTTAATGGAGGCTTCATTACATAGGCATGGCTGATTAAATCATAGACCATTGGTGATTGATTCAGCCCTCCAGAGGTTGAGGGAAGACACTGACAGTTCCAATCCTTTAATCACATGGTTTGGCTCCCTAGGCAACCATCCCCAATCCTAAGGTGTCTGCCAAAAGTCACCTCACTAACATCAAAAAATAAAAATAAAAAATAACACCTTTATCACTCCTACTGTGGGAAATTCCAAGGGTTTTAGGAGCTCTGTGCCAGGAAGTTCAGGGAGCAAAGACCAAACAAATATTCTTATCATAAATCACAATATCACTCATCTCAAATTTAGTGTGTATATATGTCAAAACTTGTCAAATCATACATTACATATATATGTCATTCACTGTGTGTCAATTAACCCTCACGAATTTTTTGTAATAATGTCTATGTGTACAAAAAGAAACAGCTGCTTTTTTCTGAATATGTTCTTTCTCCAGTTGTTACCATTTCAGCAAATGGTACCACAGTTGCACAAATCAAAAACTTAGACAATGAGTCTTGTCCTCTCCTCACCCCCACATGTAATCCTCCCTATTCTGTGTCTCAAATACAATCACTTTTCTCCTGTCCATTGAGCCATCATCATGTGCCTGCAGCAGCCTGCTAATTGATCCCCAGTCTCCACTACTGGTGCTCTTTAGTCTTATCTTACTCATATAGGTGTGGTCAAAAATATAATACATAAAACTTAGCATTTTGACTGTTTTAAATGAACTGTCCATTGGCATTAAGTATATTCACATTATTGTGCACCCATCACCACCATGCATCAAGAAAATTTTTATCTTCCCAAACTGAAACCCTGTACCCAGTAAACAATAACTGCCCTCTTCACTGTAGGCCCTGGCAACTTCCACACTTTCTGTCTTTGTGATTTTGATTGTTCTATGTACCTCATACAAGTGCAAGCACAGTATTTTCCTTTTGTGCCTGGCTTATTTGATTTAAGATAATGTTCAATGTTCATCCATATTATAGCATGAGACAGGATTTCATCTTTTTTTTAACTTTTATTTTATTTTTTCAGTGTTACAAGATTCATTGTTCATGCACCACACCCAGTGCTCCATGCAATATGTGCCCTCCTCAAGACCCACCACCAGGCTCACCCAACCCCCCAACCCCCACCCCTTCAAAACCCTCAGTTTGTTTATCAGAGTCCACAGTCTCTCATGTTTCGTCTCTCTCTCCGATTTCTCCCAATTCACCCTTCCCAATGTCCTCCATCTTTTTCCTTATGCTCCACACGTAAGTGAAACCATATAATAATTGACTCTCTCTGCTTGACTTATTTCACTCAACATAATCTCTTCCAGTCCTGTCCATGTTTATATAAAGGTTGGGTATTCAGGGGCACCTGGGTGGCTCAGTGGGTTAAAGCCTCTGCCTTCAGCTCAGGTCATGGTCTCAGGGTCCTGAGATCGAGCCCCACATCGGGCTCTCTGCTCAGCAGGGAGCCTGCTTCCCTCTCTCTCTGCCTGCCTTTCTGCCTACTTGTAATGTCTCTCTCTCTCTGTCAAATAAATAAATAAAATCTTAAAAAAATTTGGGTATTCATCCTTTCTGATGGAGGCATAATATTCCATTGTATATATAAACCGTATCTTCTATATCTATTCATGTATTGGGGTACATGTGGCCCTTCTTTGCACTACATCAGTATCTTTGGGGTAAATACCCAGTAGTGCAATTGCAGGGTCAAAGGGTAGCTCTATTTTTAATTTCTTCAAGAATCTCCGCACTGTCATCTCTTTTTTTAAGGCTGATTGATAGTTTATGATATAATGCCATATTTATTTATCCATTTACCAGTTAACAGACACTGGAGTTGTTTCTGTCTTTTGGTTATTGTGAATAATGCTGCTTCTATGCACATGGGTGTGCAAATATCTGCTGAATGACTTCTTTCATTTATTTTGGATATAAATACCTAAAAGTGGAATTGTGGAACCATATGGTAATTCAATGTTTAATATTTTGAGGACCATCCATACTGTTTTCCACAGTGATTGCACCATTGCACCATTTTATATTCCCATCAGCAGTGCACAAGTGTTCCAATTTCTCCAGATCCTTGCCAATACTTGTTACTTTCTGAGTTCCTTCCTTCCTTCCTTTCTTCCTTCCTTCCTTCCTTCCTTCCTTCCTTCCTTCCTCCTTCCTCCCTCCTTCCCTCCCTCCCTCCCTTCCTTCTTTTGTGAAGGAAGTAGTGTCTATGAAGTAGCATTTCATCATGGTTTTGATTTCCATTTTCCTAATGATTAGTGATGGTGAGTATCTTCCATGTGCTTGCTGGCTGGCCATCTATATATCTTCTTTGGAGAAATATTTACTCATGTTCTTTGCCCATTTTTAATTGATAACTTTGGGGTTTCTTGGTTTGTTTGTTTGCTTACTGAGTTTTAGGCTACCTTTTAAAACATAGATCATTTCCTTCAATCCCTTATAACAAGTTTCCATTGCATTTAGAATAAAATCCAGACTCTTCTGGTTGCCAATTACTTCCAAACCATCTTGGACCACTTTCCTGCTGACTCTCTGACCTGAAACCCAAGGGCCTTTTATCTATTCTCAAATATACCAAACTCTCCTCAATGTCTTCTCATGGCATTTTGTATCTCAGTTCAGAGAGGCCTTCCATGATTGCCTCACCTGAGGTAACTGCTTTGGGTTATTCTCAGTGCATCATCTTGTTCATTACAGCCTGAAGTTACCTTGCTTATTCATTTTGTTTTTCCGTATATCTCCTCCTTCACATAGTTCCCCAATGCAGGGATCTCATCCATGCTGCTTGCAATATCCTTAACCCCTAGGCTGGATCCAGGTTCACAGCCAATGGTAAGTATTTGTTAGATAAATAAATCTTCCATTACTCTCTTGCTAATATTACCTCTATTTCTACTTCTACCATTTCTACTATTTATTGAGAATCTATTATATGCCAAGCATTAGCATTTAAAGTACTAGGTACTTTAAATACATTAATACTGTCAAAAATCTGAAAATCAGGTATTACTATACCTATTGCATAGACAAGAAATTTGTGTCTCAGGTCAATAAGAAATGTGTCCAAGCTTACAAAGTATAAAGTAGTAGAACTGGAACCACAATGCAGGTCTTCACAACTTCGGAGCTCATGACCTTTCCTGATACTACAGCTTAAAATTGCCTTTCTGCCATTCCATGTAAAAGTGAGGTAGCAGAAAGATCGCTTTGAAACTTCTTATTTCCAAAGGTCTAAGAAATAAATACTCATGCCTGTGAGGACAGCTTGGTGCCTCCCTCATGGCTTTCCTCTCACCAACTACTCTTCAGATCCTCTCCCTCCAGCTTGAGCCTTGCTGCCTCCTCCAGGAAGCTCACCTGGTTCATGACTTTCTCTCAGCTCATGGTGCTTTATCCTTTCTTGGAGATCCTGCTGGCCTAATGGCCTGTCCAGCTTGCCTGGCATCATCTCATCCTGCTTATGTGCCACATAGGTAAGCTTCATCCTCCTGCCTAGATTATGGTCCTGAAAAGCAGAGAAATGCAAATCCAAGCAGGGACTAAAAAGCAGAAGTATCAGAGAAGATTTGCCTGGCTAACTTCTCTAGCAGACCCATAATATGCTAGATCTTCCTCAGTGATATCTTTATAATGGGAAACTATTCAGCTTTAAAAAGGAGGAAAATTCTGACATGTGCTACAACATGGATGAAACTTGAGGACATTTTGTTCAGAGAAATAAGCAAGTTACAAAAAGGATAAACATTGGATGATTCCACTTATATGAAGCACTTACAATAGTCAAATTCATAGAGATGGAAAGTAGAACGGTTGTTGCCGGGATGGAGGAATGTAGAATCAACATTCTATGAGGTTTCAGTTTTGCAAGGAAAAATGAGTTCTGAGACAGATGGTGGTGATGGTCCATAACAATGTGAATGTTCTCAATGCCACTGAACCATACACCTAAAAGCAATTAAAATGGTAAATTTTATTCTATACATATTTTATCATGCAAAAGATATATATGATAAAAATAATAAATAAAATAAAATATAAAATAAATAAAAAGATAAAAACTTTCCTCAGTGGAGCAGGGCCCAGCTGGCCAAGATGTCTTCCCTTCCTGCCTATCATTATTTTAGGGTCTGAGCCAGAAGCAGAACAGGCCACTTCTGTTGGGTCCCTCAAATTTGAGGCTTAAAGGACCTAACTGACCCCCTGTGGGGCCCTGTCAGAGATTCCTTTCCTAGGGCCACAGAGACTTAGCCATGTGCATTCAGTCCACACTGTGCCCCAAAGAAGCATGACACTCTCAGTAGAGTGTTTCTATTGCATGAATTTCAAAGCATCAGCTTCCCGCCTGTTCTTCTTCAGGAACAAATGAAATGTGTTCTTTCCCAAGATTATAGGCTCTAGGAGGAGACCTCAACTCCCTTTCCTCCAGTATCTTCCATATCAAGAACTGCACCCTCAGGCTTTACCAGTCTGTGAGTGCAGATGGGAAAATGGTCATGGTCATCCCATTTCTCTTGCTTTTGACCTGTCTTGCTCCTAATTTAGGACTGGGAATCCTCCTTCCCCCTGCTCCCACCCAGGCCCATTTCTCTGCCAGTTTCACTTAGTTATTTCTGGGAATCTCCAGGGGGTGTCTCATGTGAAAAAGAAAAAAGGAATCTTCTGATGGCCAGGCCAGGGTGTTCCCAGGCCAGCGCTGGGAGGGCTCTCTGCCATGCAACCATCCTTGTGCCAGGCTGCACTAGTGAAGTCCAGCAGACAGACAAGCATTGTTAAGACCCGGTATTAAGTGACCATATAAAACTATTTTCTCTGAAAAGCTTAATGTTAACTTCTGAAAAACCCAGAAAATATGTTTAAAGCCACACTATATTTCTAAATCTTAAAGAGGGTGTGAAAATCCCTACCCCTGGTAGCTTTTTCCTTTCACTTGCCCTGAGGCCATGTTCTCCTTCCTATGAGAATACAGTGAAAGAAGAAAACTGCAAGGGATCCCTGGCTAACCAAGGGAGCACAAGACTGCAGCCAAGAGCAAAGAGCTTCAGAAACCCAATGCCATGTCATAGTCCTCGAGCTGTCAAGGAGAAAGTCAAAATAGAGAGAAAGCAGATAGGTGGTTTCCAGGACCTGAGAGGAGGGGGTGATGAGGAGTTGATGTTAAAGGGGTACAGAGCTCCAGTTTTGATGAGAAGAGTTCTGGAGATGGATGGTGTGATGACTCTACTTGTCATTGAACTGTGATCTTAAAAATGGTTAAAATGGCACATTTTATGTTATGTGTATTTTACCACAATAACAAAAATTGATTCCCAATCTCGCCTGCCCCATTTCAGAGAAACAGATGGGCCAAGACAAGGGAAGAGTGGCTCTGTGTCCTGCCTGGCCCCGCCGCCTACCAGAGCTTGGGCATCAGAGCTCTTTCAAGCCAGGTTCACAGACCTCTCTCAGGGCCAACCTGGACTGCCACGGGGGGAAGCAGTTGTGGGGAGAGTCTGCATGTGGGCAGGAGAATACAGCACACAGCATGATGACCTGCCCTTTCTCCATTTTCCTCCAGCTTATCACCCTTACCCACAGCATACAGTGTGTTTGCATGCAATGTTTAATATTCACATTCGGTAGAGGACTTCACCCAACTCCTCAGTCTTTTTTTTTTTTTTAAAGATTTTATTTATTCATTTAACAGAGAGAGAACACAAGCAGGCAGAGAGGCAGGCAGAGGCAGAGAGAGGAGCAGGCTCCCTGCAGAGCAAGGAGCCCAATGCGGGACTCGATCCCAAGACGCCGGGATCATGACCTGAGCCAAAGGCAGCTGCTCAACCAACTGAGCCACCCAGGCGTCCCCAACTCCTCAGTCTTGAGGACAGCCCTGACCCCCATGACTTGCAGAGAGAAGGAGTAGAAAGAGCTCCTTGGCCCAGCTCCTAGGTCCCTGTGTTGCCTTAGGCAAGTCCCACAACCTCTCTTAACCTCGGTTTCCTCATTGGTAAAATGCGGGTGTAGGACAAGACAATCCCCAAGAGCCCTCTAAGAAACCAGCCTTCTGAGAAATGGCCTAGCACAACATGCCCCTATTAGCACACATGAAACCAGAGAGGAGTCTCCCAGGGAGGAGGAAAGCTGGCCCAGGACATACTTCTTAGAAAAGAATATAGTCAGTGAAAGAGGGCCCCATGACCTTCTGAAATGCGAAAAGGGCACAGAGTTTTTCTCTCTCATAAAACATCTCGCTTGCCCCAGGAAGAGTACTTAGGAAGTAGCTAAATGCTCTAGACCTGGCCTGCTTCCTCAGCTCCTAACAGGATTCTAGCAGCTCCCATCGGCCTGGGGATGGCCAATCCCAGCCAGTCCTGCCTGCAGCTTTGGGGGTCATCTGGGCCCAGCCCTCCCCTCTTTTCCTGGTGGCTTGGTAGGTAGGCTTTGCTTGCACTATCCCTGCCTACCTCCTCAGTTTGGTCATCAGGGCTGCTGTCGAGCCATGCAGGCCTCCAGCCTGCAGGGTCACCTGCCCCAGAACTGCTCTGCCTTTAATTAGGCAGAAATTTTATGAGGTGGACATGAACACCAGATTTATGGAGACTTCCCTCTGACCCAGGCCCAGCTGGATCTCCCAGGGGTGTCCCCAACCTGGGAGACATGAGCTCCAAGGCCGTTCCTAGCCTGTCCTGCCTCTCTGGGCAGAGACTGGTGTGATGAACACCTGAATTAGCTCATAAGGAGGAGAAGAGAACAAGACAGAGCAAGAGGAGAGAATAGGAAAGAACAAGAGAGAACAAAATGGGCACCTGGAAGCCCCAGGACTCTAATTCTCCATGCCATTTTACTCACCATGGAGCGAAACTTTAGAAACTGGAAACCTGCGAGCAGAATAATTCTGTAGGAAACTTAAGCCCAGTCATGACCCAACATTCACTGTGGTTTCTAAATGAATGACAGCAGTCTTCATTTACCAACAGGATAAAAAAGGTAATTTGTTTTCTCAGAAGCATCAAGCCTGTCGCCCTGCTCAGAACCAGTCCAAGCAGCAATTCCAAGTATAGCCTTTAGCCCATGCCAAACTTAGATCAACTGCAGACTCATAGCTTTCTGAGGAGAGAATGGAAATATGTGTGCTGTGGGTAGCACTGCATGCGTACACGTACATGTATGTAGGTATTTATATGTACCCCAAATGGGTATGCACACACATTTATCTGTGCCACCTGTTAAGGCTTTGGGAGGTGGTAGGATCTCCTGATTCACAGGATGGAAAAACCATCACATTTATTGTCTGCCCTTGTGCGGTATTTAAAATACAACTTTGAATGTGTGCAGATTTTTAAATGTTATTGGACCACTTGGGTTTTTTTGTTTTTTGTTTTTTGTTTTTTTTAAACCGGGCTGACTCTGAGCCAGACTGCATCTGTCTGCATTGAAAGGGACCATTCTTTTCCTCAAGTTCCCAGTCCTGGCCCCCATCCTCACACACCCTCCTTCCCGTGAAACCTGAGCATTTCCTTTCCCATAAGGTTCAGCCAGCCCGGCTTCTTCTAGAAGCCTGTGCTCAGCTCAGAGGCCAAGCCCTGCGGCTCAAGCAGATACACGTGATTCTTGAACTGTGAACCCAAGTCCCAGGATGGGAAACCGTTTGTCAACAGCCCCCTTATTTATGACCACAAGGCCAGGCTGGTCCCTGGGTGCAAAGCTAGTGTTCAGACCAACCAATCATATCAGAGTTCCTAGATCTGTGGTTTTCCCCTCCAGAAGTCTCTCTTCAGCTTTCAAGAACACGATCTTTCGTCCATTCATGTTTTAAGTCTCATGATCATTCTGATTTGGGGATTCCAATAAGGAGAGGGCAACAGCACATGTTCTCTTGCTTGAAGAGGCATCCCTGAAAGCACCCAGAATTTTTCATGCTTCTCACCACTGTGATCCTAAACTGGAGCTATCCCTTTTGTAGATGGGTCAGTCCTCTATCTTCTCCATGGGCCATATTTCCTAAAAATACACTTTTTCAATCTTTCATTTTCACTATAAAACAATTTAGCATCATATATAACCCAAAAGACCACTTTGTCAGTGCCGTGATTTTCATGTTTATATACTTTTCAATCCTGACCATATAAATGACTATTTTGTTGAGTTTCAACAGACATCCAGCGTTTTCACTTAATATATTTTTTGTTTTATTTTTCTTTGTTTTTTTCTTTTTTATTATTTAAATTCAATTACCCAACATATAGTACATCATTAGTTTCAGATATAGGGTTCAATAATTTATCAGTTTCATATAACACCCAGTGCTCATCACATGCCCTCCTTAGTGCCCATCACCCAATTATCCCATCCCCCTAACCACTTCCCCTCCAGCAACCCTCAATTTGTCCCCTATAGTTAAGAGTCTCTCATGGTTTTTCTCCCTCTCTGATGACTTTCCACTCAAAGTATTATTTAAAGCCATTTACATTTGTGATATAGTCTACACAATTATAATTTTTCCTGCTTGGATGCTTTTCCATTCAGTAAACACTGAGGTTTAGTCTGCTATTCCCCTATTCCTGGACATGTAGGTGCACAATAGTGTAAACCAGTTATTTCTTCCAAAATTATTCCCTTAGGATGAATTTCCATGAGTGAAACATGAGTGTATCCACTGGTATAATCATTTCCAAGACTCAATGTACTCCAACTTGTTTCCTGAAAAGTTTTTAACAACTTAGAATGCCACTTGGAACAAGTATAACTTTTTTTAACTACAACTTTGCCAGGTATTAAATTAGTTTTTGCTGATTTCGTTAAAAATTGATTAGACTCTAAAGGTTATTTTAATTTACATTTCCTTATGATTAGTGAAGTTGTCTCCCCCTCCTCCAAGCCCCATGCAATTTTTTAAAATACTCTAGACTTCCTTCAAAGGAAAAGATGCAGATGAGGCCCAAAGGGGGAAAGGAAGCAGAGATCATCAGGATGGCCAGTATATTGACTTGCCAGTACAAATTACACACTTAGATCTTGCTAACTAGAAGAGAATGGGAGATTGAGCTAGAAGACCAGAATTCAAAGAAAAAATTTCCAGGGAGAGGGAAAGTTCCAGGCCATTACCCTCCCTTTCCTGGGTAATGGTGGGCTTCCTTGTTGACACCTGCTGCCTCCCTGAGGCTTCTTCTCTTCTTTAGGCTCTGAAGGTACCCTTAGCTTAGTTACCTTTCTTAACTACACGACCTAGAACATAGACTCACTCTACACAGCTGTTTGGTACTCAGAGACAATACTTCTAGGACACACTCTCCAGTGTTTTTCCAGTAGCAGTGGTAGGCATGTAAAGTCTTCTTTTCCCAGGGTTTATTGAGATATAATTAAAATATAACATTGTGTAAGTTTTAGATGCACAACGCATTGATTTGAAACTGTTATGCATTGCAGTATGACTGCCACCATAACATTAGATAATACCTCCATCACGTTATACAATTTTTTTTGTGGTGAAAACATTTAAAAATCTATTGCCTTAATGATTTCAGGTAAATAATACAATATTTTCAGCTATATTCATAATGCTGTGTATTAGATCCCCAGGATCTATTCATCTGATAACTGGAGGCATTACTCTTTGACAAACATCTGTTCATTTCCTTCATGTTCCAAACCTAGTGACCACCATTCACTCTATGTTTCTATAAGTTCAGCTTTTTTAAGTTTCATATATGAGATCATACAGTATTATCTTTCACTGTGATTTAACTCACTTAGGATAACGCCCTCAAATTCCATCCATGCTGTAATTGGCAAGATTTCCTTCTTTCTCATGGCTGAATACTATTTTGTTCTTTTTTTCCCATATTTATTTATTTAGGCTTTATTTTATTTTATTTTATTTTTTCAGTGTTACAAGATTCATTGTTCATACACCACACCCAGTGCTCCATGCAATACGTGCCCTCCTCAATGCCCATCACCAGGCTTACCCAACCCTCCTCCCCTCCAAAACCCTCAGTTGGTTGCTCAGAGTCCACAGTCTTTCATGTTTCATGTCCCCCTCCAATTTCTCCCATTCCTTCTCCCAATGTCCTCCATGATTTTCCTTATGCTCCACATGTTAGTGAAACAATATGGTAATTGACTCTCTCTGCTTGACTTATTTCACTCACCATAATCTCTTCCAATCCTGTCCACGTTGATACAAAAGTTGGATATTCATCCTTTCTGATGGAAGCCTAATATTCCATTGTATATATATCTTCTTTTTCCATCCGTGTGTTGAAGGGCATCTTGGCTGTTTCCACAGTTTGGCAATTCTGGCCATTGCTGCTATGAACATTGGGGTCCATGTGGCCCTTCTTTGCACTACATCTCTATAGTTGGAGTAAATACCCAGTAGTGCAATTGCAGGGTCACAGGGTAGCTCTATTTTTAATTTCTTCAGGAATCTCCACACTGTTTTCCAAAGTGGCTGCACCAACTTGCATTCCTACCAACAGTGGAAGAGGGTTCCCTTTCTCCACATCCTCTCCAACATTTGTTGTTTACTGTCTTGTTGATTTTGGCCATCCTAACTGGTGTAAGGTGGTATCTCAGTGTGGTTTTGATTTGAATCTCTCTGATGGCTAAAGATGATGAACATTTTTTCATGTGTCTGTTAGCCATTTGTATGTCTTCTTTGGAGAAGTGTCTGTTCATGTCTTCTGCCCATTTTTTGATGTGATTATCTGTTTTGTGAGTGTTGAGTTTAAGGAGATCTTTATAGATCTTTATAGATCTTAGATATCAGACCTCTGTCTGTAGTGTCATTTGCGAGTATTTTCTCCCATTCCGTGGATTGCCTGTTTGTTTTGTTGACTGTATCCTTGCTGTGCAGAAGTTTTTTATCTTGATGAAGTCCCAAAAGTTCATTTTAGCTTTTGTTTCCTTTGCCTTTGGGGACATGTCCTGAAAAAAGTTGCTGTGGCTGATATCAAAGAGGTTACTGCCTATGTTCTCCTCTAGGGTTTTGATGGATTCCTGCCTCACGTTGAGGTCTTTTATCCATTTCAAGTTTATCTTCATGTATGGTGTAAGAGAATGGTCAAGTTTCATTCTTCCACATATAGCTGTCCAGTTTTCCCAGCACCATTTATGGAAGAGACTGTCTTTTTTCCACTGGATATTTTTGCCTGTTTTGTCAAAGATGATTTGACCA
>CM052802.1:89835297-89855995 GCA_028533885.1 Nasua narica | reverse complement strand
CTTGGTGCTACAGTAAATGGAATCGATTCTCTAATTTCCCTTTCTATATTTTCATTGTTAGTGTATAGGAAAGCAATTGATTTTTGTGCATTGATTTTGTATCCTGCCACATTACTGAATTGCTGTATTAGTTCTAGTAGTTTGGGAGTGGAGTCTTTTGGATTTTCCATATAAAGTATTATGTCATCTGTGAAGACACTTCTTCATTCCCAACTTGAATACCTTTTATTTCTTTTTGTTGTCTGATTGTTGTCTCTAGGACTTCTAGCACTATGCTGAACAAGAGTGGTGAGAGTGGGCATCCTTGACGTGTTCCTGATCTCAAAGGGAAGGCTGTCAGCTTTTCCCCATTGAGAATGATATTTGCTTGGGCTTTTCATAGATATATATAGAACATTCCACCCTAAAACAACAGAATACTCATTCTTCTTGAGCGCATATGGAACTTTCTCCAGAATAGACCACATACTGGGTCACAAATCAGGACTCAACCAGTACCAAAATATTGAGATGATTCCCTGCATTTTCTCAGACCACAATACTTTGAAACTGGAACTCAACCACAAGAAAAAGTTTGGAAGGAATTCAAACACTTGGAGGCTAAAGACCAACCTGCTCAAGAATGCTGGGATCAACCAGGAAATCAAAGATGAACTTAAACAATTCATAGAGACCAATGAGAATGAGGACACATCGATGCAAACCTATGGGACATGGCAAAGGCTGTCCTAAGGGGGAAATACATAGCCATCCAAACCTCACTCAAAAAAAAAAAAAATGAAAAATCGCATAATACATCAGCTCTCTTTACACCTTAAAGAACTGGAAAATCAACAACAAATTAAGCCAACCCCATGCTAGTTCTATTTTTAATTTTTTGAGGAAACTCCATACTGTTTTCCATGGTGGCTGAATCAATTTACATTCCCACCAACAGGCTACAAGGGCTCCATTTTCTCCATATCCTCACCAGCATTTGTTCTATCTTGTCTTTTTGATAATAGCTACTCTTACAGTTGTTCAGTGATATCTCTTCATGGTTATGATTTGCATTTCCATGATGATTAGTGCTGCTGAGCACATTTTCATGTGCCTCTTGACAATTTACATGTCTTCTTCTTTGGAAGCTCTTTTTCCCTCAGGACCACCATATGGGCTGAAGACTCCCAGAATTAAGCCAAATTAGTAGCTAGGAACACTGCTTTTTAAAACCCAGGCCACTTTGGGAATCTGACAGAAATACGAACCACAGCCTCACAAATTCATGACACATACCTACCATATTAGCAGTCTCAGAGCTCCTGCAGCATCCACCAACTCCAGGTTAAGAATTAAGTCCTTCCTGAGCTCCTGGACCCTTCTGCAGGAAAGTTCCATCTTAAGCTGGAGAAGACATTGGTGTTTGACCATAGGCTCTTCCTCAGGCTATCAGAGACATGCTGTCGTGTTTTGAAGAAGTTAAGGAACAGTTTGGGGTTTTAAGAAAGAGAAACTTTGGAAAAAGTTGAGAGCAAGGTAGCTGCATATTTGCCATGTTTCCCAATATTCGGCATCTAAGACTTCGACTTGCAAGGATAAGGGCTTTATCTTGATTCAAACATTCAATACTCTCATTCTGATATTAAACAGTTCTCCCCCAAAAAGTTTGCTCACTGTCTTGGAAAGATATTTCCCTTTATAAACCATGAGGTGTGGCTCCTGGGATAATCTCATTTTTGAACTTGATAAAATTTATCTGTCTCCCCACTAGATAGTCAAGTTCTGAAAAACGATAGCATCTCTACTTCTCTTATTCCCAGCATGTGTCGCATGGTAAAATGTTAAATGAATGAATGGCTTTGGGTAGAATTAACCTAAATCTGACCTTTCTTGGGTAAGTGGGAAAGAACTGGGACTTTATTAAAACAAGCTTCTTGGGGTGCCTGGATGGCTCAGTTGGTTAAGCGACTGACTTTGGCTCAGGTCATGATCTTGGGGTCCTAGGATCAAGTCCCACATCAGGCTCCCTGCTCAGCAGGGAGTCTGCTTCTATGACCCTCCCCCCTCTCATCCTCTATTCTCTCGCTCAAATAAATAAATAATGTCTTAAAACAAACAAACAAAAAAATAAGCTTCTCTGAGGATCCTATCCCAGTCCTTCTATTTGGGTATTGTGGGAGCTATCCATTTTTATTTGGTTTCAGGATTTGGGTTCATTTTTTTTTTTTTTTACTATTTTTACTATTCCTCCTTTATACACATCATTATCTGTACTTTGTGTTTTGCTTCTGCTTTACCCAATTTGTGTCAGAACCTACTCTGTGTTTACCAAACCCTCCACAAATTTGCAAGATATTTTGTACATATGTAATATAGATATATATAGCTTTTATTTTTCCCATGTGGTAGCATAAAATCACATGCTCTTTTCACTTAGCATTGTGAGTTTTCTTGTGGTAATATATTTTAATCTTTTATTAAGTTTTTAATTTTAATTCCAATATAGTTAAAATACAGTGTTATATTAGTGTACAATATAGAGATTCAACAATTCTATATATTACACAGTGCTCATGATGACAAAAGTACTCTTTAATCCCCATCACCTATTTCACCCATCCAACACCCTCCACATCTCCTCTGGTAATCACCAGTTTGTTCTCTACAGTTAGGTGTCTTTATTTATTTGTTTCTCTTTTTTCTTTTGTTCATTTGTGTTTTTTTCTTAAATTCTACATATGTGACATCATATGGTATTTGTCTTTCTCTGGCTGACTTATTTCACTAGCTTTATCCATGGCATCACAAATGGAAAGATGTCAATCTTATTTATGACTGAATAACATTCATTATATATATACCACATCTTCTTTATCCATTCATCTGTTGATGGACACTTCGACTGCTTCCATAAATTGGCTATTGTAAATAATTCTGGAATGAACAAAGGAGTGCCGGAATTACTTTGAATTAGTTCTTTATATATGTTGGATACTAACCCTTTACCAGATATGTCATTTGCAAATACCACCTCCCATTCAGTACATTGTCTTTTAGTTTTGTTGATTGTGAAGAAGTTTTCATTTTGATGTCATCCTAATAGTTCATTTTTGCTTTTGTTTCCCTTGTCTCAGAAGGCATATCTAGAAAGAAGTTGCTATAGCCAATGTCATAGAAATCACTGCTTGTGCTCTTCTAGGATTTTCATGGTTTAATGTTTCACATTTAGGTCCTCAAACCATTTTGAGCTTATTTTTGTGTATGGTGTAAGAAAGTGGTCCAGATTTATTCTTTTGAATGTTGCTGTCCAGCAACACCAGTTGTCAAAGAGGCTTTTTACCATTTCATATTCTCCTCTCCTTTGTCAAAGATTATTGACCGTATAATTGTGGGTTTATTTCTGGGTTTTCTGTTCTGTTCTATTGAGCTATGGGTCTTTCTGCCATTACCATAGCATTTTGATTACTACAGCTTTGTAATATAACTTGAAATCTGGAATTGTGTTGCCTCCAATTTTTTTTTTTTTTTCCCAGCTTGCCTTGGCTATTTGGAGTCTTTTGTGTTTCCATAAAAAAATTTAGGATTGTTTGCTCTAGTTCTGTGAAAAATGCTGTTGGTATATTGATAAAGATTGCATCAAATGTATAGATTGCTTTGGGTAATAAAGACATTTTAGGAATAATAATTATTTCAATCCGTGAGCATGGAATATATCCATTTCTTTGTGTCATCTTCAATTTATTTCATCAGTGTTTTATAGTTTTCAGGGTATTGGTCTTTCACCTCCTTGATTAAGTTTATTCCTAGGTATTTTATTGGTTTTGGTTCAATTGTAAATGGAATTGTTTGCTTAATTTCTCTTTCTGCTGCTTAATTATCAGTGTATAGAAATGTGACAGATTTCTGTACACTGATTTTGCATTTTTAAGACTTTACTGAATTCATGTATCAGTTCTAATAGTATTTTGGGGAAGTCTTCAGGGTTTTCTGTATAGAGTATCATGTTATCTGCAAATAGTGATAATTTTACTTCTTCCTTATCAATTTGGAAGCCTTTCATTTATTTTTGTTGTCTGATTGCTGTGGCTGGGACTTCTAGTACTCTTTTTTTTTAATTTAATTTTAGTTTTTCAGTGTTCCAAGATTCATTGTTTATGCACCACACTCAGTGCTCCATGCTATATATGCACTCCTCAATGCCTACCACAGACTCACCCAACCCCCACTCCCCTCCCCTCCAAAACCCTCAGTTAGTTGCTCAGAGTCCACAGTCTCTCATGTTTCATCTCCCACTCTAATTTCTCCCAATTCACACTTCTGTTCCTTCTCCCAATGTCCTCCATCTTTTTCCTTATGCTCCAGATGTAAGTGAAACCATATGATAATTGACTCTCTTTATTTCACTCAGCATAATCTCTTCCAGCCCTGTCCATGTTGATACAAAAGTTGGGTATTCATCCTTTCTGAAGGAGGCATAATATTCCATTGTATATATGGACCATATCTTCTTTATCCATTCATCCGTTGAAGGGTATCTTGGCTCTTTCCACAGTTTGGCGATTGTGGCCATTACTGCTATGAACATTGGGGTACATGTGGCCCTTCTTTGCACTACATCTGTATTTTTGGAGTAAATACCCAGTAGTACAATTGCAGGATCATTGAGTAGCTCTATTTTTAATTTCTTCAGGGATCTCCACACTGTTGAATGAAAGTGGTGAGGGTGTACATACCTGTTTTGCTCCTCTCCTCAACAGAAAAGCTCTCAGTTTTTCCCCATTAAGTATGATGTTAGCTGTGACATTTTCGTGTAAGGCCTTTATTATGTTGAGGTATGATCCCTCTAAAACTACTTTGTTGAGGGTTTTTATCATGAATAGATGTTGTACTTCGTAAAATGATTTTTCTGTATCTATTGAAATGATCATATGGCTCTTGTCCTTTATCTTATTGTTGTGATGTATCATGTTTATTGATTTTTTTTAAAGATTTTATTTATTTGACAGAGAGAGAGAGAGGGATCACAAGTAGGCAGAGAGGCAGGCAGAGAAAGAGGGGGAAGCAGGCTCTCTGATGAGCAGAGAGCCCAATGCAGGGCTCAATCCCAGGACCCTGAGATCATGACCTGAGCCAAAGGCAGAGGCTTTAACCTACTGAGCCACTCAGGCGCCCCTGTTTATTGATTTTTTAATACTGAACCACACTTGCATCCTGGGAATAAATCCCACTTGTTAGTGGTGAATGATTTTTTTAATGTATTGTTGGATTTGGTTTGCTAGTTTTTTGGGTTTTTTTTTTTTTTTTTTTGCCAAATGCCATATGATTTATTTATATGTCGAATCTAGAAAACAAAACAGACGAATAACAAAAATGTAGCACCCAGACTAATAAATACAGATAACAAACTAATGGCTGCCTGAGAGGCAGGAGCTGGGGTGGGAGGGTACAAGCTTCTAATAATGGAATAAATAAGCAACAGGGATGAAAGTACAGCCCAGGCAATAGGGTCAATGGTATTACAATACTTTGCTAGTATTTTGTTGAGAATTTTTGCATCTAAGTTCATCAGAGATACTGGCGTGTAGTTCTCTTTTGTCGTGGAGTCTTTATCTGGTTTTGTATCAGGGTAATGCTAGCCTCACAGAATGAATTCGATTTCCTTTTTATTTTTCTGAATAAAATTTTCTTGATAAAAATAAGTATTACCTCTTTAAATGTTTAGTAAATTTGCCTATGAAGCCTGGGATTTCTGTTTGTTGACAGTTTTTGATTACTGATTAAATTTCATTGCTGGTAATTGATCTGTTCAAATTTTTTTATTTCTTCCTGTTTGGGTTTTAGTAGGATATGTTTCTAGCAATTTATTCATTTTTCTAGGTTGCCCAATTTGTTGGCATATACTTTTTTAATATTCTCTTACAATTCCTTTGTATTTCTGTGGTGTCGTTATTTCTCCTCTTTCATTTCTGATTTGTTTATTTGAACTACCCCCTACTCTTTTTCTTTGTCTTTTTTTTTCCTGGTTTCATTGATCTTTTCTATTGGTTTTTGTTTTGTTTTTTGTTGTTGTTGTTTTGTTTTTTGTTTTTTGTTTTTGTTTCTATATCATTTATTTCTGCTCTAATCCTTATTATTTTCTTCCTTCTGCTGGTTTTGTGCTTTGTTTTTCTTTTTCTAAGTCCTTTAGGTGTAAGGTTAGGTTGTTTATTTAAGATTTTTCTTTCTTCTTGATGTAGACCTATATTGCTATACGCTTCCCTCTTAGAACCACTTTTGCCGCATGCCAAAGATTTTGGAGCTTTGTGTTTTCATTTTCATTTGTCTCCATGTAATTTTTGGTTCCTTCTTTGATTTCTGGTTGACCCATTCATTGTTTAATAGCACGTTGTTTAAGCTCCATCTATTTGTGTTCTTTCCAGAGTTTTTCTTCTGGTTGATTTCTAGTTACATAATGTTGTGGTCAGAAGAGATGACTGGTATGATTTTGCTTTTTTTGAATTTGTTGAGATTTGTTTTGTGACCTAATATGTGGACTATTCTGGAGAATGTTTCATGTGCACTTGAATGTGTATTCTGCTGTTTTAGGATTAAATGTTCTGAATAAATCTGTTAAATCCATCTGATCCAAGGTGTCATTCAAAGCCACAGTTTCTGAGGCACCTGAGTGGCTCAGTTAAACATCTACCTTTGGCTCAGGTCATGACTTCAGACATGGGGATCAAGCCTCATGTCAGGCTCCCTGTTCAGTGGGGAGTCTTCTTGTCCCTCTGCCTCTTCCCTCACTTGTGCTCTATCTCTCGCTCACTTGCTCTCTTTCAAATAAATAAATAAAATCTTAAAAGAAATGAAAAAAAAAGCCACTGTTTCCTTATTGATTTTTCTGTTTGGATTATCTATCCATTGATGTAAATGATCTTTTAAAATCCCCTATTATTATTGTATTTCTATCAATGAGTTCCTTTATATTTGTTATTAACTATTTTACATATTTGGGTGTTTCCATGTTGGGTGCATATTTACAATTTTCATACCTTCCTGTTGGATTGTCCCTTTTATTATTATAGAGTGTCCCTCATTGTGTCTTGTTATAGTCTTTGTTTCAAAGTCTATTTTGTCCATTATATGTATTCCTACCCCAGCTTTCTTTTTGACATCCATTTGTGTGATAAATATTTTTCCATCCCCTCACTTTTAATCTGCAGGTGTCTTTAGGTATGAAATGAATCTCTTGTAAGCACCATAAAGATGGGTCTTGTTTTTATCCACCCTGTCATGCTATCTTTTGATTGGAGCATTTAGTCCACTTACATTCAAAGTAATTATTGATAGATATGTATTTATTGTCTTTTTTAAACTTATTTTGTGGTTGTTTTTGTAGTTTTCTTTCATCCTTTCTTCTTTTGCTCTCTTTCATGGTGTGCTGGCTTTCTTTAGTGATATACTTGAATTTCTTCCTCTTTATTCTTTGCATATCTATTACTGTTTTTTAATTTGTGGTTACCATTAGGTTTGTATATAACATCTTCTGCATACAGCAGTCTATATTAAGTTGATGGTTGCTTAAGCTTGAACCCATTCTTTACTCCTCTCTTCCCCTATGTTTTAGGTATATAGTGTCATGTTTTACATTCTTTTTTTTTTTAATTTTATTTATTTATTTGACAGAGAGAGATCACAAGTAGGCAGAGAGGCAGGCAGAGAGACGGGGAAGGCAGGCTCCCTGCTAAGCAGAGAGCCCGATGCGGGGCTCGATCCCAGGGCGCTGAGATCGTGACCTGAGCTGAAGGCAGGGGCTTTAACCCACTGAGCCACCCAGGGGCCCCTACATTCTTTTTTTAAAAATTTTATGAATCTCTTCACTGATTTTTACAGATATACTTATTTTCGACTGCTTTTATGTCTATTACTCTTGGTACTGTTATTTACGGTCTTTCCTTTCTACTCAAAAGGTCCCCTTTAACATTTCTTGTAGAGATATTTTAGTGGTCATGAACTCCTTTAGTTTTTGTTTGTCTGAGGAACTGTCTGTCCTTCTATTCTGAATGATAGCCTTGCTGGATAGAATATTTTTGGCTACAGATTTTTCCTTTCAGCACATTGAATATATCATTCCACTTTTCTCTGGTCTGCAAAATTTCTCCTGAAAAATCTGCCAATTGCCTTGTGGGGTTTCCCTTGTATGTGTCTTCTTTTTTCTAGCTGCTTTTATTTTTTTTTCTCCCCAAATTTGTTTATTTTAATTTTTCAGTGTTACAAGATTGACTGTTTATGCACCACACCCAGTGCTCCATGCAGTACGTGCCCCTCTCGATACCCACCACCAGGCTCACCCACCACCCCACCCCCTCCCCTCCAAAACCCTCAGTTTGTTGCTCAGAGTCCCCAGTCTCTCCTAGTTCAACACCCCCTCCGATTTCCCCCCATTCACCCTTCCCTTCCTTCTCACGATGCCCTCCATGATTTTCTTTATACTCCACACGTAAGTGAGACCATAAAATAATTGCCTCTCTCCGCTTGACTTATTTCACTCCGCATAATCTCTTCTAGTCCTATCCATGTTGATACAAAAGTTGGATATTCATCCTTTCTGATGGAGGCATAATATTCCACTGTATAGATGGACCACATCTTCCTTATCCATTCATCTGTTGAAGGGCATTTTGGTTCTTTCCACAGTTTGGCTATGGTGGCCATTGCGGCTATGAACATTGGGGTACATGTGGCCCTTCTTTGTACTGCATCTGCTTCTTTGGGGTAAAATTCTTTCTTTATGACTACTTTTTGTCATTTTAATTATGTATCTTGGGATGGACCTCCTTGATTGACTTTGTTGGGGAAATCTCTCTGTGCCTTCTGGGTCTGTGTTTTTGTTTCCTTCCCCAGTTTAAGGAAGCTTTCAGCTATTATTTCTTCAAATAAATTTTCCACCCCCTTTTCTCTCTTTTCTTTTGGGATCTTTATAATGTGAATGTTATTATCCTTGATGGAGTCACTGAGTTCCCTAAATCTATCCTCATTTTGCATAATATTTTTCTCCCACCTGCTCAGCTTGATTATTTTCCATTATTCTATCTTCCAGATTGTTAGTTTGCTCCTTTGCTTCTTTTAGCTTGCTATTTATTCCATTTAGTTTATTTTAAATTTCTTTATTAAGTTCTTCATCTCTTATTGGTTCTTTTTTATTTCTGTTAAGGGTCCCACTGATATCATCTTTACTCAAGTCCAGTGAATATCTTTATGATCATTGTTTTAAATTCTCTATCAGGCATATCACTTATTCTGCTTCACATAGGTCTCTTGCTTTGGTTTTGTTCTGTTCTTTTGTTTGGGGAAATATTCCTTTGTCTCTTCATTTTGTCTAACACTGTATTGGTCTCTATGTGTTAAGAAAGTCAGCAAAGTCTCCTGCTCTTGAAAGTAGTGGGTGGGGCATACGATTTTAAAGTAGTGCTGTTCCTCTTGCACAGGGGACACACAGCCAGTGCAGAGACGGGGTCAGGTAGAGCCACTCTCCAAAGCATGCATAGGCAGGGGTACGGTATTAAAAAGTTGCATGCATGCTCCCATGGGGGGATGGTGACCAGCCACCACTGGGACTGGGGCCCATGAGATATGGTGTTGGGAATATGCTGGTCATCTGAGAGAGGGAACCCACAATGCTGGGGCTGAGGCAAGTGACTGGGAAGGGCATATCCACTGAAGTGCATGGGAACAGGACTTGGTGTAAGCAAGTCAGGTATCAAGTGTTAGGTTTGTGCTCATTCCTACAGGTAACTAGGTGCTTATGCTGAGAGACAAGGGAGGTAAATGGCACCTGCCAGCTACTTTGCTCCTGGAGGAGTCTCCCTGGGGACACACTGTGAAATGCATAAATAACTTTCCTTCCTGTATACCCCAGGCATTTTTCAAAGGGCTGCTTCTATACTGGGTCTCCAAGGCCTGTTTGTTGTGCTCTCTCTTTAGAAGCAGGAAATCAGCTTCCTAAAGCCCTCCTGGCTCTCCCAGAGCCAAATCTACTGATTTTTTACAAGGACTTAAACCTTACTAAAGGTTTAAAGGCTTTAAGTCTTTAAACCCACAACTCTATGGCCAACTAATCTATTTCAAAGTACCATTTTTACTTGGTTAAAAGTATACATTTTGATAACCTGTCAGGAATGAATGAAATATTTTTATTTAAAGGTGAAAAAAAACACATGAAAAAATGCTCAACATCACTCATTATCAGGGAAATACAGATCAAAACCACAATGAGATACCACCTCACACCTGTCAGAATGGCTAAAATGAACAACTCAGGAAACAACAGATGTTGGTAAGGATGCAGAGAAAGGGAAAAACTCTCACATTTTTGGTGGAAATGAACACTATTGGAGCCACTCTGGAAAACAGTATAGGGCTTCCTCAAAGAAGTTAAAAAAAGAACTACCCTATGACCCAGAAATTGCACTACTAGGTATTTACCCAAAAGATACAAAAATACTGATTCAAAGGGGCACATGCACCCTGATCTTTATAGCAACATTATCAACAATAGCCAAGTTATGGAAGGAGCCCAAATGTCTGTTGATTGATAAATGGATAAAGAAATTGTGATATATATATATATATATATATATATATATATAGACACACACACACACACTGAAATATTTCTCAGCCATAAAAAATACTTAAATATTAACATTTACAATGATGTGGATTAAACGAAAGTATATTATGCTAAGGTTAGTCAGAGAAAGACAAATACTATATGGTTTCAGTCAAATATGGAATTTAAGAAACAAAAC
The DNA here is from genome assembly GCA_028533885.1 of Nasua narica. Classification (NCBI taxonomy): domain Eukaryota; kingdom Metazoa; phylum Chordata; class Mammalia; order Carnivora; family Procyonidae; genus Nasua; species Nasua narica. Next base: position 89,845,226 of record CM052802.1, on the reverse strand, counting down.
AGATGACCATGGGGGGAAAAGAGAAGGAAACCATAAAACAGTCTCTTAACTATAGGGAACAAATTGATGGTTGCTGGTGGCGAGGTGGGCAGGGGTTAAATGGATGATGGGGATTAAGGAGAGCATTTGTTTTGATGAGCACAGGGTGTTGTAAGTGATGAATCATTAAATTCTACTCCTGAAAAAAATGTTACACTACACTGTATGTTAACTAATTAGAATTTAAATAAAAACTTGAAACAAAAAGCAAACAAAAGTATCTGATTGTGATGAACTACAAAGTCAAAATAAAAAACATAAATAAATAAATAAATATATAAATAAATAAATTCCCAGGCTTTAAGTCTCGCCGGTTCTAAGAACTCATGAAATTCATCCCCTCTCACTTACAAAGTCAAATATTGTGGAGATTCATCCATCTTATCCACGTAAGGTTCACAGTGTGATAGTCTGTTTTTCTCCCTTCTCCATGCCCCCAGGTCTTTCCTAACCACAGATAGCCAGGGCCTTTTCAGCTCTTCACTGTGTCTGTGCCCTTCCTAACTTCTCTAATGTGGCCTTTTCTCTACCTTGAGTTGTGGAGTCATTTTCTGGATTATTCACAAAATGTCTATGTTGTGTAGTTATGTAGTTGTATCCAAGGGACAAGGCAAGCTCCTACCCTGCCATTTTCCTCACGTTTTCTTAGTATTATGTCTTTTTTTATATGTTATGTTTGTCACCATATGGTACATCATTAGTTTTTGATATAATGTTCAATGATTCATTATTTGCATATAACACCCAGTGCTCATTACAACCCATGCCTTCCTTAATACCCATAACCAGGCTAACCCACTCCCGCACCCCCTCTGTTCCGAAACCCTCAGATTGTTTCCTGGAGTCAAGAGTCTTTCATGGTTCATCTCTCACTCTGATTCCCCTCAACCTTCAGTTTTCCCTTTTTTCCCCCAATGTCCTCCCTGCTATTTCTTATGTTCCACATTATGAGTGAAACCATATGAAAATTGACTTTCTCTGCCTGACTTTCTTCACTCAGCATAATCCCCTCTATATCAATGTAAATGGTGGGTATTTATCCTTTCTGATGGCTGAGTAATATTCCATTGTATATATGAACCATTCTTTATCCATTCATCTATTGAAGGGCATCTCGGCTCTTTCCCCAATTTAGCTATTGTGGACAGTGCTGCTATGAACATTGGGGTGCATGTTGCCCTCTTTTCCACTACATCTGTATCTTTGGGGTAAATACCCAGTAGTGCAATTACTGGGTCACAAGGTAGCTTTATTTTTAATATTTTGAGGAACCGCCACACTGTTTTCCAAAAAGTGGTGGTACCAACTTGCATTACACTGGTGCAGCAGTGTAAAAGGGTTACCTTCCTCTTAAACTGTTAGTGGGAATGCAAGGTGGGGCAGCCACTTTGGAAAAGAGTGTAGAAATTCCTTAAGAAATTAAAAATAGAGGTACCCTATTGCTGCCCTGCAATTGCACTACTGGGTATTTACCCCAAAGATACAGATGTAGTGAGAAGAGCCATCTGTACCCAATGTTCATAGCAGCAATGGCCACAATTCCCAAACTGAGGAAAGAGCTGAGATGCTCTTCAACAGATGAATGGATAAAGAAGATATGGTTCATACATACAATGGGCTATTACTCCTCCATCAGAAAGGATGAATACCCAACTTTTGTATCAACATGGGCGGGATTTGAGGAGATTATGCTGAGTGAAATAAGTCAAACAGAGAAAGTCAATTATCATATGATTTCACTCACTTATGGAGCATAAGGAATAACATGGAAGACATTAGAAGGAAGGGAAAAATGAATTGGGGAAAGTAGGAGGGGGAGCTAAGCATGAGAGACTGTGGACTCTGAGAAACAAATTGAAGGTTTTGGAAGAGAGGGGGTAGGGGGATGATGAGCCGGGTGGTGAGTATTGAGGGCACATATTGCATGGAGCACTGAGTGTGGTGCATAAACAATGAATCTTGGGTCACTGAAGAAATAATATAAAATGAAATGTTTTTTTAAAAAAATGGTTCCCCTTTCTCCACAGTCTCTCCAATATTTGTTGTTTCTTGTCTTGTCAATTTTTGCCATTTTAACTGGTGTAATGTGGTTTTGATTTCAATTTCCCTGATGGTTAATGAGGAGGAACATTTTTTAATGTTTCTGGTAACCATTTGTATGTCTTCTTAGGAGAAGTGTTTGTTCATGACTCCTGCCCATTCTTTGACTTGAGGATTATTTGGTTTTTTGGGTGTTGAGTTTCAGAGATTCTTTATTGACCCTAGATATCAGCTCTTTATCTATAATGTCATTTGCAAATATCTTCTCCCATTCTATGGGTTGCCTCTTTATTTGGTTGACTGTTTCCTTTGCTGTGTAGAAACTTATTATCTTGATGAAATCCCAAAAGTTCATTTTTGCTTTTGTTTCCCTTACCCATGGAGACTTGACTTGAAAGAAGTTACTGTGGCTGATGTGGAAAAGTTACTGCCTGTGTTCGCCTCCAGGATTTTGATGATTCCTGTCTCACATTGAGGTCTTTCATTCATTCTGTTTATCTTTGTGTATGGTATAAGAGAAAGGTTGAGTTTCATCTTTCTGTCTGATTTCTCCAGCACCATTTATTGAAGAGACTGTCTTTATTCCATTGGATATTTTTTCCCACTTTGTCGAAGATTAATTGACGATACACTTGAAGTTCATAGACTGATTCAAAGTGTCAGCTTCAGTTCTGGTAGAAATAGGACAAAGCTTTGTCTTTTCTTAAGTTTGGAATCAGGATTGTAGCTTTTTCTTTGTTTGTTTCTTTTGTTCCTTTTCTTTTTCTCATTTTTTGCATCAGGCTTTTTTTTTTTTCCAGGCCTATTTTAACAAACAAATCAAAGAACATTTAGTAAAGGTCCAAATACTCCCCACTGCAACCAAGAAGGAACTCTGCAGAGGACTGACCTGTGGAAAAAAGCATCCAGAACACAACAGCAGAGTGCACATAGCATACAACAAAAACCCTTCCTGAAGCACCAGGCTCTGGACAGTGTATGACTCCTTCATAATACAGCATTACTCTCGGGACTAGAAAACATAACAAGTTTCATAACACAGGAAGGACAGAAACCTAGACAAAATGACAAGATGGAAGAATTCTACCCACAAGAAAGATTAAGAAGAAACCACAGCTAAGAATTTGCTCAAAACAGCTACAAGCAATATATCCAAATAAGAATTTAGATCAATAATCTAGAGGAAAAATGGTTGAGAAGAAAGGCAAAGAGGAGAGCTGGAGCAAACTGCTCAGGAATCATGAAAACAGACTTAAGCAAAAAAATGATGCAATGAAACATTGCAACATCAGAATTATTGGAATCCCAGAGGGGGTAGAGAAAGACAGAAGACTAGAAGATATATCTGGCCAGATTCTGAATAAAAATTTCCCCAATCTGGGGAATAGAACAAGTGTTCATGTCCTAGAGGCAGAAAGAACACCAGCCAAGATTAATAAGTCTAGAAAGTCACCCAGACACAAAATCTTAAAATGTGCAAATTATACTTTTAGACAGGAGGTAATGAGGGTGGCTAGGGGGAAGAGATTACTTACATATGGAGGAAGGCCCACCAGAATAACGTCAGACCTGTCCACAGAAAGCTGGCAAGCCAGAAAAGGCTTCTCATTTATTCAGGGCACTAAATGACAAGAACACGCGGCCAAGAATACTTTATCCAGCAAGGCTCACATTCAAAATGGATGGAGAGATAAAGAGCTTCCAAGACCGGCAAGGATTAAAAGAGTATGTGACCACCAAGCTGGCACTTCATGAACTATTAAATGGGGTTCTATAAAAGTAGAAAGAACACATGAGTGCCTTAGAACAGAAATTTGCCATCTATAGAAACAAGGACTTCACAGACAACATGATGTCAATAAACACATATCTTTCAATAATCACTCTCAATGTAAATGGTCTAAATGTTCCCATAAAACAGCACAGGGTTGCAGAATGGATAAGACGACAGGACCCATCCATATGCTGTCTACAAGAGACACATTTGGAACCTAAAGATACATCCAGACTGAAAGTGAAAAGATGGAGAAACATCTTTCATGCCAATGGAACTCAAAAGAAAGCTGAGGTAGCAAATCTCATATCAGATAAATTAGATTTTAAGCTAAAGACCGTAGTCAGAGATACAGAAGGACACTACATCATCCTTAAAGGGTCTATCCTCCAAGAAGATCTAACAATGGTAAATATTCATGCCCCCAATATAGGAACAGGCAACTACATAAGCCAGCTGTTAATCTAAATACAGTCATATTGATATGAATACATTAATAGTAGGAGATCTTAACACGCCACTCTCAGTAACAGACAGATCATCTAAACAGAAAATCAATAAAGAAACAAGAGCTTTGAATGACACATTGGACCACATGGACCTCATAGATATATACAGAACATTCCACCCTAAAACAACAGAATACTCATTCTTCTCGAGGGCACATGGAACTTTTTCCAGAATAGACCTCATACTGGGTGACAAATCAGGACTCAACCAATACCAAAAGATCGAGATGATACCCTGCATTTTCACATACCACAATGCTTTGAACTGGAACTCAACCACAAGAAAAAGCTTAGAAGTAATTCAAACACTTGGAGGCTAAAGACCAACCTGCTCAAGAATGCGGGGATCAACCAGGAAACCAAAGATGAACTTAAACAATTCACGGAGACCAACGAAAATGAAGACACATCGATCCAAAACCTATGGGACATGGCAAAGGCAGTCCCAAGGGGGAAATACATAGCCATCCAAGTCTCACTCAAAAAAATAGAAAAATCTCAAATACACCAGCTCTCTTTACACCTTCAAGAACTGGAAAACCAACAACATATCAAGCCAACCGCATGCACAAAAAGGGAAATAATCAAGATTAGAGCAGAGATCAACGAGTTAGAAATTAAAGAAACAGAAGAATGCATCAATGAATCCAGAAGTTGGTTTTTTGAAAGAATCAATAAGATCGATAAGCCACTGGCCAAACTCATCCAGAAGAAAAGAGAGAGGACCTTAATTAACAAAATTAGGAATGAAAGGGGAGAGATCACGACTAATCCAAAGGAAATAGAACCAATCATCAAAAATTATTGTCAACAGCTATATGCCAATAAGCTAAACAACCTAGAAGAAATGGATGCATTCCTGGAAACCCATAATCTTCCAAGACTGAAACAGGAAGACATTGACAACCTGAATAGACCAAAATCTAGTAATGAGATTGAAGAAGTGATCAAAAACTTCCCCAAAAGCAAAAGTCCAGGAGCTGACGGATTCCCTGGGGAATTCTACCAAACATTCAAGGAAGAACTAATACCTATTCTCCTGAAACTGTTTCAAAAAATAGAAACAGAAGAAAACTCCTGGACTCTTTCTATGAAGCCAGTATTACCCAGATTGCCAAACCAGGCAAAGACCCCATCAAAACGGAGAATTTCAAACCAATATCACTGATGAATATGGGTGCCAAGATTCTCAATAAGATCCTAGCTAATAGGATCCAACAGCACATTAAAAAGATTATTCGGGGCAAGATGGCAGAGAAGTAAGAGACCCTGCAGCAACCGGTCCCCAAAAGTGAGCTGGAAATCTACCAGAACACGCTGAATACCCATGAAATCACCCTGAGGAGAAAGATTTTCACTCCGGGATCTCTCTGAGAGCAGAAGACAGCAGTGGAGAGGTAAAAGAAAAGTGGGAACACTCGAACTGATATCAGAGGATAAACAGAAGGGGGAGGGAGCCACCAGAAGCTAACCAAGGACAGTAATACCCCAAAGGAAAGTACCCGGTGGTGGGGGACCAGCATTAACATAGAGTCCGTTAAAAACAATTAAAAAGGGGACACCTGGGTGGCTCAGTTGGTTGAGCAACTGCCGTCGGCTCAGGTCATGATCCTTGAGTTCTGGGATCAAGTTCCACATCGGGCTCCCAGCTCCATGGGGAGTCTGCTTCTTCCTCTAACCTTCTCTCCTCTCATGCTCTCTCTCACTTTCTCTGTCTCTCAAATAAGTAAATAAAATCTTTTATAAAAAAAAAAAAAAAAAAAACAATTAAAAAGGGCAGAAGGTTCTGAGGAGTAACCAGTGGAAGGAGGTGGTCGCGGGCACCGGCGCTTGGACCCACTCTCTCAGGAAGGAGCGCCCCAAGGTGAGACGGGTGGGGGGATCCAGTCTGCGATTCCTGAAGCTGCAGCTTTCCGCTCTCTGCAACATCTTGTGAGGCAGGCGCGCACCTTCAGGCGCCTTTAGAGAGTCTGCAGTGGTCCACTAGCCACAGCTTTTCTCTGTGTGCGCCCGAGACCACGACATTTGTGGCCCACCACAGAGCCTGAGAGATCCCCGCCGGCCACGGAGAAAATGCGGGCAAGTGGCCTAACCGCTGGGGCGCCCCTCACGGAGCCACAGAAAGGCGGGTGGGGTCGCGACTTTCCCGGCCCGTCGCAGGCCTCCCGGGTCTGCACTTGGGAGCCACAGAAAGGGAGCTACAGTCACGCACCACCTTGGACAGGCTGCACTGTGAGCAGAAATTTCACAGAGGGGAGTGTGTGTTCTGAACCACACAGAGGGAGCAGAGACTCGGGCTTCCTGCACTCCGAGGTCGGAGTGCTTCTGGACAGATTCATTGCTTGGACTCTATGAAAAGGTGAAAAAGCTACAAAAGGCCAAAAACCTTCAGAGAGGGAAAGACTGAGAAACTGGTTTCCACAGAGCTCAGCCCCTTGACTGGGAGGCAGGGTGACTCAACCCAAGCAAGACTGACTGGAAAACAACGCGGCAGGCCCTTCCCCCAGAAGACCAGCCAAAAAACAAAAGGACTATAACCACAGGGTCCCCATAAAATTTTAAATCCTCAATCCTAGGGGTAATCAATATACTAAGCTCCTGGTAATACCCTCAAACCTGTATATTTCATAGATATAAGTTTGTTTTTGTTTTTGTTTTCTCTTTCTTATTCTCTCTCTTTTTTTATTTTATTTTGGTATTCACTTGCTTTCACATTTCTTTTTTCTTTTATCTTTTTTTTAACTACTTAACACTACAACGAGAGGTTTAATACGACTATAAACCCAGGAGGACCTGAAATAACCTTCCTCGCCTGCGAGGAGTTATAATCACCCTCCTATCTTATCCCTCTGTCAGTGTTTCTACGTATCTGCTTTTGCTCTGGTATTACATAAATCTTATTCTTGCGGTTCATTCTGCTAGGTTCTTTTACTTCTTGTCATTTATTCGTGTTGGTCCATATATTTGTTCGTGCTTGTTTGCATATCTTATAAACCTTAGTTTTGGGGCCCATTCTGGCTGGGATTTCCTCTTTTTCTCCTTCTCTCTTTTTTTTTTTATCCTGATTCTTTCTTTTTGGTGGTAAATCCCAATTGCTCCAAAACCCTCCGGAGTACACCTTGCCTGGATTGGGGGCGGTATGTCCAACTACACATCCTCTCATCCATTTCTCATCAAAATGACTAGGAGGAGGAACACCCAACAGAAGAAAAACCCAGAGACTACACCCTCTCCTTCAGAACTATTCGACATGGACATCAACAGTATGTCAGAAAGGGAATTCAACGTGGCAATTATCCAGGCAATGGCTAGGATGGACCAAAACATTATAGAATCACTAAGGGCAGAAATGAGGTCCAGTATAGCAGAGGTAAGAGGTGCTGTTAATGAGATCCAATCCAATCTAAATAGTCTAACAGCTAGAGTTGTGGAGACAGAAGATAGAATTGTGATCTAGAGAATCAAATGATTCAGATGAAAGGTCAAGAGGAGAGCTGGAACAAACTGCTCAAGAATCATGAGAACAGACTTAGGGAAGTAAATGACACAATGAAACGTTGCAATGTCAGAATCATTGGCATCCCAGAGTGGGTAGAGAAGGACAGAAGTCTAGAAGATATAGCTGATCAAATGCTACATGAAAATTTCTCCAAATTGGGGAATGGAACAAGTGTTCATGTCCTAGAGGCTGAAAGGACCCCTGACAGGATAAATAAATTGAGAAAAACACCAAGGCACATAATATTAAAATGTGGAAATTATAATTTTAGACAGGAGGTCCTGAGGGCAGCTAGGAGAAAGAGATTCCTTACATACAGAGGAAAGCCCATCAGAATAACGTCAGACCTGTCCTCAGAAATAAATTAGATTTTAAGCTTAAGACTGTAGTCAGAGATACAGAAGGACACTACATCATCCTTAAAGGGTCTATCCTCCAAGAAAATCTAACAATTGTAAACATTTATGCCCCCAATATAGGAGCAGCGAACTACATAAACCACTGTTAATCAAAATAAAGAGTCAAATAGACATGAATACCTTTATACTAGGAGATCTTAACACGCTACTCTCAGTAGCTAACAGATCTTCTAAACAGAAAATCAATAAAGAAACAAGAGCTTTGAATGACACATTGGACCACATAGACCTCATAGATATATACAGAACATTCCACCCTAAAACAACAGAATACTCATTCTTCTCCAGCGCACATGGAACTTTCTCCAGAATAGACCACATACTGGGCCACAAATCAGGTCTCAACCAATACCAAAAGATAGAGATGATTCCCTGCATTTTCTCAGACCACAATGCTTTAAAACTGGAAATCAATCACAAGAAAAAGTTGGAAAGGAATTCAAACACTTGGACCAAAGACCAATATGCTCAAGAATGAGGAGATTAACCAGCAAATCAAAGATGAACTTAAACAATTCATAGAGACCAATGAGAAGGAAGACACATGGATCCAAAACCTATGGGATACGGCAAAGGTGGTCCTTAGGGGGGAAAACATAGCTATCCAAGCCTCACTCAAACATTGAAAAATACCAAATACACCAGCTCTCTTTACACCTTAAAGAACTGGAAAATCAACAAATCAAGCCAACCCCACACACAAAAAGAGAAATAATCAAGATTAAAGCAGAGATCAACAAGTTAGAAACTAAAGAAACAGTAGAACGCATCAATGAATCCAGAAGTTGGTTTTTTGAAAGAATCAATAAGATCGATAAGCCACTGGCCAAACTCATCCAGAAGAAAAGAGAAAGGACTTTAATTAACAAAATTAGGAATGAAAGGCGAGAGATCACGACTAATCCAAAGGAAATAGAAACAATCATCAAAAATTATTATCAATAGCTATATGCCAATAAGCTAAACAACCTAGAAGAAATGGATGCATTCCTGGAAACCCATAATCTTCCAAGACTGAAACAGGAAGACATTGACAACCTAAATAGACCAACATCTAGTAATGAGATTGAAGCAGTGATCAAAAACCTCCCAAAAAACAAGAGTCCAGGGCCTGACAGATTCCCTGGGGAATTCTACCAAACATTCAAGGAAGAAATAGTACCTATTCTCCTAATACTGTTTCAAAAAAGAGAAACGGAAGGAAAACTTCCAGACTCTTTCCACGAAGTCAGCATTACCCTGATCCTCAAACCAGGTAAAGACCCCATCCAAAAGAAGAATTTCAGACCCATATCCCTGATGAATATGGATGCCAAGATTCTCAACAAGATCCTAGCTAATAGGATCCAACAGCATATTAAAAAGATTATTCATCATGACCAGGTGGGATTTATCCCTGGGATGCAAGCATGGTTCAACATTTGCAAATCAATCCATGTGATAGACCAAATCAACAAGAGAAGAGAGAAGAACCACATGATCCTGTCAATAGATGCAGAAAAAGCATTTGACAAAATTCAGCATCCATTCCTGATTAAAACACTTCAAAGTATAGGGATAGAAGGAACATTTCTCAACATCATAAAGTCTATCTATGAAAAGCCCACAGCAAATAAATATCATTCTCAATGGGGAAAAGCTGACAGCCT
>CM052802.1:89806427-89834797 GCA_028533885.1 Nasua narica | reverse complement strand
AATAGTATGGAGATTCCTCAAGAAATTAAATATACAGCTACCCTATGACCCTGCGATTGCACTACTCGGTGTTTACCCCAAAGAAGCTGATGTAGTACAAAGAAGGGCCACATGTACCCCAATGTTCATAGCCACAATGGCCATAATAGCCAAACTGTGGAAAGAACCAAAATGCCCTTCAACAGAAGAATGGGTAAGGAAGATGTGGTCCATCTATACAATGGAATATTATGCCTCCATCAGAAAGGATGAATATCCAACTTTTGTATCAACATGGGCAGGACTAGAAGAGATTATGCAGAGTGAAATAAGTCAAGCGGAGGGAGGCAATTATCTTATGGTCTCACTTACGTGTGGAGTATAAAGAAAATCGTGGAGAGCATCGTGAGAAGGAAGGGAAGGGCAAATGGAGGGAAATCGGAGGGGGTGATGAACCATGAAAGACTGTGGACTCTGAGCAACAAACTGAGGGTTTTGCACGGGGGGGGGGGGTTGGGTGAGCCTGGTGGTGGGTATCAAGAAGGGCACGTACTGCATGGAGCACTGGGTGTGGTGCATGAACAATCAATCTTGTAACACTGAAAAATTAAAATAAACAAATTTGGGGAGAAATAAAGAAAAAAAAATGAAAACACAAAAGTTGGAAAGTTTTGGAATGCAGCTAAGATGGTTATAAGAGGAAAGCATATATTAATATAGGCCTTCCTCAAGAAGCAAGGAAAGTCTCATATATACAATCGAACCTTATACCTAAAGAAGCTGGAAAAAGAACAAATTAAGCCTAAATCCAGCAGAAGAAGGAGAATAATAAAGAGTAGAGCAGAAATACATGATATAAAAAAAGAAATAAATGATATAGAAATAATTATAAAAAGAAACAGATCAAGGAAACTAAGAGATGGTTCTTTGAAAGCATTAACAACATTGATAAACTTGTAGCCAGACTTAAAAAGAAAAAAGGACTCAAATAAATAAAATCATGAATGAAAGAGGAGAGATCACAACTAACACTGCAGAAATATAAAGGAATATTATGAACAATTACATGCCAACAAATTAGGCAATCTGGAAGAAATGGATGCATTCCTAGAAACATATAAACTATCAAAACTGAGAAAAGAAGATCTGAGTAGACCCATAAGCAGCAAAGAAATTGAATCAGTAACAAAATATCTCCCAACAAACAAGAGTCCTGGGCTGGATGGCTTTCCAGGGGAGTTCTACCTAATATTTATTTTTATTTTATTTTGTATTTTCAGTGTTCCAGGATTCATTGTTTATGCCCCACACCCAGGGCTCCCAATATTTAAAGAAGAATTAATACATATTCTTCTGAAACTGTTCCAAAAAGTTGAAATGGAAAGAAAACTTCCAAACTCTTTCTATAAGGCCAGCATTACCTTGATCCCAAGACCACAGACCCCACTAAAAAGGAGATCAATATCCCTAATGAACATGGATGCAAAAATTCTCAACAAGATACTAGGTAATCAGATCCAACAGTGCATTAAAAGGATCATTCACCACTAGCAAGTAGGATTTATTCCTGGCTGCAGGGGTGGTTCAACATCTGCAAATCAATCAACGTAATACACCACATTATAAAAGGATAAGAACCATATGATCCTCTCAGTAGATGCAGAAAAAGCATTGGACAAAATACAGCATTGTTTCTTGATAAAAACCTTCAACAAAGTAGGGATAGAGGTAACATACCCCAACATCATAAAGGCCATATAGGAAAAACCCACAAATGGGGAAAAACTGAGGGTTTTCCTCTAAGTTAAGGAACATGACAGGGATTTCCACTCTCACAACTGTTTTTCAACATAGTACTGAAGTCCTAGCCTTAGCAATCAGACAACAAAAAAAAATGAAAGGCACCCAAATCGGCAAAGAAGTCAAACTCTCACTCTTCACAGATGATGCAATACTCTATACAGAAAACCTGAAAAACTCCACAAAAAAATTGCTAAAACTGATACATGAATTCAGCAACATGACAGGATGTAAAACCAATGCACAGAAATCAGCTGCATTTCTATACACTAACAATGAAGGAAAAGAAAGAGAAATCAAGGGATCGATCCCATTTACAATTGCATCAAAAACCATAAGATACCTAGAAATAAACCTAATCAAAGAGGTAAAAGATCTGTACTCTGAAACTATAGAAAGAAATTGAGGAAGACACAAAGAAATGGAAAACCATTCTATATTCATGGATTAGAATATTGTTAAAATATCTATACTATCGAAAGCAATCTACATTTTCAAAACAGTCCCATTAAAATAACAACAACATTTTTCACAGAGCCAGAACAAATAAAATTTGTATGGAACCAAAAAAAAACTCCGAATCACCAAGGAAATGTTGAAAAAGAAAAGCAAACCCAGAGGCATCACAATTCTGGACTTCAAACTATATTACAAAGCTGTTATCATCAAGACAGTAGTGTACTGGTACAAAAACAGACACATAAAGCAATGGAACAGAATAGAGAACCCAAAAATGGACCCACTACTATGTGGTCAACTAATCTTTGACAAAACAGGAAAGAGTATCCAATGGAAAAAAGACAGTCTCTTCAACAAATGGACAGCCACACACAGATGAATGCAACTGGACTACTTTCTTATACCATACACAAAAATAAACTCAAAATCAATGAAAGACCTAAATGTGAGACAGGAAAACATCAAAATCTATAGGAAAACACAGGCAGCAACCTCTTTGACCTTGGCTGCAGCAACTTCTTACTTAAACATGTCTCCAGAGGCAAGGGAAACAAAAGCAAAAATGAACTATTGGGACTTCATCAAGATAAAATCTTCTGGGGATGTCTGCATGGCTCAGTCAGTTGAGCATCTGCCTTTGGCGCTGGTCATGATCCCAGAGTCCAGGGATCGAATCCTGCATTCGGGCTCCTAGCTCAGTGGGGAGCCTGCTTCTCCCTCTGCCCATCACTCCCCATTTGTGCTCTCTTTCTCTGACAAATAAATAAATAATTAAAAAAAAGATAAAACCTTCTGCACAGCAAAGGAAACAATCAACAAATCTAAAAGGCAACTTACAGAATGTGAGAAGATATTTACAAATGACATATCAGATAAAGGGCTGGTATCCAAAATCTATAAGAAATTTATCAACACCCAAAAAATAATTAATCCATTATGAAATGGCAAACTGAAGGTTTCCAGAGGGGAGGTGTGTAGGGGGATGGGGTAACTGGGTGATGGGCATTGAGGAGAGTACTTGTTGTGATGTGCCCTGGATGTAAGTGATGAATCACTAAATTCTACTTCTAAAACCAATACTACACTATATGTTAACTAACTTGAATTTAAATAAACCCTTGGGAGGTGCATGGGAGATTCAGTCAGTTAAGCACCTAACTCTTGATTTTGGCTCATGTCATGATCTCAGGATCCTGAGATGGAGCCCCATATCAGGCTCTGAGCTGAGCATGGAGCCTTCTTGAGATTCTCTCTCTCTCTCTCTCTCTCTCTCCTTTTCCCCTCCCCCTGCTCACACTTTCTTTTTTTCTCTCTCTCTCTCCTTCTCTCTCAAAAAATATTTAAATAAAAACTTGAAAAAAAGATTAAAAGAGATTAAAATTAAAATAAATGTATCAGCAATAAATAAATTAATTGATTAACATAGTGGTTTTCCGCAGGCAGTTGAAAGAATATAGCTAATCCTCTTGTATTAGAATTTTATCCTGTTAGTAAAATGTCCAAAAATATAAACAGTTGGCCTTTAATACATCTACATAGTAAAAAGTGTGCTGTCATTTCATTGTGTTATTTTTTGAATTATTATTCAGTATTAGACCCAGAAATTTTCCCATATTACCAGTATTTTCTAGCTTTATTCTTACTGCTTACCCTGTGATCTGATCATAACTCTTAAAAATAATAAAAAAAAACTATCTAGGAAGCTTGAGATGAGCCAGGATGAGAGACCCATTAACTTTCACCATCTCCTCATGGAGACTCATGTCTCCAGAGGCCAGGAGTCCAGGGCTGTCTCTATGGACAAGCCTGATGTTCCCATGGGATCTTTCCTCAGCACCGCTCACCTCCTGGGGTTCCATGCCTGCTACTTGTTGTCCTAAGTTTCCAAAATGCTTCCGTGCTAACACTGTCTACATGCATGCAGAAATATGCACACATACCATATTACTTTGAAAGCTGTGAAATTGGTAGGCATAGGAACATTTGACCTTCCCTTGCAGTAATCTCAATTACCATAAATAATTGCCCAAAGAGCTCTCCAACTTTTCAGATGCCTTGTTTCAGAGAAACCAACTCTCTTTCCACCTTCAACAATCCTAGCACATGCAAGCTGTAAGTAAGGGCTCTTAGATTTATTTCCTGCAGCTGCTTTTATTACATAGTATGGACTCTACTCCCCAAAGACACCTCAAATAGATTGTGTCCGGTTTGTTTTAGTAACAGGGTGTCAAGATCAAGTCCCAGAGCTACCTTATGACCTATAGGGAGCCTAATCCTTCCAGGTAGGGGAAATCAGCCTATATAAGCCACTTACACAACACTTAAAAATAAATAAACCAAGAAATAGTAGATACTGCCAAATAAGTAACGCTTTTTTAAAGAATAGCTTTCAGTGGTCTGAAGGGAATGAAAGCTTGCCTTAAAAAAGAAAGAAATGATATAATTTGGCTCTCCTCTCAGTACCAACTGTGCCATTTATAAAAACAGCAGAGACCTCAAAATTGTTCTGAGTTCATTCCTCTAAGCCACAGAGGCAGGATTCCAGACACTTGGGTGGTCAGAGTCCCATAAAGAGGAGTGAAGGAAACCAAGGGAAATCATGAGAGGAAGTACTTCATCCAGACCAAGGGAGTATTATTTGGGAATATTATTAGGGGTTACATGGTGATAATAGGTTACATTTAAACCAGGGCATGTTTCCAGAGGAGTTCAAGTATACTCCGAAGAAGATCATGAGTTTGTATATGAAGCAAGTAAATATTTTTGGGCTCATTTTGCAGTAGAAGTAACAAATTTTCCTATTGCCTGCAAAAGCATAGATTAGGTTTGATAATTATCTGTTTTACTTTAGAAGTCTGTAGTTACAAGACTGTTCACTTGAACAAAATCTATCTGGGTCTAATGAATCAAAATAATGGATCAAAAATGTCAAAAATGGTGATCTCCGCCAAGTTTTATCTTGTTTTCTTTTGGTTTTTCCTTTATTCTCAGTGATCATGACTTTGGAAAATTGCATGTGTGTGTCTTCTCCATAATAGAGCAAGAGTAATTTTTAAACCTAATAATAATAATAACAGATTCTAGCAATTGCCTTAATTTACAAAAGCAATGAATAAACAAAGACTGAAGGAAAATAGAGGGCCATGATGGGGAATGCACCTTGCACCCTCTGTTGTCCTGCTTGCCTTGTCTTCCATGTGCCAATCTGGCCTCTGATTACAAATGCAGTCTCAGTTGCCTGAGGGCACAGACTGCTGCAGTATGCATGTTGTGGCTGTGTCTGATACCAGATGGGAATGTCTTAGTAGACATAAGGACTTATTTCCTAAGATGAGTTTCCCTTTGTTGGTGAAACACTTTGAAGCAAATGCCCAAGACAATCTCCTCAGAGTCTCCATGGGTCGTGTCCATCCCATGGCATCAAAAATCCCACTGGGACAACATCTTCCAAAGTAATATGGACTTAATTAAAGCTTCCTGTTCCAAACTTCCTGAATTGCTGGGACCTTTAATTTTTCTGATAGGGATGGCTAATTTCCATGCAGTTGGTGCTGTGAAGATCTCTTGTGGGAAGTGCTACACTCAGCTGTGCTCCAGTCAATGAGCCATGCAGAAGGGTACATACTCTGAGCGCAGGCATCTGGGCCATCCTGGGGAAGTTTTTGTGCTGGTCCATTTATTTCTGTCCTCAGTGTTTAGGGCCTCTGGATAGGATCCTTGCTGGAGCCATAAACTCAGGGCCAAAGAGCTGGAAGGCCCAACCGTGGTGCCTTTTCCAGAATGATAGGCTGGGCTGTAAAGTGGACAGGTAACAAGCCCAGAACAGGCAGGCTGCTGTGTCTCAGCTTCCTGGCTGATGTCCATCGAACCAGAAAGATGGCCAAGCAAGAGCTCTGATCTGTCCACGGAGAAAGCAAGATTGGTTTGGTTTCTTTCATTCCCCCAATGTTGAAACCACCTGCATTTGAAGGTTTGGAGAGCTTCTAGACACCTAAATAAAAGACACATCTCATTACTTATAAGCATCTATTGATGTGTACGTGCACACAGGAGTAATCCCGGATGCAGACCAACACACCACAGTCACACCAAAAGGTAAGCATACTTCCCTACTTGTCATACTGGAGTAAAGAAATGCTGCTCAAAGTCCTCAAGGCCACATGCTGTGCAGAGCTCCCCTACTATTATAGGATCAACCCTAAAGAATTCACTTAAATTCTCTGGAGGTCAGCCTACACAGTGTCAAACTCTCCAGATGGTCCCAAACATAAAGACTTAAACTATGTGAACACAGTGTCCTCTCCATATCCAGATGTTTTAGTATATTGAAAATATAGTATTCAAAATATAACTTACAACATATTTTAACGGTTTCAGGTACTATTTGTTGAGGATTTACTAGATTCTAAGAACTATACTAGGTGGTTGGCTTAAATATCATTTCTAATCTTTACAACAGCCTTGTAAAGGCAAACATGATCACCTCCATTTCACTTGTCCTTTCCTATGGAATCTTGTGGATTAAAGAGGTTACATATCATTTTATGGAGACAAAACTGAAGTCAAAAGGTCATGTTACCAGCCTTGGGTCACACATCTGATAATTGACAAGAGTGGGAATTGGAACAAAAAGTTTGCCCCACTCCAAAACCCACTCTGCCTTCCTCTCTCTGAACTTATTTCCTCATCAATAACATGGGAATAATGCTGCCTTTGGAAGGTTGCTAAGAAAATAAGATAGTATAGATGGACTAGGAGGCCACAAACATAAGGTCTCTTGGCCAATTTAGCAGGGATTTATTTAATTTGACCAACACGGTGCCTTAAAATTCTTTAATCTGAATGAAATAGGCAGGGGATGTTCTCTTCAGTTAAGCACAAATCCCTTTATGTCCTGTTATCCCCACCCAGCTGACTCACTAATTTCTCCTACTGGCCCCTAAAATAATTTGAGTTTGTGTTCCCACTCCAGTTTGGAGGGCCGGGGAGAAGCATTCTGTTCCATAGTGATCCAGGCAGAGTGAGAAGCTCAGGTAGATGATGGTGACAAGTAAGAAATCCATTTCCAGATCCTCAGCCCAAACGTGTGTTTTCCCCAAGAGCATCTCAGAGTTGAAAGTTCACAACCACCCTCTTCCACTTCGCAAAAGAGAACATCCTCTTCACCCTTCCCATATGACTCCAGGAAGACAAAGCAAGAGTCTTCATTAACAATAAAACTGGCATAGGACTTTTTATCTTTCCCCAGAACTTCCCACCTGATGCTCTATTCATGAGGTGAGACTGGTTTAACAAATGGAGTGTTTGGCCTGTGTAGGAAGGTTCTATATCCAGATGTGTGATAGAGAGGGATGAGAATTTTTGTTTAATAACAACTTACATTCTGTAACTAGTGTCCGAGAATGTATCACTGACAAGTGGAAGGGTTCTGGGACCCAAACTTCCAGGATAGGTCAGTCTGAAATGGGAAAGCATGAGAGAACAGATGGCAGGAAAACCTACTGCATCTTATGGTGGATTTGCCATATTTTCTTATTTTCTGCATCTCTGATGATCTGACATCTGGGGCTTCACTGAAAGGGAGAGATTGTCCCTTCCAGGGTTAGCCAGTCTTTAGGAGATGACAAAAGATTTACCCGTGAGCATGCCTTGCAATACAAGCCAACTAATCCAGAGCCCTTGGAGGTGGAGCTCTCACACTCCCCTCCTTATCCCCCTACCCTAATCACTTCAAGGCCAGGTGTATCCCAAAGCCCACTGACATTATTCAAAATAGTCAATCCTAAGCCTGCTTACTCTGCCTTACCCATTCCTTCCCATTGAAACCACATTAAAGGCCCTGGCCTGTGCCTTCTTCCAACTCCATATTCCTTCTGACCAATGTTGGTGTTTCCTCTTATGGCATGGCATGGCATGCCCTCCTCTTGGGATTTGTGACTAATATACTATTTTCTCCATGGCAATTGTCTCCTGATCTGTTGGTTTCACCATACCTAAATAATAATAAAACCTACATTTTAAAACACATGGGATCCAATCCATCTTTGATCATAGAGCAAAAATTTTCTATTTCTGGGTCCCCAATTAAATAATTATAACCACCCAACTTAATTAATCACCAATTAGCAAATATAGCGAGATCGCTTGCAGCATGCAAGTAATATTCTAAGCAATATGTAGTGCAAAAAGAAATAGAAGACCTAGTCTCAGTCCTTAGAAACTTATCATCTCACCACTTCCAATCATGTCATTAGAAAAGGAACACTGAGAAGTCCTCCCCAAGGCATTGTAATCTATAAGTGCATTTCAGAAAGTGTATTCCATGGAACAGTAATTCCAAAGAAAGTTGGGGAGGGGAGGAGGAAATCTCTGTCATCAAATGGTTTGGGGAACCATTCTTTCTGGAGAGTCACAGTGCACATTTGCATATTAAAGTCTTGGGGAAATCAGTTTAAAATTTATTTGTTGCTGAAACCTGTTTTTTTCCAAATTGTATTTATGACAAGTATTGGCATTTATCAACAACCCAATTTGTAATGAACACTTAAGAACAGTTCCTTATTTAAGTTATATGAGAAATTTCAAAATTTAGGGCCAACACAAAAATTTATCAACTGATAATTTATTATGCTATATTAAGTCTGAGTCTATAACTGGTCTCACTAACCATCTATCTCATAGACAAAAGATGGAAAAGTAAGTGACAGAAACTATTAGTTGCCTCATAATAGCCCTTCTCCCCTAATTTAGTGATAGAACCTGTTTTTATTTGGGAGTAACAACATGCCGAGCTGACAAACTGCATTTCCCAGCCTCCCTTACAGTTCAGAGTTGCCAATTAACTACTTCTGTCAATGAGGCCATGATGATGGGACTTCTGGAAAGATTTCTTAAAGAGAACTAACTCAGGTAGTGAAACTAGTTTGCCAATTCATAGCTCTTTTTCCCTGCTGGCTGGAATGCTGATGTGATTGCAGGAGCTCAATCAGTCATTTTGGACCCTGAAGTTACCCTGAACATGGGAGCTAAGCACTGAGGATTTGAATGTGGAAAGACATCTTCTAGGCCTGTTTCCCTGCCGACATTTTGAAGCTACCACATCAGCCCCAAAATGTCTTTATCTGGACCTGCTTTACATGACTAAATAAGCACTTATATCTTTAAGTCACTATTATTTGAGGTTTTCTTTTATAAACAATGGAACCAAATCTCAACCAAAGAAAAGAGTAACTACTTGAAACAGAGAGTGTATTGATACTTCTGGTGCAGGAGTTTATTGGCCAACTTTCCAATAAACTTCCACATTCCCAGCTGTTATTCTAAGCAAAGAATGATCTATTACCTGATAACCAACGCAAAATTCTCCTTCCACCTAGGGATTCCTGCTCACCCTAGAATCTTAGCCTGTGGCCCTGTGTCCTTTCTGCAGAATAGGAGTCATATTTTCCTTGCCAGATTCCTTACAGAGTTACACAACATGATTTTTCACTGATGGTTGCTTTCCTCAATGTAAATTTCTCCTGTAAATCTTATTCTCGTTTTCTTGAGTGCATCTCCCTTTTGGATGGAGCCTCTCACCACAAGGTTGCCATGTCACTTGGTTGTGATATTTTCTCCAGGTTTTTACCCCTTTTCCTCCATCTGTCAAGGAATTGAGTTTCCAGTAAGAGGAAGTTTCTTTTTGATTCAGTAAATTAATGTAAAAAGAAGAGCAAAACCATTTTGATTAGAGTATGCTTGCTTAGATACATTTTCCAGCTGTCTAATCTAAATTCAAGTGTTCCTTATTTAATTCTGTGTGCAAAACAAAAATGATGTAAGGCCCTGCAAAGAAACAATAGCCTTTTCAGAGTAAAAATGCTTTTCTTCTTCATCTCAGAAATCATGTCATCTAAGGAAAAGTCAGTGACAAGATTTAAGTTAACTTTTACATAGAACAGTGTGTGGAATGTAAGAGTTGAATTTTGTGAAAATTATTTTAGTCTTTTTGAGCCTCTATAACAAAATACCACAAACTTGGTGTCTTATAAGCAATAGAAATTTATTTCCCTTAGTTCTGGAGGTTAGAAGTCAAAAACTAGAGTGCCAGTATACTTGGGTGAGGGCCCTATCCCAGGTTGCAGCCTACTGACTTCTTGCTGTGTCTTCACATGGTGAAAGGAATGAGGGACTACTGAATAGTCTCTTTTATAAGAACACTAATCTCATTCATGTGGGCTTATCTTCATGACCTAATCACCTCCCAAACCGTCATTACCATTACCTTGGACATTAGGTTTTCCAACGTAAGAATTTTGGAGGGACATAAATGTTCAGAGCAAAAATATCATGGTTTGCAAAGTCATTCACCTTAGGCTCTAGAATAAGGATAGATGGATGGAGAGGAAAGAAGAGAAGGAGAGAGAGGACAATTACAATCAGAAGATAACTTAGAGAAAATCTAGTTTAGTTTGCTTCGTCTACTGATGAGGAAACTAAATCCCCGAGAAACAGAGCCCATGGTTTCCCCAGTAACACCTATAATCCAAGACTCCTGACTCTCAGTTTAGAGGTCTAGTGCTGCTACTTTGCCTCATTCACAGGGGAATTAGTCAGTTTAAATTAAGCTATGCTATGATAAGAAATAACCCTCAAGGGGCACCTAAGTGACTATGTGGTTAAGCATCTGCCTCTGGCTCAGGTCCTGGGATAGAACCCCACACCATTGGGCTCCCTGTTCTGTGGGGAGTCTGCTTCTTCCTCTCCCTCTGCCTCTCTCCCCTACCTGCTCATACTCTCTCTCACTCTCTCTCTCTCTCTCAAATAAATAATTTTTTTTAAAGAAGCAACCCTCAAAACTCCATGGCTTAAAACAACAAAGGTTGATTTCTCTCTCATACCACATCTCTGCAGCTGGTCTGTGGGAGGGTTCTGCTCATCTCAGCTAGTCAGGCTGTGGGCTGGCAGAGTTCCACCATCATAGGTCACAGCCATTTTAGCAGTATTCAAGTTCACTGCTTCAAGGAAAGACAGCATGGAGGGTCTCACACCGGTCTTTCCTAACTCCATCTAGAAATGACCTGGGTCACTGTCTCTCACATTTCATAAGCCAGAGCAAGTCTTGTGAAGGTTGGGGAATGATCCATATCTGCCTTGTTGTGTTTTACAAAGGCCAGGCTGGGGGGCAGGAGGACAAAGGAAAAGTTAAATTGCAGAATCTTTTTCAAGGTGACAGAATTGACCTCTGGTGGCAGCATGGAGAATTACAACCCAAAGACGAGGAATCCTCTGTGTCTCAAATTCTGGCTATCTCTAAACCTCAGAACAGGGAAATGAAGATTTTAAGACCTGAAGCACACCATATGGTGACCATGAAGAAAGCTGTTTCAAAGCATGCTATTTTGCTAAGTTAGGTGTTCTTGGGAGAATGATAGGTCTGGATGGAACTGTTGGCTCCTTTAACTCTCTCCAAACAGCTGTCTTGTAGATATTATTATTACTCTTTTGCAGATAATAAAACTGAGACTTGGGGGTGCCTGGGTGGCCCAGTCAGTTAAACATCTGCTTTCGGTTCAGGTCATGATCCCAAGATCCTGGGATCAAGCCCTGTGTCAAGCTTCTTGCTCAGCAGGGAGTTTGCTTGTCCCTCTCCCTTTCCCTGTCCCTGCTCATGCTCTCTCGCTTTCTTGAATAAATAAATTTTTAAAATTTTTATTTATTTATTTGACAGAGAGGAGAGAGATCACAAGTAGGCAGAGAGGCAGGCGGAGTGGGGGAAAGCAGGCTCCCCACTGAGCAGAGAGCCTGACACAGGGCTCGATCCCAGGACCTTGAGATCATGACCTGAGCCGAAGGCAGAGGTTTTAACCCACTGAGCCACCCAGGCGCCCCTCGAATAAATAATTTTTTTAAAAAATCTTTAAAAAAAAAAACTGAGACTCGGGATAAACCAAGGGTAATGGTCAGAATGAGATGGGCCATCCCATAACAAACATCCTTGAAATCCCAGGTGTGTTCTCACTCACAGGGTGTGTCCAACATGGGTTGTCAGGGGGCTCTGCTCTCTAAAACCACTAGAATCAGAGGTAGTGGGAGCTCTGCCACCTTGCAGCTGCAGGGCTGGGAGCACACATCTTCTTTAGTCACAATGGCAGGAGAGAGAAAACAAAGATTAAAGTGCTTCCACCAGCAATTGACGCAAGTCATTCAAACTCACTGCTCACTGGCAGGGTTGACCACAAGGCCCAATCTCACCAGCAATGGCTGGGAAAGATAGATCTGTGAGTGTGCAGGACAAGCATAAGGCTGCGATGTTCACCAAACCAAGGTACTCAGCAATGGAGTTGGGTCTGGAACCAAGTCATGTGAGTTTCCTTTCAGGGTTCTTATTCAGAAACCAGAGTAAATGGCTTCAGGTAAAAGTTACATTCTAAGCCATTGGCTCTGTTGCTTTATCTGAGACTTAGTTTTCTCATATATAAGTAGGAATAATAGAATTTATCTTGAGGTATATGCGAGGACTGCATGAGATAATGAATATTAAGTACCTGGAAGAGCATCTAGCTCATAGTAAGCACTCATTAAATTTTTTGCTGTTGGGGTTGTCAATTTAAAGCCATACTGGTATGCCTTTTACTTTGATATCAGGGACAGATGGTGTTAGCCAGGTAATCCAGACAATTTACTCTGCTCTCTAGCTCTCAGACTTGGTTAAAATGACCCTCCAATGACAACTTTTATTGGAACTGGCAATTTGTTACTCAGCCATTGAGAAAAACCTTTTCACAAACCTGCTAATGAGTGTGGGCTTTTTCTGAACTCATTACTTGATCCATTAATTTGGTAAAAATATATTAATCACATCCTTTTCACAAGGTACTATTTTATCTATGTTCCAGGAATACAGTGGTGGAAAAAAACAAACAAAAGTCCTGCCTCATGGTGCTTATAATCTTTGAAGAAACATAAAGTTACCTCACAGTGTCTTTGGAAATACATAGGGAGAGAAAATACCGTTACATGTGAAAGGAATTAGAGGCTGCCAAGTACATACCACCACCATAGTCTGAATCCGTACACATAGCTTTGGGCACATTGAATTTGAGTCATCTCTATGGGTAAAAATGGGTACCCTGAGTCCTGAGGTGGCAGTTAACTGCCCAAAGCCCTTAGGAAGCCTCACTCCCTCCATCTTCTGGTTGTGTTTCTTCCACAAACCAAGCAAGCCTCGAGACACTTACCCTTTTCTCTTAGTCCATCCTACTTAATATTCACTTAATGTGATAAATCCAACAAATGTTATCAAAGTAATAAATCTTGGCAACTTCTCAGAGGACTCAGCAAGTTGTAGATGTCTGGCCATATAGTTGGAGCAGCAGCTAATGCAGCAGCTTCCCAAAGTGTCAGACTGATTACTCATACTCTATAAAAAGAGCCACAAGCCTCCTTGCTACATGGGACCATGATTTCTGAGAGCTTGGTCTAGAGCTTGTTCATTCACCTTCTCTAGTGATTTTATGAGACTTTTAATATCCTGTAAGAAATCCCTTCCTGCTCAAACTACTGAGGGTGGAGTCTATTCTGTAACCAAATCCTAACGAATACAATGATTGGTAACAAAGGGGTTGCAGAACTTGTTGGGACCCTTAGGAATTAGGAATGATAAGATCCTTTATCTCATGGTTTTTTAATTCCTGGGTCCAAGTTGTGCACAGATCATTTTAAGGGAATCTATTTCCATACTCTCATTTTTCATATATACTCTTGTCCCAAGGATATGTTAAATGCACAATCATCCTTCACCAATTTATAATCAAGAGCTTCTAGCAGTTACATCTATAAATACAAAAAGTGGAAAAGAATTGATGCAGAGAATAGAGGTTAAGCATTCTCACCACAAAAAAGAAAAAGAAGTTAACTACCTGAAGTGATGGATATGTTAATTATGTTGATCTCGGTAATCTTGCCACAAGGTATATGTATACCAAACTATCCCATTGCACGTGTGGTCTATTTCTGGGTGTTCTTTCTTGTACTGAGATGTTGTCATCTTCCACTAACTTGCATGATTGTACAGACACACTCAGCTGTGATTTTCCTTGGGCTTCTGTTAGTACCATCAGTATCTTGATCTACCATTGACACTTCAAGTACTATTAGACATGTTGTAGGCCCAAATGGTAGAGCTTCTTGCTCATGGCCTGAAAATTTTCCCTGGATTTCTTTTGAAGTTGGTGGTCTAATAGGTTATTCAGAAAATGGGTCAGAACTGTACACTCATTTACACAATATGTAAATATTAATTCCCAAATCCAGAGTCCCATCAAGTTCTGTGGCTATTTAATAGCAGAAGGTATGCAAGGTGGAGCAAGTTGCCTTTTGCCCATCACTCTGCAGATCACTGTATATATAGATAGATAGAGATAGATTAATATAGATCAATGTAATTATATATTATGAATTATAATTATATAAATATAATATGTGTAATATTGCATAAATTTTACTATTTACTATTTACTATTTTACTATTTTTCTTGATAATTTACCTTTAGTGTATAGAAACAGAACTGATTTTTGTTTATTGATTTTGTATCTTGCAATGTTACTGAATTGGTTTATTAGTTCCAACCATTCATTCGTTTGTTTGTTTTGGTGGACTCTTTGGGAATTTTATATATAATATTATGTCATATGCAAATGGAGATAATTTTTCTTCTTCCTTTCTGATTCGGAATTTTGGCCTTCTTTCCTTTCTTCTTTTCTTCTTTCCTTCTTTCCTTCCTTCTTTCCTTCCTTCCTTCCTTTCTTCCTCTCTCTAGGACTTAAGTGGTGAGAGTGGACATCTTTGTCTTGCTCCTGTTCTTAAAGGAAGAGTTTTCAGCTTTTCACCATTGAGTATGATGCTAGCTGGGGGTTTGTCATATATAGCCTTTATTATGTTGAGGTGAGAGTTTTATCATAAAAGATGTTGAATTTTATCAAATGCCTTCCTGCATCTTTTGAAAACCACATGATTTTTATTCTTCCTTTTGTTAATGTGGTATATCACATTGATTTTCAGGTGTTAAAGAATCTTTGCATTCCAGGTAAAATAAATCCCACTTGATCATCGTGTATGATCCTTTCAATGTACTGTATTTTGCTAATATTTTGTTGAAGCCATATACATCTAAGTCTATCTGGGATATTAGCCTCTAATTTTTTTTCTTGTAATGTCTATTTCTGGTTTTGATATAAGAGGAATGTTGGCCTCATAAAGCAATTTTGGAAGTGTTCCCTCCTCATATTTTTTTGAATAGTTTGAGAAGTATTGATATTAATTTTTCTTTAAATATTTGGTTGAATTCACCAGTGAACTCATCTGGCCCTGGACTTTTGCTTGTTGGGAAGTTTCCGATTAATGATTCAACCTTTTTACTAGTAATCAGTCTGTTCAGCTGTTCTATTTCTTCATGATTCAGTCTCGCTTGATTGTATGCTTCTGAATTTTGATTTTTGCATATCAATATTAATATCTCCTATTTTGTTGATAATTGTATTTGGATCCTCTATCTTTTTTTTTTTTTTTTTTGGTGAGTCTAATCAAGGTATTTTGTTTACCTTTAAAAAAAAATTTCATCATTTCATTGGTCTTTTCTATTGCCTTTTTAGTCCCTATTTCAATTACATCTGCTCTTATCATTGTTATTTCTGTCTTTCTGCTAACTTGGGGCTTAGCTTGCTCTTCCTTTCCAAATTCCTTGAGGTGCAAAGTTAGGTCATTTATTTGAGGAGGTTTTTTTTCTTAACGTAGACATTTATTCCTATAAATTTCCCATTTAGATTTTAGGCATAGGGAGAGGAAAATGGTAGTGGAATAGAAGGAACCCACAAACACAACTAGATAACTATCAAGTCATCCTAAATATACCAGAAATTGGCCTGAAGACTGGCATAAACCCCACAACTAAAGGAAGAAAAGAGGCCACACTGAAGAAAGTAAGAAGTTCAGAGATATGGTTTAGGGGAGAAACAGATTCTGGTTGCAGCAGAGGGGAGGGATGGTCATGGAGAAGGGTGAGGGAGAGAGAACACAGGGGACCTGACTTGTCTGCTTCTTCCTCTCTCTCTGCCCCTTGCTCCCCCCCACTTGTGTGCTCACTCTATCTCTCTCTCTCTCAAATAAATAAATAAAATCTAAAATAAAATATTCATGCAATGAACAGCAGGCTGGAAGAGGCAGAGGAATGAATTAGTGACCAAGATGATAAAATAGTAGAAAATAATGAATCTGAACAAAAGAAAGAAGAATTATACAACAAAATGATATACTTGGGGAACTCAGTGACTCCATCAACTCTAATAACATTTGTATTATAAGAGTTCCAAAAAAAGAAGAGAGAGAAAAGGGGAAAGAAAATTTATTTGAAGAACTAATAGCTGAAAACTTCCCTAATCTGGGAAAGGAAACAGACATCCAGATCCAGGAGACACAGTGAACTCCCATCAAAATCGTCAAAGCAGCCCAACACCAAGACATATTGTAATTAAATTTGCAAAATATAGTGATAAAGAAAAAGTCTGACAAGCAGTAAGACAAAAGGAGTCCTGAACTCTCAAGGTAAAACCCATAAGGCTAGCTGGAGATTTCTCAACAGAAATTATGCAAGCCAGAAGAAAATGGCATGATATATTCAAAGCGCTTAATGGGAAAAATATGGAGCCAAAAATACTCTATCCAGCAAGGCTACCATTCAGAATAGAAGGAGAAATAGAATTTCCCAGACAAACAAAAACTAAAGGAGTTAGTGGCCCTTAAACCAACCCATCACAACATATTAAGGGGACTCTGAATGGAAAGGATAGACCAAAAGTGATAAAGACAAGAAAGGATCAGAGAAAATCTCCAGAAAAACAATGACGAAACAAGTAATAAAATGGCAATAAATACGTATCTATCAATAATTACTTGGAAAGTAAATGAAGTCAATGCTCCAATCAAAAGACATAAGTTGAGGCACCTGGGTGGCTCAGCCATTAAGTGTCTGCCTTCAGTTCAGGTCATGATCCTGGGGTCCTGGTATCGAGCCCCACATTGGGCTCCCTGCTCGGCAGGGAGCCTGCTTCTCTCTCTCCCACTCTCCCTGCTTGTGTTCCCTCTCTCACTGTCTCTCTCTTTCTCTTTCAAATAAATAAATAAAAATAAAATAAAATAAAAGACATAAGGCATCAAAATGGATAAAAAAAAAAACAAGACCTATCTACATGTTGCCTGCAAGAGACTCATTTTAGACATAAAGAGACATGCAGATTTAGAGTGAGGGGATGGAGAAGCATTTATCATACAAATGGATGTCAAAAGAAAGCAGGAGTAGTAATACTTATATTAGACAAATTAGACTTTAAAACAAAGATTGTAACAAGAACATAGCAAGAATGCAGAGAAAAGGAAACCCTCTGACTTTTGGTGGGAAT
Source organism: Nasua narica (assembly GCA_028533885.1). Taxonomy (NCBI): domain Eukaryota; kingdom Metazoa; phylum Chordata; class Mammalia; order Carnivora; family Procyonidae; genus Nasua; species Nasua narica. Next base: position 89,817,124 of record CM052802.1, on the reverse strand, counting down.
GCAAACTGGTGCAAACAATCTAGAAAACAGTATAGAAGTTTCTCAAAAAGTTAAAAATAGGACTTCCCTATGGTCCAGTAATTACACTATTTACCCAAAGGATACAAAAATACTGATTCAAAGGGAGAACATGCACTCCAATGTTTATAGCAGCATTATCAACAATAGTCAAATTATAGAAAGAGCCCAAATGTCCCTCGACTGATGAAAGGATAAAGAAGAAGTGGTATATATACAACAGAATATTATTCAGCCATCAAAAATAATGAAATCCTGCCACTTGCAATGACATGTATGGAACTAGAGCATATTATACCAAGCAAAATAAGTAGTCAGAGAAAGATAAATACTATATGATTTCACTCATATGTGGAATTTAAGAAACAAAACAGATGAAAATAGGGGAAGGACAAAAAAAATAGAGAGGGAGGCAAGCCATAGAAGATTCTTAACTATGGGAAACAAACTGAGTGTTATTAGAAAAGAGTTGGGTGGGAGGATAGGCTAAATGGGTGATGGGTATTAAGGAGGGCACTTGTGATGAGCATTGGGTGTTATATATAAGTGATGACTCACCAAATTCTACTAATGAAATCAATATTATATGTTAACTAACTAGAATTTAAATAAACCTTGAAATAAATAAATAAATAAATAAATAAATAAATAAATAAATAAAAAGAGGTCAAGAAGGACACTATATAATGACATAGGGGACAATCCAGCAGCACCTGGGTGGCTTAGTCAGTTGAACATCTGTCTTGGTTTCAGCTCAGGTCATGATTTTTGGGTTGTGAGATCAAGCACCACATTGGGCTCCATGCTCAGCACAGAGTCTGCTTGTCCCTCCTCCTCTCCCTCTCCTTTTTCTCTCAGTCTCTCTTTCTCTAAATAAAATAAATAAAATCTTTTTTAAAAAGGAGGGATGATCTAACAAGAAGATGGAACAATTATAAATATTTATGCACCAAACATGAAAAATACATGAAAAAATTAATAACAAACATAAAGGAACTAATTGATAATAACACAACGATAGTAGGGTCTTCAATACCCCACTTATACCAATGGGCAAATCATCTAAACAGAAACTAAACAAGGAAACAATGGTTTTGAATGACATACTCTATCACATGGACTTAACAGTTATATTCAGAACATTCCATCATAAATAAAAAGCAGAATACTCCTTTTCAAGTGCACATTGGACATTCCCTAGATTAGATCACATAGTAGGTCACAAAATAGGCCTCAACAAATGCAAAAAGATTAAAGTCATACTATGCACCTTTTCTGACCAGAAGATATTGCAAATGACATATCTAATAAGGAGTTAGTACCCAAAACATATAAAGAACTTATATAACTCAACACCTAAAATATGAATAATCCACTTAAAAATGGACAGAAGACATGACCAGACATGTTTCCAAAGAACACATCCAGATGGCCAATAGACACATGAAAAGATGCTCCACATTACCCAGAGAAATTCAAATCAGAACCACAATGAAGATACCACCTCACACCTGTCAAAAGGCTAAAATCAACAATGCAAACAACTACAGGTGTTGGTGAGGATGCGGAGAACAGTTTTGTAACTGTCTCAGAATAGTCTTTAATTTCCCTTTGATTTCTTCCCTGACCGTTGGTTGTCAAGGAGTATGTTCTTTAATCTCAATGTATTTGTGAATTTTTCAGTTTTCTTCCTGTAACTGATTTCTAGTTTCAAACCATTGTTGTCAGAAAAGATGCTTGATATAATTTGTCTTTTAAAAATGATTAAAATTTGTTTTGTGACCTAACATGTGATTTATCTTGGAGAATGTTCCGTGTGCACTTGAGAACAATGTACACATTGATATCTATCTTGTGTTGCTGTTGGATAGAATGTTCTGTAAATGTTTGTCAAGTCCATCTGGTACAATGCATTGTTTAAGTCGACTGTTTCATTCTTAATTTTCTGTTTGGACAATCTACCCATTATTGAAAGTGGGGTATTGAAGTTCCTTACTACTAATGTATTGCTGTCTATTTCTCCTATTAGTTCTGTTAATATTTGTTTTATATATTTCAGTGCTCCTATGTTGAATGCATAAATATTTACAAATGTTAGAAAACAGTGTGGAGGTTCCTCAAAAAATAAAAATAGAAATACCATATGATCCAATAATTCTACTATTGGGTATTTGCCCAAAGAAAATGAAAAGATATATGAAAAGATAGGAAAGATAGGTGTATTCCCATGCTTATTGCAGCATTATTTGCAATAGACAAGATACAGAAGCAACTGAAATATCTGTCGATTGACAAATGTATAAAGAAAATGTGGTATGTACACACACACACACCAGAATATTATACACTCATAAAAATGATGAGATTGTGCTATTTGAGATAATACAGATAGACATAGAGGATATTATGTTAAGTGAAATAAGTCTGACTGAGATGACAAATACCACTGATTTCATATGTGGACTCTAAAAAAATAAATAAATAAACTAACAAAAGTCAAAATCAGACCTATAAATACATAGAACGAACTGATGGATACCAGAGAGAAGAATGGGAGGGAGGTTTGGGCAAAATGGGTGAAGAGGAGTAGAAGATCCAGACTTCCAATTATGAAGTGAATAAGTCACAGGAATAAAGACACAGCATAAGGAATACAATCGATGATATTGTAATAATAATATATGAGGGCAGATGGTAGCTACACTTGTGGTGAGCATCACATGATATATAGAATTGTCAAATTACTATGTGGTACACATTGAAACTAATGTAACATTGTGTGTAAACTATACTAAAAAATACAAATGTTGTATCCTCTTGACTAATTGATCCCTTTATCATTCTATAATAACTTCTTTGTCTTTTGTGTCAGTCTTTGGCTTAAAATCTATTTTGTCTCCTCTAAGAGTAGCTACCCCTGCTTTCTTTTGGTTTCCATTTGAATAGAATATCTTTTTCTATCCCTTCATTTTCAACATTTCTGTGTCCTTAGGGCAGAAGTGAATCTCTTGTTAACAACATATATTTGAGTCTTAATTTTTTTATCCATTCACCTATTCTACATGTTTTGATTGGGGAATTTGTTTTTCTCTTGTTGCTTTTAATGTTCTTTTACTTTAATTTTTTGATAATTATAACATGTCTCAGGATGGGCCATTTTGGATTTATCTTTTTTGGAACCTTATGGGCTTCCTATACCTAGATTTCTATTTCTTTCTTCAGGGCAGAAAAATTTTCAGCCTTTACTTCTTTGAAAATCTTTCTGCCCCTTTCTCTCTCTGTTCTCCCTCTAGTATCCCTATGATCTGTACATTGGTCTATTTGTGGCATCTCTTAAGTCCTCTAAGCTGTCTTCACTTTTTTGCTTTTTGCTCTTCTGATTGAATAAATTCCACTGCCTTGTCTTCAAGTTCATGAGTCCTTTCTTCCACTTGATTTGGGGTGCTGTTGCACTTGCCACTGAGTTTTTCAGGTCAATTATTTAATTCTTCATCACTATGATTTGTTTGGTACTTTCTAATATTTTCTGTCTCTTTTGTTATTCTCACTCATACTGTGTTCTCCTGAATTTGTTGAGTATCTTCATTATCATTGTTTGTACTCTATCAGGTTAAATGGCTATATCCTTTCTATTAAGGTTTGTTTCTAGTTTTATCTTGTTATTTTGCTTGGAACACATTCCTCTATTTCTTCATTCTCCTTGCTTCCCTGTGTTGGTTTCTGTGCATTAGATATAACAGCCACCTCTCCCAGTCTTGACAGACTGGTTTCAGGTAAGAAATGAACCTTCTCAAGCAACCTGGCTTGAGCTCTTGGTTGTCGCAAACCTCTGTGATTGTTCAAACTGCTTCCTTTGTCCTTGGTGCCTCCCAGTAGTTGTGGGTATGCCAGAGGGGAAGATCACAATCAGCAATTAGATGCAGACTGATTAGAAGTCATGCCCTCAGCTCAGCATTAGAATGGGGAACATCCCTAAACCAAAGGAATCAAATAATAGGATGGTTCCACAAATAATTTATGAATCTACCACATGACAGTCTTAACTGGGCTGCTTCAGAGACATACAGGTGCCTAGGGGAAAGGCAAGAATATCTCTAAAATAAACCTTACATTCTGTAGTCCTACAATGTCTTCACTTCCCAGGATTTAGTAAAGGTCATGAGACAAAAGTATTTTCATGACATGCTTCTTTCTGCTCTCTATAAATAAAGGTCCCTTTAACTGAAAGCAGCCTCATGGGTTTAACTTCCCAGTTAGCCAAGCAGGGAATGCCACAGGAGGGAAAGAGTGAGTCTGCATGAGATTGCCCAGCACTCAGTCCACAGCTTCCACAGCTTGTGTATTTGTATGATAGATGTTAACTAAACTGCAGGATTCAGGGGAACTTTGGTCACATGTTCTTTCAGACCAGGGCCCAGGAAAATCAACACATGTGGATTAAAACAGCTTTGAAGTATCTCCCTTGTGCAATTAAAATAGTAAAAGGAAAGGAAACTATACACATGCAGAGCACTAGCAATAACATGGATAGACCTTGGGGGCATTATCCAGAAAAAGATAAATACCATGTGATATCACTTATATGCAGAATCTAAACAAACAAAATAAAACATATAGAAAAGGGGATCAAATTTGTGGTTACCGGAGGTGGGGGTTGGGGAGAGGGGTAATTGGACACAGGTGGTCAGAAGGTACAAACTTCTAGTGATAAGATAAATAAGTAGTAATGATGAATGTTAGCTGTAATTCTGGTGAGCATAGCATAAAGTATAAACTTATTAAATCACTACTTGTATACCTGAAACTAATGTTACATGGTGTATAACTATACTTAAACAAAAAAAATAGATAAGTAGTGGGGATGTAATGTATAACATGATTACTATAGTTATCCCTGTTGTATGGTATATCTGAAAATTATTAAGAGAATAGATCCTTAGAGTTCTCATCACAAGGAAAAACTTTTTCCTTTTTTTCTTTTCTTGTGTATTTGTGTGATAGATGTTAACTACACTTATTGTAGTCATTTCACAATACATATAAGTCAAATCATTAAACCTATACAATGCTGTATATCAATTATATCTCAATGAAACTAGAAAAAAACATTTTAAAGAAGTCATGCCCTCAGACAGCAGCTGGGAAAGTGTGCAATTAGGCCCTTTCCAGGGAGAAACTGCAAGATGAGGTTTTTTTTCTGCTCCTTCTGCATTTGGTTCAGGTGTCAAGTTTTAGGGAGGGGGTATCCTGTGCTCATTAAAACTTTTTCTTTGTTTGCTACAATCTTGTGGGACTGATGAAGGCAAGCTACATAGCTAAGAGCCAGGAGATCTAGGAAGCCAACCCCTAGGTGGCAACTACAAAAGCTAGGATGCCAGATGTATCTATAAGCTCCTTCTAGGAAGATACTGACAATTTGCAGCAGGCTAGAGGAAAAAGTCAGTGGAGGTGTCCACAGCCTTCTTTGAGCACAAGAGAGGACCTCAGTCAGCCCCTACCTGCATGCTGAAGTAGAAGCTTAACTCTCAGCAGCTTTGAAAACTTGCAAATAGACTTCTTTCAGGGAAAGACTGGGAGGTGGGTGGTTTTTGTTTTTGCTTTTCCCTCTGCTCTGAGTCCTGGCAGTATACTCAGTAAGTAACTGCTTCTTTGTTTGCTACAGTGCTGTGGGACTCATGAACATAATAAGGCTCATAGGCTGTTAGAGTCATGTAATCCAGGTATCTGTCTCTTAGGTGGCAGCAACTAAAGCTGGGGTGCTAACATGTGTACAACAAGTCCTTCCAGGAAGATAACAATTATTTGGAATGACTTAGAGGGAAAAGACTAAGGAAGTATCCTTTGGTTTTGCTGATCTCTGGGAAGGTGGCAGACATCCCCCAGATGCTGTTAAATCAGAAGCCTGATCCTAAGACAGCAGCTCTTAATGTATGCAAATAGACACTTTTAGGGGAAAACTGGAAGATGGGCATTGTGTCTGTTCCTCTTGTACTGAGCCTTGGGGGAAATGCCATGGTGAGTTCTTGAGAGCCTGTTAAGAACTGTTTCTTTGCTATACAGTTTTGTGGGCCTTGTAGATACAAGTCCCATTGGCTTTCGGAGTTAGGTGTTTTGTAAGCCCATCTCTTAGGTGGAAGTTTTAAAAGTTAGGGTGCTAGATGTTGGGCCCAAATCTTTTACTCCTCAGGGAGAAGCTAGGACTTAGCAGTTCCATCCCAATTGTACAGCCCTGTGTCAGGCTGGGGTTTATAGCAAGAATGTGTGTCAGCATTTCCTATTCATTTCAATGTGGGTATTTTCTCGTTTTCCCAATTTGTAGGAGTCAACTAGTTTCTGGATTTCTTTCAGAGGAAATTGCTTGGTGAAGAGCTGCCCATTCAGGGTATCCATTGGAGTAGAGGACTTCAAGAATCTTTTCTGTCACCACCTTGGTGAACCCAAAATGAGTTCTTTTATTACACCAGGAATTATTGAAGTTTTGAAGTTTAAATATGGGGGAGAGAGCATATATGAGAGTTGAGTAACGCAAGGGGAAAACTGTCACATGCACTGTGAATTGACTCAATCGGCATCCATCCCAACATCCTTTCAGTGTGCTTCTGTGTATTTCAGAAATTAGGAAACCAGGATTTTTACTGCAGTTTCTCAATTCCCTTATATCTAGAGTTCTATAATGATTTAGGTTCCACTATTTAGAAATATAAGTGCAAGAGTTAGAAGGTATATTTCTAATACTTCTGCTGACAAGCACCATGATGGAGGCATCTGTTTCCCTGTGAAAGCAGTGTCTATTTATTGGCTTCATCTTATACTAAAAAGTACGCCCAGAGTAACTAGTTTGCTGGTGTGGATTGCACAAGGCTCATCATGGTTTTGGAGCCAGTTGCTTTCTATGCCAACTACCTGTCAGGATAGCTTTCCTGATCATAGCAGATGGTAGGCTTTTGAGCTTGCAGCTATGCCACCATTTCCCAATGTGGCTGATGGCTGAATTAGAGGAGAGGCAATAGCATCTCTAGTTCTGCAGGACGGCTATAAGCAGTGCTCTTAAAAGACCAATCTGAAAGCTGTTTCTTCAGTCTTCCCAACAAGCATCCTGTAATAAATCCCTTCTGCTTAAACTAACTAGATGATCTCTGTTACCTGTAAGCAAACATTGGCAATACACTCTCCTTGCTATTCCTCTCCTTATGTATGCTTTTTTCCTCCAAACCAAGTCATCACACATGGAATTAGAATATATAATTCATTCTTTTTGGCCAAACCACAGGCTTTCCCTTTTTTAAAATGCAACTTGAGATGTACCCTCCATGAAGCCATTTTAGATGGGTTCAAAAACACATCCCATTTCCTCTGAAACTGTAACTTAGACACTTAGTAATGGCTCTTTGGGGACACTAAGAGCATTAATCAGATTCAGAAACAGAATCAGAGTACTTCCCCTGGGAAGCATTTTTCACATAAAGTAAAAAAGTACTTTGACCCAGCAAGGCAGATGAGGACTTAAAAGAAAAGCTATAGTTTAAGGCTGGGATGGTGAAAGATGTGAAAACTTAACTCCTGTAGTTGTTTAAGATATTTTTCTTCCACTTTCCTTATCTCGTCCCTTCTCATAACCCCTGGCAGCTGGCAGCAAGACTAGATGGCAGCTAATCATGCCAATGACAATATTCTTTCCGGAAACAGTTCACCTCTGTCAGCAAAACTTCCTCACCTTTCAAGAGGCCCTGGAACCTAGATCTATCCTCATGCGTGCTTGAATCTGCTGAGTGGAGGACACACGATCTCCTGGAGACAGTTCCTGCTTCCCCACCACATCTCTGTTTCACTTCTCAGCCATAGTCTCTTCATGTGGCCCAGCCTGGCAGAGAAAGATACAGAAATAAACTCACTGTAAGTTTTAGAAACAAACACCAAAGAAAAATTAAATGAGGTAATTTCCACTAATGTAATATGTGATGGCCCAAATATATGAGAAACCATTAGAAAATACATACATCATATTTCTCACTGTGATTCCTGAAGTCACTATTTTGTTTTTTAGTTTTGTTTTGTTTTGTTTTGTATTGTTTTAACCTGCAAGTGCCTCATTCAGAAGTGATATCATGAATCTTCAACCACCCATATTATCAGACTTTAGCAATAGCACCAAACAATTTAGAAAATCAAAAGAGATAATAATTGGCAATTAACAATGTCATCTACATTTTGATATATTTTATAAAACTAAAGAAAAATGCAAGGAGAACTGATTTGTCGATTCTATGTGTTTATGTGTGATTTCTAAAACTCAATATTCTTTGAATAATAAAGTCAACACTTTCTCTAGCAACTGAAGAGGCAAAGGTGTGAAGTGTCAGTGAATCAACATTTAGGATTCAGAAGTAAAACTTAAGTGAAAGAGATTCCTTCACTGGAAAGTTGACTTCTTTGCTAAAGTTATTTACCTGTTATTTTAATTATTATTTCTTTTAATAACTGGATTGATTATGTTACATGCCTTTTTGTTTACACATGTATAAAATGCTTGTCTCGCCAGAAGTCGACCAGTTATTAAAACAATTTAAACACATCCTGGCCATAAGTTTCATTTGGGGACATTCTAAACATTTTTATTATTTGCCTCCTGTCATGTTATAAATATTGAAGAATAGAAAGACTCTAGGGCACCTTGTGAATTCCTAAGTCCCCAATTACTTGTAAAAGCTGATGAGCCTTAAAAAGTTGGAACATCATAGGAATTGACCATCTGAGGTATCTGTAACTTCATCTTTAAAAAGTTTTCAGTTCCTAAAAACTCTTTAAAAGAGATGCATGATTCTATATAAATGTACATGGGATCACACAGCAATGCTCTTGATTATGTTTACTTAAAGGCAAAGATCCAGATACATTTTTTTTGTATTCTTTTTTAAAAAGCTGAAGTCCTCTTTATTAAAAATAAAACTTGGTAACAAACACAAGCATATATTACTAAAAGTGTTTTAACTGCTTCCAAAAATGTGTGAGCATATACATGTTTGAAATCTTTCCTTTTCATCATTGTCAGAGACAAACTTTTAATTTCCTGCTCTGAAACATGTGGAATATCATTTTAAGCAGAGGTCTGCTTTGATGGGTGTTCAAGTTTGGTGTGGCTGTTCAGTGCTAGAGAACATTCAGGACTTGGGTTTCTCTCATCACACAGGAGACCAAGCACAGCAGCTCCATGCATAGTAATCACTTGCTTCTCAAGCAGATGATAAACCAGAGGACACTGGCCCATGTTTTGCACAGACTCTGTAACTGTTTCTGGTGCCTGTATTTACTATGTGCATAGGGATCCTAGGAATGAACTATGAGAGCTAGTAGTTGCAGGATGTATTCTATGTGCGAGGCATGCATTATCACATAGAAATCTCACACCTTCATATTCTGCCTGAGCATACTGAGACTTAAGGATCATAATTAATGTGTTCAAGGTAAAGGAGCCCAGGGTCCAACCTAGATCTGTCTGGTGCCAGCAAATTAACCATCATATTGTTACTTTTTCATAATTGCCTTTATGTATTAATCAGTCACATTATTCTTCCATTAGACCTATATGCAATCAGTATTTGGAAAGTGCAAAATAAAAAGGATGGCTACAAAGACAAATAATGCCAACATGATAAAATAAAAGTCTTTAACATTTAGCTCATATTCAAAACTTCTATATTGTTTTACCTCTAAAAAGCTCTATAATTATGAATTAAGACTATCAACTTAATAGTCAAACATTTCAACATTTATTTCAGATTAAATTAAGTCTAAATATGTTATGAAATATTTAAGCTTCCTCTCCAAATGACAAAAATTGAAATACTTAATTTTACACTTGAAAGATTTAAGCATAGGCCACATAATAAAAAATCTCCCAGGCCAAGACAATATTGCCAGAAAAATTAGGCTTTCTCTTTTCCACCGTAAGTATTAACTTAAAAAAAAAAACACTAAATTCTGAAGAAAAAATAGTTTTAAAAAAGTAGAAGAATGGATGAGTTCACATTTTTATATAATTGATATTACACAAAGAGGTTTCAAGCCTCAATGAGAAAATTAGATGAGATCATTTCTGTTGACTCCCCATTTTTTTCTTGCTTTTTACTGAAAAGTATTTTAAATAGACATGTAAAAGTAGAATATTGTAATGACTTTCTGTAGCCTTTGGTCAATTCAATAATTATCAATACATATCTTATTTATATATACCCACACCTAATACCCATTTCCTCCAATTATTTTGAAGTAATACAAGATATATCATTTCTTTTACATGTACCCCAATGTTCATAGCCGCAATGGCCACAATAGCCAAACTGTGGAAAGAACCAAAATGCCCTTCAACAGATGAATGGATAAGGAAGATGTGGTCCATCTATACAATGGAATATTATGCCTCCATCAGAAAGGATGAATATCCAACTTTTGTATTAACATGGACAGGACTAGAAGAGATTATGCGGAGTGAAATAAGTCAAGCGGAGAGAGGCAATTATCTTATGGTCTCACTTACGTGTGGAGTATAAAGAAAATCATGGAGGGCATCGTGAGAAGGAACGGAAGGGCGAATGGGGGGAAATCGGAGGGGGTGTTGAACCAGGAGAGACTGTGGACTCTGAGCAACAAACTGAGGGTTTTGGAGGGGAGGGGGTGGGGGG
>CM052802.1:89780097-89805927 GCA_028533885.1 Nasua narica | reverse complement strand
TGCTGGGAGGTGGGGGGGGGTAGGGATATGGACATTGGGGAGGGTATGTGCTATGGCAAATGCTGTGAAATGTGTAAGCCTGATGATTCACAGACATGTACCCTGGGGCAAATAATACATTATATGTTAATAAAAAAATTTTTAAAAAGTCATTGTAAACATTAGAGAGAGGAACACATATAAAGCATTGAGCACATCTTAAGCTTTTAATTGTAGGTGTTATTACCTTAAGAGTCTAGAGGTCTTGAGGATGTCTCTGCTCTCTGCCTGGAATGTTCTTTCCACCGTGTCTCTTACCTCTATGTTGCTTTTTTTTCCCCCCAAATATGTTTATTTTATTTTTTCAGTGTTATAAAATTAATTCTTCATGCGCCACACCCAGTGCTCCATGCAATACGAGCCCTCCTCAATACCCACCACCAGGCTTGCCCAACACCCACCCCTTTTTGACACTCCAATCAGCCATCATCTCTCCAGGAGGTGCTCCCAAACTCTCAATCTGAGCTATCAGTTCCTCCCTTTAATCCCCATTGTCTCTTAGGTTATGAGCATTTATCAAATAACTATTAGTTTCCCGTTTTGCTTCTTCACTAAAATGTGAGCTACTATAGACAATGCCTCTGTGTGTTTTTATTTAAATGTTGTCTTAATTATTGAATTTGTTTAATTGTTGATCTAATGTTATACTTAATTATTTAATTAAACATGTCATACATAAAATACAAAAAAAAAACATATAATTGACACTTATTTACCCTCTACTAAAATTAAGCAATGGTTAATGTTTTATCTAATTGGCTTCATCTATCTCTCTTTAAAAAATAATAATGACATTACTGACCCAGATAAAGCCTCACCTTTATACTTTTATTCTTTCCTTCCTTAAGTAAATGCCCATCTGAAGGGTATTTTTATACATTTATTTCATATGTACAAGAGATTCTATTGCATACATTGGGTCTGTAAGGTTCATATAAGTAGTATCAAGCTGTATGTATTATTTTGTTGTTTGCTTTTCGCTTACTGATTGCTATACTTTTGGGGTTTATCCATAGTATGATATGTACTATTTTTCATTAATTTTAATTACTGTTTCGTATTCCACTGTATGAATGAATTAAAATTTACTTAACTGTTTTCTTACTGAGAAACAGTTGAGCTGCTTCCACCCTTTTGTTATTACAAACAGTGCTCGAATGGACAACCAGAAACTTTTGTCCTTGTGCTCACATGTGAGTGTTTCTTGGGTGGAGGGAGCACATGTAAGATGTCCCAAATCCTAACATAATGCCTGAAATATTAATTGCTCAATCAGTGAAGAAAAGAATGAAAATATGACATTTTTCATTCATTCAAAAATGAAATGCTGATGGACATAAAACTAAGCTATCACTAGGATCCAATTATTAAAGATATGAAACTATCCAGGAGGCTTTATAAATATGAATGGGCTGCTATTATGTAGCTTAAGGCACAGAAATTCCGGTTCAAGTGAATTACATGGGAAATTAAAACATAATGCCACAGAAAATCAATCATTCCCCAGGTTGACATTAGCTATGTATTCAGTTCAGTTTTGAGGACAGAGCTTCAATGTTTACCATGGACAAAACTAAAAGGCCAAGGCAAACACAGGTTTCTGATTTATGGCACCATGAGTTGCAAAATGACCTAACACCCCACATCACAATGAGGCCTTATGCACTTTCATGGGAATGATCAAATACTGGGTCAGAATAGAAATAGATACGCTTTGCCCCTAAGAGACTACTTGGGACACATTCTGTCACATATTAGAAGCCAATATCGAGATCACTGAACTGTTTAAAGAGCTTGAAAATTGATACCCTTTGAGAGGGAGAAAAACCACTATTCAGCTTCTGATACTATTTTGGAGACTATATTAGAAAACCTCACATAATTCTGTCATTTTCTGAATTTCCCAGCTACAAATGTCCCACGAGCAAAGGTGATGTCAAGGATCCATCTATGCAAACAATGCAACCACTTGTTTCTTCCCTAATCAAATCACTGGCAATAGAGATGTGATTATCTATAGACCAATTAGATCCACTCCCTGGAACTGTGGATGGAATTAGCTTCCCTGAAGCATGGGTTGCACATAGGAAGGTAGATGACCGAATAAATTTAAGGTCCTGTTAAGAGGAAAGAAGCAGGAAATAAATTTTGAGTAGACAACCAAAAGTGTCAGCAACAGTCCACCCCTTTAACTTCCCAATATCCACCCACATTCCTCTTGCCATGCAAGACACTGATGCCTATATGAAATATAGTCACTCCAACTCCAAATCTCTAACTGATATACAGTTTTTGTCTTCAAGCAGCTCCTCATGTTCAAACAATGCACAGGGAAAAATAAAGTTAGAGTTATAATTAAAACAGTAGGGTTATTATTAAAAACAAAAGCCATTGAGATTGGAAGCCATATAGACTGGAAACCTACTGGTCACTGGCTAGTGCTAAGATAATGTAGAAGTTGGGAAACTTGGCCAGAAAGCTAGAGTAAAATTCACCACCACCACCCCCCACCCTCTGTCTCACAGTGCTCTGAAGATAAAGTCCAGCTAAGAAGAAGCCTAAAATGAACAACAGGTTTCCACCTCAAGATAGATAGATTTTGCAGCTGCTGTATAGAAGCTGATTTAAAGAATTAAGCTAACACCTCCGATTAGCAAAACATACAAGACTGAAGAGACTGAGAATTCAAAGCTAAGAATGTACACATCATGAGGATAGGGATAAACCAGAGCTGAACCAAATTTCGCAGACATTGGAACCCAGCTCCTGTTCAGCCTGATCCTTGCTTTCATTGAAGAAATCATTCCTTTTCCCTGTATGCTACTAGAAGAAAATTAAGACCCTTGCTGAGGAGGGATATTATATGGAGCTGCTATAGTATTTTTTCTTTATTTAATGTCAGTCAGGCATACAACAACAAAGAAGCAGAAAGATGTGCCCAATAATCAAAATCAAAATAATAATAAAAACAGACTGACAGATAATCCATATTTTGGAAATAGCAGAAAAGAAATTAATTAATTAATGCACTAAAGAAAATAGAGAAAAAGATGGACAAAAATCAATAAAAAATTATTAATTCAACATAGAATACAAAATAATCAGATGGACATTATAAAACTAAAATACACAATGTATAAAATTAAGACTCCATTGGAGAGATTTAAGGCAGGCTGGAAACAAGGAAAGTGAAATTAAAGACAATTCAGTAGAAGATATATAAACAGAAGCATCGAGAGAAAAAAATAATATAAAAGACAATAAGGTACATAGTCAAAAAAAAAAAAAAACAAATAGTGATCTGTCCTGGAGAGGAGAGAGAGATTGTAGCAATATATGAGGCAGAGGAAATCATACCTAAAAATGTTGCAAAATTGGTGAAAGACATCAAACTACTGTTTTGAAAATCTCAAAAGCCCCAAGCGGGATAAATCAAAGACAACCATACCTAAGCATATTATAGCCAAAGAATTGAGGAGCCAGAGAAAACCTAAAAATCAGAGAAATAGCCACAGGGAAAAAAAGAGACATTATTTTCAAAGAAGCAACAATAAAAACTGATGGCTGACTTTTCGGCAGACACTTAGGAAGCCAGAAAAATTACATCTTTAAAATGCTGAAAGCCAATCTAGAATTCTATGCTCAGTAAAACGGTTCTTTGAAAATTAATGAAATAAAGACATCACAAAAAAAGAAAAAAAGCTGGGGGAATCAATCACCTCCACACTGACATTAGTAAGAAATACTAAAGGAGAGGTGCCTGGGTGGCTCAGTGGGTTAAAGCCTCTGCCTTTGGCTCAGGTCATGATCTCAGGGTCTAGGGATCGAGCCCCGCATTGGGCTCTCTGCTTGGCGGAGAGCCTGCTTCCTTCCCCCTCTCTCTCTGCCTGCCTTTCTGCCTACTTGCGATCTCTCTCTGTCAAATAAATAAATAAAATCTTAAAAAAAACACTAAAGGAAGTTTTCTGGGTGGAAGGAAAATTGTAATAGATGGAAATATGAAACTTCAGAGTGAGCACTCTATGGGATGAGAGCTACCTGCTGGAGGTCAGCTTTGAAGGAAATAACTCTGGGGTACAAGCTATAAGCATGAACAGGCACTTCACTGCTGATGAACTGAAATAGCATCTCAGGAAAATGGTGATTGCTTCCTCCCACCTTTCAGCCTCTCTGCATTCCAGCACCTTGAGCAAAAATAGAATCAAACCTCTCCTTCCATCACAGGCCTCAGGAACCCTGCCAACATTGTCCCAGGAAATTTCTCCAATGTACCAGATTATTTTCTTGGGGAGGGGAAATTGTTTTGAGATTCCTATGTGCATGCTCATTTTTTAAGTTTCTTAAAATTTAATATAGTAGCTTCATTGAGATATAATTAAGATTCCATGCCAAATAATTCACTCAAAAATTACATGCCAAATCAATCACTCAAAAATTGTACTACAATTATTTACACATAATTGTAAAGTGTACAATTCCAAAGTCTCAGTTTATCAACAGGGTTCTAAAAACATCACTGAAATAAACATTAGAGTACTTCATCACTCCAAAAAGAAACTCAATAGCCAGTTAGAAGTCACTGCTTATTTTCTTCTGTACTTCCTCTCCCCAGCCTAAGCACCACTAATCTGCTTTCTGTCTCTATAGATTTGCCTCTAATGGACATTTCATATAAATGGAATCACAGGATAGGTGTTGTTTCATGATTGCTTCTTACATTTAGCATAATGTTTTCAAGGTACCTCCATATTGTATCATGTACCAATAGTACTTTTTTTCAATTGTGGTGAAATAAATATAACCTAAAATTTGCCATTCTAATCATTTTGAAGTGTAAGTTCAGTGGAGTATTGCTTTGCGATCAGTTTCCAGAAAGTTTTCATTTTGCAATATGGAAACTAGCATCCATGATACAACATCTCCCCATTGCCCCTTGCTAGCCCTTACCAACCACCATTCTACTTCCTGTTTCTATGAATTTGGCTATTCTGGATACCTCATATAAGTGTCATCACACAGTATTGATTTTTTTGTCATGGATTTATGTCACTTAATATAATGTCCTCAAGGTCCATGCACATTATAGTATGTGTCAGAATTGTCTTTCTTCTATTCTCTTTTTTTCTTTTGAGGTGAGTTCTATTTTCTTATTTTGTTTCATTTTATTTTATTTTATTTTATTTCAATTATTTTATTTTTTCAGTGTTCCAAGATTCATTGTTCATGCACAGCACCCAGTGCTCCAATGCAATACGTGCCCTCCTCAATACCCACCACCAGGCTCAACCAACCCCCCACCCCCTCCCCTCTAAAACCCTCAATTTGTTTCTCAGAATTCACAGTCCCTCACGGTTCATCCTTCCTCTGATTTCCCTCAATTCATCCTTCCTTTCTTTTTCCCCATGTCGTCCATGTGTTTCCTTATGCTCCACACATAAGTGAAACCGTATGATAATTAACTCCCTCTGATTGACATTTCACTCAGCATAATCTCTTTCAGTCTCTTCCATGTTGATACAAAAGTTGGGTATTCATCCTTTTTGATGGAGGCATAATATTCCATTGTATATATGGACCACATCTTCTTTATCCATTCATCTGTTGAAGAGCATCTTGGCTTTTTCCACAGTTTGGCGATCATGGCCATTCCTGCTATGAACATTGGGATATATGTGGCCCTTCTTTGTACTGCATCTGCTTCTTTGGGATAAACACCAAGTAGTGCAATTGCAGGGTCATAGGGTAGTTGTATATTTAATTTCTTGAGGAATCTCCACACTGTTTTCCAAAGTGGCTGCACCCACTTGCATTCTGCTTTCTCCACATCCTTACCAACATTTGTTGTTTACTGTCTTGTTGCTTTTGGCCATTCTAACTGGTGTAAGGTGGTATCTCAGTGTGGTTTCGATTTGAATCTCCTGGATGGCTAATGATAGTAACCATTTTTTCATGTGTCTATTAGCCATTTGTATGTTTTCTTTGGAGAAGTGTCCATTCATGTCTTCTGCCCATTGTTTGATGTGATTGTCTGTTTTTTGAGTGTTGAGTTTGAGGAGTTCTTTATAGATCTTAGATATCAGACCTTTGTCTGTAGTGTCATTTGCAAATATCTTCTCCCATTCCGTGAGTTGCCTCTTTGTTTTGTTGACTGTATCCTTGCTGTGCAGAAGCTTTTTATCTTGATGAAGTCCCAAAAGTTCATTTTCGCTTTTGTTTCCTTTACCTTTGGGGACATGTCCCGAAAAAAGTTGCTGTGGCTGATGTCAAAGAGGTTACTGTCTATGTTGTCCTCTAGGATTTTTATAGATTTGTGCTTCACGTTGAGGTCTTTTATCCATTTTGAGTTTATCTTCGTGTATGGTGTAAGAGAATGGTCAAGTTTCATTCTTCTACATATAGCTGTCCAATTTTACCAGCACCATTTATGAAAGAGACTGTCTTTTTTCCATTGGATATTTTTGCCTGTTTTGTCAAAGATTATTTATTTGACCATAGAGTTGCGGGTCCATCTCTGGGCTCTCTATTCCTTTCCACTGGTCTATGTGTCTGTTTTTGTGCCAGTATCATGCTGTCTTGGCGATCATAGCTTTGTAGTAAAGCTTGAAATCAGGCAATGTGATGCCGCCAGCTTTGTTTTTCTTTTTCAGCATTTCCTTAGCAATTCGGGGTCTTTTCTGGTTCCATACAAATTTTAGGATTGTTTGTTTCAGCACTCTGAAAAATGCCCGTGGAAATTTGATTGGGATGGCACTGAAAGTATACATTGCTCTGGGCAGTATAGATATTTTAACAATGTTTATTCTTCTGATCCATGAGCATGGAATGCTTTTCCACCTTTTTGTATCTTTTTCAATTCCTTTCAGGAGTGTTCTGTAGTTCCTCGAGTACAGATCCTTTACTTCTTTGGTTAGGTTTATTTCCAGGTATCTTATGGTTCTTGATGCTACAGTAAATGGAAACAACTCTCTAATTTCCCTTTTCATATTTTCATTGTTAGTGTATAAGAAAGCATGTGATTTCCGTGCATTGATTTTGTATCCAGCCACATTACTGAATTGCTGTATTAGTTCTAGTAGTTTGGGGGTGGAGTCTTTTAGGTTTTCCATATAAAGTATCATGTCATCTGTGAAAGACAGAGAGTGTGACGTTTTCATTGCCAATTCGAATACCTTTCATTTCTTTTTGTTGTCTGATTGCTGTTGCTAGGACTTCTAGTGCTATGTTGAACAAGAGTGGTGAGAGTGGGCATCTTTGTCGTGTTCCTGATCTCAAAGGAAAGGCTGTCAGCTTTTCCTCGCTGAGAATGATATTCACTGTGAGTTTCTCATAGATAGATTTTATGAAGTTGAGGAATGTTCCTTCTATCCCTATACTCTGAAGAATTTTAATCAGGAATGGATACTGAATTTTGTCAAATGCTTTTTCTGCATTAGTTGAGAAGACCATGTGGTTCTTCTCTCTTCTCTTATTGATTTGTTCTATCACATTGATGATCTGCGAATTTTGAACCACCCTTATATTCCAGGGATAAATCCCACCTGATCATGGTGGATAATCTTTTTAATGTGCTTTTGGATCCTATTAGCTAGGATCTTGTTGAGAATCTTGGCATCCATATTCATCAGGGATATTGGTCTGAAATTTTCCTTTTATTTTTGTATGTGGTGTAAGAAAGTGGTAACATTTCATTCTTTTACATGTTGCTATCCAATTTTCCCAAGACCATTTGCTGAAGAGATGGTCTTTATCCCATTATATATTCTTGCTTCTATGTAACTCTACTTTAAATATTTAGACAGTTCAGAAGTAAAGTCTGAACCTGGGCTTTTCTTCATGAGGAATTTCTAAATTACTAATACAATATTTTTGCTTTTTTTAAGATTTTATTTATTTATTTGACAGAGAGAGAGAATGAGAGAGGAAACACAAGCAGGAGGAGTAGGAGAGGGAGAACAGGCTTCCCGTGGAGCAGGGAGCCTGATGCCGGGCTCCATCCTAGGACCCTGGGATCATGACCTGAGAGCTGAAGGGGATGCTTAACGACTAAGTCACCCAGGTGCCCCAATATTTTTGCTTTTTATAGCAAATTTTCTATTTCTTTTGATTCAGTTTTAGTAGCTTCGGTCTCATAGAAATTTGTGCATTTCATCTAAGTTACCAAATTTGTTGGTATATTATTATTCATAGTATTCCCTTATAATCTTTTTTATTCCTGTAAGGTTGAGATATATATATATGTATTTATATATATAATAATATATAATTATATTATATATCATAGTTATATAATTATATTATATATTATTATATATTGATATCAATATTATTGATAAAAATTAATATTAATATTATTAATATCTATAATAATATATTATATTGTGATGTATTATTTATTATTATATTATATATAAATTATATATTATTATATTATATATATTTTTATATATATTTATTATATATATGTATATATATAGGAATAACAAGGAATACATTGTTATAATTATTAGGTTATATAAATTTATGTCTTTTAAAGAAGTCGAGTGGAAAGAAAGCAAGTTTTTATTTGTACAGTCTGTTATATTAATCTTCTGATTTACCATTTTCATGTGTTCCTGTGGATTCCAATTACCATCTGGAATAATTTCCTTACAATACTGTAGCTTTGTTCACAATCACCTCTTTTGTGTGTTCTTGTCAAATATATCACATCTTTATACATCATTAGTTTAATAATACAATTATGGTTGACACTTGAATAATGTGGGTTTGAACTGCACAGATCCACTTATACAGGGATTTTTTTTAATAAAAGAAGTACAGTACTATAAATACTGTAAATTTTCTCTTCCTTATGATTTTTTAATAACACTTTCTTCTCTCTGGCTTACTTTGTTGTAGGAATGCAGTACCTAATACATATCACATACAAAATATGTGTTAATCAACTGCTTATGTTATCGGTAAGGCTTCAGGTCAACAATAAGCTATGAGTACTTAAGTTTTTGTGAAGTCAAAGTTATATGTGAATCTTTCCTGTGTGGAGAGTCAGCAACCCTAACCTTTATGTTGTTCAAGGGTCAACTGTATACACACACTGTTTTATACAATTTGTTTTTTAGTAATAAATAATAAAAAGAAAAAAATATATTGTTAATGTCTTTTATGATTACTTAATTACCTTTACAAAAGCTTTTTGATTTCTCAGGTGAATTCAAAATCCTATGTGGGTCATTTGTTGTCAACCTAAAAAATTTCCCTTCAGTATTTTTTGTGAAGCAGGTCTGCTAGCAATGAAATCTCTTAGTTTTCATTTATCTGTATTTTTTATTAACATATAATGTATTATTTGTTTCAGGGGTACAGGTCTGTGAATCATCAGTCTTACACAATTCACAGCTTTTGGCAATGTTTTGCCTCCACTGTTACTAGTGAGAAATCAATTATTAATCCTTTTAGGGTTCAGCATTTTTAATATGATGTATCTTGTATTTGCTCTACTTGGAATTTATCAAGGTTCTTGGACATATTGATTAGTGTTTTCTATCACCTTTGAAGAATTTCAGCCATTGTTTCTTTAAATATTTTTTCTGCTCCTTTCTCTCTCTGTTCTCCTACTTGTACAATAATTACATGTCTGTTGGTGCACTTTATGGTGTCCTATATTTCTCTAATCTTCTATTCATTTTTGTTCATTTTTTTGTCTGTTTTTCAGACTGCATAATCTTTACCTTCAAGTTTTCAGATTCTTTTTTCTGGCAGTTCCAATCTACTGTTGAGCCCTTCTAGTGAATTTTTCGTTTTAGTTATCATAATTTTCAACTCCAGAATTTCCACTTGGATCCTTCTTACAATTTCATCTCTTTATTACTATTCTTTATCTGATTAGATTATCACCACACTCTTACTTCCTTTAGCGCAGCTCCCTCTAGGTCTATGAATATATTTGCAATGGCTGTCTTGAAGTCTTTGTTAAATCTAATGTCTAGGCTCTCTCACAAACAGTTTCTGTTTTTTCCGCCTTTCCCCCATGTAAAGGTCTCACTGTCTTGTTTTTTTGAATGGCTTGTTTTTCTTTCTATTAAAAATGGGACATTTAAATAATATAGCAACACAGAATACTGATTACCCCCCTCCCTCTGGGGTTTATTGTTGTTTTCATTGTTGTCATTTGCTTGTGCATTCATTTAGTGATTTGGCTAGTCTAAACCAGCAAAGTCCATTTCCCCCTGCAGTCTGTAATATTGCTCCTCAGAAAGCACAGCCTTGGACATTTGCATAGTCCCCAGGATGTCAACGGTTTCAGCAGGTCTTTCTTTTTCTGTTTCTCTCTGTGATCTATCCATTAGGCTATCTGTCTAATGGATAGATCCAGCTGTTAGGTTCTACTAATTGCCTGTCGATTGCTCTATTGTTTTTGATAATGCCCTGGTGCAGAAATTGCCCCATAGTCTGAATGAAATACAGAGAGAAGTTTTTGAGTCTAGTCTTTAAGATTTGTTTTACCCCCAGAGGGCTCTTCTGAGCTATTTCTTTCCCTGGTTCCCTTTGCTAAACTAGTTGTCTCACAATTTAAGTCATTCTTATGGAGCTACCAGCCTTCTGCTCATCGCTTACCACCAGAATTTCCATTGTTTTTGAGAGCTCTCTTAGAATCGAACTTCCCACACACTGTTATAAATAAAACAAGTTCATTTGGGGAGAACCTTAGAACTCTCTGTTCTTAAGGCCCACCTCTCCTATCAGCCAAAATCTCTCAAAATGCTCCAGAGCAGGGGGGCAAGGGTAATGACTTGCTTCTCTCTGAGCAGCATGTAAGGCAGGGACAGTAGCCTCTGGTCTTATCATCTTGCTTCTCCCAGCATGAAACCTCCACCTGTGAATAAGCTGAGGTAAGGACAATTGGAGCCCCAGTACTCATGGCCTGTCACTAGAATAGTTTCCATTCTATGACTAAAGTCTTTTCCCTCAACCTTCAACTTCAATTGTCAACCTCAGCCACATTCATCTGGAATTCAGCTTATTTAACACAGAACCAGGGGAGATGAGAAATGCTGGCAGTCCTTCCCCCTCCACCCCCCTCCCCAGAAACACAAAATAGCACTTGATTGAAAGCTGGTGGGACAGGAAGGCTTACGTTCTTGGGCACACGCCCATGAAGTGTAGCTTCCATCATGCTGAGCTGATAGAGTGAGCAGGGAGGTTGTGGCTTGAATGACACAGAATCTTCCTTTTCTTACCAAGATTTAGTAGACTTTCTTGAATTAATATTTCTTCACTGACTGTATGCTCTTAGGACAATTTCCAGAGAGTTTAGATAGTTAGGAGCTTTAAAAAATAATTTCACCAATTATAGTTTTTATGCTAAGAAACAGGTCCTCAGAGTTTCTCACACCACCTTTCCAGATGTGAATCAATTGTACATGGTCGTGTGAGATGTAAGCATAGTTACTGCTAGGGAAGAATATTGAAGAAATTGTATGTAAAAGGATAAAGGGAAATATAAAATTACTTTCATTTAATACCAATCTGTATTGGAATATGTTATTTTTCTTTAAAAATAAATAATAAAAGTAAGCAATTTCAAAGCTGGATCACCAAAAACTAAGCAGATTTTGCCCCGTTCACTAAAGACTTGCTCTAGGAGCCCTATGCCATCTTGTGGCCTTAGCAATGCCAAGGCCGCCATGCTGTGAGGAAACCCAAACTGTAAGGAGAGAGATGCAGGTGAACTTAACCATCAAATCATCTCAGTCCAGGTACCAGCTCCAAACATTCATGTCCTCCCCAGCTGTTCAAATCTTCCCAACCAAATCACCAGATATTGTGCAACAAATGCAAGCTGTCTTTGCTGTGCCCTGTCCAAAACCTGACACACAGAATCTGACAGCATAATAAAATGGCTGTCTTACACTACTAAGTTTTGGGGTAGTTTATCACACAGTAATAAATAACTGGAACAAAGAAAATTTCACAATCAAGATATGTTCTAATAATAGTTCTGTACTTGGGTTTATTTCTTTTTTCTTATACATCTCAATCAGCAGGTAGAAACTAACAAGAGCATTTTAAGATATAGGTAAGACTGGGACCACTTCTTTCCAATGGCCTAAGGCTGGGCCCATGAATCCCCAGTCACCAGCTTCTAGAGCTGTGGACCCCAAAAAGCAGGGATACAATGAAGTAGAGGGTTGAAGAGTTCCACAAGGTAGAGTTTATCTGGTTGAGTGCACCACAATCCAGGAATTTGGAGCCCAGCTCTGCAGGTTCATAAAGCAGACTTGTCAATACTCCCCAAGCCCATAGGATAACGACCTAAGGGCAATTTATTGAGTTAAAATGCAACATATCACAACATAACCCCCCACTCTCCTCCCCTCCAAAACCCTCAGTTTCTCAGAGTCCACAGTCTCTCATGCTTCATCTCCCCCTTTGATTTACCCCAATTCACTTTTCCTTTCCTTCTCCTAAAGTCCTCCATGTTATTCCTTATGCTCCACGAGTAAATGAAACCATATGATAATTGACTTTCTTTGCTTGACTTATTTCACTCAGCATAATCTTCTACCTTTTGGAAATGATTATGCCTTCTTTTATTCTAGGTGGTGCGATGTTGAAGCCAAAAAGTAATTAGAAGTTTGTTTAGTAACCAAAGGATCAAAGCAAAAGGTATTATTAAACAATACAAATATTTAACTGAGATTAAATTCAAATAGGCTGGCAGATCCACTTCAGACAGAGGAAAAGGAGAGCAGAGTAGGGACAGGAATTTCTATGTGCTGCCCCCTTTCTGATGGAAACATAATCTTTAGATGTGTTAACACCGTTCATGAGGTAATAGGGGATTCCCACCACTGACTCATCGTAAATGCAGGCACAGTTTTGATCTTCTACCTTGTGTGTGTATG
Organism: Nasua narica; assembly: GCA_028533885.1. NCBI lineage: Eukaryota > Metazoa > Chordata > Mammalia > Carnivora > Procyonidae > Nasua > Nasua narica. The sequence continues at coordinate 89,792,983 of CM052802.1, read as the reverse complement.
TGTGTGTTTTAAATATTTATTTATTTATTTATTTATTTATTTATTTATTTATTTATTTATTATTTTTTCCGCATTCCAAGATTGATTGTTTATGCGCCACACCCAGTGCCCCATGCAATACGTGCCCTCCTTAATACCCACAACCAGGTTCACCCATCCTCCCACCCCCCCACCCCCCTCCTCTCTAAAAACCTGTTTGTTTCTCAGAGTCTACAGTCTGTCATGGTTCATCTCCCCCTCCAATTTCTCCCAATTCACTTTTCCTTTCCTTCTCCTAATGTCCTCCATATTATTCCTTATGTTCCACAAGTAAGTGAAACCATATGATAATCGACTTTCTCTGCTTGACTTATTTCACTCAGCATAATCTTCTACCTTTTGGAAAAGAAGTGAGAAATCCAGGTTTTAGTTTTTTAATTCCTGACATTAAAAAAAAAAAATGATTCGGAATATTTAGAAACACCATATGAATCCAACAACACATCTGCAGAGTAAATCTGACCTGCAGGCTGCCAGGTTATAACCTCTGGTGAAAAGTCAAATCTTCTTGTGGCACGTGGGCATGGCCAGGCCTGCTCATGGACAGACTCTGGTACACATCAGAGGGGAACCCATGGGCCCAGATAAAGGGACACAGGCCCCGCACTGGCACGCAGACATCTCAGCACCCCTCCTACCAGGCTTGGAAGGCCTGCCCACTGAGAAGCTAAATTGTTGCCTCCCATGGTCATATCTGCTGTTTCTGGTACTGATGAGGCTGGGAATATAAAAGGCAGTGAGCACACAGATCATTGTTTCTCCAAACTGGCAGACATCCCACACTGAACAGCCAGCCAAGGCCAGGGAACTCTGTACTGAGAAATACGCAGGGCCTGGGGAGAGCCACAGCCCCTGTCTGCACTCCAGTCTTGTTTCTATACTTTCCATGGTTTATTTCCTTCTTCAAGAGGAAATCAGAGTAAAGCAAACTTGGACTCACTAAGTCTTAGTCTCAATTCTGGCTCATCCTCAAACCTGAGCCAAATTTCACAGCCTGGAACAGGAGAAAGTGATTTGGGATAATTCTCACTCTGAGAGTTTATCTCCCATCAAAGGCCCATCAAAGGCCCACTCCCAGCCGGACCCACTGTGGGCCTGGCACACATAGAGGGCCCTCTGCTTTACCAGTAATCAGCTAATGACCACTGCCTTGGTATTCTGGAGCAGTCTCTATTATGAATGATATCTCTTTCATCGGATCGTGATAGAGTTCTCTGTTCCAAAAGTTTCATCACTAGCTGCAGAAAGGCAGTTCCTGAGGCAGAAAATGCAGGGTCTTTGGTTCTCACAAGCCTGGGCCACGTCCCAGCTTTTACCAGCTCTGTGTCTTGCACTTCTTCCCTTGAGCCTCAGGTTTTTCCTCTGTGGAAAAGATAGAGGAATCTCTTCCTGGAGTCTTTTAAGTGTCTGGAAAAGGCAGGAAGGAAGGATAACTTAGCATTTGAGCTCACTAGGTCTCTTCTCCCTGTACCTTGAAGTGTTAATCATGGTCTCTGGTTAGGAACTCCAATAAATGTGAAATTTATTTCACATAAATCCCCTTCACCAGATTTTTGTCTGACCACGAGCCCCTACTACTCACTCAGGGCAAAGCTCGTGTTAAGGCCCTGAGCTTGCCCTGTGGTGTCAGGTTGACAGCCACCCACCCACACCGAGGAGCCTGGAGTCCTCTCTGGGGCTGCACCCCCGCTCTCTGAACCCCCTCCCCTTGTCTGCCCCCTCTCTGTAGGTGTGGGAACCTGGGTCCTTAATAGACCCCGAGGGTTTGGGGGAAGGAGCAGAACTGGGACTATAAAACTCACAACCTCCAAGTTCCCAGGCTCTTTGTCAACCCACCACGCCATGTCACCTCACAGCTAATGCAGACTGTGGCCCAGCATTCCCCAGGGAAATGTTTAAAAGTGCAAGTCTGGTTTTTAGAAAACACAAGAAGCTGACAGTTCCCCCACAGTTTAAAGCTGTGAGCAGCAAAGAGAAAGGAAAAACAGGGAAAGAGCCCCAAGAGTGACATTCTCATGGGAGATATCATTTCCACCTGGGAAACTATAAGATTTGGGCAATAATTTTGCTCTATCAGGAAGGGAGCCAAAATCCCCATAGCATCCCGAAGTTGGGACCTCAGCCCAGTCATAACACTGACTCCCCCATAGGCCCCCAGAGGCCACAGTCTCAGGGTTTCACCCTTCGTGTTCTCGTTTTCAAAAAGAAAGGGATTCCGGGAGCACCAAGGGTTCTCTTTCTAAAAATGGCAAACCCGGATACTCTATTTTGAAACCTTTCTTCACACCCAGACCTCAGCCTGTGCAAGAGAAGACAGCACTGTCCAAGTCCAGCCCGCGATTGGGAATAAAATGGTAGCCTTGTTCTGGTGGCAAAGCAGGGCTGTGGCTCCCCACAATTGGAAAATGCAGTTCTGATGATTAACGTGTGCATTTCAACAGACTTTGTGAAAGATGTTTCTGGATGAGGTCTGAGAAAAGGCTGCCAGTGAACCGTCTGCCAGCTTCATTTTCTCTGAACTTCTGGCCCCAGTGGGAAAGGAAATTAAAACTTCATTTTTAATTTTTAGTTATGATCCACAATGCTGAAGGGCCAGAGCCTGGGGTTTAGGAACCCTAGCTGTGAAAAAGATCTGCAATGCTATATTCAAAGTCAGTCTACCAGCAAAAGCACCAATGGCACAATCTGGGGATGGCAAAATTATTCTATATCATAGCAGCATCACATAGTCAGGAAAATCCTGTTAAACATCCCTAAAGTCTTGCGTTGGTATCAATTACCTAATGATTTCTACACTTTCGTACCTGGATATTTAAGTATCAGTTCATCCTGACCTGATGAACTTTCATCTCTCAAAGTCTCCCATGCTACTGCCTTAAAAGCGGGTCTGGTGCTTTGCTGTGTATTTCTTTGAGGTCAGTTTACGAAATATATGCAGAACAACCAGTCCTGACAATAAATGAAAGAAAGATAGTTGGATAAACAGACAGCCGGGCTTAGAGTCAACCATTGCTCAATGGGTAACTTAACTACGGGTAACTTAGTTTACCTGTAGTTACCATTAATTTAAGAAACTTACCATTAATTTAATTTAATAACTTACCATTAATTTAAGAAAAAAGCTTTTCAGTAATAAACATCTACTGTGTCTCATTGGCACCATGGAAAGATTATAGAGAGAACTGGCAAAAAACCAAACAGCTCCCAAATGGTCTTGTTTGACTCTGAGCCTTTTTTTTCTTTTTTTAATTTGAGTTACCATCTATATGAGGTAGCCAAATTCCTAGTGACAGCAAAGTCGTGGTTTCCAGAGCCTGGGAGGAAAGAGGAAATAGGAAGTTGTTCAGAGATACAAAATTGCAGTTTTCCAAGGTGAAGAGTTCTGGAGATCTGTTGTACAGTGTTGTACACTATGAATACACGTAACACTGCTGAACTGTACACTTAAAAATAGTTAAGATAGTAGACCTTATGTTAAGTATATTTTGCCCCAATAAAAAAAATGAGAAGAAAATTTTTAAAGGGAGTTGAATTAGTTGCCAACATTCAAAAGTCAAGACATCACACTTACAAATCTCACTTTCTCTTCTCTCGTAACTGGAAGATGAAGCTATGCTGGGCCCGCCATCCAGCAAGGTAGCAGCCTATTAGACTGAGAGCAGCGGCCTCCTAGGTAAGCTGTGTGGTGTCCACAGCAGCCATGCCAGCCCTCCAGAAGCTCTGGGGCTTGGGAATCCTGTGCTGGAGACCATGGAATATATGCTACATACTTTTCCAGAGCAGTTAAGATGCAAAAGTGTTGGGGACCTGGGTGGCTCAGTCAGTTGAGCATCTACCTTGGACTTAGGTCATGATCCCAGGGTCCTGGGATCAAGTCCTACATTGGGTTCCCTGATCAGAGGGAGCCTGCACCTCCCTCTCCCTCTGCTCCACTCATGCTTCCTCCCTCCCTCTCTCTCTCTCTCTCTCTCTCACAAATAAAGAAATAAAATCTTTAAAAAAAGGGGGGGAGGGGAGGGGCGCCTGGGTGGCTGAGTGGGTTAAAACCTCTGCCTTCAGCTCGGCTCATGATCTTGGGGTCCTGGGATTGGGCCCCGCATTGGGCTCTCTGCTCAGCAGGGGGCCTGCTTCCCCCTCTCTCTCTCTGCCTCTCTGCCAGCTTGTGATCTCTGTCTGTCAGATAAATAAATAAAATCTTTAAAAAAAACCTTTTAAAAAAAGATGCAAAAGTGTTAAATATACTTGAGAGTCTTTGAGAAAACCCTTTAAAATGCATTTTTAGCCATGCTTAACAAACAAATTAGGTAAATGGCAAGCAGAAAAGACAGGGTCCAGTAGAGGGGATACACCTGACCACCCCTACCCCCACTCAGCAGCACTCTGCATTACCGCTTTGGCCCGACGTTCCCTCCAGCGCTGTTCTGAGTCAGCTGTCCTACCAGCTTCCACCAAGGACTCAGTGCTATGAAACACCTCCTGAAGGGATGAAGGGTCACTCGACTGCTCCCAGGACACCTGCTACCCTGGCCTCCCTGGGCCTATAGCCAGGGCCCTGAATGGGGACAGTGTATGAGATCAGAGTGCCCACTTGTCCACTCCCTGGACTGCAGGAACCCCCTCGCTACTGCAGGCCAAATTTGGGAAAGATTTGTGATGTGGAAATTTGTGCCCTGGAAATGAAGCTGCGTCCTTTGGCTAGTTGTGTGCCATTAGTCATGGGGTATCGACCAGACTCAAAAGGTGATAGTAATCTGAGGCAGCCAGAGCCCTGCCCCAGACCCCTGCCAGTGGGAACACACACTCACTTCCTTCTCCTGGGTCTGGAGCCCTACCGACTGCAAGCGGTGTTTGAGAAGATCCCCCTGGATCCGGGAGAAAAATGCTGCATAAAGAATATTTTAAAATGGGCACCATAGGGAGAGAAATAAAAGGTTATAAAATCGAATATAGCTGTCAAAGCATTTGGAAACATCTTAAAATCTAACATTAGTGGGGGGTTTTTTTGGTTTGTTTTTTGTTTTTTGTTTTTTCAAATTGTGGTCTTTGAAGTTAAGAAATAACTATACTAGAAAGGACAAAGAGAACCTTTGGATACCATTTGTGTCAAGATGTCCCTGGAAAACAGGAGCAGCGAGTCCCAAGTGCAAGTGCAGGAATGAACACTCAGAGATTCTCGGCCCAGACAAATCTAGATGCCCAGCACCCAGTGATGATACTCAGCTTTCAGAAGTGGATCCAGCACTTGGTCAAAGAACAGCATGACTTTAAAAGCCGTTGGTGGGATTTATTTAAAATAGTAAAATTTTACATAGAAAAATCATTGTTTTGAACAATCTGAAGGAACCACAAGGAAAAAGTGGGTGGGATGTAAGAAGGGCGGGAGGGATTAAAGCACCATCCAACATTTTCAAGAAGAAAATCTACCATTCTGTTTTCTGCATTTCTTTGCTGGAATTTATTACTCATCCAAGCACAACAGATAATTGAGTGGGGTATTCCATCATCTCTCCAAAAACAATAAAGCCACATGTCCAAAATTCCACCATTTCAAAAACCTCGTAGCCAACAAATTGTAGAGTCCCTCTATGGTAACCACCTCGTACCAAATAAATCCTGCTGTTCATGGCCACGGTTCTTTCCATTTCTTACATGGGCTTTGAACAGACCGTAAATCCATTGATGAGTTAGTCATATTTTGACCACAGTTCTTTCCACAAAGGCTAGGCAAGGTATGATGAATTCAAGCCTAGTAGCCATGCACAGGAAAAGTCACACAAATTCCCTCCCCATAAATTGAAAATGAGATTCGGGGAAAATACCCAGAGAGTTCTTGCTGACATCCAGACCCACTATTTATTCACTGGTTGGATAAATGGCAAGGAAAGCTCACCCTTCCTGGGATCTGGTCAGTCTTCTCATACCTAAACATGATTGTGGTTGAGTTGCTGCATTTCTGGGGCTTAGGTATCTGCTTCCTAAAATTAGTCTCTATAGGCTTCCTGTTCTAAGATTCCATGATTTTTATCTTGTAATTCTCAAGAGGCAGGGAGGGAGGGGTTAAGATAATACATTGGAAGAGGTGGGCAGATTATACAGAGGAGGAATTAGTAATAAGGGTGGCAGACAGCCTTATCTCCCATACTGCCATAACTGGAGCAAAAGGGATCCCTCTTTGTTTTGAAATCAGGATTCAGTTTTTCTCATTTCTAGAGAGATGTTGCAGCCTGAATTTAGCAGCCCCTTTAGGCAAAGAGATCTTGGTCTGAAGTGCATCCGTTACCCACGCTGAAAATAAAGTCCCTGTTAGACATATCTTAGCCTGGGAAGAGTGTATCTTATCACCACATGAAAGGTCCCTAGAAAGAAGAGTGGCCACATTATTATTAGTTATTTTCTGCTCTTGTGACAGATACTATAGAGAAACAATAGAAAGATGATGTGGGGAAAGCAAAGATTCCAGGAAAGGTCTAGGTGTATCAATGAATAGAGAAGTACTTATAAATATATGATGTAATATAGTCACAAAAAGGACTTAAAAAAAAACAACTTATGATACACTGGGTGTATACAAAGAGGCCAGACACTGTGTGCCTGAGATGTAACAAGGCTTTCTTTATTCTGCAGATCCCAACCTTAGCTCAGCCTTTAAGAAGACCGCAGACAGTTTGGAGCACCCCAAGTTCAGAAGAGCATTGAGACATTGGAAGTCTTCCAGAAAAGAGCCACAAAGTTGAGTTACAGGCTGCTAAGGGTTGAGCAATGCAGGGAGGGTCAATAGCATGCAACACTGAGTAAATGCAGCGGCTATAAGTCAACCAGGGCAAGAACAACCTAAAAATAATCACGAGGCCTCCCCCATGAAGAAGGTTTCCATTCTCCCCAGGAATGGGACCTGGGCAGCTGCAGACCACACCCGGGCTCTTGGCCAAAGAACCAACAATATATTTATAACCTGCAGCTTCCACCGACTGTGGTTGCTGGCCTGCCTGTATTGGGATTAGCAAAGTCAGCTGTCAGGGAGATGGTCCCACAGAGGGTGACAAGCTCAAGCACAAGTGGCCCCAGAAAGAGTGTGCAGGAACGCCCACTAATGTGGGTATGCTCTATCTCTCCTCTCTGAGCACTTTTCCTCTCTTACTCCTCTTTTCCATCTTCCGTGCACCTTCCTTCCCCCTTTATTCCCCACCATAGTGATCCTTAGTGACCTTTTGCTAGATTAGCTTCCCCAGTCCAGGAAGAAAATGAATAGCTGAACAAACCCACTCGAGGTGTGAGTGATTCTGCAAATTAGCCTCCAAGACAAGAGGATATGCAAAGATGGAGAGTACAGCCAAACAAAGGGGTCATGGATGACACCGTGGGGGTCTTTGAAGGTCTCCTCTCTCTTGGTATTGCCCCACTGTAAGCTCCTCACCCAGCCTCAAGCTCTAAAGCAATCAAGGGCTGTATTCCTCAGACATGGTATGTCTGTCCTCCTTCTCTACTCAACTAGTCTGAACCTATCCTTCCCTAAAATACATAACCTCTTATTCTAATTTTTTTTAAAAGATAGAGGAATATATGGGAAAGTTACTTGCCATATTCTATCTCTCCAACCAATGATCTAAGGGGGGAAATGGCTTTTGGGTACACTAATGATCATTATTTGGAGCAATTTAGAAATGGTTTACTCATGTTTCAGCTAGGAAAATTTCTCCTGAGTCTCCTTTTTTTTTTTTTAATAACACTATGCTGACTGAGAACAACAAGCTAAAATTTTATATTAGTTGATAAAGTCAGTGAAGAGAGAAGTCCCTTAGCCAACATACTTGGAAGAAGAGGCTTTGGTGACATGGGGTTCTTCCCGGCTTGATGGGTGCCCTGTAAGCACTGCCATGTTTTATTGATAAAACCAGGGACCATTACAGGAATCTTATACCTTGGTAAGCTAAGATTCTACCAGAATCTTGTTAACTTATGTCCAGTTTTCTGCCTTAGAAAGAAATCTTCATAAACATGATAATCATTCAATAATTCAGATTTGGTTAAGGTTGCATGTCCATCTGTGATTTGTGTTCATCTGTGATGTAAGGATCAAAGACACAGGATAAAATATCTGCTGACTCCCAGTCATGAAGTGGAGATAAGTGAAAGATCAAGCCCAATTCAATACTTAGCTGGGTTGTGTGTGAGTCTGCTTTAGCAAAATTTTGAGCTGCCTCAACTTCTTCACTTTCTTCTATCTTTTCTAAAGCTCCTCCACCAAAAATCCCCAGAGTTCCTGTCCTCCTTTTGTCACCTGAGCCTCTTAATCTTGTAGGCTCTGGGGCTATAACATGGGTCTTCACCAGGGCCTCCCACCACCCTTTAAAGGAGGGTGTTTAAAGGAGCAGCTTGATGGATATTGGAAAGGTTTCTGGAGAAATTCAGGCACCGTGTAGGTGATGACTAGGGTCCTATGAGATAATGGAAAGAGGATAAATGACCTCCAAGGACCTAGAGAGGGCAAAACCTGTCTGGAGGTGCCAGGACACCTGAGGAGGCAAAGCTCAGATAGACCAAAGACTCCAAGCAGAAGACTATGTGCAGAAAGCCTCCACAGTGATCCCTCAATCCAGGGTAATCCATTCCGTGATACAGCTACATGGGGGCAGGGAGGGGTGGCCAAACTTGACATGGAAAATACTTTAAAACAAACAAACAAGCAAACGATAAAGAAAAACAAGTATTACCCCAGTCCAGCTCAGTCTCCAAGCTCACTGAAGGTCTCCACAGGTATTTTTCCTACTCTGGTCTTCTTAGACATATCTTTTCTCAGTGACCACATTCTTCAAATGATGCTGCATGCCTAAGCCAATGACTAAAGAGCTGCTGCCTTCCTGAGGATGTAACTCTTTGGCTGATGGAAAGCATGAGGGTGCTTAACACCCCAAACCAGAAGAGGGACGATCCAGAGAGGGAGAAAGGTTCCAAGAGATGTAAGATTCACAAAGTAGAAACAACCTTGACATCCAGCAATAATAAAATGAATCAAAAGTGAGCACAAAGGAATATTATGAGCAATAAGAACAACAAACTACAGCATATAATAAGAAGCATCAATCTCACAAACATAACGTTAGAGAAGTGTGACAAAAGGAAATAATAATATAACTGCATTTATATAAACACAGGCCAGAAACCACACATAATCTATATTGTTTAGGGGTTATACCCAGGAGGCAAAACTATGAAAAGAAAAAGAAGAATCTCCAGAGAAGTGGGACAAAAATGTAAGTGGAAGAACCCAGAGTATCCTCTCCCAGGGGTAGGATGAGTTTCTGGGGTGTTGGAATGTTTCACTTCTCGATCTTGAGAGTGGTTTCACTAAATTATATATACAAAAGGAAGGCATTTTCTGAATTTATGTTCTATTTAATCGTAAAAGAAGTGGGGAGGGAAGAAAGATTACTGAACTTAGAAAGAAATCTATAGATTTTGTTCCCACCTCTGTCACTTATTAAACCCTTAAGCTGGTCGTATAATCTTTCTAAGCCTCAATTTTCTTCCCTATACAATATAAAAATGGTAAAATATGGGCTATAACTCTTACCTAAAAGGACTATTGTGTAGATAAAATGAGTATTTTTTTAATGCTTTAAATCCCAAAAAGCAGCATGCACATGGAAGAAATGACTTTTATAAATTCCCATTTCATAATTTTATCTATAGCTGGATATCGATTTGCTATCTTCATTCAGTAAACATATATTTTGTGCTTTCTAGGCATCTGCACTGTGCTAGGTGCTGTGGAAACTGCAGAGGGCAAGAGCAGACATTTCATTGAGGACATTTCATCAATATTCAAAAGTGAAACTGGGGTTCTTTTAAGAATGAATAGAAGGGAAGGGTGAATGGGGGGAAATCAGAGGGGACGATGAACCATGAGAGACTGTGGACTCTGAGTAACAAACTGAGGATTTTGGAGAGGCAGGGGTGGGAGTTGGGTGAGCCTGGTGGTGGGTATTGAGAAGGGCACGTATTGCATGGAGCACTGGGTGTGGTGCATGAACAATTCATCTTGTAACACTGAAAAAATAAAATAAACATATTTGGGGGGAAAAAAAGAATGAATAGATAAAGAAAGTGCGGTATATCCATACAATGGGATATGATTCAGCCTTACAAAGAAGGGAGCTCTGACACATGCTATGACATGGGTGAACCTTAAGGACATTACACTAAGTGAAATAAGCAGTCACAAAGGACAAATACTGACTGCATGGATCCACTCAAATGAGGTTACTAGAGTACTCAGATTCAGAGTGACAGAGAGTACAGTGGTGGTTTCCAGATGCTGGGGGAGAGAGAAAACAAGGAGTTAATATTTAGTGGGTACAGAGTTTCAGGTTTGCTAGATGAAAAAGTTCCAGAGAGAGAGAGAGTGGTGATGGTTGCACAACAATATCTTGTACATTCATATACTTAATGTTACCAAACTGTACACTTAAAAATGGTTAAAATGTGTGGGGGGCTGCCTAGGTGGCACAGTTAAGAGTCTGACTCTTGGTTTTGACTCAGGTTGTGATCTCAGGGTCATGAGATCAAGCCCCATATCAGGCTCTGCACTCACCATAGAGTCTGCTCGAGAGTCTCTCTGCTCCTCCCACTCATGCTCTCTCTCCCCCTCTCTAAAACAAATAAATAATTTTTTAATATTTTATTTATTTATTAGAGAGAGAGTGAGAGAGAGCATGAGAAGAGAGAAGGTCAGAGCGAGAAGCAGACTCCCTGTGGAGCTGGGAGCCCAATGTGGGACTCGATCCCGGAATGCCGGGATCATGACCTGAGCCAAAGGCAGTCGCTTAACCAACTGAGCCACCCAGGCGCTCCAAATAAATATTTTTTTTAAAAAAATGGTTAAAATGGTAAATTTCGTTATGTGTAGTTTACCATATTTTTTATTTTTATTTAAATATTACTCAGTTAATATAGAGTGCAATATTGGTTTCTGGGTATCATCATTTTTTAAATGGTTAAGATATATATATATATATTTTAAGTTAACCTGGGGAAACACTAGAGCTAGTCTTACTAATATCAGTAACAAAATAAAGATGTCCACCATCATAACAACCATTTATACTGGTGATGCTAGCTAGCCAAAGCAATTAGATATGGAAAATAAATCAGATATATAAAAATTGAGTGAGAGGTGGGACTATCATTGTTAATGGATGATATCACTGTACACGGGAAATAGTGAGAGAATCAACCAAAACTTCTACTACAAGTTTAGGAAGGTAGAAGCAAGATTGACATTAGACTTTTCAGCTAAATAATATATGTCCCATCTGGGTAGATGTTTAGAAAAGATATCTCTTCCTGGTGGTCATAGCCCCATGAGCATGTTGCCTGACCAGGAAAGGGCAAGCTCAGTTCAACTCTAACTTAACAATTCACAGGGAAGGTAAATCATTTATAGGAGCGATAAAAAAAAAAATACAAAGCCTCTAGGAAAAACTTAACAAGAAATGTGTAAACCTTCAGAATAAACTTCAAGATGTTCCTGAAGAATAGAAAGGTAGACTTTCTTAAATGGAAGGACACACTATGTTCTTAATAGGAAGACTCAACATCAAAAGATGTCAACTCTCTTTAAGTTCACTTAATTAAAGATGAATACTTCATCTCAATACCATCTCAATTTACAAGGGGGATTGTTCTGGACAAATAATCCTAAAGTCTATATGAAAAACAGAAAAAAACACAAGAAATTATGAAAAGAAAGAAGAATGAGGAAGGGCCAACTTTAAGAGGTATTAAATGCACGCTAAGGAGCCAATACTTAGACATGCAATAATTAAAATTGAATGGAAGACATATTAGTGGAAAAAGCTTAGAAAATCCAGAAATAGAGTCAAATGTATACGTGAAATAAGTGTCTGACTAAGCCTACATCTTCAATCTGTGGCAATAAAGATGGACTTTATAATAAAGGAGACTAGTGCAACCAGGTAGACCATTTGGAAAAAGATACACTGGATTCATCCTTCACAGAAAATACCAGAATAACCTCCAAATATAGGAAAGATTTAAATGTAAGGAAATGAAACCATCAAGAAGTACCAGAAAAAATCAAACATAGGAAAAATCCAAGGCTTTTATAACGTTGAATAGGAAGATCTTTTTAATTCAAAAGTTTTTTTAAGACTCAAAATTCAGGGGCACCTGGGTGGCTCAGTGGGTTAAAGCCTCTGCCCTCGGCTTAGGTCATGATCTCAGGGTCCTGGGATTGAGCCCTGCATCGAGCCCCGCATTGGGCTCTCTGCTCGGCAGGGAGCCTGTTCCCCCCCCCCTCTGCCTGCCTCTCTGCCTACATGTGATCTCTCTCTCCATCAAATAAATAAATAGAACCTTAAAAAAAAAATAAAAAAAATCAGTATCCATAAAAATATTGAAGGATTAGTTTATTTGAAGATATTAAAGTCAAAAACATTTATACAACAAAGATATCATAGACAATACAGATATTAGATGATATTAGAGAACTATGGTTAATTTTCTTGGAGGTAATAATGGTATACTTGTGTAAGAAAATGTTCCTCTTTTAAGAGGTGCTTGCTGAAGGACTTGGGTTTAAAGATACCTGCTGTATGCACCTTATGTTTAGATGCACAAGCTCACACATTTGTATGCTCATGTCTGCATGTGCCCCCAGACATGCATTCACACAGGCACACGTTCACATACACAGTAAGGCAAAGGTGGTAACTGCTACCAATTGTTGAATTTAGAGGTTAGATATACAGGTGATTGTTACACTATTCTTTTGACGGTTTATTTATTCATAAGAGACAGTTGAAAAACATACATCATAAAGTCAAAA